>OZ004718.1:24886860-25533372 GCA_963924515.1 Vespertilio murinus | reverse complement strand
TTAGTGCCCACCCCCAGTACCACCTCTCCTGTAGTTGAGAACGCTCAAGGGCTAACAGAAGGGGCTGTAGAATTCGGGGAGAAACATACATGGTTTTGGAATGAAGTGGATCTAGAATGTCTCCAGGAAGTTGGGTTATTCCACAGTGCTGTTTCTTCCTCCCTTTCTGACCCCCACTTCGCGTTGGGTTCCCCTTTCTTCCCTTCAGGTCGTCTGATCTCTCAAGCCTTACTACCAGCTGGCTGTCTGTTCCCATTCCCTGTTCCCTCTTGGGTAGCTGTACTTCCTCCACCTCATGGTTTCCACACCAGTACCTGAGAACAAACAAATCTAAAATCTGTGCCAAAATTAAGGGCAAGAGTCCCAGAGTGAGGGGGCCAGGATAGCCCCTCATGGTGAAGGTCTGAGTTCACTAGGATACCCGCTTCTTGCATTTCCTTTACATTAGCCTTTGTGTCTTGATAGCTTCTTGCAGATTCCCCCAACGTGTCTTTTAGTGGTCCTGTCACCTCACCACCTCAGACTACTCACTGCAGTGCCAAGGTGTGTTGAAGGCCTCAGGACTGACTTTAATATTGTTAAGCCAGACTTGATTGTGACAGGAATTAGTCACTGAAGGCAGCATCTAATGTGCATCAAAGGCAATCTGCTGTTTGCCAATAAACTCTTTAAAAATGAATCCCCATAGATGACATTTCCATTTTATTGCTATGAAGTGAAGGGAGCGTGTCAAAGTCGATTATAAATGTTCCTTATTATCATCCAGTGCCGGGGTTCTCCATGGACGTATGAGCCTTGAGCAGGTCTTCCGTGGGATGTGACGAGACTGTGATTTCCTGCCATCAGTCGATGGAGCAGTCTTGTCAAGAAGCCGGTAGTCGCAGAAACCGGTTTGGCTCAGTGGATAGAGCGTCGGCCTGCAGACTGAAGGGTCCCAGGTTCGATTCCGGTCAAGGGCATGTACCTTGGTTGCGGGCACATCCCCAGTGGGGGGGATGTGCAAGAGGCAGCTGATCGATCTCACTCATCGATGTTTCTAGCTCTCTATCCCTCTCCCTTCCTCTCTGTGAACAATCAATAAAATATATTAAAAAGAAGAAGAAGAAGCCGGTAGTTTTGTTTGTAAGGAAGCATTTTGTTGTGGGGCTTTATAACTCTTGGGCTAGCCTTTTCTCGAATGAGTCAGTAAGTCTCAGCAAGGTGCTATTGTTGTCCAGTGGACAGTGTTTGGACAGATCCCCGGGAGACAATTAATTAACAGGCCTTTGTGAAGCGCAGCCTCGGTGGAGGAGAGCTACGGGGGGCTTCGGGATATGTGTCAAATGTGTTTATTCCTCCAGGACTTCGTTGTAGAGTGAGCTCCGCCCCTCGGGGGGCCAGGCCTCGGGTGGTCTTCAGCCGTGGGCTGCCCCAAAGCCTGGTTTTCTGTGCGTGGATTAGTCCCTGTGAGAACTAAAACTGCCAAGTAGCTTTTTTTTTTCTTCCCTTCAAGCTTCTGGGAAAAGAATACTTCTATCAGCTAACCAGCACATTCCCTCCTGCTGGAAAATTACGCCTGGAAGCAGGGGATCAACATAGTTACCATTTAAACAAACAAAACAGAAACAGACGGGTGGATACAGAGAACAGACTGACAGCCCTCAGGAAGGTGGGGAGGCTGGGTGAAATAGGCGATAGGATTAGTGAAAACAAAAACAAAAAAATATCATGGTGAATGCAGAAAAAAAGGGGGGCAGGTAGAAGAGGGTAAGATGGGGATAAATGGTCGTGGAAGGAGACCAGGGTTTTGGTGGTGAAAACACAATACAATATATAGATGAAGTATTAAAGAAGTGTATACTTGAAACCTATATATTTTTATTAACCAATGTCACTCCAATAAATTCAATACAATTATTTAAAAAGTAGTTATCATTTATTAAGGTCCTACTATGTGTCCTGACCCCCAAAAAGTCTGTCCTCTAAGCTAGCGATTTTTCAACTGGTGAGCCACAAGAATTTGCAAACCATGCGATTCCTGACTGTTCACTGGGGCGTTGACCTCTTTCCCCTTAGATTGTCAAATTAAAAAATGACAACAGCCAACAATAATAGCCTTCTGGTGTGAATGCCCTGTCTTGATAACCATAAGTATATGTCATATAATAAAGTTGCATCTTATTGGTCATGTCTCATACACCTGAATGGTTAATTCTTGGTACCAGAAATCCTTAGATACAAGTATAGGCACTTGATTTTTTTTTTTAAAGTCACTTTGGAGCAAAAAGTGTAGGTAATTACTAAATTACTATTATTTTTTGTAAATCAATGAAAATTAGACCTACTTTTGTCAAATTAGCAAAAACAAAACAAAACAAAAAATGAAACAACAGCCAATTATTCGGTATTCCACAGAATTGTGATAGTTTATGTGTGCCTTGAGATGACAAAGGTTGAAAATCGCTGCTCTAAGCAGTTACATCATGCCTTATACTTTCTCGCATTCCCGGAACCTAACATTTGCCATATGTTTTCGTAGACACTAAATTCTGTTTGTTAATGAGAATGCTGGTAGAAATCGTTACGTAGCAATTTTCACCTCATATTTAGGAAGTGGTTTTACCAAAGAAATGTACCATTTAATTTTTTTTTTCTTCTAATGTAGCTTATTGACATGTGCATGCAGAACTGTGGTCCAAGTTTCCAGTCCCTGATTGTGAAGAAGGAGTTTGTTAAAGATAGCCTAGTTAAGCTGCTGCAACCCAGATACACCTTGCCATTAAGCATTCAGAACCGAATTTTGAATTTCATTAAGGTAAGTCCATTGTATGCCGGATGGGATGGGACACTTCTACAACCAGAGGTTTCATTATATACCAGTTGGTCTCCTCATCCTTCACAAACCTCTGATGGAGCCAGACAGCATTTTCCTGTTTGATTTTCTGTGTAATAATAATTTTTTGGTATTGGATGGTGCTTTTTTAATCCAAGAGAATTTGTAGTCATTTTCCTGCTTTCTCTCTGTTTCTATTTTCTCCATGTCAGGTAGGAAAGAGAGTGATGTGTACATTTATTTTGTAGATATGAAAACTATGGAAGATAACTGACTTACAAAGTTATTTGGCAAAAGAGCTACTGATGCTGTTTTAGAATATGTATATTCTGGATTTGGTACAGCAAAAAATAACTAATAATATGTATTCCAAGGTTTCATTAAAATGTTGAGCCGAAACCGGGTTGGCTAGTGGTAGAGCGTCAGTCTGCGGACTGAAAGGTCCCGGGTTCGATTCCGATCAAGGGCATGTACATTGGTTGTGGGCACCCCCCCCCCCCCGGTAGGGGGTGTGCAAGAGGCACCTGGTCGATGCTTCTCTCTCATCGAGGTTTCTAGCTCTCCATCTCTCTCCCTTCCTCTCTATAAAAAAAATCAATAAAAAAAAAAAATATATATATATATTTTTTTAAATATATTTTATTGATATTTTACAGAGAGGAAGGGAGAGAGATAGAGAGCTAGAAACGTCGATGAGAGAGAAACATCGACCAGCTGCCTCTTGCACACCCCCTACCGAGGATGTGCCCACAACCAATGTACATGCCCTTGACCGGAATCGAACCCGGGACCTTTCAGTCCGCAGACCGATGCTCTACCACTGAGCCAAACCGGTTTCGGCTAAAATATATATTTTTAAAAAATGTTGAGGCATGGGAGTCTGATGATTAAGCATATTATATTTTTTTATTTAAAAAATATTTTTATTGACTTGGGATGGGAAGGGAGAATGAGAGAGAGAGAGAAACATCTATGATGAGAGAATCATTAATTGAATGCCTCCTGCACAGCCCACACTGGAAATCAAGTCTGCAACCAGGGCATGTGCCCTGAGTGGGAATCAAACCATGATCTCCTGGTTCATAGGTGGACACTCAACCACTGAGCCACGCTGGCTGGGCTTAAACCTATTGTATATTATTGTTCTGGCCTCCGAAAATGTAACAATCTGTCCTTGGCCTTCAAAAGTAGCTTTCTCTTTCTGCGTAAAGTCCATAATCATCAGTCTCTCATTTTCGGTCACCAGCTGAAGAACTGTGTTTTGTGTTTGCTGTTGTTTTCAGATTTGGTCCCAGGGCTTCCCAGGAGGTGTGGATGTGAGTGAGGTGAAGGACGTGTACCTTGACCTGCTTAAGAAAGGTGTTCACTTTCCCCCCTCAGAGGCAGAGGCGGAAGCAGCAGAACAAGAGGTAGGAGGTCTTTTCTTTTTCTTTTTCATATATATTTTATTGATTTTTTACAGAGAGGAAGGGAGAAGGATAGAGAGCTAGAAATGTCAATGAGAGAGAATCATCAACCAGCTGCCTCCTGCACATTCCCCATCGGGAATGTGCACACAACCAATGTACATGCCCTTGACCGGAATTGAACCTGGGACCTTTCAGTCCACAGACCCAAGCTCTACCCACTGAGCCAAACTGGTTTCGGCTAGGAGGTCTTTTCTTTGACTCATGTAGAGTAAGTTAGTATGCGACAATCCCAGTTCTATCCAGCTTAAGCAGGAAGATGAATGTATCAGAAGGATATTACAGTATCTCCTTGAATAACGAAGCCACAAGAAGGTTGGTGTTTGCTGGATCTTTTGAACAACCAGGGACCAAGCTCTCAAATGCCTTGTTTCTTGTCTAGTTTAGATGGTCCTCTGATCATCAGCTTCGTTCCTCTCTCTCATCGCACATAGCAGATAACATAGCTCCCAATTTTCCATGTGATTGCTTTAGCATTTTCAGATTCCAAGTTTAAAAAAATAACAGCACACAAACAAATAAAAACTGGGAGAAGAAGTCTCCCTGAACCAACTGGGTCAGTGTTCAATTTCAGCACAATTCAACTGAATGCAGGTAAAAATAAGAGATGAGGGCTCCTAATAGAAATCATTTGGCTACGGTAGAGGAGAGGGCAGCTTTCAAACAAAACATCTTAGTTCTGTACAAGGATCTTTACCTTGGATAGTCTTATAATATGTCTGTTGTTGATTATTATTGATACTGTGCCCATGAGAAAGTTTCCAGAGGTTCACATGTACTCTCGCGTTTGAAAATAAATTCCGGGATTTTGAACTGAAAGCCTTTGAATGGCTGATTAAATTCACCTCCTAACTTTCTGTCATTTCTGCAATGCAAAAAAACAGGAGTCCTTTCCCTCTTCAGACCGGCGAGTCCTCTCTTGGTGGAATGAGCAGTACCACAAGTCTTATCTCCAAGGAGGCTCTGCCCGGAGGGCCAGCTCTTCTACTTGTTTTATTTTTTTATTTGTTTGTTTGTTTGTTTGTTTAAAAAATATATTTTATTGATTTTTTACAAAGAGGAAGAGAGAGGGATAGAGGGTTAGAAATATCGGTGAGAGAGAATCATTGATCAGCTGCCTCTTGCACACCCCCTACCGGGGATGTGCCCGCAACCAAGGCACATGCCCTTGACCGGAATCGAACCCGGGACCTTTCAGTCTGCAGGCTGACGCTCTATCCACTGAGCCAAACTGGTTTCGGCCAGCTCTTCTACTTGTGTGGCCATTCGCCTTTGGCCCATTCTTCCCCCTGCCCATGAGCCTGCTCATCAGACCCCTTTTGTTCTCTTCACGGCACAGTGGAGTAATGGCCTTGAACCTTGCTGCTTACTCAGTGTGATTTGGGGTGTCATCTTTAGTTGATCCTCGACTAAATCAGAGGCTCATTTTTGCAAGGTTTCCAGGTGACTTTTCTGTGCGCTCGTGTTGAGAAGCACCGGCCTCCAGCCCTGAACTCGGGCTCTCCGCCCGGGGTTGGAAGTGAAGCGTGGATTCAGAGAGGTTCATTGGTGGAAAAGGAGATGCGTCACCAGCTTGAGGCTTCAAATGATTCAACACGAATTGATTTACCCTTGTTTTTTACAACCCAAAAGAGGACATTAGTAATCTTATGGGGCGTTTTGTCTTGTAGACCCTTGGTCAAAAACCTAAGAGCATTTTATTAAATTTTAATTCAGTTAATAATCATAATGGCAACCTTCTACTTACTCTCTTACGCCATTTGCTTAACAATGTTCTCAAAATGTGAGCAGGTTGGACACTTGTTGATTGACTCTGGCTAACACCCTCTACCCTTGGATTTTGGTTGAGAGAAAGTGACGGAGTCATCTGAATGGAAACCACAAACAAAAGCTGGGCTTGGGGTGTTTATGGTCATAAATGTTAAATAATAATATTTCCATGTTTCGTCTTGACAGACTGCTCAAGTCTCATCAAATCCACCCGCATCTGTTCCTACTGCACCAGCTCTTTCTTCTGTAATTGCCCCCAAGAATGCAACTATTGCACTGGTCCCAGAACAGGTAACAGTAGCAACAACTGAATGTATTGATGACTTGTTCTAAGTTCTTAGCAGTTGGTATATATATATAGTTAAATATATTTTATTGATTTTTTTTTTTACATAGAGGAAGTGAGAAGGATAGAGAGTTAGGAACATCAATGAGAGAGAAACATCGATCAGCTGCCTCCTGCACGGTACCCCCCTCCCTGCCCCCCAGGGGATGTGCCCGAAACCAAGGTACATGCCCTTGACCGGAATCGAACCTGGGACACTTCAGTTTGCAGGCTGACGCTTTATCCACTGAGACAAACCGGCCAGGGCTGGTATACTTTTTTTAAAATTCTTCTTCACACTGTTATGAGGTGAGGGTACATTATTTCCCTCATTCTGCAGAGGAGGGGGCTGGAGCTTAATGATACTGCGTGACTTATCATGGGTCAATTCTAAATGCGCTTAAGCCCACGGATTGTGTCCGACCCTAAAGCCCAAGCTCTGAACGATTCTGCTTGGCTGGCGGCTTTTGTGTCTTTGTGGGGCTGTGAAATAAACCTTGTGCCAACTAGCTGATTTTTATTGGTTTCGATTAGGACAGGCCAAACACCGTTTCAGAATCCTCAGCACACGGTGGTCTTGTTATTAGTATTCACTGCGCTAACTGAATCACTCACTTATCTGTGTCTGTTTGTCAGAGGTCCAGATGAGCAATTATTATACAGGATGGGGCAAAAGTAGATTTACAGTTGTTGTTATAGAAAATAATACAACAATTAATAATTAATAAGAAACTCACACTGCAAATCTACTTTTGGCCCCACCCTGTATGAAGCTCTTTTCTGTGCTGCTTTAAGGAACTATTATTGAAGACTTTGTCGTATTACTATTCCACATTACATAAAAATGTATGTAGCCCTAGCCAATTTTGCTCAGTGGATAGAGCAAATGAAAGGGCCTGGGTTCGATTCTGGTCAAGGGCATGTACCTTGGTTGCAGGCTCAATCCTTGGCTCTGGTTGGGGTGCATGCGGGAGGCAACCAATCAATGTTTCTCTCTCACATTAACATTTCTCTCTTTCTGTCTGTCCTCCTCCCTTCCACTCTCTCTAGAAATCAATGGGAAAAATATCCTTGGGTGAGGATTTAAAAATAAATAAACAAATAAATAACACTACCTTTTTTTAAAAAAAAAAAATCCATGCAGTTAATTTCTCTTAGAATTTAATCCAGGAAGAAAAAATAAAGTGTTTCTTAATCTTTCCTTCCCTAATACCATGAGAATTGTGCCACTTTTTTTTTTCTTCCTTTTTCCTATCAGCTGCCAAGAAACCCAGGCTAACATTTTCCATTTTGTCCAGGTCCCTGGTATAGTTACTTTTCCCCTTTTCCACCTTGTTCCTAATCTGATTTCCCCCCTTTCGTTTTTAACACTCCTGGGAAAGATTTTTGGGCTTATTACAAGCCATCTTTAAGTCCTTATAGGTGACAGAAGACACATTTGCAAAATGTGTAAATATATGTGTATTCATAGAAATAGAGAGTTGACCATGTTACATTTTACAAAAGCATTTTTTTCCTCCTAGCCAAGGGTCCCCTGAGAGAAGGACACAAGGGGGCCCCACATCCTGACCGGTGACTGTGTTGGTCTCCACAGATTGGCAAGTTGCACAGTGAGCTGGACATGGTGAAGATGAATGTGAAAGTGATGTCCGCCATCCTGATGGAGAATGTTCCTGGCTCTGAGAACCCTGAAGACATAGAGCTTCTGCAGGTGAGACATGGTTTCAGGGACAAGTGTCTCAACGTTATTCTCTAAACTTGGAGCCTTGGAGATGGAAGACGCCTTAACATCGTCTGCCAGTCCATCCTCCTGCGTCATCCATTGATTTCTAAATGTGGCAGGAAAAGACGCAAGGGTGGCTTTTTCAGAAATGCAGTAGTAACTTAGACAAGCTCCTGGCCTTCTTGCAACAACTACTTTACCATCATTTACTCATTAATAGCCTTGCCCACATGAACGCTCTTGCTCGTCTCCAATAGTTTCAATTGTGCAAACGTTGGCTCTAGATCAGGGGTGGGCAAACTTTTTGACTTGAGGGCCACAATGGGTTCTTAAACTGGACCAGAGGGCCAGAACAAAAGCAACTTGACCATGCTGGCACTCTCATCTTGGGCTGCTGGTGAAGGAGCGGAGGGGAGAGCAAGAGAACCCTCCGCTCTTTCGGCTCCGAGGGCCGGATAGAACTGCCGAAGGGGCCGGATCTGGCCCTTGGGCCATAATTTGCCCATGGCTACTCTAGATTGAGCCACTCAACAAACATTGAGTAACTACAGTGTGGTAGAAGACTCAGACATTGACTGTCCAGGCCCTCAAGGAACTTATGTCTGATGAACATGGTGGTTTTGTAAACAACAGTTTAATAAAGTGTTATAGATGCCAGGATAGAAATGTGTTCATCATATAGTGAGATGAGGGTTGGGGCAGGGAGAAAGGTGAGGTTTTTGGAAAGCTCTAGATGGAGGCAGTACCCAGGCTGCAGGAGAAAGTGGGCGGTGCATCTGGACCGAGGAAACCATGAGCAGCTCATTGTTACTGCCGATGGCCCTCCCAGGCCTGGTTCTATGTCTACAAATCCATGCTCTTTATTTTATTCATTTTGTTTTTTAAGAAAATATTTTTATTGATTTTTTACAGAGAGGAAGGGAGAGGGATAAAGAGTTAGAAACATCGATGAGAGAGAAACATCGATCAGCTGCCTCCTGCACACTCCCCACTGGGGATGTGCCCACAACCAAGGCACATGCCCTTGACTGGAATTGAACCTGAGACCCTTCAGTCCACAGGCCAGTGCTCTATCCACTGAGCCAAACCGGTCAGGGCAATGCTCTTTACTTCTTCCCTCTAATGATTTGTTCTAATTGTGTATTCTAAGTTTTAACAAACATTTTTTGCATACTAACTTTAGAAGCACTTAGAGGGGGAAAAAAATCATTGTCTAAATCTTTTCCCCCCGGTAAGTTAAGAACCTTATTCTATTTCTGCTTTTCTTGGATTCCAATGCATTTTTCTTTGTTATCTTTCTTTGCATTTCCCAGATTGTCAGGAGAATTGCAATGGAGTAGCCTTAAAAAAAATCCTCAATTGATGGCTTTTACAGATATAAACTTGGTGATGCGTAATGTTTAGCAAGCATGTTAAACTAAAATACAAAATTAAATATCCCAGTAAAAGGGTATGTGGCAGCCAAAACCGGTTTGGCTCAGTGGTAGAGCATTGGTCTGTGGACTGAAAGGTCCCGGGTTCGATTCCGGTCAAGGGCATGTACATTGGTTGCGGGCACATCCCCGGTGGAGGGTGTGCAAGAGGCAGCTGGTCGATGTTTCTCTCTCATCGACATTTCTAGCTCTCTATCTCTTTCCCTTCCTCTCTGTAAAAATATCAATAAAATATATTTTTTAAAAAAAAGGGTATGTGGCAGATATTCTTTTTTTAAAAAAAATGGCCACAGTCCACTTAAACGTGTGAATCCAGTTTTATAATTTACGCCGTCCTGGAGTGCACTGCAGCTCCTTTGTGTGTCAGCCTTTGGGTGCAGATGTTTGATTGAGTTTTGCAAGGATAATGCTAATTTGTTGGTTGCTGTTTTGATGCCTGGGCTCAGGGCTGTGTGCTGCCTTGAATAGTAAAGAGACTTGGGTTATAAATCAACTTGAGAGTACTTCTCAAGGCCAATCCAACTTGAATGGGTTCTGGCATCAGACCAACCTCCTTATGGAGCTTCGTGAATATGTAGCTTTATTTTTTCTTTCTGTGCTTTCTGTTAAAAACATAGAAATCGGGTGTGGGGCGTGCTGTTCTTAAATTCTTTTGACAAATATTTGAGGGTGTTTTTTGTTTGTTTGTTTTCTTGCAATTTAAGTAACCTCATAAAGAAAACAATTCCGCTACCCACAACACTTCTGACAGCTTGCCTGTGAGGTTTATCCCCCTCACTTAACCAGTTCTGACCACTAACTATCCGGAGTTAGCATGGACCTCACAGATAAAGGTCTCAGGCTCATGAGACTAATCCTCCTCCCCCCACATCAAACACTGCTAAAGTCAGGTAACCCACACCTCTGTCTGATTTGGCTACCTGATGAAGGGGTTCCCAGGATGAGGTCTGGAAGGGTCAGGAGCTCCTGTCTCCATAGAATTGGGGTGCACCACCCTCCTGGCACCTGGATGTGTTCACTGACCCAGAATCTCTCAGAACCCCTTTATTTATTTAGAGTTGCTTTTTATGCCCCCCACCCCCACCCCCAGAGATTCCATTATTGATTTAATCATTTGGCCATTGGTGTTTAAAGCAATCCCAGCCCTTCTCCCCTCCTTGGAGGTCAGGGATGGAGTGAAAGTTCCAACCCTCTAATCCCAGGGTTGGTCTCCTTGGCTGTAGATCCTCCCCCCACCTTCTTCCAAGTGTCACCTCATTAGCATAAACCCTGGATGGATTGAAAGGAGCTTGTTATAAATAACAATAGATGCTCCTCACCCTGACCACTCAGGAAATTCCAAAGGTTTTAGAACTTCTAAGCTAGGAACTGGGGTTGGAGACCAAATCTGTATTTCTTATTAGATCACGGAATCATACCTCAGTCTAAAAGAAATGGTTGCATCTATAGAGGTCAAGGACAAGGAGTCTAGCTGATACAAGGTTCTTAAAACAAAATCAGCAAAGTTAGACTATGGAGAATGTTTTCAGGGGTTCTCTCACACCTGTGCCAACTATTCAGATCAGTGGAGTTAGGACCCCCACCTAATTGCTAGCTCCCTGGCCACCCCAGGTAACCCCCGGGGCAATGGGAGGCTTTGCATGCTCCTGGCTAGGACACTGAGGTGGGAGGCGGTGAGGGCCCACTGGCATTGAGCATCCGCAGGGCATATTTTGAGGGTAGGAGTGCATCTGGGAAGAAGTGATAATACTATCAGAGGTCAACTTTGTGAGTTGTCAAACAGATACCTATTTCTTTTTCCAAAACCAGCTAATAACCACAGTTGTTGTTTTTTTTTTTTTAATATGTTTTTCTTGATTTTGAGAGAGAGAGAGGAAGGGAAAGGGAGAGATAGAAACATTGATGAGAAAGCAGCGTTACATGCTTCTACACGCCCCTCTACTGGGGATTGACCCCGCAACCCGCACATGTGCCCCAACCAGAATTGAACCAGCAACCTCTTGGTGCATGGGTGGATGCTCAGCCCACTGAGCCATTCTGGCTGGGCTAACCACAGTTTTTGAAAGCTCACTGATATAATAAACTTACCTCCTCTTTATTCCCCAAATCCCAGTGAAATGACGGAAGAAATATGAAACTGAGAATAAACTCCCTAAACTATCAGGAGAGCGGAAGAGTGAGAATATTCAGTGTGTAATAATATAGGTGTGATCAGACAACACCCACAGCCTCATCCAGGCAAAAGAAACCCTTCAGGAACTTCCGGTATGGCTATTGTTGACCAAAGAAAGTATAGCCTATAGAAAAATTTTGTAATAGTTTACTTGACCCTTCATTTTGAAGACATGCCCAGAAGCAAAATGGCAACAGATTGAGAAAATGCTTTGGTGAATGGAGTTTGCCACTTTCTTTTCTGCATTTAGAATGAAAGAAAGAAAGAAAGAAAGAAAGAAAAAAAGAAAGAAAGAAAGAAAGAAGAAAGAACAGTAAGAAAGGTACATACAATGCATCTGTGGTAGATTAACAAGGTGGGGAAAAGCATGGCAGGGAAATCAGTAGGACTGGATGAAGAGCAAAAAATGGAGAAACACAACTTTTTACATTGGTGGGTACAGATGGTTAATGATTAATATTTACAGCATATAGAACTGGTATTTGGGGAACAAGATAAGAAGGAAGGGTTCTGTGGTCTCCTGCTGTGGTGATCTTGTGCTCTGGTGCCTGCGGTTGTGCCAGTGAAGGTTCTAGAAAAGAAAATTACTGTGACATTGCAAAACTGCGTTATCCTAGATCATTGGTTGGCAAACTGCCGTTCTGTTGACTAATGAGTTTGCTGACCACTGACCTAGACTCTCTATTTCAGTAATTACAGGTTCTTGTTGTTCCTTGTGATTAAGCCCCTATCCCACTGGTCGGCAAACTCATTAGTCAAAAGAGCCGCAGTTTGCCTACTACTGTCCTAGATGCATAAGAACAATACTCACTACAGACTGGTTCATATGCCTTTCAGCATAACGATTATTGCTTGTCTCATTTTTGATTCGTATAAATATATTTCCGGTAGGGCATGATCTCACTCATCTAGGGGAAATGGTAAACAACATAGACTGATGAACAAGAACAGACCCAGAGATAAGGAGCCATGAGTCAAGGGAGAGATCAACCAAAGGACTCATGTGCATACATATGTGATCAGGAACAATAGGGGGGTGGGGGCATGAGCGGGGGGATTGGAATGGGGGGTTGAGGACAAATATGTGATACCTTAATCAATAAAGAAATTTTAAAAAACAACAAAACAGAACAATAGTCAGGACTCACTCATGGTAAAGACTGGCTTTGCTACAGCAGCTGGAGGCCTGGGAGTTGACTGCCTGCTGTGGCCGGCCCAGCTAGGAATTTATCATCAGACCCTCCGGTGTGGTTACTTTTGGTCACTGAGCTTGTCAGGCCTGCCGTGGGTTCCCCCAGAGCTTGTCAGGTTCATTGCATAGCCCCCATTTTTTGTTCACACTGTAAAGGAGGAAAAAGACTTGTCCCCCAGTGAACGGAGGGGGTTGCCAAGGGGACCCGGAACGTCAGCAGACAGAGGAAAAAGGACCAGCACTCCCT
The DNA here is from genome assembly GCA_963924515.1 of Vespertilio murinus. Lineage (NCBI taxonomy): Eukaryota > Metazoa > Chordata > Mammalia > Chiroptera > Vespertilionidae > Vespertilio > Vespertilio murinus. The sequence goes on along the minus strand of OZ004718.1, from coordinate 25,520,231 downwards.
GGGGTTTTTAAGCACGGAAGGCAGGGAGTCTCATTCCCAGAGATGGTGATGCAATAAGGCTGTTAGCATTCTCAGGAAAAAAATACTTCTTTTCCTTCTCCTCCCTGAAAGTCAAGGCTGAGACACCCTATTCCTTTGTGGTACAGAGTGAAAGGAAACCTTTGAGTGTGTTTTTCTACCGTTCAAACCAACACTACCCACAGGGCCCAGTTCTCCTACGCCAGCTGGAGGACTGGAGTACAGACCCGTTCTGACACTATCCAGCTGGTGTTAGCATCAGGTTCCACAGTTAAGGGCTCAGACCCACAAGACTGCCCCCACTTCAGATGCCCATTGCTCGGCCAGGACTTCCATGCTTCTGACCAACCAGGGACTCCCAAGACCTTCTCCTGGGGATTGATAATTTTCTAGAATGACTCACAGAACTCGAGGAAACATTTCTATTTACGGTTCATTATAGAGGGTAGTACAAAGGATGCGAATGAATAGATCGATGAGGAAGCCCAGAAGGGTTCCAAGGATGAGACCGTCTGTCCCTGTGGGGTTGGGGTACACCCTCCAAGCACTTGGGCGTGTTCACCAACCCAGAGGATCTCTGAACCCCATAGGTTATGCATTTTTATGGGGGTTCGGGGGTTCAGATCAGGCCTCCCCCACGTGTGCCACTTTGGCATGTGAATTCTTTTGAGCTGAAGGCCAGTTAAGACCCTGTAGGCTCATGAGAAATTTTTATCTCTCCCTTAAAAAATTTAAATTAGGGGCCTTGCCCATAAGAAGTCATGACTGGAGATAATGTTTTATGACCTGTGTAGAGGGCAGGGCAGACGTCTAATTACAGAGTATCTGCCCTTCTGATCCTCCTGGGATGCCCTTTCCTCTGGTGCCCCAGAGTGCCTTACCTAACCCTTAGCACTGAATGCCATGTACACCTCATTTTAACTTCCTGTCACTGAACCTTTCGTATATGTGGGGTTCCCAGCCAAAGTAATTAAATTTGTTTTTTTCCCCCTCATGTTAATCTGTCTCATGTTGATCTAATTATTAGCCCAAAATAGCATCACTTCTGCTAAAGCCCATGTACTATACACTGAGTGGCCAGATTATTATGATCTCTGAAGGCATAATAATCTGGCCACTCAGTGTATAGCCTATAAAATAAAAGGCTAATATGCAAATTGTCCCCTCAACCAGGAGTTCCACCAGCAGGCAGGCTAGCCAACTGCCCCTCCCCCTGGCCAGGCTGGCCAGACCCCACCCATGCACAAATATATAGGACACCTTTCCTATAAACACATGGCAAAAGATTATCTTGCATTCAGAGATCATAATAATATGGCCACTCAGTGTGTATACTGTATATTTCTCATTTTAACTTTCTGTCCCTGACTTCCTCATGTACTAGTATGTGGCGCTCCTATGCATATGTATGTAACTACATTTGGTTATTTTCTCTTGTTAGTCTGTCTCATGCAGACTTCGTTGTCAGAGCAGCTGAAAGAACCTTAGGAAGGTGGAGGGAAGTTTCTTCCCCACAAGTTTCATCAGGGAGGCATGATAATTATTAACTCTCTTCCCTTCCCAGAGGATGGAGAGCGGGACTGAAAGTTACAAGCCTCTAATCACGGTTTGGTCTTTCTGGTGACCGGCCCCCATCCCGAAGCTGTCCCGGAGCCCACCAAGAGTCCCCTCATAGGAACAAAAGATGCACCTGTCACTCTGGAATTTAGGAACTGGAAGCAGAGATCAATATATATATATAGTTCTTTGAAATCGATCTATCTATCTATCTATCTATCTATCTATTTTATTGATATTTTACAGAGAAGAAGGGAGAGGGATAGAGAGTTAGAAACATCGATCAACTGCCTCCTGCACACCTCCCACCAGGGATGTGCCCGCAACCAGGGTACATGCCCCAGACCGGAACCAAACCTTGGTCCTTTCAGTCCACAGGTCGACGCTCTAGCCACTGAGCCAAACTGATTTGGGCTATTTTGACTGGTCTTAATTCATGCTACAATTGATATATATAGTCCTTATTTCACAACAGGAAGAGACCATTTAGGTATCTAAGCTGCAAGTGGAGTCTTTGATCCAGCTCCTCTTTTCTTTTTTTTTTTTTTTTTTTTTTAAATAAATCTTTATTGTTCATATTATTACAAATGTTCCTCATTTCCCCCCCCCCCCCATTACTCCCCTACACCAAGTTTCCATTCAATTCTCTGCCCTTTCCCCATCCCCCATTGTCCTCATCCATAGGTGCAGTTTATGTTCAGTCTCTTCCCGCCCCGCTCCACTCCCCATTTCCCCAAGAATCATCAGTCCACTCCCCTCCCATACCTCTGATTCTATTATATTCACCAGTTAATATTGTTCATCATTTTTACTTCCCTTGGTTTTTAGACTCACTTGTTGATAGTTACGTGTTTGTTCATAATTTTTATCTTTATTTTCTTCCTCTTCCTAAAGAACCCCTTTTAACAATTCATATAATTCTGGCTTGGCAGTGATGAATTCCTTTAGCTTAAATTTATTTGTGAAGCTCTTTATCTGGCCTTCGATTCTGAGTGATAGCTTTGCTGGGTAGAGTATTTTTGGCTGTAGGTTCTCGTTATTCATCACTTTGAATATTTCTTGCCACTCCCTTCTGGCCTGCATGGTTTCTGTTGAGAAATCAGCTGACAGTCGTATGGGTGCCCCTTTATAGGTAACTACCTGCTTTTGTCTTGCTGCTTTTAATATTCTCTCTTTGTCTTTAGCTCTTGGAATTTTAATTATGATGTGTCTTGGTGTGGTTCTTTTTGGATTCCTTTTGTTTGGGGTTCTGTGTGCTTCCTGGACATGTAAATCTATTTCTTTCACCAGGTGGGGGAAGTTTTCTGTCACTATTTCTTTCAATATGTTTTCAGTATCTTGCTCTCTGTCATCTTCTGGGATGCCCATAATTCTGATGTTGGTTCGCTTGAAGTTGTCCCAGAGGTTTCTTACATTATCTTCAACTTTCTGGATTCTCTTGTCTTCTTGCTTCTGTGGAGGAGTGTCCTCTGGCTCTTTGTGTTACAAATCTTGGACTTGATTCTTATAATCTTCCATTCTGTTTTTAGGACTCTGTATAATATTATTTATTTCAGAGATTGTATTCTTTATTTCTAGTTGACCTTTTATTATTTCTTGTTGACCCTTTATTATTTCTTGTTGATCTTTTTTCATATCCTCATAGGTCTCATTTATTTTATCGGCCTTTTCTAGGAGATTGTTGAACAACCTTATAAGCGTGGTTTTGAACTCTATATCCCGTCGCTTTTTGTCCTCCATTTCTTTCATTTGTGATCTGTTTTCTCGTTTCGGCATTTTCGCTGCTTCCCTGAGTTGGTAGGTTGGGAGGATCAGCTGTGTCTATGCCAGGAGATAACCTTATTCCACTAGACTTGGAAACCTGCAAGAGCCTCTCTGAGTTCAGCTTGGAAGGGGCAGAGTTTCAGGGTGGAGCCTACAGCCTTGGCTTCCGGTTAGCCCCGCCCTCGGAGGTTCCTGAGTCTCAGTGTACCTCAGTGTCCTTTGGTACTCGCTGCAAGCACCTCTGAGAGAAAGTCGCCCTGGAGCTTCGCCCGCTTCCAGACAGTGTAGTCTCTCCCCCAACAAGCCCACAACTGGGGTTCAGAGCAGTTGGAAGTGGGGTTAAGAACAGTCCGGAGCTTATGTCTCCTTCCCGCCAGGGCAATCTCGCGGCCCAAACAACAGTCTGTCCTCTGTGCGCGTAAAGTGCGCGACTCAGGGGATCTGCTTTTCGCTCCCCTGAGCTTCTGCCTTACAGCCCAGATTCCCCCTGTATGAGGCTGGGGCCCGAGGGTCTTGCCCAGGACTGGGGTTCAGTGCAGTCAGAACTGGGGCTCAGCACAGTCCTGAGCTTTTGTGTCCTTCCCGCTGGGGCAATTCAGCAGCTCAGCGAACAGTCCCTCCTCTGCGCGCAATGTGCGCGACTCCGGGCTCTGCCTTTCTCGCTGCTCGGCTGAGCTTCCGCCTTACAGCCCAGATTCCCTCTGTATGAGCCTGGGACCCCCGGGGTCTCACCCAGAACTGGGGTTCAGTGCAGTCAGAGTTGGGGTTCAGCACAGTCCGGGGCTTTTATCTCCTTCCCGCTAGGTAACGCCAGCCAGGCACTCAGCCGCCCCTCCTCTCCGGCTCAGTCCTCTCCCTGCGCGCACCGCGCCTCCGTATCTCAGGCTTTTACAGCTCCTCTGGTTTTCCTTCTGGTTTTCTCTTTCCTTCTAGTTGTAGAATTTCCAGTCAGTCAACTTTCCTGTAGTTCTGGATAGTGTCCACTCTATATTTTAGTTGTATTTTTTTAAATTGTTGAGGGCGGCTGCAGTTAGGCTTTTACCTCTGCCGCCATCTTGTTGTCTCTCCCCCAGCTCCTCTTTTCAAGCTTTATCTTCAACTTCCCAAGTTTATTAGAGATTGACCTTGGTTACTAGAGATGGCTGCCTTTCAAGCCCTTATGTCTCCATTGACTCTCATATCTTTGGATCCTACTTCTAGCCTTTGAGGGTTTCTCATACTTTCTTGAAAGTTTAGACATGCATGTCAAAACATTTTTATATCATATCCAACTTTCTGAGGTATTTTGTTATCAGGAAGATCTTCATGCAATTTGTGAACGTTACGCCCAACCTCTACACTTGGAATTGCTTCCTATTTTGTCTGTCGGTGCTTACCTTCTGGCAGCTGTTCTGTTCCTTTGGGACCCATTCCATCTTGATTCCTCCCATTCCAGAACCAGTGTACTTACTGGGAATCTCCTGTCTGTTCTCAAATCCATGGGGAACAGTTCCATCCTGAAGCTCTGCTAAGTAATGGGGCTCCTACTCTTTGTTAGACTCTCAGGCAGTAAAACTATTTTGCAAAATAAACACCTTTCCCCACCACCATGTTGCCTGTGGACTCTGAACTTCATTATGGGGTGGGGGTCGGGGGAGGACTGGGATTATTTTTAGTTTCCCAGTGAGGAATACAAAGATTCTGATGAGTTTAAAGAGCGTTTGCTCCAGTCACAGGAATGAAACATTGCTGCATGTGTTCTTGCATTTGCTTTCTTGGCCTTGCGCGCTTGGCTTTGGACCAACTTACTCTGACCTTGAATAGCTGACTTTTCCTGTTACCTCCCATTTTAGTCTTTCTTGTTTTTGTGAAAACACAGAGCGTTTTCATCTTCTGCAGAATAAAGTGAGCTCAGATTTTCAAAGTATGACCAGAGAAAGCCTCGCTCTGGCTTATTAGAGATGTTTCAAATCATGTGAATGTGAAATTTGATTCTGTAAGAGTAATTTGTAAGCAGTTGGGAAAAAAAAATCCTGAAAGGAAAAATTTTTAAAAAGTCATCCTCCCCTGATCACTCGTACTGTCTTTATCACTCAGAAACTAGTAAGGTATGCTGAAACCGGTTTGGCTCAGTGGTAGAGCGTTGGTCTGCGGACTGAAAGGTCCCAGGTTCGATTCCAGTCAAGGGTATGTACCTTGGTTGCGGGTACATCCCCGGTAGGGGGTGTGCAGGAGGCAGCTGGTCGATGTTTCTCTCTCATCAACGTTTCTAGCTCTCTATCTCTCTCCCTTCCTCTCTGTAAAATATCAATTAAAAAAAATATGTTTAAAAAAAAAGAGAAAGAAACTAGTAAGGTATTAAGAGCGGAAGGGGCAGGAAAAGAATAACCAGATAATTTATAAGCATACTAGAGGCCTGGTGCACAAAATCCCTCAGCCTGGCCTATGCCCTCTCTCAGTCCAGGAGCCCTTGGGGGATGGCTGACTGATGGCTTAGGCCATCCTTAGTGCTGCTGGGGAGGAGGGAAAGGCTCCCACCACCGCTGCTGCGCTCGCCAGCTGTGAGCCCAGCTTCTAGATGAGCAGCGCTCCTCCTGTGGGAGCACACTTACCACCAGGGGGCAGCTCCTGCGTTGAGCTCTGCCCTCTGGTGGTCAGTGCGCATCATAGCGACCAATCGTCCTGCCGTCCGGTTGATTTGCATATTAGCCTTTTATTACATAGGATATGCATAGCCCATGGACACAGACAATAGGTGAAGACCTGGGGTGGAGTGGGCTAAAGAGTTCATGGAAACAAACTTTTCTATGAGCCAAAGGTTGACAATTTTTATAGTTGGGACAGAGTTAGAAGGGTCCAAATGAGCCGATCTTCTTGAGGATTATCTTGACAATTCATTTGTCATTCACTCCGCTGGGCTTGTATAAGGCAAAGGAAACTGCAGGAAAGAGCAAGTTGGGTTGAGAGATGTTCGGTTTTAGGGTGGGGGATAGTTTTTATTCTGAGCAGATAGAGATGGTCTTTGGGTCCCTTGCGGCCTGGGTGCGGTGCCCTGGAGAGAGGAAATATGGTATGGGCTGATAGCAGGAGTCTCGCATGCAGATATTGTTTCTAGAGACGGCTTTCAAGTAACGCTCCTTCCTGTATTCACTTTTTCAGGGGAGATGTTCGGACACCTTTCTTTCCCTTTGTGTTGAGTTGATCTAATTGAGTTGATCTAATTGAGTTTGTGTCACCACCAGTTACTCGGCGTCCTTATCAGGTTGGTGCCTGTGGGACAATCCGAGTCAGAGTTGAAAGCGCAGAGGGAGCCTTCGCCTTCCTTAGGAGCAGGAGGCCTCTGGGTGTCAGAAGGGGAAGCCGTCAATGAGCTCCTTGTTTTGCTCCAAAAACGTTTGCCTTGATTGTTCAGTTCGCTGTGACTGAGAAGGCTGCCTTCGCTTTGATATGGTGTAGAGGGGGCAGTTCCAGGGGCTCCATGCTGGACATACGCAGCAGCAGCTGTTGCTCTGTGTTTCTTGGCTCACGCCCCCCGGCTTCCCACACGCACAGCCCTGCAGGTGTCTGCTATGGGAAGCGTCTGACCCGTCGTCCTTTTGGTCCGCGGTGCTTGATCTGCACCGTTTCCAGGTGGCGTGGCCCTCCTCGGAGACAGACATCAATGGCCAAGATCAGAGTGGGCTGGCTTTTGAAGAGGTTTGGCGAGCTCTGCTTTGCAAACCTGCTGAGAAATGTGGTGTTCCTTTCATGTTTCCTTTCTGTCTGTGTCCAGAGGGCAGGGGGAGGATCTTCACGTGATGGGGGCTATTGATGTTGGTTGCAAATTCATTTAAGATTAATGACTACTTTTTTATTTTATTTTATTTTATTTTTTTTATCACGGCCTCTGACAGCCACTGGAGTCCCTTGATCTTGACATTGCTCTAGCAAGCCTGCCAGGGAGCGAGGAGAATAATTTCTGTGCACTCCCAATCACAAGAACAAAGGAGCAGTCCTCATTCATCAGGGGATTACGTTAAATGCTGGTCTGAGTCCTGGCCTTTGCATAATAGTGGGTCCTGGTAGTGGTGTGAACATTTCAGGAGGGTGCTAGTTACCTAGTTAAGCTTCTAGTGATCCCTCCTTATGCTACCATCATGCATTTCTTTTCTTTTTTTTAATATATTTTATTGATTTTTTTACACAGAGGAAGAGAGAGGGATAGAGAGCTAGAAACATCGATGAGAGAGAGAATCATTGATCAGCTGCCTCTTGCACACCCCTCACTGGGGATGTGCCTGCAACCAAGGCGCATGCCCTTGACCGGAATCGAACCTGGGACCTTTCAGTCCGCAGGCCAACGCTCTATCCACTGAGCCAAACCGGTTCCGGCCATCATGCATTTCTTGATTCCCAACTGTATGCCGGACACTGGGGTGTTCCAATTATTTCCTGTTTTTACAACCACCCTACCAGATAGTTGGTTATCTTTGTCTTATAGATTTAAAAAAAAAACAAAAAAACGCAAAAAACTGAAACTAAAATGTAACTAAATTCCATGTCAGGTCTGTGTATGCGAGAGGCCTTTGGCCTACTGAGCCTGAAGACTCTTCTCGCTCAGTCGAGTGGCCATAAGTGAGCCCAGATCAGCTTACATTGAGTCTGTGGGTGCTTTCAGGGTAAAATGCAGAGTGGGGTCCTTCTGGCAGAGAACGAAGGGCCCAGAGACCAGAAAATATTGTAATACCTGTAGGGAAAAAGATGGTTAGCACAGCTGAGAGTGGCCAAGCCTTTATTTAGCAAAGAGGACTGTTTTCTGGCTGCAGGTTGCAGGTGTAAAACCCAGAATCTGGCACCGATCTGTCCGTCTCGCTTTTTACCACCACTTTTCACTTCCCTTTATCTCGCACACATTTTTGTTATGATTTTTGTGGAGAGTAGTGGCTTTTCCCTTGGAGTCTAAATGGCAGCTGGTAATGGTTTGATTTATTTATTTAGAGATTTCCTGTCAGAGCCTTGTAATAGATTGTGTGAGACTCTAAATGGTTCCGTGAAGAGTCGGTTTTTCAGCGGGTCTTTCCTGAGGGGGGGAAATTATCAGATAATGTTACCAGTGCGATGACTTAGCAAGTCCCGCCGCTTTCGTTTTGAAAGGGGAAACATCTCTGTTTTTTTTTGGGTGATGATAGTAGACTATTCCGTGGGCTAATTCCAGCCAAGGTGGATTTGAGGAATATTACTATCAGTGTTATACTCCTCGGGATTACTTGGAGGTTAGCCTAGGACAGCAGTGGGCAAACTACGGCCCGCGGGCCGGATCCGGCCCGTTCGGCTGTTCTATCCGGCCCGAGGAACCAAAAAAGCAGAGGATTCTCTTGCTCTCCCCTCCGCTCCTTCACCAGCAGCCCAAGATGAGGGTGCCAGCATGGTCAGGTTGCTTTTGTTCCGGCCCTCCGGTCCAGTTTAAGAACCCATTGTGGCCCTCAAGACAAAAAGTTTGCCCACCCCTGACCTAGGAGGAGGTCAGTTGTAAGGCAGTAGTTTTGCAAATGTCAATGTGTATAGGAAACACTTCTGGTGCTTCTTTAAAAAAAAAAAAAAAAAAAAAAAAAAAAGTAGATTTCCAGCCCCTCTGCCCCAAATATAGGTGCTTCTGAGGCTCACTGCTGGGATTCTAGGTCATTGGAATAAAGATATTATTCAGGCCTCCTTTTAAAATTCTGCTTCCATTCATCTTGGAATATGATGCTGTAACTGTAATTTAAAGGGTTTAAATGCTTATTTAAGTAAAATAGAATGGGAAAATTACGTAGCTGTAAATGTTGAACTACTTTCTGTCACTGTCTCTGAGAATGACCTGTTTTCTGCTGTATGTTGTACGTTATAGCTATAGAATTCCTCCTCATGCACATCTCATTTTATTTTATTTCTTTCCTTTTTTGTTGAATTGATTGGGGTGACTCTGGCTAACAAAATTATACAGGTTTCAAGAGCTCAACTGTACAACACACCATCTGTGCACTGTATTGTGTGCCCATCACCCCAAGTGGAGTCTCCATCCGTCACCATTGTTCCCCCTCTTACTCTCCCCTACCTCCCTCACTCTCCTCGTTTTTATTTAAATGTCAGCTCTTGAAACAGACGTGGCCAGTAGTATAATTTTCATTTCTCAAATGAGAGCATAGAAATTTAAAAAACAAGTGGGTCCCCCCACCCAACAGTACAGCTAATAAGCAGTCTGTCCAGAAGTCCCATATTCTGCTTCTAATTTCAAGTCCTGTGTTTCATGCATGGCACCAGTTTGTCCTCGTGACACCTGTTCTGACTCTTAGAGGAAAACATACTCACTTACAACTCACTACGTTCTCATAGGAAGGATGAGCTATCCATAATTAAATATTTGGTAATCTCCCGCCGGTGACTCAAGGGGGAGGGAGGTGGTCACAGGTGGATACAGGTTGGTGAATCAGTTGTGTTTCTAGAACATTCCTAAGCATGGAGGAAGAAGGGTCTCTCCTCTCTTTGACAGAAACTTTACAAGACGGGTCGAGAGATGCAGGAGCGAATCATGGACCTGCTGGTGGTGGTGGAGAATGAAGACGTGACTATCGAGCTCATCCAAGTGAATGAGGATCTGAATAACGCCATCCTGGGCTATGAGAGGTGAGCGGATGGTGCTATCTCTCCAGCCCTCCTCCAAGTCTGGTGTCACCGCCAGTTACTCAGCGTTCTTATCAGAGGGCCTGCAACATAGACACTCAGGAAAATCAAGAACAAGTACGGGACAAGGCCGCCTCCCTCCCAAGATAGGGATCTCGGTCCTGGCCTTCTGGGAGCCTGTGATGTGGTCTGTGAGAATGAGCACTGCTGGGCGTCGGGGCTGCGTAAACCTCTAACCTGTGAGCGGGGCCTGGACTTTATCACCTGATGCTGTCTGCACTGAGCGCCTCCTAGGCTCTCGAATAGATGAGTTCTATAAACATAGTCTCAGGGAATGTGAAGTTGACCTTGAGATGGAGAAGAATAGGAGAAGGGAAGAGGGAAGAATATTTTTAAAAAATATATTTTATTGATTTTTTTACAGAGAGGAAGAGAGAGGGATAGAGAGTTAGAAACATCGATGAGAGAGAATCATCGATCAGCTGCCTACTTGCACACCCCCTACTGGGGATGTGCCCGCAACCAAGGTACATGCCCTTGACCGGAATCGAACCTGGGACCTTTCAGTCTGGGGGCCGATGCTCTATCCATTGAGCCAAACCGGTTTCTGCGAGGGGAGGATATTTTATGTGGAGAAAAATAGTCTATGAAAAACCAGGGCAGCCAATGAGGAAATGTTTTGTGTGAACATATGAAAATAGTCTTGCAAATAAGGAAATGGAACTTTGTTGCCCAAGGCTGGACCTGTGAGGGGTGTTCATACTCGTCACTAACTAGCCTACAAGAAGCCAGTGGCAGAAGTCGACGGGAGAAATCACGTGTGTTTCAGAAAGTGAGAAATCCATAAAACCAAGTGCATGGTCCAACGAACTGGAAGCTTTTCAACTTTGAAGTGTTTAGGTTCACAGAGTTGATGTGTCATAGTATTAATTCCATGTTTCTAAAGCCACTCTTAGCTTGCAAAGCATTTCCATATTCATCCACCTGTATGATCTACTGACGTCTTGCCCCTGATAAAGACTTTCTGATGAAGTGGTTGAAATAAGGATCAGGAAATCATATCCACAGTCATATGACTACTTGATAATAATGCTGGTACTTGAACCCTGTGCATCTACCTTCAACTTTTACTATTTTTTCTTTTTTTAAAAAAATATATTTTATTGATATTTTACAGAGAGGAAGGGAGAGATAGAGAGCTAGAAATGTCGATGAGAGAGAAACATCGACCAGCTGCCTCTTGCACACCCCCTACCGGGGATGTGCCCACAACCAATGTACATGCCCTTGGCCGGAATCAAACCCGGGACCTTTCAGTCCACAGACCGATGCTCTACCATTGAGCAAACCGGTTTCAGCCAACTTTTACCATTTTTTCAAAGCCATTATTTTGCTTGTTTATTAATCTAACTATTCCTCCTTTATCCCCAGTGTATGAGCAATATAAAATTTTAAAATGTTATAAAAGCCCAATATTGTTAGTAGATATCAAATGTCTTATAAAGATGAAGATAGTGAAAATAGGATAAATGCATTTAAATCTTAAGTGGAAAATTATAATGGCAAAATTGGAAACACACCTTAAGTATTTGGGAATAATACGAAAAGTTAAATATGTGGTACGTTCATAAGGTAATATTGCAGCCACTAAAAATTGAACTTCTGAGTAACTAGAAAAATGCTTGCGAAGTATTGAATTAGGATGCAGAAAAATGTAAAGTATAATTCCAATTAAGTTTGAAATAGATTTGCCTTCAGAAAAATATAGTAGGAGGAAAGACATAGTCATGTTAAGGACAGTTTCTAGGTGACAGAAATGATTAGGGACCTTTTCTAAGGGGTGGAATTTTATTATTTTTAATGCTTTTCCATATTCTTGCTGTTTTCTCAAAGGGCATCATTCATTACCTCTATACTAAACGGAAAAAAGTGATTAAAGTACTTTACTGGGAATTGAGTGGTGATGAAGCTCCTTGTCTTTGTTCCTAAATATTTGCATATTAATAATCTGTTAAGTGTTGTAGCATTTTCATGTCCATTTTCTTTTCAATATTTCCATGTTGCTAATTCAAACAGGTTTACTCGAAACCAACAAAGGATTTTGGAGCAAAATAATCAGAGGGAAGACACCAATGTAAGTGAATAGAAATGTTATAAAATACATAATTGAACAGTTTACAAACTGTGTATGGAGCAAGGCTTATGTTAGAAAAGGAGACTGATTCCTTAATGATTGGGGTGGTTTTGGTGGAATACAGTACTTGCCTCAATAACTTGATGTTATCAAGTTATTTAAAAAAATATATATTTTATTGATATTTTACAGAGAGAAAGGGAGAGAATAGAGAGCTAGAAATGTCAATGAGAGAAAAACATCGACCAGCTGCCTCTTGCACACCCCCTACCAGGGATATGCCCGCAACCAATGTACATGCCCTTGGCTGGAATCGAACTCGGGACCTTTCAGTCCGCAGACCGATGCTCTACCACTGAACCAAACCGGTTTTGGCAAATAGGATTTTAAAGTTTCCAGGGAAAAAGCCTAAGTGATAAATGATCTGCCAGGTCTTTGCCAAATTATGTTTGTGTTTGCTTTATTTTCAGACTACCACTGAACCTTCTGCCCCATCCTGTGATCTTCTTGACCTAAGTCCCAGCACTCCGAATCACAGGGCAACTCTGGAAGAGGTCAACGCCATGAACTCTCAGCTTTCAGACTTAAGTAAGCAAGCATGCAGGTCTTTTGGGCCAGCAGAAGAGCTGAAGGTGAAACAGATCTCCTTGGTTTCACGATGAAATGCAACCAGAGAAGGGCTGGCATCGGTTTGAATAGCAGGACTAACACAGGAGATGTAATTACTTCTTGGCCAATGGTTGTTGGGTCCTACCCAGCACAGGAAAGGGGTGTGACTGGGGGAGGAGGTTCTTGGAACTCATCCGACTGGCTTAGAATCTCCTGGCATTCCCAGGGCCTGCTTTGTAGAGGTTGTTCAATTCCATGGCCGGTACTTAAGTCTACTCTGAACCCACACACTATGTCTCCGCCATACTACAGCATCAGATAAGGGAGCATTTGATGTAGAGGAATTCAGGGATTGTGAGGCCTTACCCACACAGTGGCAAAATGTAGAGGAGGAGACAGGCCTTTGAGTCAGAGAAGAGTCCAAGTTGAAATCCCAGTTCTGCCACCTCTTAGTCACCTCACCTCAGACTTTCCTTCCCTTATCAAGTCAGGACAATGGTTATGTTAGTGGGTGTCTGTGAAGGTAAAGGAATAATGTTTATGAAATGAAATGCTGGCTTGGGGTTACCTATCTTATTTGTTATGTCCTACTAGACCAGCCGTGGGCAAATTATGGCCCGTGGGCCAGATCCAGCCCATTCGGCTGTTCTATCCAGCCTGCGGAGCTGAAAGAGCGGAGGGTTCTCTTGCTCTACCCTCCACTCCTTCACCAGCAGCCCAAGAGGAGAGTGCCAGCATGGTCAGGTTGCTTTTGTTCCGGCCCTCCGGTCCAGTGTAAGAACCCACTGTGGCCCTCGAGTCAAAAAGTTTGCCCACCCCTGTACTAGTCTATCAAAAAACCCTGGGTAAATTATAAAATAAGGATTATGAAAAATGCTGATGTCCAGAAGTTTTTGCCAAACTGAAATCCGTTTGTTTTCCTATATTAGGAGGTTTTTTTCCCCCAGAGTCAGAATAGTTGGTATGACTGAATTTGTGGTTTTCCTGTAACTTCCTTCATTTCTGAAATGCTGACTGCTGGCTTGGTAGACCAGTGGGATGTGTGGAGTCTATTTCATTAAAGAGTTTTTTTAAGTTTTTATCAGGCATTTTCTGGGGGCCAAGGGGGAGGGGGATAGTTATTCTCTTTGAGGTGTCTCACTTAAGATGGGAAGTTAGGAATTTGGGGAGGGCAGGGTAGAGCTCTGTATATACAGATTTTTACTTTGGAAGTTGGCAGAACAAGACATGCAAAATCTCCTTCCTTCCTGTTCCGCTTGGGATTTTAGAAAACCCAGCACATTAACATTTGTTACTTTCTCATCAACCTCTCCTTGTGGCAGGGAATTTCTCTCTTCCCAGTTACCCTAAACAAGGCCCTTTCATTTCTGTTTGAGGAAATTCTATACTTTTATGGTGACAGAAATCTCTCTCTCCTCTTCTAGTCCCACCCACCCCCAATGGAAAAGCCAACAGAACAAGTTACCAACAAAATGTTTTCAAGCCAAACAACATGTCCATTTTAAAAAATATATATTTTATTGATTTCTTACAGAGAGGAAGAGAGAGGGATAGAGAGTTAGAAACACCGATGAAAGAGAATCATCGATCAGCTGCCTCTTGCACACCTCCTACTGGGGATGTGCCCGCAACCAAGGTACGTGCCCTTGTCCGGAATCGAACCCAAGACCTTTCAGTCTCCAGGCCGACGCTCTATCCACTGAGCCAAACCGGTTTCGGCTCCATTTTTAAATATATATATTTTATTGATTTTTTACAGAGAGGAAGAGAGAGTTAGAAACATCCATGAGAGAGAAACATTGATCAGCTGCCTCCTGTACATCCCCACTTGTGCACAACCAAGGTACATGTCCTTGACCAGAATCGAACCCGGGACCCTTCGGTCCGCAGGCCAACGCTCTTTCCACTAAGCCAAACCGGTTTCGGCAACATGTCCATTTTGTGTCCTAGGTTTCAGCTCTCCAACTCCTGTGATAATGAACAGCTTGCAGCCCAGTCCTCGCCCACAAATGGATCTGCTAGCCTTGGAAAACACAGACACAGCCATGTAAGTATGTCCGTCATAGTCCAGAACCAACACCACCTCGTCCTGACTCCTCATGCTCCAGAAAGCATGCCACAGTAGGAAAACCAGAGACTTAGGAATCAGACAGACCTGAGTCGGGATCTCTGCATGCTGCTTCCTCCTAGCTCTGTGACTTTGGATAAGATACTTAACCCAGCATAAGCCTTCCATTTCTTCTAAGAATACTTCCTAGGATCTTACAAAGATTCTGTGAGATGCTGTATGTACCTCCTCATATAGCACTTGGCAGGTTATAAGCCTTCAATAAATTGTCTCTGTATCCGTTCGTTTTAACGTGGTAGCGGGAAGGAGAGGAAATACGATGACAGAGGAAGGAGAAGGGAAAGGAGGTTCGGAATCGTGCAGAGTCATGGCCACACCAGTAACCCGGGGCTTGCTATGTGCCAGGCGCTTTGCTAAGCTGTTTTTGTTCGTTTCATGTAATCCTTGCCAAAGTTCTTGGGTCAGTGCTGTTAACCATTATTCTCATTTTATGGGAGGAAAGACCGAAACTTAGGGAATAGACCTTGTCCCAGTTCATATAGCTATTAAGTAGCAGTTCTGGCTAATAGCTACTTATTTTACTCTGTGATCTCATGGGTCTTATGCATGAAGATCACTCGGGTGGCCCTGGCCACCAGAAATTCTGATTCAGCAGTAGAGGCAGAATAAACCATCCTAATGTCTTATGGTCTTGAGATTTTCCCCTGTGTTTGCAGTATAATGTGTTCATCACAGGACAAATGAGTGCTGAACTTATTCATAACAGAAAGGATCAAAACAGGGACGAAGGGATAAAGTCATAGGCCGTATTCATAGCCCATTTACCATCAGGCAGTAGGCTAAGAAGAATAAGAAATGCCCATTAGCTAAAACTGGTTTGGCTCAGTGGCTAGAGTGTCAGCCTACGGACTGAAAGGTACCGGGTTCGATTCCGGTCAAGGGCATGTGCATTGGTTGCAGGCACATCCACAGAAGGGGATGTGCAGGAGGCAGCTGATTGATGTTTCTCTCTCATCCTTGTTTCTAGCTCTCTATCCTTCTCCTTTCTCTCTGTAAAAAAAATCAATAAAATAGATATTTTTAAATGCCCATTAATTTCTTAGAAGTGCTCCCAAAAGGCCTGAGGCAGGTACCCTATCATTCTCCTTTTACAAATGAAGAAAATAAGGTTACCCAACTGGTGCCTACATGAGATTTAAGTTCAAAGGGGTCTGATTTCAGTGCCTGCTCTCTTTTTTTTCTTTCTGCGCTTTAATTTTTAAAAATCTCCTTATGATAAAATTGACACCCATCCCTTTTTAATGTACAGTTCTAGGAACTGTAACATATCTATAGATTCATAAAACCATCACCAAAATAACTCCTTTGTGACGTAGTTCTTGAAAAGATCATGTAAAATTGGCGTTTGCTTCATCTATTTTGAAGCTCCGTTATTAAGTGCATAAGCTTTTAGGATTGTCACATTTTTTTGGTGAATTGACCCTTTTATCATTATGTAATGTCCCCCTTTGTCATTTGTAATGTTCTTTGCCCTGATGTCTATTTTGATATTAATACAGCCACTCTAGCTTTCTCTCAATTGGTGTTTGCTGGCATCGTATATCTTGTTCCATCTTTGTACTTTTAACTGAATCAAAATATTTGAAGTGAGTTTATTGTAGATAGCAAATAGTTGTGTCATGCATTTTTATGTATTCTCGTAATTCTTGTCTTTAATAGGTATGGTTAGACCATTTCCATTCAACATAATTATATGTTTGGAATAAGATCTATGATTGTGTAATGTTTTCTCTGTGTTCCTCCCCCCGACTCCTCTGTTTCCTGCATACTTTGAATTATTTGGATATTTTTTCCAGCATTCCATTTTACCTATTGTGATTTTGACTGTATCTTTGTATAGTTTCTGTATGGGGGCAGGAACTGATTAGTCTAGGGATTGCAATATACATAACTTTTAAGTCTACTGAGAACCAGTATTTGATCATTTGAAGTGAAATGTGGAAGCCTTGTGACCATATAGATCCCCCATTTAAATTATAGTTATCATAGATATGGCATACATATACATTGGAGGTAAAAACTACCACTGGGCAATAGAATTTTGCTTGTAACCCACAAATACAGGGTGCCCAAAAAATGTATATACACTTTGAATCACTATTAACTCCAATGGGTTAAATTTGAAAAAAAAAAAAGAAAGAAAGAAAGAAAGAAAGAAAGAAAGAAAGAAAAAAAGGAAGGAAGGAAGGAAGGAAGAAAGAAAGAAAGAAAGAAAGAAAGAAAGAAAGAAAGAAAGAAAGATCAAATGAACTATCAGCTGTTAGTGTGTAAACATTTTGGGGGGACACCCTGTATATCTCAAAGAACTCAAAAAGAGACAAATAGTCTATTATATTTATGTAATATTTACCATTTCTGTTGCTCCTTTATTTTCTCCCAGGATAATTTCCCTTCTGTCTGTAGAATTTCCTCTAGCCATTCTTTTAGAACAGGTTTTTCAGAAACAAAAATTTTAGTGTTATTTCACTTGACTATGTCTTTATTGCATATTTGTTCCTGAAGGATATTTTCCCTGGATATAGAATTCTGGGTTAGCAATTCATTTTCCCTGCAGCAGTTTTTAAACATTGTTCTACTGTCTTAGGGCCTAAATGGCTCCTAATGAGAAACCTACATTCATTCAAACTGTTGTCCCCTATAGATACTGTGTTTTCTCTGACTATGCATTCAATAATTTTCCCCCCTAATTTTGAATAGTTTGATTACGATGTGTCTGGGCATGGATTTTAGTTTATGCTCCTTTTGGTTTGCTAAGCGTATTAGTTTTCTGTGGCTACCATTAAAAAAAAAATGACCACAAATTCGGTGGTTTAAAACCACAGGAACTTAGTTTCTCATAGTTCTGGAGGCTAAAATCTAAGATTCAGCAGGACCACACACCCCCCCCGGGCTGCACTCTTCGGCATGTCGCTACATCACTCCATTTTCTGCCTCCACCTTCATATTGCCATTTTCTCCAGAAGTCCCACTGCTTGTCTCTTTCAAGCTCACCTGTCATTGGATTCAGGGCCCATTTGAATAACACAGGATGGTATTGTCATCTCAAAATCTTTAACTTAAATACAATCTGCAAAGACCCTTTTTCCAAATAAGGTAGCATTCTTAGGTTCCGGGAATTAGGACAAGGACCTATGTTTTGGGGGAACTTACTCTGTTGAATTCTTGACTCTGTAAATTTATGTATATCCACAAAATTGTGAAGTCTTCAGCCTTTATTATTTGAAATACTTGAATTATCTTTTCAACACTACACATTTTCTGCTGTCCTTCTGGGACTCTTGTTGACACCAACTTTAGATCTGTTGTCATTGTCTCATAGATTCCCTAGGTTCTGTTCATTGCTTTTCTCCCTTTTATTTTTCTCCTGCTTTTTTAGGTTGGATAATTTCTATAGATCCGTGTTTAAGTTCATCGAGTATTTCCTCTCTCATCCCTATATGTTGTTGAGCTCATTCCCTAGTTATTGTTAAATTTCACTTACTGTATTTTTCAATTCTAAAATTACCATTCGACTCCTCACATCCTGTGTTTCTTTGCTCAGGTTTCTGTTTCCATTTTTTTCCCCAAGAGTGCAGTTGCTTGTTGAAGCATTTGTAGCAAGAGCTGCTTTAAAATCTCAGCACCTGTGTCCTTGTGATATCAGCGTCTGTCAATTTGACTTTTCTCTTGCCACTTGAAATGTTTCCAGTTCTTCAAGTGCCTAGTACGTTTGGATTGTGTATTGGATTTTTTTTTTTTAATGTTCTGAGATACTTGCTCTTACTTAAATCCTATCGAGACTGTTGATACTTTGATAGCAGTAGGCAGACAGCCTTGTTAGCTTCATGCCACAGTTTTAACCTGCCCCCTGCATGCTGCGGTTCCCATGCGGCTAAGCTTTTCCAGCCTCTGCAGCGCTGATCTGCACTGTCTCTCTCACCTGTGCCTGGCTCAGGGGTCAGTCTGAGGTCTGGCCGGCAGGCTGTGTCCAGTTCTCATTACCTTTGGCATCCTGCCTGGGAACAGATCCGCAGAGTTACAGATCAGAGGGAGAGCCCAGGAATTCACAAACAACTTGGAGTTTGTTTTTCCAAATATGTCCCTCGGTGTGGTGTCTCAGATACTTTTATCTTCCCAGGACTGCCTTTCTGGTTCTCTGGTCAGAAACGGGAGGTTTGCTATGCCATGCACTTTCTTCAGGGTTATTGTGTATGGGACCAAATGGCAGGGCAGAGAGAGGGGAAAAAAGAAACAAGGAGGTCCCCAGTCCCTTCCCCTACCCCCCAATCCCACCCCATTCCATTGGGATCACAGTTCTACCTGTTGGAGAGGAAGGGTCCCCTCACTCAGGGTTTTAAACCCCTACAGGTCCCTGTCACCCATGATGTCACTGCAGTCACCTTGGGATTGCCTAGGGTTAGGGGTGTGAGGACAGAGAGAAGCGGGACACACACACACACACACACACACACACACACACACACACACACACGGGTGGGGGATTTCCCACTCTGAGCACACTACTCCTTGGGGGGAAATAGAGGGCTTCTCTTAGAGCTCTTGTCTGTCCTCACTGCCCCCTGCTGGGTTGTAGGCTACATTGCATTCAAGCTAGGGAACACCAGAGGAGAAAAAAAAACCAGTTAAGTTCGCCAGTGAAGTGATACTCAAATTCTTGTCTTCTTTCCAAGTCAGCCTTTAGCTGTTTGCTTTCCAGTCCTCAAATATTTGCCCCATGCATACGTTCTATCCAGGTTTTCTAGCTGCATTTCGTGGGAGAGACAAGGCCACGTGTGTTTACTCCGCCTTGCCCAGAGCCAGCGCCCTCCCCTAGTCCTTCCTTACCTCTACCTGCATCACCTCTCCGCCTTCAGGAAATGATGGTGTGGGAGCGACTCTGGTGGGACGACTGGAGGCTGTGTGTTCACAGTGGACTGGGCGTACACCCGCGTCTTGGGGCTCCCACTGCCAGAGACAGTGCTGTCTTTACTCGCTTTGCTATCTGGGCATCGTGGCCTGGTGGGCGCTGAACGTAGTTGGAGTTGTTTTTGTAAAATGAATAGTTTCGTACAACCTGAAGGTACATTTTACGTTTCGTTTTTAGACCAGGAGAGTCATCTTACGTTTTGCATTTGTGTTCTCACTGTAGGGTAATCATGCTGTGTTGTCACACTATCCTAGGTTTGCCCAAAGGACCAGCCAAAGCCCCGACTCCAGTCACATATACGAGAGTGTAAGTAATGAAACCCGTTCCTGGCAGTGCACGGGGTCAGATGACCACGGCCAAAAGGGGACTGCTGGCAGTTAATGCCAATGTTTTCCTCAACGTCTCTTTGAATTTATAATGGATTGATGAGGGCCTTGTTAGGAATTTTCCTTATTGTCTTTTTAATATGTATTTTTTAAAATTAACAGTTGACTTACAATATTATACTAGTTTCAGCTGTACAGCATAGTGATTAGACATTTATTTAACTTACAAGGTGATCACTTTGATAAGTCCAATACTCATCCGACACCATACGTAATTATTACAATACTAGAGGCCCAGTGCCTGAAATTTGTGCACTGCAGGGAGGGAGGGGGGTGTCCCTCAGCCCAGCCTGCACCCTCTCCAATCTGGGTCCCCTTGGGGGATGTCCAATTGCTGGTTGAGACCCGATCCCACATCCCTCTCACAATCTGGGACTGCTGGCTCCCACTTACCTGCCTGCCAGTCTGATCACCTCCTAAACACTCCCCTGCCAGCCTGATTGACACCTAACTGCTCCCCTGCCAGCCCGATTACCCCAACTGCCCTCCCTTGCTGGCCCAGTAAGCCCCACTGCCCTCCGCTGCAGGCCTGATCGCCCACAACTACCCTCCCCTGATGGCCATCGTGTGGCAGACATCTTTGACCACATGGGGTGACCATCTTGTGTGAGGGTGTGAAAGTCAATTTGCATATTACCTCTTTACTATATAGGATTATTGACTATAGTCCCTATGCTGTACTTCACATCCCCATGACTGTTTTTATAACTGGCAACTTGCACTTCTTAATCCCTTCCGCTTTTTCACCCAGGCCCCCTACCATCTGGGAACTATCGAAAAAGTTTTCTGTATCTATGTGTATGTTTCTGTTTTGTCAGTTATTTAAGATTCCACATGTCACTTTATGCCTTTCTATAGGGTCAAGATATTTTTGTTCATGTTTGTGGCAGAGATTTCATATTTAGTAAAACCACAAAATCTGGATTGAGGTAAATAGAGTATGGCAAAAGTAGGTTTACAGTTGTAAGTGAAAGTTTTTATTCTTGTGTTATTATTGTATTATTTTTCCATACCAACAACTGTAAACCTACTTTTGCCCCACCCTGTATATTCCTTTTTTTTTTTTTTAAAGCAACATGCTTCTTCAGAATTTCACATGGGAAATGAGGTGTAATGGCATGAAGACAAGACAGAAAAGCAGTACATTTTATAAGTGGTTATTACTTAAAAAACTAAAGTAATAGATCAGGATTACTAATTTTTGTCCAGTTAAGAGCATAACGGTTCTTAGAATAGTGCCCCTTGAAAGCCTCGGAATCTAATTTAAAAAAAGGGGAAACTTATTGTAGAATGTTGATTTGAATATGCACTCTGTTTTCTTCAGCTTCCGGAATATCAAAATTCAGTATTACTACAGCCCACGGTGAGTCTACACACCGCTCCAGCCACACCGTCAAACCAGACACTGCCAGCCTTGCCCGGCAACCACCCAGGTACTCGGGGCTGTGTTATGGGCACTAACAAGGGAGAGCTGGATGAGTCTGCGAGAGACGTATTGATCATCGAAAATGAGAGAGGAAAAATGAGAGGCGTTTGTTTGCATTTTTAAGTTCCATGAAGTAAATTCAGGGTAAATACCATTCTGACATTAGCACATTATAAAAGTGCTTGGGTTGTGCTGAATATTTTGAGCCCTGAGGGTAAATGAACCGTTAGCTGAAGTTTGAAATGCTTTTGTTGTACAGATTTGTTGCCATGGGAGTAGTATTAGAACAGCAGGGGTATTTGTTTCCGGTTGTCAGCCTTTGTTAGGATCATATGTTTGACGTCTAAATCCTGAGAATACTAATTGTGCGTATTCCCTTGAAAAGCACAATGTGTGTTTACTGCTTCTTTTTTTTTTTTTTTTTTTTTTTTTTTTGCCTAAAGCGATGACAAAGAATGCTCTCCAGCTACCCAATTACTACGAGGTAATGGAGTTTGATCCCTTAGCTCCGGCTGTCACGACAGAGTAAGTCATTTACGGAATGATTAATTTATTTGTTGTCTTGGTTCCCTTTGGTAGCAGCGCTAACAGGTCTTGCTTATATATCTAACTTTGCTTAGATCTTGGCACAGATTGATGACCTTATTAAAAATGACTTCTGAGATTTTAAGGGAGCCGTTGCTCTTAATGGTCTTCCTGTTCCCGACCTGTGACTGAAAAATAAAAACGCTCAGGTTGCACATTAAGAAGTAACCGGAACCATCATGTGCACTAATGGATTCCTCGTGGTCGGCTTGGCAGAAAGCCGGGTTTTCTCCTGATTGAGGAGACTGGTCACTGATTAACGACATAGTAACACCACACTGACGGGATCTGTTAGCTGTGCTTTGACTCCTAATCCGCCCCAAAACTCCTATAAGAACTTGGCGTTAGTCTTTGCTACGTATGACAACAGTGTGCTTACAATGGATTAATAAAGCATTAGTAAAAATTAACTTGAAATCCTTAAGGCACCATTATATTTAGATAGCCTATATAGGTCAAGTGTATAAAAATATTTCTGGGATGGTTGGTAGGCTTTAATATATTTTGATTGACTTAACGTTAGCCCCTAACTTGTTAAAAATGGCCAAAGTATGTTTGTAGTCACCATTGTTCAGAAATGGCAGCCTGCACGCTGTATCTTTGCCTACGGCTGTGCAGAATATAAAATAGGCATTTAAAAATGAATAGCCAATAAACATGGATATTTCAAAAAAAATATCTGGACCTATGGATTTAGATGCCAGGCCTGCATTTTCACATGCTAGCAATAGGTTGGGGCTACGGAGCGGCTGTCTCCTTAAGATTAGGCAGGCTCTGCAGTCCACCGGCCCCTTGGCCTGGCCCCCTGCAGCCACTCCTCTGACCTGCCTGGCAGGTGGAGGCATTTGAGGGAACACCTGGTACGAGGACCCCGAGGAGAGAGGTTTGGTACATTCAAGGACACAGAAAAGCCAGAGCTAAGAGCAAAGAGAGCAGCAGGGAACCTATTATCAGATGTGGCAACTGCGATTTGGAAGCCAAAAAGGAAGTGCACAGCTGTGATGAACTCAGTGAGAGGACAAGTAAGATGAGGACAACCAGATAATGGATTAACTAACTGGAAATATTGATTTAAAAAAAATGTTTTTAATGACTTCAGAGAGAGGGAGATAGAAACATCAATAGTGAGAGAATCATCGATCAGCTGCCTCCTGCATACCCCCTTAGTGGGGACCAAGCCTGAAACACCATGTGCCCTGATCAGCAACCAAACTGTGACCTCCTGGTTCATGGGTCAGTGCTCAACCACTGAGCCACATCAGCCAGGCTCATTGGTGAGTTTAGTAAAAGCCATTTTGATAAATGCAAGGGGAAAAAAGCCAAATTTCAGTGCATTAATAAGAGATGGAGTAGCAACAGCAAGTGGAGACACCAGAAACTTAAACACGAAGGGATGCTGGGAAATGGTTTGGAAGCGAGAGGGTTACTGAGGTGATTACCAAGTAGACACGGGATTAGGGACTGTACTGTTGATGCTGGAGCATCTATGAATGCTGAGGGGTGGCATCCAGGAGGCAGGAGAGGTTAAAGGTTTGGTTGGGGGAAGGGATAACTAAAGTAGGGAAGTGTTTGAGAAGCCAGGGCTCGAAAGGATCCCAGAAGTAAATGATGATGCAGATGAAAACAGGAGATCCGGTGATGGGAAGATGAGGAAGTATCCATATCAAGGCACTTGATTTATTAAGAAGCGGGGTTTCTGACTCAGAGTGAGGAGGGAGATAAGAAACTTGAGAGTAAAGGAGGCTGAAATAGTTTTGTGGAAAATCAAGACAACACTCACTAGGGAAACTTTTAAAAATATCTGGACCATGCTAGGGCTTTGTGATATTGATGACCAAGACTTCAATATCTTGGTCTTTTAGATTTTTCTTCAGCCATGTATATGAATGTCAAGTTTATAGATATATTTTCTAGCCACAGACATAGAAGACATATATAAAGAGTTGAGTTGAAGGCTGTCATAGAAAAATTATCATGTATCATATATATTATATAAAAAGTACAGATGACATTTAAGCTAAAGGTGGCTCAGGAGTTTGGACTGTATTAACATAGTTTATATAAGCTAAAGTTAATATGTTTTATAAAATGTTTTAAAACCAGGAAAAGCTGAACAATTTACATATATATATATATATATGTATATATATATATATATAAATTGATTCTTTACAGAGGAAGAGAGAGGTATAGAGTTGAAACATCAGTGAGACAGAATCATCGATCAGCTGCCTTCTGCACAACCCCTACTGGGGATGTGCCCACAACCAAAGTACATGCCCCCTTTACGGGAATCGAACCTGGGACCTTTCAGTCTGCAGGCCGACACTCTATCCACTGAGCCAATCTGGTTTTGGCTGAACAATTTTTTTTAAAGCAAATTTTAGCCATATTTTTCATTAAGTCGCAATTAAAGTGAATTGACTATACCCATGGTCGGCAAACTGTGGCTCATGAACCATATGCAGCTTTTCGGCCCCTTGAGTGTGGCTCTTCCACAAAATACCACGGCCTGGGTGAGTCTGTTTTCAAGAAGTGGCATTAGAAGTTTAAAAAAATTGGCTCTCAAAAGAACTTTCAATCGTTGTACTGCTGATATTTGGCTCTGTTGACTAATGAGTTTGCCGACCACTGGACTATACAATACTCATATTGTTGAGATGCAGAGGAGCTGCACCATTAGGACCTAAGAAAGCTACAACTTAAGATTGGGCAGATATTTTTGGTTTTATTCACTTGAACAGCCTAAAATGGCTAAGGGAACCAGAGATATAGTTTAGGTTAAAAGCCAAATAGTGCTTTGAAAGTGACATGTGACCCTGTTGCCGTAATGGCTTGTGTGTTTCAGAGCTATTTATGAAGAAGTTGATGTTCAACACCGCAAAGGCACTCAAAGTCACAGTGACTGTTAAGGTAAAGACTTTTTAACTTTCACACTCTTCATTCCACATTCTATGGGATCTCAGGGTAGTTACCACTTTCTCTAGTTAGTGTTTACATTTTGTGAGGGCCATCTGAGTCTCTAACACTTCAATGAGTGAAATATTAATATACAATAAGTTCCTTCAAATTATTCAATTGAATG
Organism: Vespertilio murinus; assembly: GCA_963924515.1. NCBI lineage: Eukaryota > Metazoa > Chordata > Mammalia > Chiroptera > Vespertilionidae > Vespertilio > Vespertilio murinus. The sequence continues at coordinate 25,495,015 of OZ004718.1, read as the reverse complement.
AACTATTGTTCACCAATGACATACATTCTTTGTGACCTTGTTAGCTAAAAATAATAAATCTTGGGTATGCAGAAATTCACCTGTATATAAAAATACTAATGCTAACAAAAACTAGAATCAGGCATCTGTCTTATATGTGCAATTGACACCTGTTAGCTGGGACAGGTAGAAACCATTCATTGTTAATCCAGATAGGTCTGGATTATTTTTATTTGCTGGACTAGTCATGCCACTTATTTATTAATGAATGCATGACCACTGATAACCTATTAACCTTATTTATTCCCCTTACACACACACCCAATGGGAATAGTACATTCTGGCCTTTCTTCTACTAGTATGTGGCCCTCTAGTTATCAAGACATGGGGAAAGAGAAGGAAAGGATGGGGATGGTTGACTATTTTCTGTTTATTCTAGGTGAAAGTGAAGGACCAGCTCACTAGCTGCAAGTGGGTAACACCTCCAAGAGGTAGACTGTCCAGTTGTGAGGCCCAGAAGACAAGACCTACCAACACTTCAAAACCACTTGGAACATTTCTCCTTGCCAACAGTGAAATTTAAGTAGAAGAGTAACAGTTCAAGCTTTATCTAAAAACAACAACTTGCTTTTAATATATATTCACTTAAAACTCCAACTGAAGAAAAAACGTATTGTACTGAGGCCAATCAGGTTAATGTTTCTCAGGCTTTCCTACATTTAGAAATCATCACATGGCTGTGATGAGAGTAGATGGATATTATTTTATTACAAAATAATTCTGAATAGATGTAAGCACAAGACGTGAGAAACTAAATATAGCATTCAGAATAGTGAGTGCCTTCATTTAACTAAAGCCGAATATGTGCACTTTTTTATAAATAATATTCTTGTTTAGAATTGTGAATTGTAAAAACCTTAATATTGTAGTTCCTATTTCAGGTACAGGATACTACATCAAGTTGCCTTTAAATACAATTCTTTATAATACTAAATGTTCTTTTTCTTTTTAATGCAATTAAAAAAATTTTTTGAAACAGACTATTGGAAAATATTCAGAATAAATTATACATTCATTTATATCATAAATTACAATGACAAATAAATTACTATTAAAACAATTTAATACATCTTTTTTACAGTTTGTTCATTGCAGAACTTATAATGTCAGTAATCTTTACATTTCCCACACTTACATTTTAACATTCAGGGACTTGGAGCTAACACACTAGAAGCTAGTAGATACTTGCATTTCATTTCAATTTCATGATACCAAAACTTCAAAGTAAATATTCAGTACTCTGAATGTAAATCATCCTAGATCTTAAAGGAAAAACAGTCCCATCTGAAATCAGAATGTAATCTTTGGGCAAACTGTTAGGGCTTAGTGATTCCCCTTCCATTTGGAGGTTTCATATAGTGACTGTACACAATGAAAAAAAAAAGTAATAACCAAGTGTTTTAGAAATACAGTCGGAAGTTCTGACCTAGAACCTGAGACAATATTGGGCACTAAAAAATAAGTACTACTACAGGTATGTAGTGCTAATAATTTGGAAGGGGACCATGCCTACACATTTAAGAAACAAAGCAGTTTCTTTTATTACTTCTTAGCAGAGTATGGTTTTGAACAGTTATACATTCTAAATAGGCAAGTGGATTCCTTATGATAAAAGGCTGAACCTGTTCTCTCAATTTTAAGTAAGGTAAATTAGTTGGGAAGAATAGCAGTACATAATATTTAAAATAGAAAACATAAAACAGAATAGAATACATTATTGTAGAATGTTTCTCTTCTGAGAAGACCAGATACATGATTTTTCAAAAATCACAAATTTGAAGCAGGACTTAAGACACTGACTTCAATTATAGCCTGGAACTGGCAACTGGTGGCCCTCCTTTGCTTCAAAAAAAGTATAAGAAAGAGTGATGAGATCAACATTCACCATTCTTGGATCTTCAGCAAATTCAGGATCAATGTAGAAAAACACTGGCATATCTACTTCCTCTTGTGGATTAAGCCTTTGTTCTTCAAAGCAGAAGCACTAGAAGTTATAAAAAGGTATTACTTTATTAATATTTCTATTCTATTATCTAGAGTAAAAACTAATGGTACATTTATTGGCTTTAATAAGCATACTGTTAAACATAATCTTTAAATTCTTTAAAAAATATATATTGATTTTTTACAGAGAGGAAGAGAGAGGGATAGAGAGTTAGAAACATCAGTGAGAGAGAATCATGGATCAGCTGCTTTTTGCACCCCCCCCCCACTGGGGATGTGCCCGCAACCAAGGTACATGACCTTGACCGGAATCGAACCTGGGACCCTTCAGTCGGCAGGCCAACGCTCTATCCACTGAGCCAAACCGGTTTCGGCATAATCTTTAAATTGTGATAGGGTAACAGCATCTTTTCATCTTAGATTGAGTTCTGCTTTAAGGATCGAGATCAACAAATTCTAATCTTAAAAGCAGATTTCCATTTAGTTTGGCTCTTACCTCTACATAGCTGTTATAAGCAATGGGGAGAAAAAAACAAAAACAGTTTGAAGTTTAGAAGAAATTAGTTTTCAGAAATCAGCATCTACTAAAGCACTGCAGTAAATTTAGTGCTAGACATTTTTTGTACTTTTAACATATTCTATAGTTTGCATTTAATTGTACCTGTATTTTATTGAAATACTGTCCAGCTTCAAATGGTACAACATTGTACGTAGAAATTCCGATTATTGGTTTGTCAGTAGGATTCTTAGCTTTATAAAAAGCCAGTGCAGTCTCTCCAGGTACTACCTGTTTTTTTTAAAAAACATATACATTATCAATAAGTCTCACACAGCGCCTTCTTTCCCTACTAAATCAGTCATTTTTTTCCTTATCCATCAGACCATAATACCTAATCTAAACTAAAAGCCAGCAAAATAGTGACTACTACCCATGAACACCTGATTTCCAAATTTTACATATATATATATATATATATATATATATATATATATATATATATATATATCAGTGAGGAACCGATGCTCTAATATGCATACTTAGTTATGGAGTCTGTCAACATTTTGAAATTAAATTTAGATGAGTGTTTCCAAAACTGTGAAACAGTTTTATGTTTCACTAACTTTTGCACTGAAAATAAGTAAGCTTTTAATACTTACAGGTATTTCTTTGATCACTTACATATATTTCTGTTTGCTGAGGTCTAAAGTTCCACTGGAGACTTGCGTGCACATCTGCGTTAAAGGTGACTTTAATGATGCGATCCTTAACGGGCACCATGTTTTCAATCTGGTCTGTCGAATGCCCTGCTGCTACTGATCCTCCAAGGCCAGTAGTCTAGAAAAAGAAAGAACAATATGTATTACTTTTAGGTGCTGAAGATCTACTCATTGGATAAAATCATAATGTTAAAAACCACTTAACTTTAATAACACAAGAAGAGCCAAGTTTATGTACTATCACTGACCATTTCCTATGAATGTGTCAAATGATTTAACCACTTTGAGGGTGTCAAAGGGCCTAAATTTATTTAGGTCATATTTTCTCAGTAATCACTCGGTTATGTGGAATGGTAAAAAATGAGTCATTTGAAGACAGCAGACTCTTCACTGTTAATACAGCTCAGAGTATTTAGCTTTTCAGTAAGTATGCTTTCCATTATTCCTAGTATTTGTGTAAACTATTATTAACAGAAAGAAAATTTACCCACAATCATGTCATTTTAGTAAAACTATTTAAATAATTCAATTTTCCTGCCTGGTCCTTCTTCATATTATAACTTTTACAGCACAGATTCATTTTAGCTTCACTTCTGCAGTCTGCTTTTCTCAAGCACTGTTAAGTATTTTCCCATGTTGGTAAATGTTTTTGAACGTTTACTCTATTTTTGGTGTAGTATAGCTTTTCCAGATATCCATCAGTTAGAAAACTCGATCCCTTTGGCCACTGAATGAATGAATCAAAAGACATCAGAATAATCTGTGTGTGACACTTCTTCCCTATCTTTCTTTTCATTATTTCCTTTATCATCAGAGAGGCTTAAAAAAATATTCTTACTTCGAAGCTCATCATTCTTCTGATGCTTGAGGTTGCCAGAATTCTGGTCTCCAGGTAATTAATCTGTTACTATACTAGGAAAAAAACACCAAATTTGAGGCTAGGGAAAGTCTACCAGCAAAATATAGTATGACTAATTCCCGCTTAAACAAGTCAGCTAGCTTCACTTGAGTGCCCTAAAAGATGCATCGAGGGCAAGCCTTTATCTCTGTGTAATATATAAGGATATTCTTCTGCTCAAGAAGGCTATACTGCTTAAGTTTTAACATATAACTCCTCTTCCTGAAGAATTCGAAATCACTTCAATAAAGATTCCTTAAGGCACTCTTTCTGACTGGCAGTCTTCGAATATAGATTCTTTAAAGTTATGTCTGATCACAGAAGTTGAATAGACAAGGACACTGAGAAGAAAGTATGTCCTGGTCTCCAGTCCAGTTCTGCCACTAACTGAATCCAGGAACTCAATAAATCTTACTTTCTTTGGGCACATGTCGAAGGCTCATTAAATGAGGTCACTGTATTAAGTGGTTTATATAATAAGCCCTTATTTTTGCCTTTAAAGTTCTGAGTCCAAAAGTAAAAGAGATACTCTTTTGGAAATGACACTATTTAACATCCAACTGTGATTTAAATTTAGGAACATAAATTACAACTGCTTTACTTTTCTGCCCTGTGCTTGCACTCATGTGCACAAAATACTGCCATTCACTTCGGTTTAGGGCAGGATTTCTCATCCTTGGTGCTAATGACATTCGGGGTTGGATAATTTTTTTTTTTTTTTTTTTTTTTTGTGAGATGGGTTTTCTGTCCTGTTTATTGTTAGACTAGTGGCCAGGAGCATGAAATTTGTGCATGGGGGGAACCCTGGACCCTTTGGGATTGGCCCTAAACCAGCAGTTGGACATCCCTCTCACAATCCAGGACCACTAACTGCTCACCTGCCTGCTTGCCCCCAAATGTTGCAACCCCTCCCCCTCACTCCTCTGCCACCAGCCTGCTCACCCCCAACTGCCCTTCTTGCCAGCCTGATTGCCTCCAACTGCACCTCTATGCTGACCTGCTCACCCCCAACTGCCCTCCCCTCCTGGCCTGATCACCCCTCATCGCCTCTGCCTCAGCCCCACCACCATGGCTTTGTAGGGGAAGGTCATTCAGAGAGTCTCCCGGTCTAATTAGCAGATTACCCTTTTATTAGTGTAGATGTTGAGCAGTCTCCCTAACCTCTACCCACCAGATACTAGTAGCACCCTCCTGCCAGGTTGTGGCAACCAAAACGTCCTTAGACATTGCTAAACATTCCCTAAGGAATAAAATCAACTTAGTTTGTGGAGGTCCACACTTGCTGTTTTGTGTTCAGTACCACTGACTGAACCGACTGGTAGTTTTGGGATCCGGGCTAGCTCTAGGCTCGTCGCTGATGAAAACTAATTCACATTCTACACTCATCCTCCACAAATCAAGTGACTGCACTATCCCACATAAATGCTGATATCAGGAGACTGAAAAGTCCTTTTGACTTCTGTTTCAGTCATCACACAACATAAAAGTAAATTCATCTCTGTGAACTTAGAGATTAATTTACCTTTAGAAGTTAGATTGATATGAACAGTGGAATCAAGTATTCTGAGAAATCTTTAAAAATATTACTAATGCCTGACCCCCCACTCCAAGACATTGTGATTTAACCGGTTTGGGATGTGATTGGTGTAGCTGTCAGTTTAAAAAGCCCCCTGATTACTCCAATGCCCACCCCAGCCAGAGCAGCAAATTACTACTTTAAAAAACTATGGAGACTATACAGATGCGTTGCCCGATACTTCTCAGACATTTATTTGCATCAACATCAGCTAGAGGACTTATTAAAATACTGATTGGGCAGTGCAGGATTTGGGCACAAGAATCTGCACTGATGTTGTTGATATTGCTGGTCCCAAGGACCACACAGAGAACGAGCTCGATTTTGATGAAAACGGGAGCCCAGGACAGACACGTTCTGGTTCTAAATGAATGGGGGTGGGGTCCGTAAAGGCCCAATTCATCTATTTTCTTAGAGATTAAAAAAAAAAAAAAAAAAAAGCTACGCCCAGTGCAAGCACAAGGAACACGCAGACTCCCATTTCCAGGGTGAGCCTGCGCCCATACACCCCGCGTCTCACTGAGTTAATGAACTAATCATTTCCGCTACATTTTTTAGAGCGGGCACGTGTGCAAGCAGCAGGAGGATAAAGCAGATGGCTGGGCTCGGGAGTCCAGGCTGGGGCTTGGGGGTTTCACCCCGCAGCAGCAGGATCGCCGCAGGGGGCTGGGTCCCACTTTGCAGCTTTGCCGCCCGAACTTTCCCCGGTGACCTTGGCCAAGTCACCTTTCCGAGCCCGTCTCCTCTCCGGGGCGTCCCCGCAGGACACCGCCCGGGGGGCAGCGGCAGCCCTACCTGGCAGTAGAGCCGGTAGAGAGGCACGGCGGCGTAGGACGCGCCCAGCATGCCCACGGCGGCCGCGGCCATGTACGTGAGGACCGTCTTGTTGCGCCGCCGCCATTCCTCCTCCTGCGCGCGCGCGTGCGGGTTCGTGCTCTTGGGCCGCCGCGCGGGCGGCACGGCCAGGTCTCCGGCCGGTCCCGGGCGCCTCCACGTCCCCAGCAGCCTCGGCCCCCTCGCAGCGCCTCCCGCGCCACTCCCCTCCGGCCCGAGCCACCGCTCGGCCCGCTCCGCCACGCAGGCCGGCCGCCCGGGGGGAAGCCAGCGCCAGCCGCAGAGAGCGGCGCGCCCCCATCCCGGACGCCAGAGCCCTCCCATAGCGTCCGCGGAGGGCGCCCGCCGGTCACGCACGAGGGGAAGTCTCGCGAGGCCGGCTCTCCGTCTCGCGATACCAGCGCGGACGCCGCCGCCGCCGCCGCTGCCTTGGCTACCAGGCTGCTGGGGGAGGCTGACGCCTGGAGTCGAGCTACGGAGGCCGGGTGGCCCGGGTACGGGGTAAGTTCGCGTTTTGCTTTAGGACTGTTTCCTCCCACTTTGTTTCGCTCCTGCTTACCTAGCTTACTTCTGGGAGCGACGCCTTGCATGCCTCCGCGCGCACCCGTCCCTCCTCGGGGTGGGGGGTCCCCCGGTCTTCTTAAAGGGCCTCGGTCTTTGTCCGGACCCACCCGGGGGCCCCCACGGCGGCTGTCCCGCCGCGCTCCTGGGACCTGGGGTGCTCCTGAGCGCGAAGCCCTGGGTGCGAGGACCGACCCCCTGTCCTGGGAAGCCTTCCTCCTTTTGGAGAACCAGCCTCAGCCCACTCGAGCAAGCCCGTGCATTTTTCTCAGCCCCAGAGGGAAGGGGCGCCCACCGTCCCGGCGCCCCGTTACCTGCTTGCCCAGCGGCGTCGCCGCCGGTGGGGCGGGAGGGACGCGGTCCGTCTGGAAGTGTGTGTGGAGGGACCGGGAGCCCAGGGTCCTGTAGCGGAAGGACGGGAGGGGATGGGGCTGTTCATCTTGGGAAATCAGTGTCTGGGGGATGTGATCGCTCTCCTCCGTTATTCCGCCGCAGGACCCACCGGACGGCAGAGCGGACCCTGCTGCCCCGGAGGGGAGCATCTTTCCAGAAACTACCCTGTCTCCCCGAAAATAAGGCAGTGTTTTGTGTTCATTTTTTTTTGCTCCCAAAGAGGCGCTAGGTCTTATTTTTCAGGGGATGCTGTTGTGTTTCCACGGAGTGGGTCTTATTTTCGGAGGATGTCTTATTTTCGGGGAAACACGGTAGCTGCGAAGAGCTGGGATGCAGAGGTCAGGCCCGGATTCACGCCCGGGGTCTGTGCTTTTGGCCAGGTGGCCTTGGGCCGGTTGTTTGACCCTAGACTTCGTGACCAGGTGACAGGCTCCGTTCCCAGTAGAGGGAGTGCAGGAGGGAGCTGACCTATGATTCTCTCTCATCATTGATGTTTCTGTCTCCCTCTCTGAAATCAATTTTAAAAAATTACAAAAATACACACAAAACAATAAAATCCAAGCACCTTTTGACTCTTTTCAACTCTGGAACAGAAATCTCAAGATTATGCGATTCTACAAATGTATTTGTTTTATGAGAATGTTTGAAAAATCTTTTCATCTGTACCTCCCTTAGTGCTTACACCAGATTGTCAGCTCTTTCAGGACATAATCTGTCCTATTTTCATGTTTTATATTCCTTGCAGTGTCGACTCAAATCCCCTGCAAATGTTAATGTCACTGAAAGCAAGCGTACATTCCCTCCAACATCCTCTAGGCAACCTTTTCATGTAGCAACAGGCAGTACATGTAAGTGTCAGTCGTAGTGCCTTTGTCTTGGGATCTATTATTTTGTAATTGCAACTGAAACTATTCCTTCCCAAGGTGCAGTCATCTTGATAGCAATAAAGTGGTGTTGGCTGCAATTCTTGTGAGTCTGAGTCTGCTTGTGATAATGCATAAATAATTATGATAATGAGTGCTACATAATGGATTCTGCCTGGAATGGAATGGGAGCACCTCAGGGCAAGACTAAAGACTAGAGCAACCTTGTTCTGCAGGCAGAGGTGTTGATTACAAAACGAACTTAAAACAAGGGACCTGACTGAGATTTCAGACTTGGCACCTGTACGTTGTAATGTCAATGCTCAGCCGTAAACGATTAATCCTTGGGAACCCTTTCTAGCTAGTTATCTCGTTAGATACTAGATAGGATCGTGTCTAATTTTACATAGTAAGTAAAATAGGTTGTTATTTTTATATAAATCATTTTGGGGTTGGAGACTGAGAAATGGTAAAGGTTGAAAAGAAAGGAAGAAGAAATTTTGAGTCATAATGTTTTCCTATTGCGTGTTACCGCTCTTCAGACTTTCTGAAAACTCTCGGATTATAAAAGATGCGTTACTTTTAAAATTTGGTTTCTAATTACTTTTTGGCATTTTAATGACTAATATAAATTGAGAAAATTGCAACTTCAGTCTTAGTGTATTAGTCACTGGGCTGTATTTTGTAACTGTCTATCTTATAAAGTTACTGGGTTTATTCGGCAATGTGAAATACCTTAGCAATCAATCTAGCATTATTAACAACTATTTACTTGGTAGCTGTATGTTACAAAATTTTTCCTGTACCTAGAGGAGGAAGAGTAAGGCATTTGAATAAATAGTAAGAACAAGTGAATTCTAGTTTGCTTGAGAGTAGGCTGAATATTCACTGTTTCCCAATTAAACCAATTCAACTCATGGCATGAAGTTGCCTTAGAAGGTCTGGATATCCTAGTTTCTTATTCTTGACATCTCCCTTTAAGCCACATGTTTCAGGGGCCACTCCATGTAAAAAGCTTCAGGGCTGTGTTTCTATGATTGATAGATAAGATGAAATGAAAACAGAGACTATTCACCAGTAGAAGGCTTTTTTTTTTCCTCTCAAGTTACTTTTATCCAGATTAATGCCAGCTTCATGGTTGTGTGCCCTCGCTGTTGCACAAGGCCCTACTTTTAAAAATATATTTTTATTGATTTTTTTTTTTACAGAAAGGAAAAGAGAGGGATAGAGAGCCAGAAACATCGATGAGAGAGAACATCGATCAGCTGCCTCTTGCACCACCCCCACTGGGGATGTGCCCGCAACCAATGTACATGCCCTTGACTGGAATCGAACCCAGGACCCTTCAGACCGCAGGCCGATGCTCTATCCACTGAGCCAAACCGGTTTCAGCAAGGCCCTACTTTTAAAAGGGCTGCTGGCTTAGTTGGGTCTTGTATTTGGTCTAATGCTCTGCTGTCATTATCTAGAAATAATTATTTTTTAAGAGGGACTTGCATTTTCATTTTGTACTGGCCCCGGTATTCATATTATGATCCTAATGAACTAACTGACTGACATTCCGACATAATTCAGGCAATCAACCTGAAAGTAAGAGGGAAGGCAAAAGGCCAATTCAGGTGTCCCAAGAATAGCCAGGTTGTATGAAATAAGGTCAAGCAAAAAATCCAGACTCCTTTCCACAACCCACTGGACCTTAGTTCATCTCGATCCTGCCTGCTTCTCTAACTTCATCTCCCATCTGTCTCTGTCTGCATTCACCATGCCCCAGCCACACTCCTCTTCTTATAAAAATGCATTTTTGTTGATTTCAGAGAGGAAGGGAAAGGGAGAGATGGAAACATCAACAATGAGAGAGAATTACTGACCCACTGCCTCCTGCACGCCCCACACCCGGGATCAGATCTGTAACGGGGGCGTGTGCCCTAATGGGGACTCAGCCAGGACCTCCTGATTCATACATAGGTCAGTGCTCCACCACCGAGCCACATCTCATTCTGTGCTGTAAACGCCCCACGTTTATTTCTCTGCCTAGACTACTTTGTCCCTCAGTTTTTCTTCTGGCTGATTATTCAGATCTTGGCTGAGATACCACTGCCTGACCTACATTAGCGCTCTTCTTCCAGACAAATTTGATTATACTATCTTTTGGTATCTGAAAGTTAGTTCATATTGCTGTCTCTTTAAAAAAAATTTTTTAAATTGATTTCAGAGAGGAAGGGAGAGGGAGAGAGAGATAGAAGCATTAATGATGATACAGAATCATTGATTGGCTGCCTCCTGCACGCCCCCTACTGGGGATTGAACCCACAACCTGGGCCTGTGCCCTTGATGAATCAAACCTGGGACCCTTCAGAACCCAGGACAATGCTCTATCCACTGAGCCAAACTGGCTAGGGCTGCTGTTTCCTTTTTTTTTTTTTTTAAATTGTTTTTCTCCCCTCACTAAAGGGTAAACACTGTAAAAGCAGGGACCTCCCATTGTTCAGCATACTAGCACAAGGCCCTAGCATCATGCCCTGTGCCCTGCGTGACTGCTGGGTAAATGTCTGGTGGGTGAGCGCAGGGGCGTGCCGAGCAGAAGGGAGTCAGAGTCTACGGAAACTTCTGAGGACAGTGAGTGTGACTCTAAGGAGGATCTCATTTTAAGAAAGCTAGGAGTCCTTTGAAGCCTTCCGGCATTTCCCCCAGGATTGGGCTGTGTTACAGGCAGACGCTGTGTCCGCCCCCGAGACAGACGAGCTGCATTGCCGAACTGTTTAGATTCCCGAAAGGGAAAAGTGCCGAGAGCTGGGAAATTGCCCGTGGGTACACAAGCAAGGAGATGGTAAAAGAACCCTCTGACCTTTTCTATCTTGATGTTCTGAAACTTTAATGTCATTTTTTAAAATATAAATTAAGCAAAGTCTACCCCAGGGAAGAGACTTATTCCTGATTTTTTTTCAGTGTCCTTAAACAGACGTAGGGTTACATAAATAGTTAATGCTCTCTTGAAGAGTCTCTGATGTGATAAAGTGTACACATTACCAGGTTGAGTCCCATGTCCGATGTCATTTTTAACTGAAAATGTGATTTTTAAAAAAGTTAACTTGATGAAGGTATCATTGATTTATAACAAACAACACATCTTGAAGGTGGAACTATTTGCTGTTTGGACATGGGTATCCATTTGTAAAACCATCACTGTTGCCTAGTATGCCTATGAAGGAAGGGCCTCAGAAAACTTAGCAGCTCACATTGGAGCCCAGGTGTGGCAGAAACCAAGGCCCGTGTCCTGGGCTCTGCGGCCTGAATTCCAGCGGGGAAGACAGCCAGTGGCCCATTCTTATGTGGGTGGGAAAGTATCAGTCTCTGTGACTCTCATCTCTTTAATGGGAGGGTTGTGCTAAAGCAGTGGTCGGCAAACTTCGGCTCTCAAGCCACATGCGGCTCTTTGACCCCTGGAGTTTTTAGCAAAGGCCAGCTTGGGAGTACCCTAATCAAGTTAATCACAATGTACCTACATATATAGTTTAAGTTTAAAAAATGTGGCTGTCAAAAGAAATTTCAGTCGTTGTACTGTTGATATTTGGCTCTGTTGACTGAGTTTGCCGACCACTGTGCTAAAGGATCCTAAAATCTTGTATAGTTTGTATACTCCATTCATATTTCTTATGAAGAGGTGATAAATCTCTGTTCAAATATTTTTAGTTCAGTGATACCACTGTTCTCTGATTTTTACAGTGGACCTGTGAGAGAGATCAAAATACTTTTTTTCATAGAAAAATATTGAAGAAGCTATGGAGTGATATGAGTCAGAGTAATCTAGGATCTGCAGGAAGTCCCTCAAGATAGTTGGTGAGACCATAGGAATTTCTATTTTCTTCAGCAGTGTGCTGTATAATTATTTTGCAGACATTCTGACTATAGACATCTTAGCCTTGAGCTCAGAAAAGACATTTTCCTCCGTCTCTTATTATTATTATTATGTGCTTTTTATGCTTACTAACGGTGGAAGCTAGAGTAATCTAAAGCTTACCTGTTACTCACTTCTGTCAGAAGTGCGGCTTTCATATATATGTAGATGTTATGATGATAATAGAGGTCCGGTGCACAAAATTTGTGCACAGGTAAGGTCCCTAGGCCTGGCCGGCAATCAGGGCCAATCTGCAGGGCAACCAGCAGGGCGATCGGGGGCCCCCACTGGCACCTGCCTTGGTTGGCCTGGTGCCGCCCACTCACTGGCCCTGCCGCCTGCCACCACCGCCCATTGCCTCCCTCTGCAGGGGGTGACTGGTGGGGCAATCAGGGGGTCCTCACTAGCACCCATCTTGGCTGGCCTGGGGCCTGAGGGCAGCTCCTGCATTGAGCATCTGCCCCCTGGTAATCAGTGCGACCAGTCATTCCGCCATTGGGTCAATTTGCATATTAGGCTTTTATTATATAAGATAGGTATACCTCGATACTTTTATCTATCTCTTTATCTACATTAAAGATCTTTACATTTCTCAGGTACAATAAGCGATGACTAAAATGACATGGCTCAAAATGTATAAAATCCATCTAACATTTGTACATAGGCACATATTGTTTATGTGCCAAATGTATGTAATGTTTTTATGCAAAGTTACAGAGTACATTTGACTGTTCTAAGACATGACACTTTGTTTTCTGCTTCCCCAATCTTAGGAAAAGAAGAATTTATAGACTCCTCGTCAGATTTGCATTTGCATGGCTGTTAAATGCAAGGCTACTGTGGTGAAACCATGAATAAAAATTCATCTGCTGCGGTACCATCCGGTCCACCTGAAAAGTAATTGCTAAATTAAATTTAGTATGTTTTGAACTATCATAGTTTTAAATCTGTCGAATATTAGTGAGTATCTGGTGGAAAGGGTTATATAGCTAACTACCTGTGGTCTGGGACAGCAGTGATGAGAAGTTGAACAATAATTACCTTTTAGTGTAAATCAGTGTAAAGGGCAGATTCTGCATTCTCTTTTAGAATTATTTTTCGAGATTGCTTTATAGAATTGATCTAATTTTTAATATCTAAAATATTTTATGATTTCAGTATAAAAATAACATAAGATTAACTTTTGCTGAGTAACAAACCACCTCAAAGTGCCTTAAAAGTACAAGCCTTTATTCTTTGCTGTGATTTTGTGGTTAATTCTTCTGGTCAACACCAAATGATGTTGGGTGGCCTCATTCACATTTCCTGGGGCCTCGCTGGGAAGGCTGATGCCGGATGCTCTTTCCACCTGACCTCTCAGCTCCCAGGAGGCAAGTTCAGCCTCCCTCCCTTCTTCCCTCCCTTTTTTCCTTTCTTCCTTTTTTTCCTTTTTTTATTTTGGAAAGGAAGGGAGAGGGAGATAGAAACATCAATGATGAGAGGGAATCATTGATTGGCTGCCTCCTGCAAACCGCCCCCCCCCCCCAATGGGGATCGAGCCCACAATCCCGGGCATATGCCCTTGACTGGAATTGAACCCTGACCTCCTGGTTCATAGGTCAATGCTCAACCACTGAGCCACACCGGTGGGCAGTTCAGGCCTTTTTATGTGGCAGTGGAATGGTCCCCAGGAGGGAAGCACACATGTTTGTCAAATGTCTGTTTTCCTCACATTTGCTGGAGTACCATTGGCTGAAGCAATTTAAATAGTAAAATCCAAATTCTAGGGGTAGAGATGTACTATCCTTTTTAGTGGGAGGAACGGTAGAGTCACTTTCCAGGAGGCATGCAGGCAGCGATGGGAAGATTGCCAGTCTGCAGTGCGAGCACCCACATAACAAGGCACATTCAGAGAGGCTTGCTCTCATGCTTGTCCTTCACTCGGTGGCCTCCTTGCTCGCCTAGATTTTTATTCTTGTGGGTTTTTTTCAGTGCTGCTTTTTACATATACACATAAATATACATGAAGGTTATGTATGTGTGTATATGTCCGTGCACCACATAATTATATATATTTTTTCTCCAGGTGAGTAATTCTTTACAAGGTTCCGCTATACATTAGACATCTACTGTTGCTTACATAGTAATCAAGTGTGTGCCAGCCTTTGACTCGGGTTCACAGGTCTTCCCTGGAGAAGGTGCCAGGCTGGTTAAACTCGGGGGCCTTTCTCTGATGCTCCCTCCTCTGGCCGCCGGAAAGGTCCCGTCCCCCAGGGGCACCAGCCAGGCCTCGCTGCGTGGGGTGCACAGAGCTCCGTGTCTGGGTGCTGAGCAGCTTACTCTCTGGGACAGCACAGGACTTTCCCCAACTACTGCATGCAAATGAAGCCCAGAAGAGAGAGTCCTATGACTGAGGCAAAATGTCCCCAAACTCCTGGGCTCCAGCTCCCAGAGGTCACTAGCCAGCCTGTTCCTAACAAAAAGGGAGCATATTTTATATACTGTTTTAACTTTGTCTTTTTTTTTAAAACTTAAAATGATATCCTGGTGATCATCTTAAATCACTTTTTATAAAGATCTTCCTTGTTCCTTGTTAAAACTGTGTAGTTTCCTAGCATGTGGACGTACCATAGTTTATTCAGCCAGTAAAGGTCAGTGCTCTGACCAGAGTGTTCCAAAACGTAACTGGGGGGGACCTTTCACAGAACGTTTAGACACGTTCTTCTGTTCTAATGGCATTGCTTTTATGTGTGACGGAAGTCACTGCTGGAACAGTGCTTTGTACCAGGAAAATACTTCTCCCAATTAAAAGGATAAACTTTTTTCTTTTTTTGCAATTCAAATGGAGGTTATATTTCTTTTACTTTAAGTGGCCACTTTAAAGTCACTCACCTAACTCATTAAAATATTTAGTATTAGAATTGTTCAATACTAAATAGTCTAAAAATCAATAAAAGCAAATCTTCCATCACCTTTTAATACATTTTTTAAATTTATCCCTGTTATATTTTTTAACTATTTTTGTTTATCCTCCAAAGAAATAAGCATTATTGCTGTATTTTTTTGTGGTTTGGTTGTTTTGTAGAGAAAATTAGAATTACAGATAAGACAGTCCATTTGATTGCTTTTTATCACCATACTTTGTAAAATATAGTTGCTAGAATGTACTGAGTGCTTTGAGTTATCTAGATCCAAGAATTTGATTCAACGAACAATTTAAGGAGAACAGAAGATCTCTTGTAACCTGAGAGTGCTCATTTACTTTATCTTAGGGATCCTGCCTTGCAGATGATTACAGTTACCAAGGAAACAGGCCTTGGTCTGAAGATCCTCGGAGGAATTAACCGGAATGAAGGTCCCTTTGTGTATATTCAGGAAATCGTTCCTGGCGGAGACTGTTATAAGGTAAAAATGAAAATGGAAAAACAACAACAACAACAAAAAAAACCTTCATCAAAAACCCCCCAAACCATTAGTAACAAGGTTTGTTTTCTGTCTCATCAGTATAGTGTTAGTATTAGCTGAACGTCCCCTG
Organism: Vespertilio murinus; assembly: GCA_963924515.1. NCBI lineage: Eukaryota > Metazoa > Chordata > Mammalia > Chiroptera > Vespertilionidae > Vespertilio > Vespertilio murinus. Next base: position 25,479,280 of record OZ004718.1, on the reverse strand, counting down.
TGAACAAAGGAGCTGGGAAATAGGCCTGTTACCCTCACGGAGCTTTACCCTAAGGATTAATATGAAAAAAAATGTGAAAATAACAGACTTCAGGCTATCATTAAAGGATATAGATTTTTAATTTATGCTATTCAACTCATCCTATTTTTGGTTGAGAGAAATTATATTTGAAGACATGTTGTCATCTCTAGACTGCTCTGAGTTTGGACTAAGTTGGATCACTTAAGCTTGAAGTATATTCATTTAGCCTGTCCTAAATGCAAAACAAAGTAAACACAAACACTCAGCAAATAAAATTCGTTCATTTTAAATTTACTGTAAATTTTGTTCAGTTTGTCAATTATATCACTAATTATTTGCTCACACGAGAAATTGGGTTTAGAATCTATATGAGAAATTAGATTTAGAATTAAGATGAGAAAATATCCTTTCTTAGGAATTAGAAAGTCTTACTCTTCTCTTTAAGGTAAGAAATAAGTAAATCATTAGTCTCTTTTCCTAGGCGGCTCAGATCCAAATCTGCAGCACAATACCAGCAACTTAGTTAACAAACTGGTCACTATGTTTGCGTTCTCACTTCTCTTGGATTGTATTTGCTATTTTTGTTTTACTATTGTGCTATAGTATATGTCTTTTATTGAAAATTGGCCCCAGTGCTTTTTGGAAATAGATAGGGTAGAAAGAATTTAATAAAACATCCTATTATATCAAACTGCAGAGTATGAGAAAGGATTCTCTTATCATTATGTTTGTTCATATTGTTGTCTTCTTATTCTGCTTGTTTTGGTTGAATAAATATACCTCTTATTCCCGTTCCCACCCCAAACACTTCTTTAGCAAGCAGCTTATCTATTCTACTGGTTGTTGTTTTTTTCTTTATTAGGAAAAAAAATCAATTTTACTAATAACTTTGAAAATAGTAGAAATGATTTTGTTTCAGGCTTGTTGAGATAATAAGGTATCTTCCAAATGCTTGAATTATAAATATTTTACAGTAAGTTTGTAATATTATAATGAAATAAATTTGTGGCCATTAAATTTAAATTATTAACCAAATAATAACATATTTAAGTGCTAAATTGAAACAAATGGAAACAAAAATTATTTTTTTCTTTTAAGACCTGAAATGTTTAGTACTACTTTAGTTTTGAAGCTGAGGGGTGTGTGTGTGTGTGTGTGTTCAGGATAGCTAAGGTATTTCCTAGATTGCACTTGACATAGTGCAATAACAGATCATTGTACCTAACAAGTGATAACAATTTGCTTTTAAGACAAGCATCAACTTGTGCTTTCATATCCCATGAAAAATAGTGGTAAAGTATTAAGTTGATATCAGTGATGCTGAGTGACTCTCAATCATCTGTCAGTGATAGCAGACCAGGAAATTATATTCATAGTATATACTTTCTCTTACTGGTTTCCTTAGAATCTCCTTGTTTGAAATGGAATCAAAAAGCAAAACCCTGTAATGGATTATTTACCACTAGAGGGCAGCACAGAGCTGTTAATGTTCTTTGACTATATCTGGTCCAGTCCAAGCAGCCAAAATAAAGAAAGGTGTAGACAGGAGAATAAATAAATAAGTTGGCAATGCTTACATTACTTTTTGTGTACTTTCTCATGATGAAGAGGTATATGCATATTTACTCTGCAAATACAAAATGGGTGCGCTTTTATTGAAAAACAACCTTAATTGATAATAGCAGCATATACTGTGTTCTACATGCTGCACTAGAATGTTAATAAACGCCTAACCCGCTCAAAACTTCTGCACGGTAGGTCTATTGAGAATAGGACACACAGACCATAAGGTTATCCTTGTTAAAGTTATCGAACTGAGCAGATGTTAATATTTTTAAAAATGCATATGAGTACTTGGACTTGCTCTAGTTTTAACGTATTGTTTCAGCACTAATAAAACAGGCCATCTCAAGCCTACAGACGGACCAAGGCCTTGTTGATACATAGGACCGCGGCCTCAGGACGGCAGAGGGTGGACAGCACCCCTCTGGTGGAGCCAAAGGGGCAGCGGCCGGGAGGGCTCACTTAGCAATGCCGTGATTTATTTCTGCGAGAGCCACCTGAGCCTCTTGGGCCCTATTCATTCATTGGGGACTTAGGCACCTGGCACTCTGCTGGGGGAACAGCCGTGGCAAGGGCGTGGCACCTGCCAGCCGAGAGAATGGGTGCTGCTGGTGAGGGAGATGCCGAGTCCATTTGCTCTCCTGGGGGGGGGGGGGGAGGAAATCGGGAGAGTGAAAAAGAGGGCAGACAAAGTCAGTGCGGTGATGCAGGTGCGCAGAAGAGCCTTCAGAGCACAGAGAAGGAAAGATGAAGTAAACGTGGGGGGTCGGGGAGAACTCCCGGGGAGATGTGTGAGGCTGGCCGTGAAGTTAAGTGAGAGTTCTTCAGCGAGAGACGTGGCAGGGTGGGTGGTGTCACCCCAGACAGAGATCAGTGCGTGTGAGAGTATCAGGGGTTGAAGAACACACTTTCTGAAAATAGCACGAAGCATTCACATGCCAAGAAGGGAAGTTGGATGGTGAGGCTGGAAATAGAAGGTTGCACTAGTTTGTTTTGCTGGGCTTGGGAAGTTAAGGAGCTCCAACTTTTCTCCCAGCGGGCGGCCATCGCGGGCTCTTACGTTAGGAGTGACGGGATTAAACTCGCTATCGGTGTGGAAATTGCCCATATCAGATTTGGGATTCCAGTTCCACTCGCCTGTATTTAACACCTACAGTGTGCTTGGTTTTATATGTTTTATATTTATTACTTAATGATGGCCGCAACCTTGTGTGACAGGCATTTATCCCCACTCTACAGCTAAGGAAGTGGAGTCCCGTGGAGGTTAAACAGCTGACTCAGACTCACATCAGTAGCTGTGATAAGAGAAGGGTACCTCCGGCGGACAGCTGATGGCAGCCTGGGAAAGGCCCCCAGAGGCCTGCAACAACATCCCTTCATGGTTAGGAATAGTGAGCTGGTTACATCAGAGTCAGACAGGTAGATGGTTCCCGATAAGATAACCAGTTCTTTAGAAAACTAGGTACCAGTCTTTGTCATCTGAAATGAACAGTGTTGGTAGTTTCTAATGGAAGTCTCTAAGTGGTCAAGAATGCATCAATACTGCATCTTTTTAGATGCCAGCCTGAAGGGTTTCAGACTCTGAAGTCGGGCGCGCGAGCGCGCTTGGCACCTTGCCCGTCGTGTTGTCTGGTTGCTCAGTCACTGCTGAGTCAGAAGCAAGACAGCGTGGCCTCCGAAGCTAGCGTCTTCACTCGCACATTAATGCGGCGGCTTCAGAATTCACTGGTTTGGGATGCCAGACATGCACAGAAATAGCTTTGTTTTACTTTGCAGGTTCTGACTTTTAAGCAGGTTCAGAAATTCACATGATCAGCTAAGATTTTATTCTAGGAACCAAAGAGAAGGAAAAACCACCACTGCCGTGGCTACATTTTAGAAAGAAAAGATGTATAGGAACACCAGAAGCCAGTCAGAAGGAATTTCCTTTCTGTCCCCCCTGACTCATGTCCTGCTTGAGAATGCTGCTTCAGTGTGTCAGTGCGTCAGTGGGCTTTACTATGAGATGCATTAAGTTGCCTATACGAGGGCTCTTCCCTCCATGCTGCCGATACCGTACAGCCCGAGAAGAGGTTGTGAGAGGTCATAGGTCATAGGTCAGCCTGAACCCTGCTGCCTCCGTCTGTTTTCTGTAGCCCCTGTCTCTGCAGCCCTGACCACCAGCTCGGATTTCTATAAGACAGATACAGAGTTTCCTCAGACGCTAGAATTCTGTTCTGCATTCCCTGTGGAGATTCCATGCCTCTCCATCTCCCGCCTTCTCTCCCTCTCCCTCCCTCTCATTGTTTATGAGCATCTAGCTAGCAAGTCATAGAGCGTAAGTGTGAGTGCAGGTCTGTCTGTCTGTCCAGCCTGTGCTCCTTCCACCCCACCCACTGCCTCTGGGAGCTCCTGCCAAGGAAAGGCCGTTGAGTTGCCATCTGACAGAGTCGTCACTTCAGCATTTCCCTTTTTCAAGTAAGTTTAATAGAAGGAACTGTGAATGCCAAGAATGTTCAGGTCAACACAAAGTAACCTGATATTTACTGTCCTCCACCCCATTTCTAAAAGAACCTTTCCTCCCTTGTCAGTAACCTTTGTGTGATTTGCTCCAATGAAGCAGATTTTCTTCATTTCCTCCCTGTCCCCCCTAAATTGTTGGCAGGCTTTGGCATAGAAGTCAATAGTAATGTAGTCAAACGCATTTCAGTTACAACCCGTGTTATTAAACTGATGCTGATGAGGAATTATTTTTGCAGATTCCAAATGGTCTATAGCTGGATTTAACAATAATGTTTATTTCGTCTTACTGGTTAATTAATTTATTTTAAAATTAGATTTAAAATTTTCTACTTGACCCTTACTTTAAATACCAGGTTTGGAGTAGAACCCAAATATTACTTAGGTGGGTAGGCATATTGTCGGCCAAATGACATGTGCTTTTTTTTTTTATTGGGGGGGTGGATCACTTCTTGTGTAGAGTGTAATATTTGACATATACAAAGGGATATTGAAAAATATATATAACTTACGAAGCATAATGATAAATGAGCATCTACGAATCCACTTAGAGCTCAGCACTAGCTTAAGGAGAAAGCTCAAGTACCATTGAGGCTCCCTGCGTGCTTCCCCCAGCACATTCTCACCGCCCTCCCCGGAACAAGCGCTCTGGAATGTTGTTTATTCTTCCCCAACTTTTATTGGCCTTATCATTTTATAGCCGGTGGCCAAATGGTTGTTCTTGTTTGTTACCATTTCACCTTAACGTTGAGTGAATGATTGATTGTCCTCAAACTGAAATTAAGCATATTAAGTTGCACGCTCATGTACATGAGTGTCTAAATGTAGCCTGAATATGCTTGATTTAAATGCATATGTCACCAAACTCTGTAATAAGATTTGAGCCCAGGCAATATGGAGCTGTTTACTGACCTTACAAAATCAGCTCTTTCATTTCACTGAGCATGTAGAATCCCCATGGTGGATACTTTCTCCACTGAGCTTAGTCTTTTCCGGCGTTACTGTTGTGTTTTGCTCCCCATACATTAATCAAATGGATGGAGATAAAAAATCACTCGTGAATATAGCAATTGTATGTTATGATCTCTGATTTTGCTCTTTCTTTAAGACATTCTTCACTAAAACTTTTCTTGCTTTAATCGCATCAATTTTTTTAAAAACATCCTTATTCATTTCTTTACAAATGTTACTATTTTTGTTAGGATGGACGTTTGAAGCCGGGAGATCAGCTTGTCTCAATAAACAAGGAATCTATGATTGGTGTATCCTTTGAAGAAGCAAAAGGCATAATTACCCGAGCCAAGCTGAGGTAACTGTTCCATTCACAGGATAAAAGCAATCATTTAGCATGGCTCCTTAAAATAGTAATTTTTAAGATGTCATAAGTACCTGAGACTCTAGAAGACATATTTTGAGGTAATACATGAAACATTATTTTAGAATTAAATTGTACTCTATCCATAATACACTCATAAAGTGTTTTATTTGTTATGCTAGGTCAGAACCTGCTTGGGAGATAGCATTCATAAGACCAAAATCCGATCGCAGTCACCCAGGAAATCCACCGTGTACGCCCCTCTTACAGACCTCTGGAGAATGTGGACCCCACGCTTCAGCGTTTCACCTTCTTTCTTCTCCTCCTGAAATACCGATTCCAAAGACCTCCTCCACCCCCAAAACTACGGATGCTGTTTTACCTTCTTTGAAGGGGAACCAGGTACTCTTCAATTTCTGTTTTCTTATGCAGTCCATAAATCCCCTATAAGTTCTTATATTTGCCATATACATCAAGAATTATCATTTTGGTAATACAGTGTCTTAGCAAACTGGTATTTCCTTGAAAGATTTTGTATTTTAAGATTTTATCCTGTGCTGTCAATAAATACAATTTTTTTCACATCAGTGTGTCTTTTGCCCAGAAAACTATGATCAGGAATGGCATCGCAAACATATATGTAAATATCACTTGGAACTATGTTAGGAATATCACATATGTTTTCAGACAGTCATTAGTATGGTCTAGTACAGGGGTGGGCAAACTTTTTGACTCAAGGGCCACGATGGGTTCTTAAACTGGACCGGAGGGCCTGAACAAAAGCAACCTGACCATGCTGGCACTCTCATCTTGGGCTGCTGGTGAAGGAGCGGAGGGGAGAGCAAGAGAACCCTCCGCTCTTTCAGTTCTGCGGGCCGGATCTGGCCCACGGGCCGTAGTTTGCCCACGGCTACTCTAGTACATTATTATTTCTGTTTTCTGCTTCACTGAAGGTGGGCAGTATTCCTTCATGGTCCTCAACTTCTTTCCCACACACAGAGAGTAATCTCTACCACGCAGTGCAGGTGGGTATGTTCCTCACGTGTGTATACGAGGATATCATTCACCCTCGCAGACTCACAAAGGGGGCTTTCTGCATCAAAATCAATACACTTAATAACTAGTTGCTGCAGTAGGCTGACAAACCAAAGTCATAAAGTAAAGAGTATGTAGTCTTTAAGTGAGTGCTAGCTATAAAGTAAAATAGGAAACTCAGGTTGGCTTCCAGTCAGTGAAATACAATTTGTCAGAGGTAACCAGTTACTGGTATATGCTAATCAGATACAGGGTATAAGATTTTCTGTCAGCCCCTTATCCTTTTTCCTTTGGGTGATAATCTTTTCAAGGACAAGATAGGTGGCCTATTTTGTTGTCCTTGGATGGTAAAGCTGAAAGCTGTTTTACATTTAATCTGACTTTCTTTGTTTGAAGATGAATATACCAAATTTTTAGAGGCTTTATTTTTTTCTGAACTAACGCTTTAGTCACTTTAGTCATTCTTTTTATGTTAACACTAGAGGATGATTGCACAAAATTCATGCACTGGTAGGGTCCCTAAAGTCTGCTGGCCAGCCCCACCTCCTGGTCGAATTCCCGGTCAAGGAGACAGTTTGCACTTTTATTATATAGAATGAGCTTCTAGTCTGGTCTTTGACCCTCTTTAGAAAATGACATTTCATGTTTCTCATTGTCTTTCATAGTTAAAAACGGGATACAAGAAAACAGAACAGACTTCCATTGCTTCTTTGGACCACAGCCCTTCAGATATGTCTAATGCAGGTAAGGGCACACTTACTTCCTCTCTCCTGTTATTCTTTGCAATGACTCTCTCTCAATGAGGCGCATGTAATGTGACTTAATAGACTTTAAGAAAGGGTGCATTAAGTCTTCTTTCCTTCAGTGAGTAAATGAGCAAAATGGATGTGCTGTGCCATGGTCCCTGTCAGATTATGACTTTTACTGGAAATTTTCCTGAACAACGGTTAACATTTTTAAAGATGCATTAGAATAACAGTGTCTGTGAAGCTGCAGTCATCAACAAACTGTTGAAACCAAGTAATGAAAACTCTTTCTACTGGTAAATTAAGATTAGGTTGCCTTGCCCTTTTAGTGAAATGCTGGTGAGGTAGGTATATTAAATGCCCCTTTCAGAGAAATCATAGAAGGAAGCATAGCTTAAGAAAATAATTTTTTTTTTGGGGGGGGGTTGTTTTTAAGAGATTATATAGATATAACTTAGAAAGAATATTGATATTGTAAATTCAGTGTTATTGGTTTTTAATTATCATGGAAATGATTTATTTAAAGACTATTTAAAATGATAAAAGATTGTGTAAGCCACCAATAACAGAAGGATTTTTATCAAGCTGTAAAGTGTATATTGGCTCAGATATGCAGAAAAATTTCTCCCCTTAAATTATCTCCAAAAGTTTAGCACAAGTCAAAAATCTATACAGGATGGGGCAAAAGTAGGTTTACAGTTGTGAGCATGAGAAACAGCTTATTCTTGTACAAGAGGCCTGGTGCACAAAATTCATGCCCTCCCCTGCTGGCCTGGTCACCTCTAATTGTCCTCCCCTGCAGGCTTGGTTGCCCCCAACTGCCCTCCCCTGCTGGCTTGATTGCCTCTAACTGCCCTCCCTCGCAGGCCTGGTTCCTCCCAACTGCCCTCCCCTGCTGGGCTTATCACCCACAGCTGCCCTTCCCTGCTGGCCATCTTGTGGTGGCCATCTTTGACCACATGGGGGCGGCAATCTTATGTGTTGGAGTGATGGTCAATTTGCATATCACCTCTTTATTATATAGGATTATTATTTATGAATGATTATATTGTTTTCCATCTGAACAACTATAAACTTACTTTTGCCCCATCCTGTAACCTATAGAAAAGTTCATCATATATGTCTGAATTATAATGCAAATTGTTATCCTTATATTTCAGTTCTTAATAGCATTATTTGGATCAGAATTACAAAATAAGGAATAGTTAGTATAAATGACATAGTATCTTAGTCCATTTGGGTCACTCTAACAAAATACCACAGACTGGGTAGCCTATAAAGAACACATACCGTATGTGTTTCTCACAGTTCTGGAGCCTGGAAGTCCAGGATCATGGGCCCAGCATGGCCCCGTGAGAGCTTATCTCCAGCTGCAGGCTTTTCATCATCATGCCGTCATCTGGTGGACGGGCGAGGGAACACTGTAGGACCCTTTATAAGAGCAATGACCCCACTAACGAGGGCTCTACCCCCATGACCTAAGCACCTCCCAAAGGCCCCACCTCCTAGTACCATCTTCTTTGGGGTTAGGATTTCAACATATGAATTCTGGAAGGGCACACGCATTCAGACCACTGCACGTAGCTACCGTACTTAACGAATTCAGAGTAGGTTCAACAGAAGTTTCCTCTGATTTGGAGCAGGGTTGACTTGGGTGGTAGCCGTCTTTAGCCATAAGTAATGTGCCTTTTTACTTGGTGGGATTTGTTGGCTATTAGAAATTTTATTAGTGCATTCGCTTCATATAATTATCTCCATGCTCTTGATATATTATTTTCTATTTTAAACTTTGACCTCACTTGAGCAAAAAAGATAAAAGAAGCAAGCAATGATCTGGAGACATTTGTATAGCATGCTTTTAAGGTTGAAAGTAGTTGAATTACTCAATTCCTGGCTTAGCCATTTATTTATGCAGGAGGCACTTACTGAGTATGTCATATGTATAGAAAACATAGTCCAGCAGAAATTATAAAGGAATTAGGATATTGTCCATGAGATATTTAATTTTATATTGTGAATGAAACATGGGCTTAAAAAAACCTTCATTATTCAGATTAGAAAAAGAAATGTGTGTGTGTGTGTGTATTTGTGTTATTGAATAACTACTATGTGAGTATTCTGTGTGAACTTGAGCAAGGTATGGATGGATTCAGTACTCTAAGGAGCATCTACATTCTTTTGTGGATGAATTACACATTTGAACAAATGGTATGAAGCCATGAGCAAAGTGGACTAAGGAGAGAAAGTAACAAGTGGTGTAGGGAAGGCTCTGAACGGAAACTGATGTTGCCGACCTTAGGTTCTTGAGTCTCAGTGTCATAGAAATGAGCATGGAACTCAGTATAAGATCAAGCAGATAGAGTTTATTGAAAAGAGCTTGTGCACTAGGAAATGGACCGGAAGAGAGAAATGAACTCCCCATGAGTTCTGGTGGATGGCTTATATAGAGGCCAGGGGTGGGAATGAGGAGGAGGGTCCTGACCCACAATCGTATTCTGGTGGCAGTTGAGCCAGGGCTAGTCACAAGATGCTTTCCACGGTCAGTGGACCACTCAGAGGGCCTGTAAAATAATGCTTGCACAAATGTTCTAGTTATTTTAAAGATTACTGAATTTATGTATGTAAAGTATTTTGTGCACTGTCTGACTAAAAGTAAGCATACATAAGAGCTAACTTGTTTTATTAAATGCACTGTTACATAGCATTTTTAAAAGTATATTTTTTATTGATTTCAGAGAGGAAGGATGAGGGAGAGAGAGAGAATGAGAGAGAATCATTGATCAGCTGCCTCCTGCATGCTCCCAACTGGGGATGAAGCCTGCAACCCAGGCATGTGCCCTTGATCAGATTCAAACCTGGGACCCTTCAGTTTGCAGGCCGACACTCTATCCACTGAGCCAAACCGGCTAGGGCAGTGGTCGACAAACTTACTAGTCAACAGCCAAATATCAACAGTACAACTAATAAAATTTCTTTTGAGAGCCAAATTTTTAAACTTAAACTTCTTCTAACGCCAGTTCTTCAAAATAGACTCGCCCAGGCTGTGGTATTTTGTGGAAGAGCCACACTCAAGGGGCCAAAGAGCCGCATGTGGCTCGCAAGCCGCAGTTTGACGACCTCGGGGCTAGGGCAACACAGCAATTTTTTCTTCTTAGATATAGGAAAACATAAATGAGAGTGCGTGTCTTAATGTGTGTGGATGGTGTGTGTCCTTGTCCCTCCCTCTCTCTTCCTGATCCCTTCTCTCTCAACACCTCTCCAAGTGTGCACTTAAACTTGAACCTGAGCAGTTCATGCCCAGGGCTGGTCTTGGTCTAAGACCATAATTAGGTGAGTTTGGGTCCACCTAGTGTCGGTGTGCCTTTACTGTAGGGAGGTCAGGCACCAAGCTGAAGGTTGTTGTCAAGCCTCCCAAGTCCAAACCTTAAAAATGAAAAACATAGTTGGACTTACCTGCTATGTGGTGTTTCATACCACGTCACTCCATGCGCCACACTTTGGGTTTGGCAGAGAATTTCTCCTAATGGTACCCAATTGAGCTGAACTGAGTCGAACACGGGTCTGCCTGTCCAATGCACAGCAAAGCCAAACACTGAACGCTGAGGAGAAATTAAAGCCATTTGATCTGTAGGGCACCAAGCAAGGAGAACGGGGCGCTTGGTTCTGCAGTTACGTTAAGAGAAAAAAATACACATATGGTAATTTTTTTTTATCCCGTGGCCAACAATTAGGTATCACATCAACAAAGGACACTTTGTTGCTTTTATCAGAATTGCAAAAATTCTTTTCTATTAAAATCAGTCTTTCTCAGCATTTGATTCCACTTGAAATTAAAAGTCAGTAGCCATTTTTTTATGATCTTGACACATGTAAGCTATATTCAAGATTTTACATAGAATGTTAACGATGTGTTAAAGGTTTAGAGGAAGACTATTTATTTTCATATGCGCTTCTTATGTTCTTAAGAGAATGCAAATCATTTTGTACTTAGAGACAGATGCTCCGAGAAATTTAAAAAAAAAAAATTAAAACACTGCATAAAGATGTGACATTTTAAAAAGTTTTTTTTCTTTTTCTCGTTTCTATGTAGAACTAGTAAAATACCACTTAAAAGTGTATTTAGAATATGACAATTTAGATACAAGGATTGCTGTGAATTATAGGAATTTGTTTTACAAACTTTGGTATATTAAAACGAATAATGTTTTCCAGGTCCGAGTCCTGGTGGCACCTGGTTTCTTATCCATGCAACCAGGACAAAGGCTTGTCTAAATAATCAGTGTCCAGCCGAAACGGGTTTGGCTCAGTGAATAGAGCGTTGGCCTGTGAACTGAGAGGTCCCGAGTTCGATTCCGGTCAAGGGCATGTAACTTGGTTACGCGTGCATCCTCAGTGGGAGGGTGTGCAGGAGGCAGCTAATCAATGTTTCTCTCTCATCGATTTTTCTAACTCTCTATCCCTCTCTCTTTCTTCCTGTAAAAAAAAAATATATATATATATATATATATAGATAGATAGATAGATAGATATATAGATATAATCAGTGTCTATTGAAAAGGTCCAAAGAATAACAGTATATAAACCCAACTCTTGAAAGTCCATTTATGCTTCTTGAAATATAACCTTCTGTAAAATAAGAAATGGGATTTGAGTTCAAGGAGTTATAAATCCATTATAGTTAATGTGTAAACTTGAAACCATCTGCATTTTTTAGTTTTTCTGTAGTATTTCCAGAACTCACATAATAAAACCACTTTTGCCAGCCAAAGAAATATCACGATCTATTTGAATTTCTCTTATGATTTTTACTTATTTGGGAAGGGAAAAAAAAAAAAGACTTTTCATTTTATCATCAGTAAGGTTTTGTGATGACAGGGTAGTGGTGGTAGGTGTATGCTTGTTTTTTTAATTAGTATTTCCATGGGACTCTATGTCTAATTGGTCACTCTTTTAATATCAAATAGTTTAGGGCGCAAGTGAAGCTGGTTTGTATGATGCATTTTAGATTTAACGAAAACAAAAGTGAAAACTGCCAGCTGACTAGCCAGAATTTATTTTAACAGCAGGAGCTCAGAACACATCCTGTCACATGAACATTTCTGTTCCAATTAAATTTCCAATTAGCGTGCACCCTGTTGTCTCCCAGATGCCGCCCCTGTCTGGACCGATAATTGTGGACCACACGGGAAGAAGGTCTCCCTGAATCCCTCCGTCCGCCTTAAGGCAGAGAAGCTGGAAATGGTAAATGCTTTAAATGTCCGTTTTTCTTCCAGGAAACAACAGCAAGGAAGGCCTCTCCTCTGGGAGAGGGCAGAGGCCGGGGGCCACTGGTTTCCTGAGGAGTTATTTATATGCTATTCATTGAACGGCGGTTTGGATGTCAGTGAACTTACTCAGATTTGAGTTGGGCAGTTCATGTTGTTCACTAGTACAAAAAAAATTAAACCTCTTGTCACTAAGTCACATTCACCTTCATCTGTTTCCTCCTGTGTGTGTATAAGACAAATGTAATGTCTTACCATATGGAACCCAAGGAAACATGGACTAAATTATGACAAAGTGTAGTGGACTTCATATGTCAGAGCAGTAAGTGCAAGTAGTACTCCCATTTGTTCAATTTTTTAAAAAGTAAAGGGGCCAAAACCAGTTTGGCTCAGTGGTAGAGCGTCGGCCTGTGGCCTGAGGGGTCCCGGGTTCGATTTCGGTCGAGGGCATGTGCCTTGGTGGGGGGCGCATTCCCGGTGGGGAGTGTGCAGGAGGCAGCTGGTCGATGTTTCTCTCTCATCGATGTTTCTGGCTCTCTATCCCTCTCTCTTCCTCTCTGTAAAAAATCAGTAAGAAAAAAAAAAAAAAGTAAAGGGAAACTAAATCCTAAGGAACCTTAATGGTCAGGCGTCAGTGACTATTAAGAAGATGGTAGCCATATGCAAAAGGCACACAAAAAAGCCCTGGGGAGAGTAAAACATTGAGAGCTTCTGTGTATAAAAGGAACTTAAGACGATTAAAAAGAACAATGAAAAGTAAAAGTGCACTTAAAACTGGTTTTTGTCAGGTTACTTGGGAGCTAACAGCAAAAATGTGCCATGTCTTATTTTTTAATATAAAAACTGATTCAGTGTTAGAGGCCCACCGCCTCTACTTTCCTGTCTTGTTTTGTGGATAACAGTGTTTTACATTTTAGGAAGAGGGTGAACATGCACATGCGGAATAAGCACACGTGGCCCTTATCCCCATGTCCATACCTTTGCACGGTCCTATGGCAGCGCCCTTTTCATCGCCAGTTTGAGTCTTCTCTGTCACTCAGATTCTGACTCGACTCCAACTCCCCCGTCTAGGCTTTGCTAACTACTATGGTTAGGGCCAATATCGTCCTATTTTGCACATCTGTAAATCACTTTGTCGTTTCCTGTCATCTTTTCTGTATCCTGCTTTAACTACGAGCTGAAGCTTCGTCACAACAGTGTCCCATGTACCTACCACTGTTTAAACACCTGGTTTGTGCTCAGTGCAACTTCCTGATCCATTAGATACTTGTGATGTCTTTTTGATACTTTCAAACTCCTGAGTATATTTTGCTAACTTGTACTCTCTCTTTTATTTTTGGTTCAGATGTAAGTGCTGGCTTACGGCAAAGTTTACAACCAGTTATTATTAACATTTTCAAAAAAATAAAATGTTTGAGGTTTGAAAACATTAATATCTAAAAATGGATAATTATTGTTTTTTAACGATGTTGGTTTAACACACATTTCTGAGCATTCAAGATTTAATGCTAACCATTCATCTGGATAAGGAGAAAATTATCCAGCTAAACACTCTCTGACAGCCTTTGTTCTTTTACTTGGTATAAGTTTTCTAGTGCATGATGTATTTTTTTAATCTGTAATTTTCTTAGAGATATGATTCTGAGAAATATGAGTTACTTGACTACTGAATCAGAATTCCAGTTTTGGTTTTCCTTTTAGCCTAAGAAAATTGATTATTATTTTTTTTTTTTGAAAAATAAAACAGTAGTTTTCAGCAAAAGGAGCCCTCATTCTTTATAAATTCAGCTTCCCAGCTTTGATTCAAGATATTTTTAGTGACTGTATTCAATGAGCACTACTTGTTTTCAGAGTTTGAAACTGTAATTCACTTAATAATTTTCCCCCTAAAATCCAAATTAGCATCTATTCACCCAAATATTTCCTAAGCTACTCTTCCTTTTTTTGAATAATTAGCTATTACTATCATAATATCTGTACTATCATTTGAAATAGGTCTTTCTATTTTAGTTGCCACTTTGTAGACAAATTCAACTTTATTATCCATTACATTTTTAACATACTTTCTATTCAGTGATAGATAAGGAAAATGTGATCAAGTATTTAAAATGTATTAAAATTTTATCTTTATTTCTTTAACTTCTATAAATATACTGCATATAGGATTTAGAAAATGTGTGCTGTGCTAAGATTCCACAAGGAAAAGGTGTTGACTGATTATATGGTTATTAACTAATTACCCTACTTAGTGCAATTTTTTAAAATATATTTTATTGATATTTTTACAGAGAGGAAGAGAGAGGGATAGAGAGTTAGAAACATCGATAGATGCCCTTGATTGTAATCGAACCTGGGACCTTTCAGTCTGCAGGCCGATGCTCTATTCACTGAGCCAAACCTGTTTTGGTGTTAGTGCAATTTTTAAGAAAGACAGATAGGTTAGAATTTGGTGAAGGGCAGTACCTGTCAAGACATATGTATAAATGGCAATGTCCTCAGGAAATCCTCTTTGTTTTTCTTGTCTAAGTAGATGATTTCAAATCTGAATCTCCTGGAAGTGATTTTTAACATTGAATTCGTTTTATTTTAATTCACTGTCTGAGAAAAAAAATGATTGCCTCTTGCCATGAATATTCTACTAATTATTTTTATATACAGATATTTTAAAATAATTTCACCAGAGTTAGTTAGTGGTGTATTTCTCAAAGTATTTTTATAAGTACTATGTGTCTCATCTGATCCCAACATTAAACTGATAAGCAGGGATGGTAAACATAGCAAATAGAGATACAGTTTATTAGTTGGCTTGAAGACACCTGTATGCTATCCCTATTTTTGTACCTGGGAAAGATGCTTTTGGATACAGATGCCATTTCGCTGGTATTTACTTTACCTCTTGCCATTTCTGTAACATTTGAAGAAAGCTGTAGTGAGCAGCGCGTGCCCGATGTCTGGTGATCGTTAATGAGATGTTCTTTGTTATTAGGCTGGGAAGTATGTGACTAGTATTGTACAGAAGTGACATTTTTTAAAATTCATCATCCAGACACCATAAAAAGTTAAGGACAGATATTGTCCAATTAATACATGTCTAAGGCTAAAAGATGACATTCAATAAATTATTAGAACCTACTTTATGATTAAACATAAATTACTTGCAATTTAAATTCATGAGCTTGCCTCACTGACATGCTATATTCATCTTCTAGAATAAATTCACATTCAACAAAACTTTCACCTATACTAAGTTTAGCTCTAGATCAATTTACACTGTGGTGAATTGCATTTTGCAACTTTATGATTACCTGATATAAGAATCACCATATATTGAGTACCTTCTGTGATAGGTGTGTTATTTGCATTATTTTTATAAAACTGTTCTTATATCTTTACAATATAAATTATACACACAATGAGTACATTATACATGTGCAGTTTAAAGAATAATCAACACATGTATTCACCACCTAGTTAAGAATGTGAACTTTTGAAATTGCCTGTGTTTCTTCTTGATACGTGCTACAACATAGGTAAACCTTGAAACACGAAGCTAAGTGAAAGAAGCCAGACACAAAAAGCCACAAATTGTATGATTCTGTTTGAATGAAATGCCCAGAATAGGCAAATCCATACATACAGAAAATAGATTAGTGGTAGCCTGGGGTGGGTGGAGGGGAGAGGTAGGGAACTGGAAGCGTCTGCTAATGGGGATGGGACTTCCTTTGGGAGGTGATGAAAATTCTCTAGAATTAGTGAGGATTGGTGCACAACTTTGTGAATATACTAAAAGCCTCTTAACTATATACTAAAATGGTGAATTTTATGAGATGTGAATTAAATATCAATAAGTCTACTATTTATAAAACAAAAAGTCACATCCTTAAAAATATTTTTTTAAACTATTCACATTATGTACTTAAAAAATATAAAGTAATGGTGTAAAAACATATCTGGGATTGTCCATAGAAACTCCATAAGATGAGAATATTAAAAAGTGAAAAGATATGCCAAAAACTGGGAGAAAATATGTGCACCACCCATTACGTATGAAATGCTAAATATACAAAGAATTCTACAAATCAATCAGGAAAAAAAAAACAAAACACCCATCAACACTACTCCTAGGTAGTTAGCCTACAGGAATTTTTACCCGTGAGCTGTGGTAGATAGGTACAAGAATGTTCACTGCTACATTCCTGGTAAGCAGAAAACCCACTGCCCATCTTCAGGAGGATGAGTGAGTAAATTGTGGCATAGTGATATAATTAAGTATTACATTTGTCAGTAAAAGTGAGTGCATTAATGTCACAAGAGCATATAACCACATGGATGAATAATAAGACCATACGGTGGGATGAAAAATTCAAGTTTCAGAAGGTGATCTGCAGCATTTTTATGAAGCTTAAAAACAGCAAAACAAAATAACGTTAGGGATATGTATATGTGACAAACCATTTTAAAATAAATAGTATGGGAATTTTAGTATTGGCAATTTTGTAATTCTAAGATGGATTCATGGATGTTTTATTGTCTTGATTCAAAATGTATGTTTGTTACATACAATGTATGTTTTTAGTATAGACCAAATATTATATAGTAAAATGTTTGGGAATATTAAACCAAATGTATGACAGTTATCTCTGGGGAGAAGTTCAGAAGGGCATTTTGCAATGTTTTGTTAAATTCATAATCTGATCTAAATATACTTCAATGATAAGCTTTAATATACTATTATAGCAATTTGAAAAAGCATGCAAAAGCTAAAAAATCTACAGAACAGAAAGCTGTGATATGTTGATAGTTTTTTAAAAAGACAGAACACTCTATATAGTATAATTTAATTATTTTAAAGTGCATAATTTACATATATATTTATATGTAGGTGCTATGTACATAGCAAAAAATCAAAAAACTTATACTAGTACATCAAACTGTTAATAGTGTTGGTCCCTGGAGCAGTGTTTTTCAAGGACAGGGATGTGGAAATTTGCCTTGTGGGACATTTGGCAATGTCTGCAGATATTTTTTGTTTTCATAAAAATTAGGAATTACTAACAAAAATTACATCTTAAAAACTCTGTATATGAAAATTTAAAACCTATTGCTAAGTAATGTCTGAGTTAAAATATTGCTGATCAACATGGAAAAGATTAATATCACTTTAATTAGGTGAAGTCAAATTAATACACTATATTTCATCTACAACACATTGACAAAAATTGAAGTGTGAAAGCATAGAATGCTGCAAAGAATGTAGAAAATAGGAGTGCTTATGTCCTAGTTGTGTGCATAAATTGCTTGGTACAACCAATATGGAGAGTTATTTTACAGTGTCTATTAAAGTTGACTTTATAAACCCTATGACTCCATATTTCCTCTTCTAGAGATATCCTGTAGAGAAATTTTCACACAGCTATACAAGGAGACATATATATAATGTCTTGTAATAAGAACCAAATTAGAGTAACTATAAAAGCCCATCAACCAGGTTGGTGTGGCTCAGCAGTTGAGCATGGATTTATGAACCAGGAGGTCACAGTTCAATTCCAGGTTAGGGCACATTCCTGATTTGTGTGCTCTATCCCCAGTAGGGGGTGTGCAGGAGGCAGCTGATCAATGATTCTCATCATTGATGTTTCTCTCTCCTCTCCCTCTCCCTTTCTCCCTGAAATCAATAAAAAAAAACCCCACATATTTTTACAAAAGCCCACCAATCAAGGAATGGGTGATAAATTACAATATATTCATATAGTTGGATACCATTTCAAGATAAAGTAATTGAATTAGTTTTACAAACAATATCGAGCAGTTATGAAATCATAACATTGATGTAAAAATAATTGGTAAGATTATCCTTTTTACTATACTATTCATGTACAATTTCAATTGCATAAGAGTACATATTATTAGAGGATGCGTGAATTAATGGCATCAAATCATGAACAGGAAGGCTACACCAACCTTAGATGTATCCTGTTGAAGAACAATGGAGAAAGTTTTCAACTAAGTCATTAATGTTTATTTCTTAACAACATATGTCAAAGAAATGTACACTTGAAACCTATATGACCATATTAACCAAGGTCACTCCAATAAATTTATTTAAAATATATATGTTTCAAACAAATATTAATGAGTAGTTAGTGATAGCAAATACTACATAAGTGTTCTTTGTATTATTCTCTTTCCTCTATTTTTATTTGGAACATTTTTATGACTGGAGGCAAAGAACACCAGAAGTTAAGAGTAATTATCCCATGTCATTCTAGGCAAATATTTATAAGTGTGTAGACAGGATAGGAAGATAATGTTAGACTAAGCCCTAGAGTCACTTTTAAAAGAATCTTTCCAGATGTTCTCCTTCCTCCTGTCTCCTTCCTTTGCTGGGCCCAGCCACCTGTGCAGTTACCAGTTTGTGGTGGCCATAGTGTGGATCCTGTACACACTTCTCTTAAATTAGGTATTGCACTAATTACAGTTATTTACATGTTATCCTCACTCTAAAGATCATACCAGCAACTATATCTTGTTTGGGTGTCCCTTTGCCTGACAAATTACAGTCAACACTAAGCAAATATTTTGTAAATGAAATGGTGAATGAATGAACAGATTCCAGAGGGGGAAGAAATTTATAAAGGACTACTGCCTTATTTTAGTCTTGATGTGATTAACACAGAATACGTTCTTGCCCGAATTCAACAATAGGGCATCAGTCGGGCCCTATGCATCAGTTAAAGTTAGAATTTGCTAGAAAATAACAGTGGTCTCCATTAGAAATGTACTTCTCCCACATCTGAAAGAAGGCAATCCAGGGCTGGCCCGGAGGTTCCACAGTGTTGGGGTCCTATGTCCCAACTACCGTCTTCCTGCTCCCTCATCTTTATTGAGGTTGCTCATGAACCAGAATGACCATTTGAATTTTAGCAACCAACCATCCTCTTCCCCTCCCTTCCATTCTTCTTCCTTGTTGTTTTATTTAAGGCCAAAGAGAGGAGGAGAGGGGACAGGAAGTGCCTACCACTACTTCTGAAAGACTCCCCAGAAGGTCCTTATAGCACTTCTCCTTGTATCTCCTTGGCCTGCACATAGGCACATGGCCTCATCAAGCTGCAAAACAGGGATATCTTTTATCTGGATGGCAGTATTTCCAGCTAAATATTGTCGTTCTGTTACTAAGGAACAAGGAGAGAATAGACACTGTACAACTAACAGTCTCTGAATTTTTAATCAGCTATGGTTGCTAAAAGGAGAAGGTAGAGAGGAAGCTTTTCAGAGAAAGCTTTTTAGTTTACTATTTATGTAAGTCTGCTCATAAACAAGCCAAAAATTAGAGTATTTTGTATGTCATTCAGTTTTCATTAATTTTATTTTATATATATATATTTTTATTGATTTCAGAGAGGGAGAGAGAGATAGAAACATCATGATGAGAATCTTTGATTGGCTGCCTCCTGCATGCCCCACACTGGGGATTGAGCCCACAACCCTGGCCTGTGGCATGTGCTCTAACCGGGATCGAACCATGGTCTCCTGGTTCATAGGTCAACGCTCAATGACTGAGCCACATTGGCCGGGCCAATTTTCATTGACTCCATTTTTGGTCTCAAGTTTAACAAGATACTAACAAAATATCTATGCTTTAGATTGCTCACTTGTAGAAATTCATGTTAAATTAGATTTCATAAGATTTACTTGCTGTTTTTCTCCTGCCATAGCACATATTTTAAACCAGGTGAGAGTCTGAGTTTGGGTTCTAGGACTATGCTTATAAGTTTAGCACCAGCTCAAGTGTTAGCCTTGGGAGGGGGAATGGTTGAGGTGACGGTAGAATCGGGAAGCTAATATTTTATAGAAAATTAATCCGTAGTCAGCAGACTTTTCTCTGTACATCCAATTCTGGTCAATGTTGCTGATATTGATTCTTTTCTCTGGATTGTGAAATAAAGTCCTAATGAAGAGTTCTATTCTGTGGAGATTTGAAAATTGCCTTACACGAGTCCTTTTCTTTCCAGGCTCTCAATTATCTTGGTATTCAGCCCACAAAGGAGCAACACCAGGCCCTGAGACAGCAAGTGGCAGTAGACCCACAGGGGACAGTGTCTTTCGGAGGTAATATTACGCGCATTGTGTTAATCCAGCAATTTTCAACCGGGGTGCTGAGACATTTTTTAACACAAGCAATACCTGACTATCAGTCATGGGCCTGACCTCTTTTCTCTTAGATTGTCAAATTAAAAAAATGACAACAGCCAACATAGTAGCCGACGGTGTGAATGAATCAAAAATATACCTTTTTTTTTTTTTTTGTCAGATCGCCAAAAAATATATTTTTGGGTGTGCCGCAAGATTTTAATAACTGCTTTATGTGTGCCATGAGATGAAAAAGGTTGAAAATCGCTGTGTTATATCATCACAGAAAGTTACCTAAAGGGTTATTGTGACTCATTTTTATTGAGCTCCTCTTTAGAAGGAGAGAGAGAAAAAAGACCACATTCATTTCAAATTCCTCGGTCAGGACTCTGAAAAACTGAGCTAGAATTCCTGACCAGCAGTATCAGACAAATAGAAAAAGGAAAGGAATTTAAAAAGGGGGAAATATTTCAAGAGCAGAAGAAAACTTCAGATAAGTCATAATGAGCATGTTTAAAAAGACAAGCAAAGATAAGCGATCCATGAAATAAGAGTAGGATACTGTCAACTAGGAACAATCAGAGAACTTTAAAAGAATC
Organism: Vespertilio murinus; assembly: GCA_963924515.1. Lineage (NCBI taxonomy): Eukaryota > Metazoa > Chordata > Mammalia > Chiroptera > Vespertilionidae > Vespertilio > Vespertilio murinus. Next base: position 25,458,108 of record OZ004718.1, on the reverse strand, counting down.
CTTGGAAACTAAGTCGCAGTCAAATTAAAGACGTGTGAGGTAGGTAGATGAATAGGTCACGCTCCGTGTCTACAGAAGCACCGGGCAGTGCTGGGTAACCATCTGGAGGATGTGCCTCTGAGCCAGACCTCAGGTGGAATCCAGTGCTGCTGCTTACTTGTCGAGTGGCCTCGGGGTTCGCTTGTCTTAGCCCCAGACTGGCAAACTGAGAGGATAAGAGAGCGTACCTTGTAAAATTCTGAGGGTGAAATTACAAAGCACCCGTCCTAGCATATAGGCAGGGGTGGACAAACTTTTTGACTCGAGGGCCACAGTGGGTTCTTAAGCTGGACCGGAGGGCCGGAACAAAAGCAGCCTGACCATGCTGGCACTCTCATCTTGGGCTGCTGGTGAAGGAGTGGAGGGGAGAGCAAGAGAACCCTCCGCTCTTTCGGCTCCGCGGGCTGGATAGAACAGCTGAACGCCCACGGCTGATATAGAGGCTTTACCTAAACATTAGCTGCCGATAGTATTATTAGACCTCGGGTTCTTCCAGCTAGAAAAACTATAAATGATGATACTGTCCCGTGTTTCAGAAAAGGTTCTACTCCTAATTCAAGGGTTGGAGTAATAGATATGCCATTGATATACATTTGCTTTATGATCATCTTAACTGATGTACTTACTGACTTCACCAACGTTAAAGGAAGTCAAAACCAGTTTCTCTCTTTTCATTTGAACTGGTGTTTATCTGTCCCTTCAGTTAATATCATTTTAAGGCAACTTTGTTTTAACACGTAGCTTCAACTTCCTATAGAAAATGAGCTATATTTAGATGAGGTTAAATAGTTTCTTACTGAAACGTGTTCCATTTTAGATTTTGTCCAGGTTGCCCGGAACCTGTTTTGCTTGCAGTTGGATGAAGTGAATGTTGGTGCGCGTGAAATGTCCAGCATATTAGACTCCCAGGTAGAGTATTCCCCCCAGAACTGTCTTGATTGTCTTGTCCTCAGTGTTATGGGTCATGTATGAGGGCTTGTTTTCACTTCCATTGTTTGTTGTTATTGTCTTTAAATATATTTGTATTGATTTCAGAGAGGAAGGAGAGGGAGAGAGATATAGAAACATCAATGATGAAAGAGAATCATTGATTGTCTGCCTCCTGCATGCTCTCTATTGGGGACTGCGCCCACAACCTGGGCATGTGCCCTTGACTGGAATCGAACCTAGGACCTTTCAGTCCGCAGGCCAACTCTCTATCCACTGAGTCAAACCAGCTAGGGCTTCACTGTTGTTGTTTTTTTGTAAGCTATATAAATAGTGGTTCTTGGATAAAATTACAAAATATAGATTGATTTAAAATAAAAAATAACATTTTGTCTTGATCTCCTCCATTGTTTTCTTTCTGCCAAACAGTCCTCAAAGCTACTGCACCCACATTTGCTGAGAAAAGGCACGTACATGAAGTGGGGAATTCAGAGTACTTCGTGTGAGCATGCAAAGTTTTCCTAGCAGCTGCAAAGAAATAGTCATGCTCCAAATTAGTAATTTACTTCCTTCTTATCAATATGATTTTAGGGCAGATAAGCATGTATTCAGTCCGTGGTACCTTGACAGCAGAAGCAACATGCTCATGGTAATTGTGCAAGGTCTCTGCAGGCCAGCCATTTACTGCTCGTAGCTTCAGATCATGGGTTGGACAATAGCCATTGTATTAATTTATAAGCTTATCTTTGTTGTATTGTACTTTTCAGCATACAGAAGATATCCCCATTAAATGCTGGCTTTTCAGTTTTTTCCTCAGATATCCACAAAGGAATGCATTTTACTTCACTACACTCATATGTAAACTTGAAACAAACGTCTCATAGCATCACTTACTTTTTCACTGCATTCTTATTTAATATTCAGTTCCATTTGATTACATTTTTGGTCTCACAATTCACTAATGAGTTTGTACCACAATTTGGAAAATACTATAAAAATCCTTTGGGCAGCCGAAACTGGTTTGGCTCAGTGGATAGAGCTTCAGCCTGTGGACTGAAGGGTCCCAGGTTCGATTCCAGTCAAGGGCATGTACCTTGGTTGTGGGCACATCCCCAGTGGGGGGTGTGCAGGAGGTGGCTGGTCGATGACTCTCTCTCATGGATGTTTCTAACTCTCTATCCCTCTCCCTTCCTCTCTGTTATAAAATCAATAAAATATATTTTAAAAAAATAAAAAATTTTTGGGCAGCATGGATGAACCTGGAAAATATTATGCTATAAGTGAAATAAGCCATATGAGAAAGACAAATCTCACAGGATCTCACTTATTTGTGGAATCTAATGAACAATATGAATTGAATAATAATAAGGCCCAGAGCATGGAGGCATGGAATAGACTGACATGCCTCAGTGTGTGTGTGGCATGGGGGCTGGGGACGAGAAGAGATAAACCAAAGAACTTACACATTTATATGCACAGCCCATCGATATATAGGTAGTGAAGATCTGGGAGGTGACTAGGGGCTGGGAGGAGGAGAATAAAGATGGAGGAGGAATGGGAGATATTTTTAATACTATCAATAAAAATATATTTTTAAAAATACTATAAAAACCATTGCTTGCCCTAACTGGTTTGGCTCAGTGGATAGAGCGTCGGCCTGTGGACCGAAGGGTCCCAGGTTCGACTCCAGTCAAGGGCATGTACCTTGGTTGTGGGCACATCCCCTGTGTGGGGGGGTGCACGAGACAGCTGATCGATGTTTTTCATCAATGTTTTTAACTCTCTATCCCTCTCCCTTCCTCTCTGTAAAAAAAAAAAAAAAATCAATAAAATATATTTAAAAACAAACAAACAAAACCATTGCTTGTCAAGCACCTCAGCAGAAACAAAAACTATTTCATTATTTTGAGGTATATTGTTTTTTGAGTTAAAAAACAGTAGTATCTGAAGTTTATCAATTGATCTGTGGTTAGGATGCTGACAGTCTGTAAAGGTGGGGAAATTCCACTATGGTTACCCCCTCAGCCATTTTGTCACAAAAAGAAAATCAGATTTTATGACCCATCTGTTAGGGATGCTTTTTGCTTTGTTTACTCATGGGTGTGCATTTTCTGGGTTGTCTTTTTTTCTCGATTTATTTCTTTAAAATATTTTTACTGGTGCCTAATGGACACACAGTAAAGTACAAAACTCTCAGTTGTACAACTTGATGAATTTCTGTTCGCGTCTCCTGTGTAATCACCACTCAGAAGGCTCCTTCGTGCCAACCTTCCAGCCCCCCGTGGCTCCCACTTCCACAGTGGAACACACCACTTGTTTGATTTTTATCAGCTTAGATTACTTTCGCCTACTCTTGAACTTCATAGGTAGAATCATGCAATATGTATTCTTTTGGAACTAGCTTCTTTGGCTTATCCTTTTGTCTGACTCAAGAGATTTCTTAAGATATTATTGTCTGGTAGGAAGGAAGAATTGCTGAGTCATTATAAGTCAGTCTACCTTTGTTTAGTTTACAAAAAAAACATTGGGTTTGAGAATAATGGGGCATTTAGAACCAAAAATATAATTATCTTACTGTTGTTCTAATTATCATTGGTATATAAAAAAAATTACATATTGCTACACCGGCTGCTGGTCCAGAGTTACGCACAGAAAAGGAAAAGTTGGAACATACTAACTCCCCTTGATAAAATGGGTTTACCACATTAAGTACCATAAATAAATTACCTTAAAATCACAGAGAGAATCTGCCAAATTCCCCAATGTAGACATTTCAAAATTTAGCTTTTTGCTAAATCAATTTAGTGGATTGCAACCACCATTTCAACGAGTGAAATAGAATATAATGGAAAACACCAAGGTGAACTGTATATGATACGGGCTCATGATATAAATGATATTCTCACTATTTGAAGCAGTAGATACTTTATAGCCACTTCAATGTATACTTATCTGTAAAATATTAAATATATGTTGAGCAAGTACAATGTGCATGGCATTGTGTTAGGTGCTTTGGTGCATGTTATTAAGATAAATAAGACTAACCACTATGTTGTAACATGAAACTAATACAAAATAACATTGAATGTAAACTGTAATTGAGGAAAAAATAGACAAGTAGCCGAAACCGGTTTGGTTCAGTAGTAGAGCCTCCGTCTGCGGACTGAAAGGTCCCAGGTTCGATTCTGGTCAAGGGCATGTACATTGGTTGTGGACACGTCCCTGGTAGGGGGTGTGCAAGAGGCAGCTGGTTGATGTTTCTCTCTCATCAATGTTTCTAGCCCTCTATCTCTCTCCCTTCCTCTCTATAAAATATCAATAAAAAATATATATTTAAAAAAAATACACAAGTAAAACTCCAGCCTGTCCCTCAAGAAATTAAGGTATAGTGTAAGGAAATTTATGTAAATAAATAATTATTGTTTAAAAATGTATTGTGCCCTAGCCATTTTGGCTCAGTGGATAAAGCGTTGGCCTGTGGACTGAAGAGTCCAGGTTTGATTCTGGTCAAAGGCACGTACCTCAGTTGCAGACTCAAATCCTCATCAGGGAGCATACAGAAGGCAACCAATTTATGTGTCTCTCTCACATTGATGTTTCTTTCTCTGTCTCTCCATTCTCTCTAAAAAAATTTAATGGGAAAATATACTCTGGTGAGGATAAATACTCAATAATAAAAATAAAAATGCATGTGTGAGCCCTGACAAATGTGGCTCGGTTGGTTGAGTGTTGTCCCATGCACCAAAAGGTCACTGGTTCTGTTCCAGGTCAGGGCACGTGCCCAGGTTTTGGGCTTGATCCCCAGTAGGGGGCATGCAGGAGGCAGCCAATCAGTGTTTCTCTCACACGTTGATTTTTTCTCTCTCTCTCTCTTAAACAAAAAATCAGTTAGAAAAACATTTTAAGAATGCTTTGTGTGATCAGGCCATAATAATAAAAGAGCTTTGAACATTCAGAGAAGATCCATGACAGAGTTGACATTTCAGTGAGTTTTGAGTGATAAATAGGATTTTATCTCTTAAGAGGAGAACAGGGAAGTATGAGAGTACCTTCACGAACAAAAACACATTATATATATTGTGATATATATATCACAATATATATAATGTGATAGTAAGCAGAGAATGATCTACTTTTAAAAAGACAATCTAGTACATGCAGGACAGTAAAGGAAGTTGGGCCTGAAAGGGTAAATATTAAACATAGGACCAGAGACATGACCAAAGTGACATTTTAGAAATGATGACCTTATAGTCGTGTCGGTTATCTCAGAAGAGGACGAAACCGGTGGTAGATAGTCTAGGTAGGGGGCAAAGAAGGGTCCCAATGTAGGATAATAAGTAAATAGAGGAGGGGGTTGTCGTATGGTCAGATCACTTGAGGAAGTGCAACCAGTTATTAAATTATATTTCCTTTTGGGATGTTCAGAATGCTCATTAGCATATAAAGGCTGTTGCAACACGGCAGGGAAGTTAATTTTCCCCCAAGTTCTATATTTCTCTAAGATTGTCCTTGTTTTCTACATTGCAATTATCTGTAAGAGAGATTGTCAACTTTTTTTTGTTATTCACTTGTGCATGAATTATTAATATTATCTTTAAGACACAGTTTCTGTGCAGAAATCTTTTTAAGCCACTTGACTGTTATGTTACATTGTGTTTAATTAAAGCAAGACATAAGCGCAATTAATGTACTTTACTGGGTTTAGGTAAACAGCCTTGTCAATAATGCCCAGTATTTTGTTAGCCTTGGAGACCGTGTGCTTGGTTGGAGCGGGTGTCTTTAGGGAGTAGTTTATGTTGATAGCTCATGAAGTTGTCTTAATCTTATAAACACACTCTGGGGATTTGGACTTTTATGGAAAATTATATTGTTAAAAGAATCATAAAGATGACAACAGAGTATGTATATCTGATCATCATCATCTAAATTCCATTATAACAACAATGTAAGATTAAGTATAAATGAGTGAAGTTACCCCAGATTATGTTAACATTCTCTTTTACCCAATCAAATGACTCCTAAGCCTTGTCAAAAAGGATTTCTGTGTTAGTTCTCATAATTAGCATGTAATGTGTAATTTTCTCCTATATTTTAACGTTGACAGTTTATTGCCTGTGATTCCTTAGAAGCAGATGAAGTGGAAAGGCTTAAGCGTGAAAGAAATGATGCCTTAGAAGAAGTGAATGCACTTAAGGTAATCTCCAATTTAGCTTTCTTACATTTTCTTTAGAAAAAAGGGAAAAGGAAATTATCTTGTGTTGAATTCTGAAGTATTGGGGCTTAGTTTTATTTTTAATGAATGAATGTTAATATGAAATAGCTTTATATCAATTTTGGTCAATATTGAATATTAATGTTATAATTGATACTTCTTCAATTGATCTTAGAGAGTTAACTTTTTAGTTCACACAAACTTTTAATTTATATTTTGTAGTATACGTAAGATTCAGCGTGAACAGTGGTTTTTACTTGTAACTTCTGATGTGGCTACTTCTCACCCTTTTTATTTTTTCTCACATTGGGGGCAAGGATGAGGAGCCAACAAGCATGCCATTACGATTTTGGCTCCTCAGATGTTCATTGGGAAATACATTTTCTCCCCTGGTCCCGGGCTTGCTTCTGGGACAGCTTGGTATGCTAACCTAACTTGGAGTGAAGTCAATATGATTTGAGGAAAGAAAAACCATACAATACATCCCAAATATACATTAAGATTTTTATTCTCTTTATACGTTTTCATTCTGTGCTTAGTAGAATATTGTTTCAGTTATATCCTAATTTTTATAGAAAGCCATTATAGTTTTTAAATCTCCAAGAAAAGCATTATAACTCCTTGATTTACTATTAAGTCAACATAGTAAATCAAGGAGTTATATTATTTTAAAGTATTTCCTTAAATAAGTGAAACTATTGTTTATTTATTGAATTTTTATTAAAGTAGAATCATTAAACCCATACAAAGAAATTCCCTTGCTACCCATTTGTAAAACTATAGACAATGAAAAAAAAAGAAGAAGCTCCCTTGCTACCTTAATTTCTAAATTTCAATCTCTGGAGGAAACTATTGTTAAACATACCTTGTTTATCCTTTTGTAGACTTTCTCTAGATAGCCATTTGTATTTCTATAAAATGAATGTATGTTTAGGTATCCCCCCCAAAAAGTGTACACACTTTGAATAACTATTAATTCAAATGGGTTAAATCTGAAAACAAGGAACTATCAATTGAGCTATCAAAAATGTATGTGAATACATTTTGAGGGTTGCTCTATATAAAAATATATTAACTATACATAAAGTATATAAATATATGTTAATATTAATATACAAGTATAATATACAAGTATATTAATATATACAAAATATATATTTTTTAAATCAATACAAGGCACACTCTTTTACAACTTGTCTTCTTTATTCTCTTTGCCAACATGAGTTGGCCTACTTTTCCAGTTAATATACACAGATATGCCAAATTATTTTTATTGGCTCTCCTATCGTCACATAGTTCTTCTGTCTTATGTTATTTAGCCAGTTTATTAATGATGAATAGTTAGGCTATTTTATGTTTTCCTTTATTAAAATTAATTCCATCATAAATAGCATTACGGATGTATCTTTGCATGATTGTGAAGTTATAAAAGTACAAATTGAATAAATTACTGAAAGTGAAATTGTTTTCTCAAAGGATACAGACATATTAAAATTCAGGTGGAGGGGAGCTATGGAGGGGAGGGGAAAGAGGAACACCTGTAATAATCTGAACAATAAAGATTTATTATATAAATAAATAAAATAAAATGTTTTATGTATTTTACCAATTCTCTACCAAAAGGCTTTAGCAATTCATGTTTCTTCCAAATGTATGAGAGCATTACAAAAAAGTATTTTCTATAATTTTATAACAACTTAAAACCATTGTCTTTCCACATTTTCTGGTATAACAAATTATAAACTTAATTTAAAAAATAAATTTAATTCAAAAAATAGCTTGACAATAGTTTTCTTACATCCTTTTAGGAAATATCTCCACTATTGGTTATCTTGGTAAAATAACATTTTTATAAAATTGGTCTCTTCATAAACCATTAAGTTTATGGTTCATCAGAATGTCCAGAGGCTCTCAGATCTTTTTCATTCCCTTCATGTTTATCATGCTAAATTTAGTGACGTATTCAGTGACTATCAAACTTAATTGTTAGAATTATAATTTAAAATGATACTCATGTAACATTTAAATAAGCACCTCTGAGGAGCTGTTCAATAAATCAGAATTCATATTTTAGCTTTATGAAATATAACTGGACATATCCTATGTGAAATTCGTTTACCTCAAAACCTATCTATTGGCTGAGAACCACTTGTTTAGCTATATAAAAAGAGTATATACAGCAATAAATATTTTATTTGCAATAAAATATTGTTTGTACTTACAGTTAATCTACTTAAATTATACACACACAAGGAAATAGACATTGTTAAATGGAGTTCATAGTGTGTGAGTAGTCTCTACTTCTCATTATCCTGTGCCATCTCTAATCTTTACGTCTATTTTAAAGTACAAACAAAACTGAAACCCAGATAATTTGATGCTAATGTCTAATTTTATTTTGTAAGGATGATTTTTTAAAGTGCGATGGTCTTTATTTAACGTCAAGTCTTTGTGCAGAGTTCACATTGGTTCTGCTTTGCAAAGCCGAATGGAAATAGATATATTTCCCGTTTGCAGATGCAAAAAACTGGGCCGGAAAGAGTGAAGGTGACTTGCCAGAGCGTGAAAGCACGGCAGCCAGCAGTGTCTTGGCTCCTGGGCTGTGGCAGATGCATAAGATCGCTACAGTCTATTCATCTCCAGATACCTTCCCTTCATCTCTTAGACGGGGGATGAGCTGAAATACTCCACAAAGCAGATCATTTCTTACAAACACTGCAGGGTTGCCAGGAGCATTTACTACTTGGTTTAATCTCCAAGCAATTCCTGTTCAAGTTTATAGTAAAATGGTTCCTAAATTATTCTTAGTATATCTGATTTAATCAATAAAATGTGGACTTATTTATGATATACTTAAAAGTGAACATTTTTAAGGTATATGCTCAACTTAATTTTAAGTTCAAAGATGATGATATTTGATTGGCATGCATGATATTCTGTTTTTAAGAACTACCATTTCATATTTTGGTTACACCAGTCATATCTTAATTTTTATGGATGATCTTCCAAGAATAAGCTAAATTAGGAAAATGATATTCAACTCAGTTTTGTGTCCTCTTTAATATAGTGAGACTACTGAATTATAATAATGCTCTTTAGTTTGAAAGCGCTTTGACATGATAGTTATTACTGAAAATTTAGTTAATATTTACATATTTTGAACCTGATTGACTTACTTTGGACCTCAGATTCTGAAACTTTACAAAATGGCTAAAGAGAAAATACATTTTCATCACAATTCTGCTTTAAATAACTAATTACTTATATAGAGTATATAGCCAGAAAAGTGGGATATATAGCTAGAAAAATGATGGAACTACATTTTCAGATTGTAGCAGTTGGCTATTTGGGGAATTTATAAACTTCAAAACAAAGCTTTAAGAATGATACCCATTCATATCTTTCTAACAAGTTATTAATTTAGTGGTATTTTAAATGCAGGAAAAATTATTTGAATCAGAAAGGCAAAGGAAACAATTGACAGAAGAACTCCAGAATGTGAAACAAGTAAGTGCATGTATTGTCTATATGTGTTGTGTGTGTGTGTGTGTGTGTGTGTGTGTGTGTAAACATCTGAAGGATAGTTGTAAAGCAGTGATGCTGTATAACACCCTAGAGTTGAAGGATGTGAGCCACAGAGGCTATAACTGTCCTGAAGGACTGTTACTTACTGCTCAAAGAAATGATTAAACTTCTCTCACTTTCAAAACCAGATATCCATGGGCTGAAGTGATCATTCTCATTGCTTTGCCATTCTTTTCTTTCTCTTATATTTTCCCTTTTCATCTGTTACTCATACCTCATATTATTTTAAGATAAAAAGAGACAAGCAATAAATAACTCTGCAAGGCAGAGCTTTTTTCATTTATTTTTTTAATAATAAAAAGTAAAAATATAGGCCCTGACTGGGTAGCTTGGTTGGTTAAACCATTATTCTGATACACCAAGATTTTAGGTTTGATCCCTGGTCAAAGCACATGCAAGAAGTCACCAATGAATGCATAAATAAGTGGAACAACAAATCAATGTTTCTCTCTCTCCCCCTTCCCCTCTCTCTCTCTCTCTCAAATCAATCAATAAAATCTTTTTTTACAAGTAAAAATTTATTTTCACTTTGCATCATTCTTCAAAGAATTTTAGGAAGCTTACAACAAAACAGATACCATGACAGTATCATAAAACAGATATACAGATAACAAACAAAATAATGAGAGTAGAAATTTAAGAGAACATGGGTAGAGATCAGTGGCATCACCTGGCTTTGAATCTCCCCGACATTATCCCTCCGGAAAACACAAAGCCACTGCGAACACAAGATCAGACAGGACCCGTACCTTCAGTGGGACTGTGTGACAGCACCGCAGCCTGCAGGCTCTTACAGAAATGTGTTTAAACAGCCAGACAGAGCCCTGCAGCTCGCTGGCCACGGGGACCTGGAGCTCAAAGCGCGGAGCAGGAGGGCCTTCCGATGCTGGGAAAGAACTGGGAAACAGAGCAACTCAAAGTACAAATAGTCACCCCCGGAGAGAAAATGGAACAATCGATGACACAATCCTGAGCTAGGCCACGGCCCTGTGGTTCTTGGGACTCGAGAAAGTGTGTGCAACCAGAAGTGTCAGTCTCGGGAGTCTTGGCTTCTCAGAGAGAAGCATAAGCAGAGACGGGGGGGTACCCCCGGGAGACAGGGCAAGGAAGAGAGAGAGGACATCCAATGCCCTTCTCCAGTACTGTGTGAACTTGAGTCCAGAGGAGAAAGAAGGACTGGAAACACAGAGAGTAAAGACATTCTTTTAAAAGTGTGTGTGTGTGTGTGTGTGTGTGTGTGTGTGTGTGTGTGTGTGAGAGAGAGAGAAAGAGAGAGAGAGAGAGAGAGAGAGAGATTCTCCAGAGATCTCTCTCCTCAACATTGCCATCAGTTTGACTCAAATAAACTTTTATGAAAATTAAAGGGTGGGGGGAATAAAGATCTGGCATAAATGAAGAAAAACAAGACTTGTCAGACATCCTCCACCTACCCCCTGCCCTCATAACCATCTACAACATGATCCATAGAGGAAAGTGCACAGAAGAGGGTGCTGTTGAACTGGGAACTCTTCTAGGCAAGAAAATGGACTAGAAATAAATCTGTCCCCAGGTTACAATACAAATGTAAAAATCAGGCAGTATGAAGTAAAGCATTCCTCAGTCTATGAATTAAATGTGTTCAAAACATTCCAAGCTCAAGGCTAACAAAAACTGTACTTCAGCTCAAGTATCCTGGAACAAGCATTTGACACTAAGAATCAGAAATTTTAAAACTAAGACTAGAAATTGACCAAAACAAAAAACAACCCTCAAAGAAATGAAGTGAGAGTTGATAAAACTTAGGAAAGAGAAAAAAAATAGGAAAACACAAAATCATATTAGAAAAGAAAGCTAACTTACAAGTTGCCCTAGGAAGAATTAGTATTAAAATGAAAAGGCATTGAAGAAAACTAGAAAAATAACCAGGAAAATTAAAATGAAATAAAGAGTTTCTTGAAGTAAACAAAAGCAACTGAACAGCACTACTATTTAGAATCCATAATCCAAGAAAACTTTCCAGACATTAAAGAAGACCTGAATGTTATTGGGTATTGGGGAAACTTGGCCTGGGAAGATCAGCTCCAGAACATAAAGTAAAACTATGAGACTTTCGCCGAAACCGGTTTGGCTCAGTGGTAGAGCGTCGGTCTGCGTACTGAAGGGTTCCGGGTTCGATTCCGGTCAGGGGCATGTACCTTGGTTGCGGGCACATCCCCGGTGGGGGGTGTGCAGGAGGCAGCTGGTCTTATGTTTCTCATCGACGTTTCTGGCTCTCTGTCCCTCTCCCTTCCTCTCTGTGAAATATCAATAAAATATATTTTTAAATAAACAAAACAAAAAAAAAACTATGAGACTCTCGAAAAAAAGTGCCTCCAAGTGAAAAGATCAAACGGTTTACAAAGGCCGGCATCAGCCTTCTCGACAGAACATGTAAAGCGGTAGCAGAGCGATGTTTTCAAGAAACTAAAGAAAGTATAAGCCAAAAATATAGTACACGGGCAAGCTGATAATGTCAAGGCTGTAGAAACACAGTTTGTATAGCACACGTACATGGTTTCACAGGGGAATTTAAGCCAACCTTTGGCAATCGATCCCCAAGCTGTGTACGTTGCTGCGGAGGATACTAGGATAATAATGACCCCAGTGTTTGTGTTCAGCGTTTGACAGGTTAGGATTGAGTTGGAAAAGAATTGCAAACAAATCTTGCATTGTTTTAAGGATGTCTGTTTTAGGGGTATGGTCAAAACAGTTCTGAAACAATTTTAAGATGTATTATAGGTTTCAGAACATGAGTTGATTGTTGTTGAAGTCCAGAATCTCCATGAGAAAGCAAAACCATAGAAAATAGAGTAAAGGAGGTCCAGAAAGAATTTTGTGGAATTGGACTAGAATTGGAGATATTGTTGTGACTGCATCAATTCTAAAATATTTGTATATGTGCATATGAATATATGTATGTATGTAGATAATATTTGTGTGCAGGTGTGTGTGTGTGTGTGTGTGTGTGTGCTGTCCATGGCTCGGTCAACTAAGGAGCCAAGAAGCAAATATCCTAATAGCATGACTAAGTGCCCAGATTCTAATCCGCACGAAAAGGAACCCAGGGTCCTTGGAGAAATGACTGATTTCAGGTCTGGGGCAGGTGAGTACAAGGTGAGCCTGGAACACGTTACACAGAAAACAAGGAAGTGTTCATGACGCAGGCAGCGTGTCACCCCAGCTTGGCGGGGCTCCCATTGGCCAAATCTGGAAGTGCTTGAGGCCAAGATAATGAAATATAGTAATGAATTACAACCCATGGAAAATGAAGTGATTCCGAGTCCATACAGCTTTAATTGGAGGGAAGGAGGGCTCTTTGCTCGTTATAGTCAGTCGAGTGCCAGCTGGTAACTGCAGAGTGGCCGTTAGATTTGGGAAATCGGCTCTCTGCATCTGTTTCAGTAAAAACTTGGACCAGACTGAATCATCAGATACTATATCTAGGGGAAATTGTGATGAAGAGCAGAATATTTACATATTAACATGGTTTTAATGTTGCTCTCTAGAAATTGCTTATTAATTGTAAGCAGAAAATAGTAACCACACCGCAGTAAAATCAGACAACTCCATCATGTACTAAAATTTGATATCAGATGGGCATGTGTGACTTCTTTTTTTTTAAATTTTCATCTTTTGTTTCTTCATTTCAAAGCAAAAATGGGACGTGTTTATTTATTTATGTTTAATGTTAATTCATTTGTTTTTTGTTTGTTTGTTTCTTTATTGTTGAACATGTTACATAGTTCCTCCTTTTCTCCCATCAGCCTCCTCCAATCCTCCCTCCTCCCCCGGCCGCTCACCACTCCATTGCCCTGTCCACTGGTTATGCACATATGCATACAGATGCATTGCCATAAGTGGTGGCGAGGTTGTGGAGAAAAGGGCACCCTGGTGCATGTGTGACTTCTAATGTGATGCCTTGAGAAGAACAAAACAGCACCTTATAGTATTATGGCTGAGAATGTCTAACCTGGATCTGGCTATGAGGAAATCCAGGCAAACCTAAAAGGAGGGACAGTTTTATTTTTTTAAAGGGGTGTGTGTGTGTATGTGTGTGTGTGTGTGTGTGTGTAGCTGTGTTCTTCAGAATGCCAATGCTATAAAAATAAAAATAAAAATAGAAGAAAGGTGATAAAAGGCTAGGTTCCAGGTTAAAAGAGGCTAAACATCTCTGAACACTAGATATAATCCTGACCCTAGACTGGATCCTGCACTGGAATGGAGGACATGTTATAAAGGATGTAATTGCATCAATAAGCAAAATTGGAATGCAGTGGATCAATGTCAGGTTTCCTAAATGTGGTAATTATGGGGTGATACATAAGAGAACATCCTTCTGCTGTACTGAAGTGTTGAGGGGTAAAGAGACATGGTGTCTGTAACACTCTCAAATGGTTAAAAAAAATCAGGTGTTTGTATTTATTTATGTGTATTATACATACAATACACATGAACATGTGTGTGCATGTGCTTGTGTATATATAATAAAACACTGTAGAAGTTTGCCACTTTGCACCACTTCCACCCCTGGCCCAGCCATCACCAGCTCCTGCAGGGGTTGCAGCTATCCATGCCTACCGGCTTACCCTGCTTACCCTTCCCCACCCCAGACAGTCTAATCAAAACCCTGCTTGTACCCGTCCCCACTCCATACAGTCTAATCAGAACACAAAAAAACAGAAACATCCTTTTAAAACTTAAGTGGAACTCTCCAGGACTTTCCTTCTCACTCAGAGTGAGAGCCAAAATCCTGCTAGTAAATGTCAAGGCCTCCAAGAGCCTCCTGGATCTGCCATCCTAGCCCCATCCCCACCTGCTCTAATGGCGATTACTTCACCTCTCATCCCTCCCCCTTCTCTTCCTACTAATGCTCCAGCGCCCCTCACCTCACTGCACCATCACCCCACTAACCCTCCAGCTCTCACTGTGTTTGGAGAAGGTTTTTGGTGTTACTGATTACTCTCTTACATATTAACTTGTTAGTTACTGCTAATGAAAGCATTCCTATGCTTTAGTGAGAATAATTACCCTTCCATTTTTTTTCAAGGAATGATATATTTTTCACAATTAGTAAGAGTCTTTAAAAATTACAATTAGAGAGTGTGCATACTTCTTCTATTGAGTTGTATGAAATTTGGCAAAATTTCTTTCCCATTTTTGGTATCCCTTTGAAGATCTTGACATGAAGCAGTATGATACTAATAATTATATCATATACTTATAAATCCTTTAACGACATGGGTAACCTAATTATGAAAACACTACTAGATTATTTTTCAACTAATTTTACAGTGATGGTTACTGGTTCCTTCCAAAGGCAGAAGAGAACACAATTGATAAATCTTTTGTTCACTCGTGAACATTTAATTGCACAATTTTGAGACAGTGGCCTGATCCTAAGAACAGAATAATCTCCTCTTTTGAAGGTACATTAGCTATTTTAAATTATGAAAATTATTTTACCTTTATTTAGTGTAGTGACCTCCCCCACTTCTCCCCCCCCCCAAAAAAAAAAGCAATGAAGAACAAAAAGAGGGAGAAAGGGGAGAGAGAGAGAAGAAAGAAATATAACAAAAAAGAACAAACTGGTAAGGAATGTTTTCCACCTGAGGTATAAGGCACATTCCTTTTTTCACCCAGGCATGGCTACCAGAATGCTTACTGACTGTTTCATCAAAATTGGCTGCACTGTTCTCTGAAACCTAACTATTTTTTTTAGGAGTTCTTATGCCTTACAGAATAGCCCAACTTCACTGTTTAAAACCATGAGCGCGATTTTCCCATGAAGTTTACGCTTCTTGTTATTTTTTTCTTCAAGTTTTAACAGCTTTTAACAGGCATGGACCATCTTCTAGCAACTTCCTTTGATCAACAACTTTCTAAAACCTGCTCTCACACTCAGGTTGTTTTTTTAAAGCTCCTTTCAGCATCGCGTTGTGACCTAAGGCAGCAGTGAATTGGTGAACAATCCAAAGCCAAAATAGTTAGCTTGTCTGAACCAGTCTTTGCCCTGAAGAAACACGGGAAATTGTTCGTTTGGCAACTTCTCTAGATGCAAATAAGCCCAGTTGTATCTGGCCTCACCTGTGCAAAGGTTGGGTTGAATGCTTGAAGTCCTCAGGCAGAAAGCTAAGGTCCGATCGGGACAGGGTGGATCGTTGAGGTTGAACATAAACTCAGTTATAGCTGGTGCAGCTGGCATGGAGCTGCCTTGGTTTATGGATTAAGGACAGAATAAATATACTACTTTTACAAAGAGCAATAATATGTGACTACTAAAGACGTATTATATTCCTGGTTTTACACTCACAGAGATTGTGTTTCTTTGTGCATTTATTAAAGAAACACTAAAGTCTATAATATTCAGAATTGATTTGAGTTCCCACATTTTCTTCTTTAGAGACCTGAACTTTTTGTAGTATTTCAGTTTAGAAAGTAGCCTAGGATATCAGTGTCGTCTTTAGGGGGGCGGGGTGGGGGGGGGGGAGGGGGAGAAGAAAAATACATAGATTTGATTTGTCAGTCTTTTCTGTTCTAAAAGGTTTCTGTAGTAGCATGTTCCTGGGTTTCCACTGCAGAGGGCCACTTGGTGGCCTCACTGGATTTACGTATTTTCTGCAGTTGGTTGGCTTCCGTAGAACTGATGGTAGGGTTCTGGGTTCTGTATGATGAGCCACTATTTTCTGGCTTCAGGACCACATCCAGCATTCCATAATCCATTGTTTCAAGCATGCCTGTAGTAACTTATAAGGGACATGAGTTTTTAAACACACATGTTTTTGTGTTTTCTATCTTCTGTGACTTATTTTTTAAAATGTTTCTTAAGGTTCTTTCTTAGATTTAACATACATATTTTGCAAGAGAATTTAAGAAACATTTATTTAATGCTTATTTTGTATGGATACACTGGAAAAGCTAGACATACTCTCTACAAGGAGTTCTCGACTAATAAGGGGGGAAAAAATAGAGCAAAACCTTCATTTTCTACAAAGCATTTCAGGCTAAGTGCCCGATAGCTAATGAGTCATCACAGGTACGATTATATTCCAAAGTAGGCATTACTCCCTCTAATTTTCCTTATTTCACTAAAAACAAACAAATACAAATCTCTAAAATTGCATTCGGCAGTTGCTAGGAGAGCACCTTTCAGGGCGTATTTTAAACATATCTGTGCTAGAGCAATATATATTAATTTGGCTGACAAACTAGTAAATTTTACCCAAGGAGGAAGTACTGATAAGGCAGTTGATACTATAAAATTCTTATCTTGGCAGCTTGCTAGGTGAGAAACACTTTTGGTATTCTTACTTCAATATGGGACTCTTGACATTGTGTTACATGATTTATATTCACAAGCTATTTTAGAATTAAAAACAAGACTTTTCTAGTTCTACCTACCTAATTTACTTACATAAATAAATCACCCTTTTAGAAAATATTATACTTTGATTCATCGTTATCCATGTTAGTTGCCAAAGATCGTGTGTGACCACAGTTTCACATGAAATTGTGAATTCCCTCACAGTTCTTCACTGGGGAGGGCAGCTGCTTTCCGGATACGATTGCTAGTGACGTCTTGCCAATCTTGTCCATATGCCTCTTGTGTTATCTTGAATCTTCTTACCTCTCCTGCTTTTTCTTCTTCTCTTCTCTTGTATTAATACCTGTCTCCCCTTTGCCCCACATCATTTTACCAGATCTCTTTATTGCATTTGGTAACCCTATTTCTATCAAATCTTTCATCCATATTTTCATCTACCTGCAAATTGCCTTTGTAATTTTCTCAAAGTTTTTAAACACAAGTGTTTTGTGTTATCAAATCTATCTCCCGGGATTGCTTTTCCCCAACTTTTCTTAAGGTTCATGCTTAGCTATAGTTCACATACCTCTTTAGCTACTTTTCCTTCCATGTCTGTGTTCACTTAGCCCATCTAAGAAATTACTTCATTGGGTGTGTGGTATGAGATGAAGGTCAACACTTTACACTTCTTTTCCCCAAATAGTTTGTTGTCGCAACCACTTATCGTTTTGTGGCATCTCCATTATCGTAGATGAAATTCTTACGTAACCTAGGGTCTGTTTGGGGCATCAGGTCTTTCCAGTTGTGTTGTCAATAAATATTTGTTGGATGAGTGAAAGCTTTATCTAACTCTCCTTTGGCTAGTTACAACTATTGTAGGTTTATATATGATTTAAATCCTTGAGCCTTGTCCCACCTTCCTCCTTTCTTTCTCCTTGTTGGTGGTGGTGGTTTTCTACATTTGCTTACCAGTTCTCACTGATTATTTTCTTCCAAATCCACTTAAGAATCATCTTTATTATTTAGGTCTTATATTAATATTTAAATTTAGAATTGTTGGTCAAGTTCCTTCAAAACAAATTCTGATAAAATTGTGATTCTTAAAATAATATAGATTAAACCTCTATAGGTTATATAGAAAGAATAATTTCTGTCTTGAAATGAGGTCTGCCTTAAACCCCAAACTTTACATTAATTCCATAAGTAGCCATTGAGCTGTACCAGGCTTTGATGAACAAGGTTTAAATACTGATGATGAAAAGAAATTTCCAATACCATTAACAAACTAGAGGCCCAGTGCAGGAATTCCTGCATGTGTGGGGTCCCTTGTCCTGGCCAGCAATCAAGGCCTATGAGGGGGGAGGGGCATGGGAGGTTGGCTGTGGGAGTGCACTGACCACCAGGGGGCAGCTCCTGGTCAGTGAGCTTCATAGCTATTGGTCCACCAGTTGTCCCAGTTGTTCTGTCATAACCATTGCTTAGACTTTTATATATATAGATAGATGTCCCTTATGGTACATTTGTTTCCAGAATTAAGGAAGTTAGAAAATAAGTTTTGATATTATGTCATCCTTCACTAAACTGGAAAATACATGTATAGGATTAATATTGTCAAATCAGGTTTTAACTAATTAATACTTATATTGTGAATAAGATCATGTGGTAAAATTTACCAGATAGATGCACTGTGTGTCTGTCTTTGATTATGGATGTCGCTTTATAAACCAAGATTGAAAATTGTTTCTCTGATTTTCTTTAATGTTCACAAACAGAACTCAATTTTGTGCCTTTTGGAGAATGAGGCAGCTGCAGGTGAAGAAGTTGACAACTCTTGGGAAGGTTAATTAGAGCTAATTATAATTTGATTGACCTCCTTTTCCTTCAGAAAGCTTAACCAAATCTTCCTTTGCAAAGTGAGCACTTTGCTTTTTCATACAAACTAAAGATAATCTTTGTTTCTTAGATTTTCAAATATCTATAATTTTTACACATAAATTAAGTGCCACCATATGAATTATTGGATCAGAAATATGAGTAGGGTCAGAAAGGACTTTCAAGATTATATAATTCTTTTGAGAGCATGTATGTTATGGTTGAAAAATGTAAATTTTAGGGAAATATATACTAGTGTGCATAATTTTTAAATCTTTAAAAATTTTAATTTATTTAATGAGAAAACAAGAAATAAAGTTATTAAACACGATAAAGTGTAACTACCTGTTTTCAACTTTGGTATTTTTCCCCTTTCATTGGTTTGCCATAAACTCATTTGCTTGATAGATACTACAATAAGATTTTTGTTGAATTTATGTATATAAAAGGAACTTAGTGAAATAATCTGCTTTATTATTATGTGGTGTTACTCATAGCGTACTTTATGATTGTTATTACAATTATTTATAATTGTATTTATAATACAATTATTTAAATGAAATACAGTTTTGTTATTCCCATAAAGTTGAAACCTTTTAGAAAGAACTTCCCTATGAAAGCTTTGTACCTAATAAAGTTCTCTGAGGCAGTTATGGTAGTCCATGAAAAACAAAATAGTCATTTTCATTGGTGTCAACTGTTATATCTCATATTTATGTTAAGTGCAGCGCTGTTCATTTTAGGTAGGGTTTTTAACTCTCAGCCTGCATTCTAACTTGGGCAGGTAAGACCCTTTCATTTTAGAAAGTTAGGTAGTAAAATTTTTATATTTTAATGACAGCTAAAGATAGCAGTAGGAGATACTGAGTAGTATGTGATTATTAATAGATCACAGGTATTATAAAAGATAAAAGGAGGGGGAAAGCATTGTGCTAAGCTGAAGTGGTCTGGAAAGACTGGAGAAGGTAAAATGAAGTAGGTTTTGAAGGATAGATGAGGATTGGATAAAGAAAAAGGGGGAAGTATATACCTAGTGGAAAGAATAATGTGCCTGAAAGCATTGTGGAGGTAGGAGAGTTTAATCTGGGGAAATTGTAAGTTAGTGCATGTGGATGTACAAGTCATGCAAGAGGTTTGAATATGCTAAAGAAAGCTGCAAAGACTGGTTTGGGACAAGTGGTGGAGAACCTTGAAATATGGACATGGAGGGAGTATTTGTCATGTACCATTTTGTCATGTCCCATGTACTTAGGCTTGTTACCTGAGGTGGCATTGAGCAATATTTCAGGGGAATCGGTGCTTCAGAAGTGTGCAGAATAGTAGAGTGACGAGCACAGTAGACAGGGGGATCACTTATGTGATTTTCCTAGTATCTATGTGTGAGCTGGTAAGGACATGAATCAGTAATGTGGTGGGAAGAATGGAAATTAAGGATTGGCTGCAAATATATCATAAGTGAAGCCTGCACAGTGCTTAGTAACCGGTTAGTGAGGAGGGGGAGTAGTGGCCCTGATGTGTGCAGGGGGGAGGAGAAAGCATATTACAGAGGTGTGTGTAAAGTTCTGTGGATTAATTTTCTCCCCCAAGTGTGTCCATGCTTAAGGGATGAGTTGCAGGTTCCTTTATGAATATCTGCAAATTACTTAGTGATCACCCATTGAGGAGACTATGATACATATCTTACTAAAACCTATACGTAAGTTGAGGAAACTACTATATATAACTTGCTTTAACACCCCTTTCCTTCAACAGCCCTCTTCCTGTAGTAAGCCCTAATCTTTCTCACAAGCTGTAATGGGACCTAGACCGAAAATGGTTTTCCCATGAGTGAATGTAGGAAGCTGATAAGAGAAGCAACCTTTTGAGCTTGGTAGCATAAGTTACATTCCACTAAAACATATATCTCTTTGAAGTCTCCTTTTTCTCCTGTCAGCCATTGACATTTTGAAAGATTTACTGAGGAGCTTAAAAATTACAGAACTTCTAAGGTTAGTGATGCAACATGCTACTCTAATTACAAACGTGCAACTGCCATTAAGGCGCTTTCCTTTACATTAGTGCGCCGTCACAACTCATAACTGGAGAAGGAAATACTTTGAGTGATTGTTGCTAACATTAAAGAAGACAGGCACATTATATTTTCAAACAACTTCTCTAAATTTCAATATTACTAATTGAATGCCTCAGGAAAGTCCTTAATAAGTCATCTAGTCTAGATCTCTAATCGCATCAGTAATTATGTGTATTTTTCAGAATCAGTAAAGAGGAATGGGGAAAAGCTGTTAACAAGAACCATAATAGTTTCTTTAACCCTCTCGTGAGAGTTGTTTTGACCCTACAAAGTATGTTGTTTCCTATGCTACAAAGGAGCAAACTGAGTCTTAGAGAATTACACCACCAGGATGTGAAAAAATGCCCCAGCCTAAGATTCTGACCTAGGTATAGCTCATCTAATGCTCATGTCGTTTTATTCTGTATCATTGTTTATGCCTCGTGGGGAAGAAATGCTCTATGGGGGGAAACACACTCCATATTGTCTTCCTTCTGAGCTACCACTGCCCTTTGTGTGTGTATAATGCCCTTTGTCTTAACACAATCACATAGCTAAGGTCAACGAAGGCCTTAACTTTTCTGTGCTTCAATTTCCTGTCCATTAAATGAAGATAAAGGCCTACGAAGATTTTCATTAGTGTGCAATACGTTTTCAAAGAAGAATTTGGGCTGATTTTTCCTGAAGATTCATTATGATGTTGTGAGGTGGAAACATCCTTATTATACAATGGGACAGTGTGAGCTGAAAGCATTTCTTCAGTGACACACACACACACACACACACACACACACACACACAAATTAAGTCAGAGATTTGACTTCATAATTCAGTGTCAAGTGTATTTGTTCATACTACTTACTATTAAAAAGATTAATACTTAGGTTGATTATGTTGAATTTTCTGATTTACTATTACATCCTACTTACTCTTTTATTTTCTAACTTCCTAACTGAGTTACTCCTTACCT
Source organism: Vespertilio murinus (assembly GCA_963924515.1). Taxonomy (NCBI): domain Eukaryota; kingdom Metazoa; phylum Chordata; class Mammalia; order Chiroptera; family Vespertilionidae; genus Vespertilio; species Vespertilio murinus. The sequence goes on along the minus strand of OZ004718.1, from coordinate 25,436,132 downwards.
AATACAAAGTGATTCCGGGAACTGGCTAGAGTGTTTACCCTGATGGGATTTCAGACTCTTGGTGTATTGGGAAAATTCTGCCTCAATCGTTACTGATAAAGGAGGCTTTGTGGTTAGTTACTAGAAGATCACCCTGGAGGAAAGGAAATATATTGATGTGATTCTGTACAGCACACTGCTGCTGTCTGTTCTTTACGGCTTCCTCTAAGAGCCATCATTTCCATGCATTAATCTTCTAAGCAGCCATTCGGTGGGAACTGGGCTAGAACTTTGCTGAGGGGTCGCATCTACCAGCCTGACAGTTATACCTTTAACAAGGGAACTAGCATGAATTTATTCAGCATCAAACCTCTGCATCTTTTACCACCCAGCTGCATTTCACACCGTCTTACCATCGCTGCGCTATAATGGCTCTGTCAATTCATACAGATTCTTCATTTAATTAACTAGCACTCTTTGAGCAAAAAGAAAAGTGCTGCTTTTAAATTTTTATTTATTTTTAAATTTTTTATTGTTGAAAACAATATGTCCCTTTCCCCCCACCCTCACTCCCATTGACCCCTTCTAGCCCTCCACCACCCTATCGTCTGTGTCCATGGGTTTTGCATGTATGCATACAAGCTCGTTGATGGATCTCTTCCCACCCAGTCTGTTCTATGCTTCTGTGTCTGAATCTCTCTTGTTTAACCGTTTGTTTTGTTCCTAATTTCTACATCTGAGTTAGGTCATGTGATACTTGTCTTTCTCCAGCTTGTTTCACTTAGCACATATACTGTTTTATGGAGGAACAAAAGCTACAGGAAGTGAATGTGGAGACAGATCATCAAGTTACTTACTCTTTGGAGAATAATCTGTCCTTTTTCTCTTCAGTGAAATATATATTTTTTTAGCTTGATTGAGTGGAAAATGGGGGCCGATATAACCACTTCAAAGGTTTCTGAGTAGATTGTAATGGCCACATTCTAAGTTCATGTAGAATTGGGCACTGATGATGCTGACATCTGCAAGTGATTTTTGGAGCAGTATCATGGCATAGTAGCTGAGAGCATGAGAGCATGAACTTTGTAACTAGACTGCCTGGGTTCAGATCCTGGCTCAGCCACTTACTACATTTGTGATTCTGAGCAAGTCACTTAACTTTTCCATGCTTCAGTTTCCTGTCCATTAAATGAAGATAATAATAGACATATCTCACACAGCAGCATGCAGATTAACTGAGTTGATCCTTGGGGAACACTTAGAGTAGTGCTGGTCATCACCCTCAGCTTTTACCGCCTGAACACACGGCAACAGTGTGACGTGAAGTTGGCTCAGCTGCAGCACTGGCGACTTATGACCACTTGGACTTATCTAGCTAGATGTGACCGACGTGGCTAGATAAATACCCTATTCTTTCCGCAGATACTTCTTTTTAAAGGTACTCTTTTATTGTAAGACAATTACTTTACAAAATAAGAAAATAAGGTTTTGTGAATCAAGAGTATAGTAGGCGATATGCTGGCCACATCTCTCCATCCTGCACCTGCTGCCATCTCTAGCTTCCAGAGCTCTGTGTTCTCCTCTCACTTACTGCTCAGAGGGTGTCAAGACTTCCCCAGACAGAAGTTCTTTTGGACCTCACCAAAATGGTGGCTGAATAGGTCGGTGTTACACTCCCCTCCTCCCAGGACTAAACCAGAATTACAACTAAGACATAGAGCAATCAACCTGAATAGCCAACTGAAGATGAGATGGAGAGATCTTATAACCAGGGATTTATAGGAACCACATCAGGACTGGTAGGAAGGGCAGAGACAGGAAAAGGGCTGGCCCCACTCCCACTGGTGGCAGTTGAGATTCCAGAGGGATATTGCATCTGCAAAGGCTCCCCCTGAGAGGTGTGGAGCCTCAACCCCAAGCCAGGCTCCCTAGCCCAGAGCACTAGAGCCAGGAAAAGGCACTCACAAAACATCTGCCTGTGAAAATCATAGATTCTGTCTGCCAGGGAGAGACAGGAGTTTATGAAACACAGGTGCCCTCTTAAAGGGCCAGTGCACAGTCTAACTTGCAGACACTCACCCTGGGCTCCTTCAGAAGGAGGGTATATAGACTAGAGTTATGCATCATAGGGTTACCAGAAGGAGAAGAGAGAGAGCAAGGGATGGAAAACCTATTTGAAGAAATAATGACTGCACACTTCCCTAATCTGCTGAAGGGGAAAAAAATGAAAGTTCAAGAAGTGTAGAGAGTCAAACATGATGAACCCAAAGAGGCTCATACTGAGACATCAATTAAAATGCCAACGGTTAAAGACAAAGATATCTTAAAAGCAGCAAGAGAAAGACAAATGCTTATCAAAAGATTCCCATAAGGCTGTCAGATGATTTCTCAACAGAAACACTGCAGGCCAGAAGGGAATGGCATGAAGTATTTAAGGTGATGAAAGGAGCTATAATCAAGACTACTTGACCCACCAAGGCTGTCATTTAATATTGAAGGAGAAATAAAGAGCTTCCCAGACAAGAAAAAGCTAAGTGAGTTTGTTAACCACCAAGCCAGCATTATAGGAAACTAGAGGCCCACTGCATGAAATACATGCAAGAGTAGGCCTTCCTTCCCCAGCTGCTGGCACTGGCTTCCCTCTGGCACCCAGGATCCGGGCTTCCTCCAGCTGCTGGCAGGCACCCAGAACACCCGGGACCCAGACTTCCCAGGCAGCCCTGGCTTTGTCCAGAAGGTCATCTGGTCTAATTAGCATATTACACTTTTGTTATTATAGCTGTTAAAGCACCTTCTTTTAAAAGAAGAAAAACAAAAACACAGAGGAACATAGTTAAAAGAATAAAATCACAATAAATAAATACCTATCAATAATCACTTCAAATGTAAATTAATTAAATGCTCCAATTAGAAGAAGAAAATAAGACCCATATATACAGGAGACCCACCTCAGATCAAAAAATATACAGACTAAAAGTAAAGGGATGGGAAAAGAGATTTCGTGCAAGGCATAATCCAGTCTCCGGGCCTTTGCACAAACTGTTCCCTCTGCCCAGAAAGCTCCTCCCCCTTGGGAAATCTTCGTGGCTCCATTCATCTCGCAGATCTCTCATCAGATGTCTTCTCAATGAGATCTTCACTGGTAATCTCTACTTACTATCTCCCCAAACTCGAGTGTAAATTTTGAGGGGCAGAAGAGAGGATTTTTTTTGGTCTATTTTTATTCAGTGGTCTATCCTCAATACCTAAAACAGAAGTTGGCATGTACTTAAGAAGTAAGCATTGTACTTAATAAATACATCTTGAATGTATGAATGAAAATTTGATCCTTAAAAATATATCCATATTCCCAGCCCTCCCCTCACTTCAGTCATATTTAGGCTCAAACAAAATCAGCATCCTGTAATGTAATAGCTCCGGGAACATTAAAGTAGCCATGGCAATTGGAGCAGAAAAAATTCCACTGCAGAGGAAAGAGTTTTGTGCATCAAGTAAAGAAAAAGAAATGGTTTACAGTATAGGACCGGCCATGTTAAATTAGAACGGTGCCCTGGGGCGGACGGTTGTGGACCCAGCACCAAGCCATATTTTGAGAGAGCAAGTGGTTGGCCACCCCATCCTCTTCCTAGGGTGGAGAATGGAGCTAATCCATAGTGTTGTTTGTTTTTGCTTTATTTTTTATCATCCAGTGGCAGAGTAAAATGGTAAACCAAGCATTATGGTTGGCGTCAGGCAGACAGGGGCGGGGGTGGGGGGGGTGGGAAGGGCGGGTTACATTCTGGCTTTTCTCTGTGTCCTTGGATTATATAACCTCCCTGAGCCTCTGATTGATTATGGATAAAATGATTTTTTAACTAAGTCCTTTCTCCCAGTAGTGTTATAAAAGTCAAATGAGAGAAGACCCATGAATCACCGGAGACATAACATGTTTAATAAATGTCTTCTGAGCATGGCATCCTATCAAAATAACTGTATATTTTGCTGCTGAATTCTACCTTTTGGCTTAAATCGAAAAAAGAAAAGTAGTGTTAGACTGGTGTCTAGGAGTAGGCTTTGGCTCCTGGGGCATGGACCCCGGAGAAGCCCCCACACTACAAACCTCTCAGCGGTATCTATTGAAGCCGATTGAGCCTCACCGTGGACTTGAGTTTTCTGGAAGCTTACCCTTGTTACCTTTTGAACCAGTTCTTATTCTCCTACTTGTCATTTTCAGTTCTCCTCTGCTTCCCTTACTTTCAAAACGTTATGCTACGCGTGGAAGGTTGGGGATCCCATCCTGAAAATCAACTCAGAAGCCAACAAAGGAAACACAAGATCAGGCAGCCACTCTGCATCACAAAATAGCACAAATATTAATTTTCAAATTGAGATGCGGGGACCATGTACATATTAGGTTTTAGAATGATAAGTTCCAGAGAGGGGAAATATTCTGTTTTAAACCACTGAGCTAATTTTACGTGTGTCTGTGTCTGTGTCTGTGTCTGTGTGTGTGTTTTTTCCCAATGACATCCACCTTGAAACCTTGAGGAAGCCAAAGCGGTCATTGAGGAAACCAGAGCCCTGCGCAGTCGGATCCACCTTGCCGAAGCAGCGCAGAGGCAGGCACGCGGCATGGAAACCGACTACGAAGAAGTGATCCGACTGCTCGAGGCCGAGATCGCGGAGCTGAAGGCCCAGCTCGCTGATTATTCCGACCAAAATAAAGTAAGCAAAGCGCCCCCCTCTTCTGGTTACCATGGTTCCCTTGCCGTAATCATGTATCCTGTTTTCATTTTCTTTTCTTCCGCGCTTCTAAACTAGGTCAGTGTTTGTCCTCTGTTGCTCAGTCAGGGGGTGGTGTGTCCTGATGGGGCAGCGTGAATGCGGTCAGCCTCCCCGTGGCCAGACAGCTTCCTTTGTTCGGGTCCTGGGTCGGCATGGTACACCCGGCTCAGGCATCCTGGAAGTATTGAACATTTAACTGATTACCTTGTTTTTATTCCTTTGTTTCTCAACTTGCTAATTTGCCTTGTGGGGATGGGAGGAGAAAGTCTAGTGGTCGGTTTTGGTTTTTTGATGAAGGCATTTCAGGAAGTGTGAAAGTTAAGCAATTTTGCCCAAGGCCCAAGATAGTTAACAGGAGAAAACTGCCTTTGATTGTAGTAACCACTTTCCTGAATTTAGTGTTAGCCATTTTCTTGATAACTTTGCATCCTATGTATATGTGTATACATATATATATATATATATATATATATCCCTTAAAATTGCTGTTTCATTTTGTCTGTTTATCAATTTTACATAAATAGGAAATACAGTGTATTTGTTACTCCGCCTTGCTTTTTTCCGCTCAACGTGTTTTTGTGATTCATCTGTTTAAAGATTATAGCAGGTTTGTCTTCTTGTCGCTTTGCTTGTACACCATTGAATGGGTATACAACAGTGTATTTATCCATTCTGTATTTGATGTACCGCCCAATTGTTTCTGTCTTCTCCTATATGAATAATGTCACCAAAAACATGCTTGTGTAGGTATAGATGTAGAGATAGAGGTATGGATACAGATATAGGTATCCTGCTCCACACGTGTAACGGTTTCTCTTCAGCTCATAGCAGAATGGCTAGTTTGAATGATGGGTGTTCAATCAGCTTTACGAGGTGATGCTCAATTGTATTTAAAAGCGTTTGAACCAGTGTTTACTCCCACCGGTTGAATGGGAATTGCCATTTACTCCACATCCCTGCTGACACTGTGTTTTCCTTTGCTTTTCATTTCTATCAGTCTGTCAGGTGTGACAGTCATAGTGGGTTAATTTGCATTTCCCTGGTTACTAATGGCTTTAAGCTCCTGATGTATGTGCCGGGATCAGCTGGCGCTGGCTTAGGAGAGCTGATTGTGTACGTCTCTTCTCAACTCCATAGTTAGTGACATCAGGTTGGTGGCTTGAAAACAGCCGTGTCAGAGTTATTTATACCCCAAATGCTGTAATCCAGGGCTGCGCCCCCAGCCCTAGATAGCCAGTGGAGCATGTGCTTATGTATTTATTAGGCATTTGTGTTCCTATGTGAAATGGCTCTTCATATCTTCTGGCCATTTCTCCACTTAATTGTCTTTTTCATATTGACATGTAATGATATGTTTTGATTATTAGACCTATAATGTATTATCCTATACTCGAGGCTCATGCATGAAAATTCATGCAATTGGGGGAGGGGGTACCTCAGCCTGGCCTGGGCCCTCTCGCAGCCCAGGACTGCTTGGGGGATGTCCACCTGCCAGCTTAGGCCGGCTCCCCAAGGGATCAGGCCTAAGCTGGCAGGTGGACATCCCCCAAGGGCTCCTGGACTGCTAAAGGGTGCAGGCCAGGCTGAGGGACCCTCTTTCAACCCTCCCCCAGCCTCTCCCCAATGCACAAATGTCATGCACCGGGCCTCTAATATATTATGAAATCTTCTGGATTTATGGCTGCTTTTACACCCTTTGTTGAATGGACAGATGTTCTTAATTTTCATGTAATTAAACTTACCAGTCTTCCCTTCGTGTGTCTTCTTAGAAGTCCTTCCACTCCCAAAGATATAAAGATATTGCTTTATACCGTATTTGCCGGCGTATAAGATGATTTTTTGGCCCTGAAAAATACGTATTTGCCGGCGTATAAGAGACTGGGCGTATAAGACGACCCCCTAACATTTCCACTAAAAAATACAGAGTTTGTTATATACTCGCTGTATAAGACTACCCCCCACTTGGAGGCATATTTTTCAGGGCCAAAAAGTCGTCTTATACGCCGGCAAATACGGTATTTGCCTGTAAAAGTTTTAAAGTTTGACCCTTCTGTTTTTTGTTTAATGGCATTGTAAGAGGTTGGGATGCATTTTATTCTTCCTTCTAAATGAATAACCAACCATGACAGACCATTTACTCAAAAGCCTCTTCTTTTCTAATTGGCCTACATCAGCTCTGTCATATATCAAGATTTCACATGGGTGGATCTTTTGGAGGGTTCTCTATATTCTGTTTTATTGGTCATCTTTTTATATACCTGTGCAAGTAATACACTGTATTATTACTAGGTCTTTTACCATAAATCTTGATATATACTCATCTTTCCTAGTTGTTGTTTTTTTAGTGTGTTAGCTGCATGACCCTTTGATCTTTTACATATAGGCCCAATTTATAAATGCCTACAAAAAAATAGCCTTTCTACTGAAAATGCATTAAGTATGTAGATTAATTTGGGAATAATGTACATAGTTATGACTGAGTAACAGAAAGGTTAATTGCATTGTGGCCAGAGAATCTAGCCTGAAGAATAACAACACGAAATGTTGATGGTTGTCTTAGGACTTACTATATGGGCAGTGTTTACAAATGTTCAAAGGAAGCGTAAAAAACATTCTGCAGCTGTTGGATGTAGTTGTTTTATTTTAGACCAGTAGCTCAGAGTCATTATTTGTGGGGTTCAATTGTTCTCTAGTCATTTCCATTTTTCAGGGAAGTGTGTTAAAATCACACACACAAGGAGCTTGTGACTAATGTTCTTTATATATTTTGATGTAATGCTTTTAGTTACACACAAGGTTGGAATTCTGTTACCATCCTTTTATGAAAATGCTGAGATTCTTTAGTAATCTCTCCATCTTAGTGCTTGCTTTTGATTGACATTAAAATAGTTACACTGACTTTCTTTTGATAGTATTTCCTATGTGTTTTTTTCATCCTTTTACTTTCAACATATCAATGTCCCTATATTTTAATTGTGTCCATGTTAAATAACATGTAGCTGAATCTCTCCCCCATGTTTTAATGATTTTTTAACCTTTAATTGGAAATATTGTTTCAATTACATTCTTTTATTTTCTAATGCACTTGGCTTCATTTTCACCCTCTTAATTTGTGCATTTTAATTGTCTCATGTTCTCTTCTTGTTTTTCATTTGTAGTCTTCTTATTCCCCTCCCCCTTCCCACTCTTTCCTTCTTCTTTTCCTCCTCTTCCTTTTTTTTTTTTTGAATTGGTTCACATTTCTCCTGTGTTCTCCAACTCCTATTCCATTTTCCCTCTGCCAATTCATAAGATATATACTATTTTTTCTAATTTGTAATGATTAGTTAAGAAATTTTAACATTCTACTTTAACTTAAATTATATAAAACTAATCACTAACTTTTCCCCTTCTTCTAAAAGTACTTGAGAACAAATTCAATCACCTCTTCCTACTTCATTTCTATTTTTGTCACTATTTTAATTCTCTCTTAACTTTTAACACCATAACTTAGACTGCTACCTTTGCTACCTTTGTTTAGTAGATCGCCATGCTTACCATTTTCTATGTGCAACAATCTTTCTTAGACCTTCTTGCTAGAATTATTTTCTTTCTTTGTGAAGTGCAGCTTTTAGAAAGGATCTATCGGTAATAAACTCTCCATTTTTGTTTGCCTGGGATTTTTTCAGTGTTTTTACTCCATGGTTACAGTAATCATCAACCAGTCATTTGTTTGAAATCTATTGTTTTTTGTAGATGATTTTAAGATCTCTTTCTTGTCAGTGTTCAGGAGTTTGACCATGAAGAGTCATGTGTTGACTTAATTATTTATATTCATTGAGCTTCCTGAAGAAAAATATCCTTTGCCATTTTTTAAAAACAATAAAGTGTTATCCTCAGCTATCTTTAGTTCATTCTTTTTGGTCTTTCTTGTGTAATTCAGGTTGGATGTATGCAAAATCTTCTTTCCTCCTTGCCTCTTCTCTTTCTTTTGTTTCCCATTTTTATCTTTCTGCTTCATTATAAAGATCTTCTTTACCTCTGCCTTCCAGCTTACCCATTCTCTTTTCAACTGCATCTAATTGGATAGTAAGCCCATAAATTGAGCTTCTAATTTAATTATGGTTACATTTTTATTTTTTAAGGTTGATTTTTTTATATCATTGGATCTGTTTTGATAGTAATTTAACCCTTTATTTTGCTTTCAATTCCTTCTTAAGTTTTAAAACATAATAAATATTACTTTACATTCTCTATCTGATCACTCCAGTGTCTGTTGTCTTTACAGGACTTCCCTTGCAATTTGTTTTCTTCGATGAACTTGTCATTTATGGTAGCTTATTTCTGAGGCCAGGTTCTTTTGATACAATGTCTGTGAGAATTACTGAAGATGTCAGTGTAGAAAAGTTTTGTGTTTTCTTCTACCAACTTGGGACCAATTTAAGCTAAATTTTCAGCTTATGCATTTACGCAGTATAAATTCTGACCTCAAACCTGCTTGTGGGTAGCACTTATTCAAGAGATACTTTTTAAAATCTGCTCACCAGAGCCAAAGTCAAAACTCGGCTCACCTTCAGTTTGTTTCTTCCTAGTTCTCCCGTTAGAGTTCTCCCAGCTGCCCTATGTGCCTGGTGAAACCCCGCGCTCAGGCCGCCAGAGCCCAGCATGTGCCCTCGGAGCAGATTACGCTGCAGTCGCTCTTACTCCAGCGTTCACTGGGCACTGCCCACGGAACCCCTCCCCTCCCTGCCCGCTCAGCTTCATACTGGCTTGTGTAATATTAAACACAGGCGCGTATCTTCAGAAGTTTTAGTTTTGCCACACTGGTAGGGTTTCTGTCAGCATCTGGTAAGCCATGTTGCAAAAACAAAACAGCACTGTAAACTAATTTAAATGTCATTCATTACAGGAAGTAATAAAGTTACATGAAGCTTATCTCATCCAATGTGCAGTTTAACTGTTAAATGGGCCGTTGTTTTTACGTGCTGCCCCAAATAATGAAGAGAAAATAAATGATGCGGCAGTGTCGGGTACTAGCTCACACAAGCGAAAGCCCGAGCCGCCCCTGTACATCGGGAGAAGGGCGTAAGACCCCCTGTTCTGCTCTCTCCCCAGGGAAGTGTGCAGGAGTTAAGAAAGAGAATCACAGTGCTCGACTGCCAGTTGAGGAAATCGGAAGTGGCTCGAAAAACCTTCGAGGCATCCACTGAAAAGCTGCTTCATTTTGTAGAGGTACATTTTCCTATGACATTACTCTGTGTCCATTTTTAAGAAACCGATAGGCAACTAAGCAGTGTAGATAAATATCAGTGTTCAGTGGCAGGTGAAACAGTCTCTGTGCCAAAACGCAATACTAACTTCGAGTCAGATTTAAATTGCCTACATAATGAAAAGACCAGCTAGCATACAGGTTGTTAAGAGACGTTATTAAGTCAGGGTAACATAATCCAAAATGTATACTGTTTGTTAATGAAGATTTTTCTAAGAGAAATCTTGATATTCTATAAAGATTATCTGATAAATATTTACTAGTTATTAAGAAATATTCTATGGTTATATTTCCAAGTAGAATTACATGATATTGTAATTGATCCCCCCAACACCACAAAACAGGAATATATATATATATATATATATATATATATATATATATATATATTTTTTTTTTTTTTCATTGATTTTTCACAGAGAGGAATTGAGGAGAGTCAGTAACATCAATGAGAGAGAAACATAGACCAGCTGCCTCCTGTACACCCCCCACTGGGGATGTGCCCGCAACCAAGGCATGTGCCCTTGACCGAAATTGAACCAGGGACCCTTCAGTCCGCAGGCTGATGCTCTATCCACTGAGCCAAACTGGTTTCGGCCAGAAATATATTTTAAAAAAATATATTTTTATTGACTTCAGAGAGGAAGGGAGAGGGAGAGAGAGAAAGAAACATCAAGTGATTTATCAGCTGCCTCTTGCTCACCCCTATAGGGTATTGAGCCCACAACCAGGGCATGTGCCCTTGTCTAGAGTCAAACCTGGGACACTTCACACCACAGCTCGATGTTCTATCCACTGAGCCAAAGCAGCTGGGGCAGAAGTATCCTTTTAATTAATTTGGGGGGGTGGGGTATGAATGAAGAGGTGATAAATATTAATAAAGCAAGAAAAGGCATTTTTTAAAACTATCAAACTTATAGATCTTCTTCGCTATTTTGTTTGTTGACAGGCTATTCAAGAAGTATTTTCTGATAATTGTGCTCCATTATCAACTTTAAGGTAAGAATATTTGAGTGCTTCCTTCAGAGTATGGCCCCTAACTACATTTTCATCTGGTAATTGGGACTAAAATACAAAAGTGTCTGAGGTTTAAGATGCTGTGTATCTCCTATCCGATACTGTTCTGTAATGTCTTGTGGAAATGGTACAATGATATGTCATTGCTGACCTCGTCTCTGTGAAAGGAATTCCTGGAGATATTTGGCAAATCATTGTAACCTCATACTCTACAGTTGAATTCCGTAAAGAAATTAAGCATCCTGTGTATGAATAAAGGTTACTCTCCTACTCGCTGCTAAAGGTAACTCTCGATTCAGCATATTAGTTGTTACAGCAAACAAAAGTTTAGCAAACATGTTCGTGCTATCCATGTCTTGCATTTTCAGCATTCAATAGACATGAAAAAATATATATATACTAGTATTTGGAGACTACACCTTGATTTTGTTATCATTCACAGTTGGTTTCTGATACAAAGTTTCTTACTAAGAGCTACAATCATACTAATAACATTTATTTATTTCAAACTGCAACTTTATGGTCATTTAGATACATGACGCAAAGGAAGATTTTTTTTTTCTCATCTTATAGTAGCTGACACTAGCATTCAACTTTTAGCAATGTATGCTTACAGAAACATAGGCAAATTCTACCTTATACTATGAAAAAAGCAGTTTACTAAGTGAAGATGATTCACTTTATTCTTATTATATTTTAGGTTTTCACAGAATTTTTTTGAATTTAGAAATACTATAGTAGTACACTTTTAAACTCATTTTATTGTAATGTTTTATTTCTTCTGATGAAGGAATTTAACATTTCTAGTTGTTACCCATTCTTGCTTATGATTTAAGATAACTATGTGAATTCCATAATAATTATTTTTAGTAAGGATGTTAAAATACTCAGCAATCAGATTCCCCTTGTAGGTGTGCCCTCTGCCTTAATTTAGTTCATGAAAAAAAAAGATAAATTTTAAAAGTAACATGAAATAAAGTTTCACCATGTCTTGGAAAGTTAGACACTAGCAAAATTTGGTTCAGTGTTTTTTTTATTTGTTTTTTTAGGGGAATATCTCAATAGAATATTCATCAGCTTTTTGTTTTTAAGAAATTTTAAAAATTCATTTCTGAGGAGGGAGGGAGGGAGGGAGAGAGAGAGAGAGAGAGAGAGAGAGAAAGAGAGAGAGAGAGACATCAATGATGAGAGAGAATCATTAATCAGCTGCCTCCTGCATGCCCCCTATTGGGGATGAGCCCACAACCAGGCATGTACCCTGACCAGGAATTGAACCATTACTTCCTGGTTCATAGGTCATTGCTCAACCAGGGAGCCACACCAGCTGGGTCAGTCTTTTTAATATACTATATCTTCTTCGTGGTGGATATTTTTCTTGGTCATTCAACACAAAATAAAGGTTCTATATTTGAATTTAATAATTGATGCTTTAATCTTTCCTTGTTAATTAATCCCATTATGCTTAAGAATTATGCTTAGCATAATGGCTTTTTGCAGTAAACAAACCCTTGTATTTTTAATTATAGCTAAATGCATTTATTTCCGGTGCCATTTGCATTTTTTAAGTAACATAAGTGCTCTAGGCTGTTAGATTTAGGAGCAACAAATGGAAGTGCTTAAGAGATAACTTCACAAGTAAATATACATATTGAATTTATAATTAATATTATAAAAAATAATAATAGATGCATGATTAATAAATTTATGTTTATGAGCTTAACTTGCATTTTTACAAAATGAAATAAAAGGCTACAACATGTTAGCATAATATAAGCACTCACTAAAAAAGCCCAACAGCCGAAACCGGTTTGGCTCAGTGGTAGAGCGTCGGTCTGCGGACTGAAGGGTCCCGGGTTCGATTCCGGTCAAGGGCACATACATTGGTTGTGGGCACATCCCCGGTAGGGGGTGTGCAAGAGGCACCTGGTCGATGTTTCTCTCTCATCGATGTTTCTAGCTCTCTATCTCTCTCCCTTCCTCTCTGTAAAATATCAATAAAATATATTTTTAAAAAATAATAAAAATAAAAATAAAAAAGCCCAACAAATGATTTAGGAGGTGGGCCATCCTTCTATTCCTTTTTTTTAAAAAAAAAAACATGCCTGTTTATTACACAGAGAAGAATTGAAAACAGAAGTAATGTTTTCTGCGAATTACTTCATTTATGGCTATAAGAAGACTGTGTGCCCAGATGTAGAAATATTTCTGTACAAATGTATAACTAATACGAATTCAGATTTAGTAAAGGCAGGTGCTGTTTATTGTGCGATGACTCCAACCTTTGTTGTGTGGCCCTCACAGTGACAGGAGAGCCCTGTTAGCCTCTCAGACCTCCCTCGCGTCGCTGGGCAGGAATGGCCGCAGCACCCCCGCCGCGCTGGCCCTGGAGTCTAAGGAGCTCGTCAGATCCGTTCGTGCCATACTGGACATGGACTGTAAGTGTTCAGAGTTGTTTTCACTTTTAAAAATTAATTGATTTAACAAAACAAAAGAAAATTTCAAATTCGACAGTTGGGCTGTGTTGAAGTGTTAGTTTGGCTACGGTAACACTGACAGCTAGGTGATAGAAATGTTAATGCACTGGTTACAGGGGGAGAATATTTGTTTTACTGACACTGCCCAGAATGGCTTCCAATGGAAGATAGCTGGTTAAGATGTGTCTCTACTTCCATCCAAAGTGTCTTTGATGTGGAAGAATAAGAATAAACATAGTTCCTCAGCAGCAGTGGAAACCTGGAAGGGGGGAGCCAACATGGAGGAATTTTTGAACAATGTGAATAGATGGACCCTTGGCTGGCGCGGCTCAGTTGGTCGGAGGACCATTTCTTACATTGAAAGGTTCTGGGTTCTTTTCCCTGTCAGGGCATGTGCCCGGGTGGGGTTTGATCCCTGCTTGGAGTGCATACGGGAGACAACCAATCAATGTTTCCCTCTCACAAGGATGGTTCTCTCTCTCTCTCCTTCTCCCCCAGGGCCAAAAAAAAAAAAAAAAAAAAGCTATTAAAAAATATGTAGACATCAGATGGAGTACAACCCAGCTGAGCCAAAGACCCCCAAATCACAGTAAATGTGAAAGACAAGATGCTGCAACAGGGAGTTCAGCGGAACCGCGGGGAAATCCCCAGGATCACAGGCAGGGAAACTAGGCCGTGGGGCGGCCAGCGAGGTAATTAATTAAAGGGCTGACGAGGAGCTGAACCAGTTCCCTGCTCCTCGGGGCTGCTTGCTCAGGCATTCACTCCTCGGCGAGGCAGGCGAACACCTCTCTAGGAAATGCACGATCTGCCAGGGCCCAGGGGACCTCTGAGCTAGAAAGAGAAGAGGGCAACGCTCGAAGTAACTTCCAGCACCTCACAGGACAGGGGGTCTGGGGGGGAAACTGGGATGACGGGACATTGCCACCCTTCCCTCCTGCTACCCCTTCGTGCATGCGGATTCCTTTCTTATTTGCTTGTTTTTCTGTCTCTTCCCTTGATGTCAATCAGTCTGCCCGTTGCTTTTGTGCTGGCCACTAACATTTCACTGTTTCTCTAGTTTGCCATTCTTCATTTTTCTGGGCTGGGACCAGATATAAAATATATAGAGATAAAAGTATAGAGAGATATAGATAAAATTCTACAGTGAATAATTGTTAAAATAATAAATTTTGAGTTAGGTCCTAAGTAGTAGATGGCTTGACTTGACTTGGTGGAGAGCAATGTTCATAATTCCTTGGGGTAACTTTTGGCTCTAATAGAAGCTGCTTAGTTTATGCAGTAGGGCTTTTTAAATTTTTGTATAACCTATTTATTACCTTTTAAAAAAATCAAATCACATCTCAACAAACCTGTAAGAACTCTTTATATAAATAAATCCTGTAGGTTTTAAGGGGAAAGGAGATAAAAAATAACCACTCCTGCCAATACTGGTTTGGCTCAGTGGATAGAGCGCAGGCCTGCGGACTGAAAGGTCCCAGGTTCGATTCTGGCCAAGGGCATGTACCTTGGTTGCAGGCACATCCCCAGGGGTGTGTGCAAGAGGCAGCTGATCAATGATTCTCTCTCATCGATGTTTCTAACTTTCTATCCCTCTCTCTTCCTCTCTGTAAAAAATCAATAAAATATATTTATTTAAAAAATAATAATAACCATTCCGTGTGTGTGTGTGTGTGTGTGTGTGTGTGTGTGTGTGTGTGTATGTGTGTAAGCTCACAATTTTATGTATCAGACATTTTTAAGTTAGAGTGGGGTCAGGGTGGAGAAGCACCCTCACAGACATAGCCCGGTGACACTGCTATCATTCGTTTTAATTACCTTGCTGACATTAACCTTCATATTTGTCAAACGTGGTTATTCAAAGAAAATGTCTAAAGTTCAGCAGAACTCCTTTGAAGAAAAGTGAAAAATTCCCTCTGTACCTTTTATCCATTGCAAGGTTATACATACTTTGTTTAAGACTAGCAAATAGTTTCTATGTTTTCTTTTTATTTAGAAATGTAGTTGCCAGTGCTGGCATATTTTCCCAATGCTTTTATACTTTTATATGATCTATCTTTTTAAGTTTAGTAATTTAGATCAGCTCATTGTTCTTTCTCTTTACACAGTAGCATGTTCTACACATGCAATGAAAACCAGAAACCTGCTACCATGGAGTAAATAATTCACCTTCAGCCTTCACCTCATTTCCTGGGCCATGGCTGTCTGGTTATTTCAAGTTACAGTCTGAAATTTCCGCTTGGGTAATTGCCTCCACTCTCTTCATAATAGAAGGGCTCTCTAAGATGTAATACTGTGGGATTCCCTCGGAAATGAGAATAAGATTTCTTGGGTCTGAGAGCTTAAGGACAATCTTCCAAAGAATGTCTGCAAGGCAACTGTGAGCCTTTATTTTTTTTGATCATGGGCTACACTAAAATCTGGAGAAAGTCCTTCTCCCAGAATTGTGCAATTATATCGTTTTTGCATTCGCTTCCAGGTGTTTTTGACTAGCAGAGATGGCCCCCTGCCCTCAGCAGGTACCTTGAGCAGTGGGGAGGTCTGTGTGTCATAGAGGCAGCCTGGGGTAGCAGTTCACATCCATTCTGCTCCTCAGAACCTCTGAGTTCCCCTAGATAGATGCTCCAGAGAGCATCCCAATTAGTCCCCCGCTGTCTTGGGCACATGACTTAACCTCTGGGCCCGTTTCCTCGCATAGAAAGTGGAGGTCCTATATCGGAAGTGGCAGGATTGGAAGACTACCGTATTTGCCGGCATATAAGACGATTTTTTGGCCCTGAAAAATACGTATTTGCGGGCGTATAAGAGACTGGGCGTATAAGACGACCCCCTAACATTTCCACTAAAAATACAGAGTTTGTTATATACTCGCCGTATAAGACTACCCCCCACTTGGAGGCATATTTTTCAGGGCCAAAAAGTCGTCTTATACGCCGGCAAATACGGTAAATGAGATCCAGGTAAAACTGCTAACAGAGCACCTGGTACTATAAGAGGCTTCATAAATGGACCTTACCATAGCTGCTGAGCTGCACCACATTCTCATTATTATTTAAAGTAATTAACTTCACGCAACTTTTCTCTGTACAGAGTACTAAATAATTATTTTCTAAAGCTCTTTTCAATTTGGATACTTTTAAAAATATGGAAGATGAGAGGTTTTCCTAACATAGAACATTTAATGTTATTATGGATTTTGAGTTAGAATGTTGTCATCACAGGAAATGGTGGCTAAGTGTCTGAGTCAGCATCTTTTAGTTGCTTATTGCTAACTGTAAGAAAACCGTGGCCTGCTCTGTTACATTACTTCCATGGAGACAGCATATAGGCAGAATAGGCATTTTTAATCATTTTTTGAATCCTTGGAGGTACTTACACTGTTCTCCATCAATACTTACATGGTCAATATTGGAATGCTTCCGTGTAACCTTTATCTAAAATAACTACTTGCTTTGAACTATAATCTTTTTTGATTGACATCTAGATGGACAAACTAACAAAAGCAGGAAGAGGCAGTTCTGGTTTAAAAATGCCTAATGAAAGAATCTAGCTAGGTTATCCCCAAGGAGGTCTTTAATAAAAAGAGGACTTCCTGACTTCCTGAGTAATTGGTAGCATAAACACAAGCATTACCTTCCTTCTGGATTCCCGTGGAAATGATTAATGCAATATCCAAATAGGGTAAAGTCTTTAAAAGCCCCAGCAGTTACAGGCAGACACCCCCAACCCCAAGTCTTTCAGTACAGGTCAGGTCGCACCTCTCAGAGGGAAAACACGAAGGGCCAACGTGTTCCCCCTCCTGCTGGCACCACAGAGCAATGAGAGGAACCCTGGCAGAGGGCCCTCCATACTGCATTCGGATTTGAAGGGACAATAAAGTCAGAAACTGCCTGGCGGGTAGACAGACTCTCTGTTCTCTTTGTGAGTCAGTGGCATTTTAAAAAAATATTTTTTATTGATTTTGGGGAGAAAGAGAGAGAGAGAGAGAGAGAGAGAGAGAGAGAGAGAGAGAGAGAGAGAGAGAGACATCCTGCACACCCCCCACTGGGAATGGAGCCACCAACCCAGACACGTGCCCTGACTGGGAATCAAACAGTAACCTCCTGGTTCACAGGTTGACACTCAGCCACTGAGCCACACCAGCTGGGCTCAATGGCATTTTTGCAGTTCTCCGGGCTCACACACCTTCTGTCAAGCAGAAGGCCTCCCGGGGCTTGGTCCTTTAGGCAGCCTAGAAACACTTTAGATCTGACATGCCCTGGGCATCCTGAACGCTTTCAAGGGAGTTGACACAGCGGCTACTGCACCTCGTGCCACAGCGCTCTGCACACCACCTCTGGCCCCGGCTTGCTCCTCTGCCTCATCCGTGTGCACACAATGTAAATGCACACTGGCCAGCCCCTCGCCTGAACAACCTGGTGAATGCCGGGGCAGCCAGGGTCCACACATCCTGTCAGAGGTCAAAAGCCGATTCTGAGCACAGAACTGTCTGCATTCAAGCTTTTATAAAGAGAAATGCATCACGCGTGTACACACACATGCACGCACACACACATACACACGCACACACTTCATCCAAGCTCTTCTAAACAAATACATACATAAATATACCAATGTGCGACGATGGAAAAAGTCCACGGTACCAAAGCTAGAAAATAGAGCTGTCGGGATTCAGAATAGACTCTGGGAACAAGATGGTAGTGATCTCAGGCCAAAACCTCCCCATTCTGCTCGTATACTTAGAAGTGACATTCAAAATTGCATTCGTGTGTTTAAAAGATTGAAACCAAGAAAGGAACCTCTCCCTGCGCCGAAATGGAGGGTGAAACTCTAATGGCAGGCGGGCCTTAAGCCTCCGAGGCTCCCGGAATTCAGAGGAGCAGCTGGAGCTAAGGTTTCTTCCCCTATGAGGGCCCAAACGACGCCAGAGCCAAGGACGCAAGGAGTCCATGGAGAATGCACTGTCTTTGCTTAAGTTGCTCCTATGTTACATACTAAAGAAATAAAAAATCCCCCAATTTAGAGCCATCCAATCCTGGCCCCTTATTAAATTTGAAAGTGAGCATTCTCATCCACCGCAGGTGGGGATATAACTGGGCACAGCATTCTTGGGAATCAGTTTGTTGTTTTTTTAAAAAATATATATTTTATTGATTTTTTTACAGAGAGGAAGGGAGAGGGATAGAGAGCTAGAAACATCAATGAGAGAGAAACATCTACCAGCTGCCTCCTGCACACCCCCTACTGGGGATGTGCCCGCAACCAAGGTACATGCCCTTGACCTTGACCGGAATCGAAACTGGGACCTATCAGTACTCAGGCCAAAGCTCTATACACTGAGCCAAACCGGTTTCGGCAGGAATCAGTTTTACTGTGCATATCAGGAGCTTGTGAAAAGTCTATTTGAAAAGTTTCTGTGAAAGTAAAAAAAAAAAAAAAAAAATGTTGTAATGGTCATATATTTTAACCTAGTAAGTTAAAAAAAAATTTTAATGGTCATATTTTTTAACTTAATAATCACACTTACTGGTATTTTTTTTTTTGCAAAGAAAATAATGAGAGATGTGCATAAAAGTGCATACCTAAGTATTTTTATCACATGGTTTCTTATAATAGAAATATGGATGTTCAACTGTTACAAATTGGTTGCATAAGTATGTAATTTTATTCAGCCATTTGAAAATAAGGCTGAACTTTCCTCCTACCAAGCAGTGACCATCCGATTTCATGTTTGTCTATGCGAGCCTCCTGCATCAATTCAGTTGTTCCTGGCTGAAATTAGCAATACTTTTTAACTTTTAAATTTAGAAGGTCTGTAGTAGCTCATCAGAAGTGATTTAGGCAGATGGGGAAAGGTTTTAGGAGAAAACTGGGAAATGCATTTGAAGGATTTCACAACTTTTCTTTTGGATCCAAAACTCAGATTAGATAAAACACCTTCTCATTGTACTTATTCTGGGTCTCTAACTATCATCTTTGCTTTTCTTATTTCCCCCAGAACTCATTTTTATTATCCTGAATTTATCAAAGGGAGAGTCAGATGTCTTTGGTGAAAGTCAGCTGTACTATTTAGAATGGGCATTATGGCATTTACTTCTCCGTAAAGTAATCATGCGTGTTTATGTATCTTTCTTCTGGAATTTATGAAAGTGTTCCAAGCATCAGGGAGTCGCTTAGAATGATTCCAATGCCATTAGAGAGACATGTCCACCTCCTTTTATAAGGCAGACCTGTCCTCTGGAGGCTTGATTATTCAGAGCCAGATAATAGCCACTGTAAATGTTTATAGAAAATGCTAAGCTCGTATATTACCCTGTATCGTTGCAAATTAAAAGTAGGTCACTTCTGAAATGTTCCATTAAGAAAGTATATCCGATTCAATCTTGGGTGATTTCTGGGAAAGAAACTATGCTTGGGTTATTTAATTTTGTTTTAAATGGGCAAATTATTATTAGCTTCGAGAAAAATCTGTGATTTATTTCCTGGTACAATTTTATTTCCAGAAAACTGTACCACTTAAGAAAATGTAATCATTTAGATTCCTTGCTTTATTCTTTCATGAACCATTCCTTGAGTATCCGCAGGGGGCCAGCGCCTGACCTAGGCACTGGAATAGCAGCATGAACAGATCCCCCTTGCCATCCCATTGCTTAAGGGCGGAGATGACAAACAAATTAGCAGATAAGTGAGTAGCCATTCCAGACAGTGATGGCTGATACAAATATAACAAAACCAGCTGTGAAAGTGGGGGTGTTACTCCTCGTTAAAGGGGTGACATTTGAGCCAAGATCCCGCCTGGAGAAAATCTATGGGAAGAGCTAGTCAGGCCAAGTACAAAAGCCCTGAGGTGGGAGCAATCTTAACATCGCTGCAGGTCAGACAGAAACCCGGGTATCTGATAGATGGGAGCAAGCAGGAGAGTGACAAGAGAGGGTGGAGGTGGAGGAAGGAGCCAGGTCAGACAGGGCTTTGGCCACCATCCTCAGGAGTTCGGATTTTCTTTTGTGTCCTGGGAGCCATTGATGGTTTTAAGCAGAAGTAGTATGACCTGATCTATATCTTATAAGATTATTGAGGCATTACTTTGAAACTGGACTGCAAGAGTAAAGAAAGCAGGAAGACTACTTGGCTGCTATAGTGGTTGACAAGGGAGAAGGTAGTGGCTTGGGCTCGGTTTGGAGGAGCTAGGAGCAAATGTGCCTTGTTCAAAAAGAGGTTAGTATTACATCTACTAATGTGAGTGGGTCACGTTTGGACCACCTGGAATTCAGTACTGATGGTCAGACTTGATAGCCCTGTGCATATGGAACCCAGGACCCCAGATGCACAAAGCCATGCTGTGTGGTCATCACAGGTCTTAGCGACCTCATGTCTCCCTATTACCCCTTCGGCACGTTAGCTAACTATTGAGTATGTGGCTTTTTCATGGAACATTCCTGAGAACCGAAGTGGTGGAATTGTTCAATAATACCAAATGTGTAGTAATCCTCTCCTATTCCCCGTCGGTATATAAGGAGCAAACTTAATACAGTTTGTTATAAAAATCATAAAGCCGCCATATTTCCTGTATTTAGTGCGCGCGCGTGCGCGCGCACACACACACACACACACACACACACACACACACGGATTTCTAGTGAGTAGCGATCCAAGAGCTACTACACGCTATGCATTTTCATGGAAGATCATTACCAGGAAAGTCTTTCAGACCCAGACCTTAACCACACAGACTGCCAGCAGCCGCAATATAGGAAGGCTTGGCTAGAAGAGCAGTACTTAATTCCTCCCACGGGCCGGGAGTGTGGTTGTCAAGGGGACTGCAGGATGGACAGCGCCCAAGATTTAATCTGGTAAAAGCCTGTACACCTTAGGTCTACCACGATGAACAGATCATCACACAGAATGATTTCTAACACAAAAGCAAGGGGGGGGGGGGAATACAAGGGCTGCTTCAAAAACCACAGAAGGGCATTGATGGCAAAGCCTGTTAAATTATCCGCCTTCCACAAAATGGAACTCCGGTTTCTTTCTCGGTTAGAACTGACTATAACAACAGACTGTCCAACATGTAGTTCGCACTGCTTGTCTGGGCAAGCAAAATGTAAATGATGCCAGAAAGAAATATCTGTCCTTCAAGGACTGAGCATGTCCTCATCCAAACGGAGTAAATTCTGGGGGGTTAATGGGATGGGTGTTCCCCAGAGGTCAAATGAGGACGAAGTAGCAACAGCTCATCTCAGAAAAGACGGCAGCGGGAGCCGTTGTGTGCAGCAACAGCTCGAGCAATAATTTAATGTGATAAACGAGTTCAATTTCGATCCAGAACTTTCTGCCTTCAACCAAAGAATGTGACCATTACTAGGACAGGTGATATATTTTGAAATCGTAATATCATAGAGATTAAAGGTTTTTAAATTTTATCAGTTTTACATAAGGTTTAAAGTACTATTTTTACATCAGTATATCTGCACATCAATAAATCCTGCGAGGTAGGCATTATTAGAAATAATTTAGAAGGTAGAAAAAGATGAAGGCTCAGATAACTTAAATGATGTACTTAAGTCACAGGCTAGGAGCGGGCTACCCCAGAACCCTAACTCTGATCTTCTGATGAGTCCTATGCGTCTGTAGGGGAAATAGTTTGTCATTACATCACAATTGAATTGGGATATTTTTTCTCTTTGGAGAATATAACATGGCAGGAAGGGGAGAGGGGTTTTTACTCAACGGTATCTTAGGTTTGATAAAATACGGTGACTTCTTAGTTACCTACGTTTCTGGAGTGGGAATACAGCCTTCATGGCATTGTTTCAAGCACAAAGGGAGCTATATTAAAATGCTTTGTAAAATGTAAAACACTATTTAAATAGAAGATTATGTTTAGATTTCATTTTTTATTTTAATCAGAATCATTAACCAAAATTTACCTCACCTTAACTAATTTTCCTGACTTACAACTTCAGAATAAAGCACCAGCTTTCATTGGTTCAAAAACTTTTCCAATTTTCTATCTGGTATAGAGGATACCTAACTCTGATGCGTTAGTTTTCCAGGAAGTCAGATTAGCAGGGTATCTGGGGTGTGTGTGTGTGTGTGTGTGTGTGTGTGTGTGTGTGTGTTTAGAAACTTGTCTTTGAATATTATTTTTAGAGGGAGCATTTGTTACTTCTGAAATTTAAGCCATCTTTTAAAAGTAAAAAAAAAAAAAAAAAGCTAAGCATCAGGGAAACCTCACAATAAGAAATAAAAACTCCCTTTGGCATCATTTACAAAACAATGCATAAAAGGGGAATAATAGATGCGCTTAGGTTAAAGCCCTTAAAACCGAAGATACAGAATCAAGAACTGAATCTTTAATAATCTTCTTCAAAAAACGTGTGACCTTATGAACTTATCCAACCAACATTGCCAATTAGATTAAGATGATTAGGTCTTGGGGCTGCACAGTGCTGTTGGTGCTTCTCATTTCTTCTCCCAAATGCTAATGAAAGTTAAAGTCAACATGAATTCGCTCCCAGAGTAAATTGGGAGTGAGAGAACCTGCATCTTGCACTAGATCTTCTAAATCTGGAGTAAACTCCTCAGCCTCACTTTTGCTCCATTTCTAAAATGGAAAGAATGAGCGTCTTGGCTCATTACATTATGGGCTAACATGGAGTAACATTTGTCAAATTGTCTGTAGTTTTTACATAAAAATCAGTTCTATGTACCCTAAATGCTATCTTCATCAAAACAATAGGCTCCTTTTTTAAATTTATCTTTATAAATTAAGTATTGTTGGAAATAATACAGACGTTCCCCCTGACCCCCTTCATCCCACTCCCACCTCCCCACCCCCAGGCCTTCACTGCGCTGTTGTCTGTGTTCGTTGGTTATGTATTTAAGTTCTTTGGTTAAACTCATTTTTTACTTGTAGAGAGGCAGAATAGTATGGGTTCAAATACAGCTCTGCTACCCAATAGATTTGTGTTTCGAGTTACTCTAAGCTCTCATTTTCTTCATTATGAACATGGAGAGATCACCAACTCATAGAGTTATTGCAAGAATTAAATGTAATACATCTGAAGTAGCAAGCTTATTAAAGATAATGTTTATAAAGTGACTCACATCTGGTAGGCACTCAATATATATCATCATTATAATTTTCATCATTCATTGTCATTATGTAAAAGAAGTAGTTTGTCCTTGCAGTCCAGTCTGAGAGTAAACTATTCTCTTCTTCCCCGCTCTTTGTTGGAGGAGGAGGGGGAGAGCTGGAAACCTTGGAAGCTGGTGAAAGGTTCCTACTAATGTAGATTTGTGTCATCTATCATTATTTCTTAAAATATATTTTATTGATTTTTTTTTTACAGAGAGGAAGGGAAAAGGATAGAGAGTTAGAAATATTGATGAGACAGAAACATTGATCAGCTGCTCCTGCACATCCCCTATTGGGGATGTGCCCACAACCAAGGTACATGCCCTTGATTGGAATTGAACCTGGCACCCTGCAGTCCACAGGCCAACATTCTATCCACTGAGGCAAACCAGTTAGGGCTCACCTATCATTAAATCACTCCACTGAACACACACAGGAAACCATGCACTGAAACCTTAAAAACAATTACAAACTAACATTTCATTCTTTAAGTAGCAGTTACATTTGCGTAGGAAACCCAGCTTCAACTCACTTTTACTTCATGAATATAAAGTTCGAAATAATAGAGAAGTTTAAGTCTAACTGGCAGCCTCAGGGGCTCCCGCATTGCAGTCTTGTATATGGAGAGGGAGGCCTTGGTGAACTTACATAGAAGGTAGAAATGCCCAGAAATGGGTATGAGTAGCCACACGTGCTTACAAACCTTTACGGTAAGCTACATTTTCACACTCATTCCACCCCTAAGAGGAAGGAGTAAACCAAAGAGATTATCTCATAGAAGAATGTCCCAGCAGCAAGTGCAAAGGCCCTGAGGCAGGAGAATGCCTGGTATGTTCATGAAAAACAAACTGACATTTGCCTGTATCTTCCCAGTTGAGAAAATGACCTTCAAAATGTTTCCCTGGGTGAAGAAAGTTCCCTCTTATATACAAACTAGAGGCCTGTTGCACGAAGATTCGTACAATAGGCCTTCCTTCCCCTGGCTGCCAGCACCCGGGACCCAGGCCTTCGCTCTGGCCACCACCTTGTTTTCCCTCCAGCCAGAGCGCCACTCCTGTAGCTCCCTCTGCCCCTGCACTCCCCCTCATAGCAGGCGCCCCGCCCTGCCCGGCTGCTCTGCGCCTGCATGTGTGCTGCCCAGAGGCCCAGAGCAACTTGGGGGGGGGGGGGGGGTGCTGCCACCATCTTTGTTGGGTTAGTTTGCATATTCACTCCTGATTTGCTGGTGGCCGTCATGAAGTGACAGTCAATTTGTATACTTTTCTTTTGTTAGTGGAGATCACCTTAAGAGCTTTGATGAGCTTTGTGAAGCAACTTCACACTCTGCTGAGATGCCTCCCTTCTGCCTTGCCCATCTCTTGGACTCCTTTCTATCCAATCGGAAGAAATCTGGGGAAAGCAGCTCAGTTAAGATTATGTTAGAAACACCGTGGGTGAATCTTCCTGAGAGAAGCCGCTGCCCCTCCTCACCACATGATGTTGTCTCATTCGGTTTAGCATTCCCAATACCTATCACAGCGCTGGACACACAGCTGGTGTGGCTGATGAGTGGATTTGTTGTTAAGTTACCTCCCCCATAAATCCAGTAAGAAAGAAGGAAAGACACCCTTCTCTACTGTGGTGTTTTCCCTTCTTAGCTTTCTGGGGGGAAAAGACAAGCATGACCTTTATTTGTTTATAGGGAAGCGAATGAATGAATCCTGAGAACACCGAGATGAGTGGATTGCATATTGTAAATAGAAGGAACCTTGCCAATCTAATATGAATGCTGGTCATTTCATAATTCTCTTGTTTTCTTCTTAATCTACAGAGCTCTATTTGGTTTTATAGGAGACACACTCAGTGCTGGCAGATGCTAAAAGCTTAATTGTCTGATTCCAAACAATGCTAACAAAATGGACTCATTTGTTATGTCTCCATTTTCTATCCTCACATCACATAAGAGCGCAAACCTTTTATAACCTGACAATAATTGAAATGCCTTTATCTTTTATTCATTTTATTTTCAACTTCTTTCTCTGTAGACCCCTAGCGGAAACAGTCTTAACATTATTCATTCCTGTTTGGTGCATTGAATGCCTGGTACTTTGTACCTTATTACTAGCAATTTGTGAGTTCTTTATAAAAGCTTTTGCTAATTAATTCCTAATTACCTTGTTGGACATACTGATGACAAAATGCCCGCCTGTGCCCAGATTTGGTTTCATTTACATAACACATAAGTAGAAAATGGGTGAAAATATATGCTCTGTTGCTTTTACTGTTCACTTCAGAAACATGGTATTATTTTAATCTAAACTAAGCAAATGAAAGCATTTCGGCTCCTACTGTCATCATTTGTGAATTAGGAAATTACATACCCGTTGAATTGAAACCTTTACTTCTAAGAAGCGAATCCATAAAAAGTGTAGGGATGCTCAATCGCCATCTGCATAACTTCTCCCCACAGCCTGTTCTCTGCGGTCCTTAATCCATGAACCAGACCACGTCCCTCCTCAGTCCACACTCTCCGTCCGCTTCCTGTCACCCTGAGAATAGGATTTGAGCTCTTGACCATGGCACAGGAGGTCCTGGTTGCTGGCGCTGACTAGCTGTCTGACCACATTGTCTGCCACTCTTCCCTGCTTACACTACCCCAGCCACATCAGACTCTCTGTGGTTGTTGACATGCCAAGCTCATTCCCACCTGGTTGCCTCTATACTTGCCCTCTGCCTCCCCGGAATGGTCTTCCTCAGAACTTCGTCAGACTCACTCTTTCACTTACTCCTGACCTGTCTTCTCACGTCATCTTCCCAAAGAGGCTTTTCCCAGCCACTCCGAACTACTAGCCCCCTCATCAGTAAGCATCACTCATGATTCCTCTACTTCTAATTTGTTTTTTCCAATAGCACCGATTACTACCCGAGACTGCATTTTACATTCTGTCCCACTAGAAAGTAAGACACAGGAAGGCAAGGTTCTCACATGTCTGCTCACCACTGTAGCCCCAGAATCCGTTACCTCAGTGATTTAACACAAATTGAACAACTACCATATTTGCCGGCGTATAAGACGATTTTTTGGCCCTGAAAAATATGCCTCCAAGTGGGGGTAGTCTTATACGGCGAGTATATAACAAACTCTGTATTTTGAGTGGAAATGTTAGGGGTCGTCTTATACGCCCAGTCGTCTTATACGCCGGCAAATACGGTATTTTTCAGGGCCAAAAAATCGTCTTATACGCCGGCAAATACGGTAAATGAATAAGACCGAACAACCATTGAAGAGAGAAACAAAGAGAAGCAGTAAAAACAACACTGGATTTTTGAACTGAAGGGTGGTAGAACCATCCAAAGTCACAAGTAACCCCGAAAGAAAGACAGATTTGGGAGAAAAGACAGAAAAGTTCTGTAGAATTGCCCATAGGCATTT
Source organism: Vespertilio murinus (assembly GCA_963924515.1). Taxonomy (NCBI): domain Eukaryota; kingdom Metazoa; phylum Chordata; class Mammalia; order Chiroptera; family Vespertilionidae; genus Vespertilio; species Vespertilio murinus. The sequence continues at coordinate 25,409,100 of OZ004718.1, read as the reverse complement.
AGAGGGAGATTGAGAGCAAGGCCAGGCTTGGAGGTTGATAGGGGATGATTCTGATAGTAGTCCTGATAGTTGAAGCCCAAATATTGTGGAGAAAGGATGTAGCAGGAAGAGGAGGAGAAGTCCCGTGGGGACAGCTCGGAGGAAGAGGGGCCAGATGGAGAGCAGTCAGGATGCTAGGAGCAGAAAAGAAGGTAGACTATTGGGAGGTTAAAAAATAAAGCCCAAAGAGAAGAGAATTTCACGGCGGGGGTGGTAAGCAGCGCTGAATGCTGGTCACAAGGGGACAACACGTGAGAAACAAACTGGCTGTGATTGGGAGCATTTGTGGCCTTTGAGAGAGATGCTTCCATAGGTTGGAGCGGGCACACATACATTTTACCAGCGCTGCCTGGGTGATAGTTTAATGTTTCTTCATGATTCGTAAGGCATTTCAATATCTCTTAGACCTTCTGGTCATTTTGTAAATGTCATTTATGTAACTCTAGTTTAAAAGGTGTATGATTAAGGAAAAAAGGTCTAGGAAGTTGAGCTGAGTCTATACCGATCCTACAACATATGGTAGACGTTACTTAACTTGAACAAGTTCCCGCCTGTGCCCAGATTTCTCTGACTTTCTCGTGAGGGATGCAAGGTGCTCTGATAACTCTCACCAACGTGTCATTTAAGTGTGTGCACAGTTTTTTTCTAAACTGAGAAGTGCTGAGGTAGAAGGGAAAATGTTACTTAGGCCAGCAATATACAGGGTTTCCCCAAAAAATGTATAGACACTGTCACAGCTGATAGCTCAGTTTTGAAAATGAAAAGTATTTAAATAAACACCGTGTTTATAATTATTCAAAATGTGTGTATACATTTGAGGGGACAACTCATATTAATTTTATTGTCTGCTGACATAAAAATGTATTTAGCTTTATTTTTGTTAATTTTTAAAATGTCTGAAAAGAGGATAAGCAGGAAAAATTGCTTACAAATCACCACTAAAGGACAATCATTGTTTACATTTTTATTTAATTTCTTTCAATTTTTAATTTCAGGGTTTTTTTTAAATTATAATCCTCACATTTAAAAATATATATATATTTTATTGATTTTTTACAGTGAGGAAGAGAGAGGGATAGCGAGCTAGAAACATCGACCAGTTGCCTCCTGCACACCCCCTACTGGGGATGTGCCCACAACCAAGGTACATGCTCTCGACCGGAATCAAACCCGGGACCTTTCAGTCTGCAGGCAGACACTTTATCCACTGAGCCAAACTGGTTTCATCTAATTTCAGATTTTTAAAACTTTTGTATTGTTTCTATGTAAAAGGAGAGGGAATATAGGGGCCCATAGCATAGACTCAAGACTCAGTTTGCCTGAGTTCAAATCCCACTGCTGCCTCTTGTAAGCAACATGAACTTGATGATTTTCATAACCTCTGTGCTTCAGCCTTCTCACCTGTAAAACATTGGCAGGAACATTGGCAGACAATTCTTGTATAAGCTTATTTGCCCTGATAGCTGGTCTGCAAAGCAGTTCATCCCAGACTCTCTCACCTTTCCAATCCTGCCTGTTCTATGTCCCCCCTGCGCTGGCACCTGCATGGAAGACTTCGCACTCCTTGTGTTATTTTACCTATCATTCAACTCGAGTTCTGTACCTTTTTCATTCATCTGGATGTGCGAATACTGTTTACAGATGTCATCTAGGTTGGGAGCCACCTCCATTCCTGGAGCCTGGGCTAGCATGAGCCACTGAGGAGCCCCGTTAAGGATTATACTGGTCCACTGTGACCTTAAAGTCCCATTGCACTGTCCCCCCCCATTAAAGTCAAATATGCCCAGGATCTGTTCTGAGAGAAAAAAAAGGATCATAAACTAACTAAAGCATTTGGTTGTCTGTATCAGTGTTATTATCCTAAAAAGCCATTAACCATGCAATGATAATCAAATCACTGGATGGGCTGTTAACAGCAATGTGCCCCTTAGGGTAATTGCAATCGTGTGTGTGTGTGTGTGTGTGTGTGTGTGTGTGTGTGCGCGCGCACAGACTGTTGTGACAAAAATGGTGCTGAGATGAGGCTAAATGGGAACTACTTAAGTAATAGAGGACCCAAGGGAAAACAGTCTTCTGTTGTTTCCTTCAGGAAATGGTTAGCATTTCTTTTCAGTGTCCTTAATGAAAAGGAAAATTAAGAAAGATGGCCTTGTCAGCCTCTTGGTTAAAATAATTGGTCCATGCCCTAGCTGGTTTGGCCCGGAGGATAGAGCATCAGCCTGCAGACTGAAGGGTCTCAGATTCGATTCCAGTCTAGGCCATGTACCTTGATTTCAGGCACATCCCCAGTAGGGGATGTACAGGAGGCAGCTGATCAATGTTTCTCTCCCATTGATGTTTATAACTCTCTATCTTTCTCCCTTTATCTATGTAAAAAAATCTGTAAAATATATCTTTTTTTAAAAAATTGGTCCAGTAGCATCATGGTCATAAAAGATCTAACTCTTCTCCATGGATCCATTATTGTAAACAAAACTAAGCTCTCAGTTCTCCCCAGTTGACCCAATGGGCCCCTGGGGTATGACAGTCATAATTCTCCTATTTCCCAGAGCCACCCTTGACTTTGAGTGTTTTGGCACCCTCTCAATTACTCTCCACTTTGGGGGCTCAGAAAAAAAAAATAGATGAAATCTCTATGATATTCGTTCTTTGTAAGCAAGGCTTTTGTCCACCTTAACCTTTACTGGAAACACCTTTGCTGTGTCTGTGGTGCTACAAAATATAGGTTGTTATCTGGAGGTGGGACTGACAAGGTTCTGTAAGTACAGCGCTATGCTTTGGGTTGGGGAGTTTTTCTAACCATGAAAATGCTACTGTTTTATGGCTCAAGTAGACGGTGAAGTGACATTAACTTAAGGAAACAGACTGCCGCGAGGTTTTCAGAGTACCTTGCAGTAAATCAGCCTTCAGAGACTTCCTTAGGAAACACATTGGCCCTTTTTAAAAATATAAATGCAGTTCACTAAGACATGGTTAAATCATCTAGCTCTCTTTTCTAATGCAAGATACGGGAGACGTGTCAGTATGTAATACGACTTCCTAGAGGTTGGAACGAGAGTTGGGAAGCTCTTCATCCCGCAGAGCTGCCAGGCGCGGGGTTCTCTGTGTGTTCTCACTTCTTAGGAGTCAGTTTAGGAGGAAGGTCACATTTGTGAGGCATCCTGACCAGCTCATCACCCTAAAGTTTTCTTTTAAAGAATTACTAATTATATACTGTTTCTTTGAAGTGAACATTTTTTGTGTGTGTATTTTCTGAAGTTTTGAATGCCCCCTCTTTTTCTTTGGAATAGAAACTAGTTTGTTTTCATTTTAATAAAGTGTGATGGCATAATTATATTAAAACTAGAGGCCCAGTATACAAAAAGTTGTGCACTTGGAGGCAGCGGAGCGTCCCTCAGCCCAGCCTGCTCCCTCTTGTACTCCGTGACCTCTTGGGGGATGTCTGCCTGCCGACTTAGGCCCGCTTTCCACAGGGAGCAGGCCTAAACCAGCAGTCAGACATCCCCTCGCAGTTCAGGAGCCGTTGCTCCTTATTGCCTACCAGCTCACTGCTCATTACTGATCAACTTGCTGCTCCTAAGCACTACCTTAGAGACAGACAGAAGAGGCTCCTGCCACCACAGCTGCACTTGCCCGGCTTCTGGCTGAGTGGTGCCCCTCCTGTGGGAGTGCAATGACCACCAGGGGGCAGCTCCTGCATTGAGTATCTGCCTCCTAGTGGTCAGTGTGCATCATAGCAACCAGTCTATTTGCATAGGCAGGAGTGGGCAAACTTTTTGACTAGAGGGCCACAGTGGGTTCTTAAACTGGACCGGAGGGCCGGAACAAAAGCAACCTGGCCATGCTGGCACTCTCATCTTGGGCTGCTGGTGAAGGAGCAGAGGGGAGAGCAAGAGAACCCTCTGCTCTTTCTGCTCCACTGGCCAGATAGCGCAGCCGAATCGGCCCACGGGCCGTAGTTTGCCCATGGCTGGCATAGAGTGTTGGCCTGTGGACTGAAGGGTCCTTGGTTGGATTCTGGTCAAGGGCACATGCCCGAGTTGCAGATTCCATTCCCAATGTGGCGGAGGGGTGTGTGTGTGAATCAACAAAAAAATATTTTAAAAATACAAGTTCAGGAAATAATGCCTTGTTTGACTGTTTATATTTAAGTGAAAACATCTGAGCTGCTATCTATGTCTCAAGGACTAAAAGTTTCATGAAACATACACATTTTAAACATAATTTTTTAAATGCTCAAAGGGAAATATTACCATTTTCCAAAGACCTGATAAATGTTCTCAAAACATTTGCATTTGAGAACATAGCTTAAATATTTTATTGATAAAGTATTTCATGGTGTTTGTGTTATTTCCAAAGACCATCAGTGCCTAGATCATAGCACACACATATATGTTTACCATAAACACATTCAGAGGATAAAGGCATAAAAATCTTGTTGACTTAATGTGACATGTCAAATTTCCCCATCTCAACTCCACTGCCTAAGATGCTTCAGAAATTTAATTGGTGTTTGAAACAGTTTTGAGATTTCCAGATAAAAGGTTTCACACAAGCGCACGTTTTATTATCTGGATTTCTGTCTAGTGGTTGCTCTTAGCACACATTTAAGCTTCCTTGAATATGAAGGTAGCACGTTAAGACTGTGAAGCGGTCAAGAAAAGTATAATTATGGTTATAACTAATTATAATGTGTGTTAACCAGGTATAATTACAAAGCAGTTAAGTGTTAACTGTTGTTTAAACATGATTTCCTTATTTGAGTAGAAGACAAACACTGGGCTTCTGTGCTCTTCTGTTATAACTGTGCTGTGTTATGTGACCTAGATTTCAAGACTGTAGTATTTCCTGTATAAAACCAGTGTATTCCCTCTCTGCACACCTACCACTAATCATAAAATATGAGTCAGCTACATAGAGGCACTAACTACAGTGTACAGTTTTTAATCAAAACCTTTTATTAATGAAAAACAAGTACATGGTGCTATCATAATGCAGATGAGCTAATAAGCTAACTATAATTAAGAATCTTTCTAGAGGGAAATTTCTCAGGAGGTAAATATTTAAAGACTCACTCTTAAGTTGTTTTTTTAATAATGTGCTTTTTTGTATACTTACAGAAATTTATTTCTATGTCGGGTGTAATCTTAGAATTCTGGTGGGCAGAAACTGTAACTCTCTAATTTGTTATTGTACTAAACAAATATTTTCAGTCATTCTCTTCAAAGAATCTACTATTATATCTTTTTTTAAAAGTATTTTACTCTAGAAAGCAAACAGCTACCACTTCTATCACTGATAAATAATATCGCAGATTCAGCCATATTGTAACCTTTTCTTTTTTAAAAAAAAAAATCTTGTTGATTTTTTACAGAGAGGAAGATAGAGGGATAGAGAGTTAGAAACATCAATGAGAGAGAACCATCAATTAGCTGCCTCTTGCACACCCCCCACTGGGGATGTGCCCTCAATCCAAGTACATGCCCCTGACCAGAATCAAACCCGGGACCTTTCACTCCGCAGGCTGATGCTTTATCCACTGAGCCAAACCGGTTTCGGCCATATTGTAATCTTTTCTCTTGGCTTAACCCTTAAGTATAAAAAAAAGACTATTCATGAAATTTTCCTTTGTAGCCCATTTATATTGTTCTAGTGACCAGGGGTCTTAAGGGGACATTTATGCTATAACGTCACTGTCAGGAAACTGGACAGAGTTCAGGTTCTTTCACTGAATATATACCACAGAGTCAAGGCCTCCATGCAATACTCTGGCTTTGACTAAAAGCACAGCACTCACCTAAGCATTATGTGTCTTAAAGAAACAGGTCTATCCAAATTGGCTGGGCTAATAATCAGAAAATAAAATGATCCTTTCAGCTAGATCGAAATGGCATCCAGCATCTGTCTTACAAGTGAAATACTGACTCATCTACTAAACTTTGTATTTCCAAAAAGGACAAATGTTTGCATTATGTGGCAAAACAACTGAGGGATTGAAAGCATTTGAATTTTTATCATTATCTCTGAGTATTACTATGAAGCATTCTTTTTTCGGGTCTATTCTCTTTCTTAATTATACTATCACATCTCTTCTGCCCTTCCTTCCTTTCTTCAGCAAATACTGATTAGTTCCAATGATGTATCAGGCACTGGGTATTGATCCGGGGAGTAAACAGGCATGGCCTTTCGGGGGGTACACTTGGTGGGGAGTAATTGGACTTCTTAAAAAGTTTAATCGTATAAATTACTTACAAATTATGGTGAGTGTTCTAAAGAGCAAGAATAAAGTGTTATGTATTTATCCAGCAAACAATCTCGAGAGTCTACTCTATGTCAGGCATTTTGCTAGGTCCATAGCAGACAGGGGTGAATGAGATGCGATTCTGTTCTCAAAGAGCTTATGGTTTCATTGGAAAAACAGACAATAAGCAGGAAAATCAGTAGACGTGTGATTTCTAGCTCAGCAGGAGCTGTGGCTGATGGTGAGCGTGCACCTGCTCTGATAGAATCGGAGGGGCGGTCAGGATTGTCTGCTTGGGAAGCTGCGAGACTTCAGGGGTGACCAGGAGCCAGCCCCGTGGCGCAGGAAGAGAGCCTGCCAGGCCGAGGCCAGCGGCTGCCCGCCCCAAGCGTGAAAGGCGCCAGAATAGACGCATTTAGTGAGATGGGGAAGCCTGCAGGGAGGATAAGCTTTGGAGAAGTAAAACGTATTTTTGTGGAAAATTAAGTATAATTTGCCTGTGAAACATCTAGGTGGAGACGCTATTAGGAAATTGCTTATATTAGTCTGAGATCAGAGAAAAGGGCTCGGCTGGCCAAATTTGAGAGTCATAGCATGTGTAGGTTTTTTAAGCTCTGAAAGTCTCGGCGCTCCCTAGGATACAAATGTAAATAGGGAAATGAGGGGATCCGAGACTGTACCCTAGAAACATGCAGAGGCCCATGGAGAAAGAAGAGGTCAGACTTAAAGGGACTGGTCAGCAAGATCAGTGGGAAGAGAAGCTAAATGGTTTTGAAAGCATGCTTCTGAATAGTTAAGTAATTGTCATAGTAGATAGTAAAAAAAAATTTAAATGACTCTCAATAATTACAAATATATTACATATATTTCTTATTTTTTAGAACCACTTTCTCCAAAAAGTAGAAACAATCTCAACCAGGTTAACTAACTCACTCCGTTCTCTCTGTAAAGCAAACTGCTGTGCAGGGGTGAGGTCTGCTCCCAACAGCCTCTCTCTGGTACTGCTGTGCACTTAGCTGCCACCGGTTACAGTTTATTATCAGAGTAGGTGGCATTTGTGTGCAAAATGATTCATGCCCGTTGTACTTGCCACTATAAAGTAACTGTATAATTTGTAAGTCAATGAAATGTGAGTGCGGGGGGAAAAGTTGTTTTTATAAAAAATAAGTTGAATGCTTTAGAGAGAGCTCATAAAGGTGAGCTAATCATGCTACTGTCAGAGGTGAGGGAATCATGTGTAAACGATTCTGGAGGAAATTATAAAAGTCTATAAGAAGTGGGCTCTTGGATTGTTTCATAACTGTTCTTAAGTCTCAGTCCACTTAAAGAAACCGAAACTGGAAATGGCATCTTATGCATTCTGAGTGGTTTCTGCAGGAAAAAAAAAAACAAAACAAAACAAAAAAAAACCCCTATACAGAATCCTAATCAGAGGACTAATCAGCCGAGGAAGGACTTTGACCAAGTAAAGATTGACAACTGAATATATCTTTATGTTTTGGTTTGAAGTAAAGTAGGTAAATACAAGTATATGAAATAAATATATATCCGCTACCTTATACCCACTATATATATGCTACCTTCACTGATGGTTGACCTTCTACTGGAACCAAGTATCTTCGTATCCAGTTCTAGCATATATGAAGTGATACAAAGGTGAACTTGAACTCAGCCTATGTTCATCACTAAACTATATTAATACGTTACTGAATAAATGGAATCTTACAAGTGTATCCCTTTTCTCTCATGGTTTGGATACTTAAGTACTGCAAACAAGAGAAATGAGTCTTCCGATGGTTTGAAGTTTCTAAGCATGTGCACGAACGAGCCTTTGTATTTTTCTGCTTTAAGCATACTGATAACTTTTAAGAATGTATTTGATTGCTCATTAAATCAAACCAACCTGATAATCTCACTTTTGTTCTTAACACATAACCACGGGTAAGTTTGCTAAAGCATACCTCTCAAGGAGAAAGGACTACAGATGAAAAGGGTTTCCCTCCTCATTTTGTGAAGTTCTCTTTTAATTAAGCTCAGACCTTTCCCAAGATACCTAGAGGACATGAGAAAGAAAACTTTGTAATACTGCTACATTTTAAATATGAGCCCTTACTGTTCCATCCATTTATCTGCAAGCATTTAATTTGTAATCAATAATGATATTTTTAAATTCTACATGCAATAGAGTCAGTAATCATTGTGAGATGGCCAGTGATTAAGTGGGTGGATCATAAAATGGAATGGAATATAATAGAAGACTGAGATCCAATTAGGGGGGGAGGCAATAGAAATGAAGTTTAAAATTCCCAGGGTTTATAAATTATATTCTTAAAGATAATTCGATTTATTAGATTTTAAATGCACATGTAGGATGTCCCCCAAAATGTATACACACTTTGAATGATTATAAAATCAGTGTTTATTAACATAGAGTTCATTTTCAAAACAGAAATAAATAATGATTTTGGCCAATGCCTGTTTTCAAACTGATGACCATTCTGATCCAGGCACTGCTGTTGACAGGAAGCAATGGAATTGCAAATATCAAGAATCATTTTTTTTGGGGGGGAGCCGGTAATGGAAAGATATGTACACATATAATGCCTTAATTAAAAAAAGAATAAAATATATATAAAAAAAGAATCATTTCATTTGGTATTTGTGTGCCCTCAGTTACTCTAATATTGCAGGTTTTATTCTGTAACCTTTATCTTTTATGTATTCCCGTTAAAAAAAAATCTAGTGGCACTTCAGGATAAATTTCCTCTGTTGAAAGCTTAGTCTGGGTTCACCCATTATTTTAAATCAGTTAAACTTGAAAAGGAGTTCAAAATTAAGTGAGTTATCAGCTGTTAGAGTATGTATACATTTTTGGGGAACACCCTATACTGCATGTACTCATACACACAAATGTCTGATAACCAAACACATGTTCATGGTCCCTGCCTATAAATAGTTACATGTCATTCCATTACTTGTGTGTTGCTTTCAAGGCAGCTTCCATGCCAGTACAGTGCTTTAAGGCATGATTATTACATACAGAATCAGAAGTTAAGTCTTTGGGCCATTAGAAACATCGGGAGGACATATTTTGACTTAATTAGGAGCAAGAACCTTAGACAATTAGGCCTCTCCAAAAACTTGAAATCCTGTGTTTGCCATCACTACAGCACTTGGACAAGTCCTAAAAGAGTTGTAGATACATTGGATGAAAATGGAACCTCCAAGCCCAGTCCAGGGCACATACCTGGGTTGCGTGTTTGATCCCCACCCTACAGGGGCACATGCAGGAAGCAGCTCCCTCATATATTTCTCTCTCTGTCTCTGTCTCTCTCTCTCTCTCTCTCTCTCTCTATATATATATATATATATATATATATATATACACACACACACACACCGTATTTGCCGGCGTATAAGACGATTTTTTGGCCCTGAAAATACCATATTTGCCAGCGTATAAGACGACTGGGCGTATAAGACAACCCCCTAACATTTCCACTCAAAATACAGAGTTTGTTATATACTCGCCGTATAAGACTACCCCCACTTGGAGGCATATTTTTCAGGGCCAAAAAATCGTCTTATACGCTGGCAAATACGGTGTGTGTGTGTATATATATATATATATATATCCCTCTCTTCTACTCTCTTTAAATCAGTGGGAAAAGTATCCTCGGGTCAGGATTAACAAAGAAAATACCATGGAACTTCTGAAATCCCTCCTATATGGCTGTTGCAAAGCATTTTGCACAGAAAGCAAAGGTCCTGGGTGTACATGGGGTTGAAATACAACCCAAATGCATGATCCGATACAGGCCCAGGTTTCCTAGAGTGAGGGATGCCTTTTCCATATTTTGTAGGACCACTAACCTTGTAAGCTCCATGCCCTTAGAGTTCCATCAGCTCAGCGGAGGCACTATTTTCTAGCCCTTGCCTGCAGAGGGAATGCCATTTTCAACCCAGAATGGAAACTTTTGATCTAGTTTTTGCCATCACCACAGGCAAGCTCTGGCTTTGTCTTTCTTCTGTTTCCTCGTCTTCCCTTCTATTTCCTTCCTTTTAACACCAAGAGTCTGAGTAAGCAAATAAAAGAGCATGAATTAAATATCCAATTCAGAAAATGCTGTTTTGGCCCTGGCTTGGTTAGGTTAAGTGTCGTCCCAAGGCATCGAAAGGTTGCCAGTTCCATCTTGGTCAGAGCACATGCCCAAGTTGTAGGTTCGATTCCCCAGTGGAGGTGCATGCGGGAGGCAGGTAATCGATGTTTCTTTCTCACATCAATGTTTCTCTCATTCCCTCTCTCTTCCTCTCTTCCTAAAAATCAATAAAAACATCATTTTTAAAAAATAAAGAAAAGAAAATGCTATATTGGATACAAGTTTGTCTGAGGAAGACTCGGTACCCTCAAGGAGTTAGCAGTTCTGGAAGAGGGGAATAAAATAATTGTGCAAATTATCACAAAGTGAAATGGAAGATATTACATATTGTAGGAATGGTACAGAGGAGAAATGTTTTCAAATCAGGAAAGCATTCATAGAGAATATAGCATTTAAGATTTGGCTCTGAGAAGTTTGAATGGCAGTAACGGAACCCAAAGGAAGTTGGGGTACATGGGAGATAAAGGTCGACTGTCACAATTTTAGAAGCACTCAGAGAACTATGATATGCAGGATTGAAACAGACTTTTCATTATTCGGCTGTAAGCAATCATAGTCTTGAGGACATGTCTCAACATGAATTATTAACTCTATCTCCATTTGCACTGATGCCCTAGGTCCTCAAGATCTCAGACACACTCATCCTAACAAGCCTGGTGCCTTAATACCTTAATTAACCCATCGTCCTATTGTCTGACTGTTTATGGCATCTATGGCAGACTCAGTGTTTGCCCTGCCACGTCCGTCACATTCGCAACTGGAAAATCAGACGTTTGCTTTTTCTGCCTCCTCCATTCCTGACCAATGAGATGTGAAGGACAGTCTCCTTAGGAACTTTCTTGTTTAATTTATCTTTTGTTGAAAGTATTCCAGATGTGCCCCCTCCCCCCATTGACCCCTTCTACCTCACATCCGCCCCTCCCAGGCCTTCACCACACTGTTGTCGGTGTCCATGGGCCATGCACATATGCATATAAATTCCCCAGTTAATCTCTCTCCACCCTCCATCCCAGGCCCACCTTCACTCTGAGATCCATCAGTCTGTTCCATGCTCCCATGTCTCTGGACCTGTTTTGTTTATCAGTTTATTTTGCAAGTTTTTAAGTAATGGGTAAGAACACGTGGAGCTGAGACCGCCTCATTTTCCTCCTTCCCTCCCTCAATGTGATATGATGTCTGTGGCCCTGGAGGCATTTCTGCAAATGGAGGGTGACACCAAGGATGCTAGAGCAGAAAGACGGAAAGAACCTGGGCCTTGATGTTGTTACTGAGCAAGTTCCAGGCTCCTTAACTCTAAACTCATGTTCGTTCACCACCCAGCCGGGGAGTCTGTCACTGTCACCGGAAAGCAGTCCTACTATGCCACCTCTTCTCCAAGCAATATTGCTTTTGTAAAAAGATGTAGCCGGGTCTTCATGTGAAAACCCAACAAACCATTGTTGAACATTTTTTATGCAGAAAGTGATACAGAGATAAGAGGTAGTCGTCGCTCTCAAGGAGCTCATGTCGTACATGAAGGGGTGATAAGGGCTGTGACAGAAACTGGTACAAACCACAGAGGCACCAGCCGGGCAGGGGAAGGTGAGGTCTGCCAGGGGAGCTGGGGGAGAGTGCACGGAGGCAGCACCATTTCTGCTGCTGTAAGGTGTTTCTAGCAAGTCTTTTTTGAAAATGCATCTAATAAGAATTTAAACAAATCCGCTTAAAGACACATATCCAAAAGAATTTTATTTTTATGATGGTGTTCAAATTGTACTGTAAGTAATGTGAGATCCTTAATAGATTTTCGGATAACCACACTTTTAAAAAAAATTTAAAGACAAGAATGTCCACAGCACAATGCTACATGACTCGGAACTAGCGATATTTAAAGTTGCATTACTTATGCTGAGGGTAGGAAACATAAATGATCTTGATTTCATTTCATCTGGTCTGTGACGGCATTTCTAACGTTGAAGGTCTGCTGGTCGTCCACTACCCTGTTGTCAAAATCCACAAGTAACAGTTGTACAAATATTTGTAAGAAAGTTCCCCTGGCGAGTACAAAGGCCTTGCTTAGAACAAGAGCATTTCAAGTATGTGCAGGATCCACTGAGCCATCAGCCTTCATGGGAGGCACATTTCCATAGTCAGTCAGCAGCTATTTCTGTGTGCTCCGTGTGCATGTGTGAGGCCCTGTGCTGGACCTGGTCACCATTCCATGTGTGAGGCCGAGGGCACTCAACCAGTGTGAGTAGAAAAAGCATTGAGTAGACTGGGACAGATCCAGGGTCCAGACAGGCAAGGACCCAGAGGCACTGATGAGAAACACTTACAGGCTAGACAGATGTGAGGGAGATTTTGACCAGCTCTATCAGGGATAGTCTTGGGTGAGAGTCCAAATCAGAGTGAGAGATGGGTTCTGGAGATTGAACTCCACCATCTCCAAACCACCTTCCCTGCACAACTTCACTGTGCCTGAATTTAACTTGCCACAGTCCTTTTTATGTGTTCTCTCTCTTCTTTTGTATTAATGTGATCTATAATTAAACACACAACTGTAAGATCTAGTTAACAGCAGTAAGCATTTTTCTCTTTCCTCCTCCTCTCCCTTCTCTCTCTAGGAGTCAATGGGAAAAAATAGCCTCTTATCCTTGGGTGAGGATTAAAAATAATAATAACAACAACAACAACAAATAAAAGGAGTAACTGTTCTCTTCAGGACTATGAGTAATGGTCTCCTTTTGTGTATTGTTGCACAGTGATATATTATCTAATAAGAGTCTCATGGTGACCCTATAAGCTAGACAAGATAGATGAAAAAGTTGAGACTCCACAAGGTTACTTTCTCGTGTTATTCAACTTGTAATTGAGGAACATTACATACAGAATTAGATGTTCTGACTGCAAATAAAGTGAAAATTACACTGTGTGATGAATTTCATATTCTTTAGAATACTGAAATTATTAAGCTCTCTAACTTGATGATTTCAGTACTCTAAAGAATACTGAAATTATTCTTCAATAAGAATAACTCCCCCCTCATTTCTTCCATTTAAAACGTCACATCCTTTTTACCCTGTGTATTAAACTACTTTTTAATCTGTGCTACCATGATGCCCGTGACTTCTCCTAATAGTATAATTAGTATCCCTCTTATTAAGAGTGAAACTAAGCATCTGTTTATATGTGTCAGTGCATTTGAGTCCTGTGTCCCAACTGTTCCTCATGTTCCACAGACTCCTATTGGTCATTGACCTTTTTCATGCTGATTGTAGGCGTTCTTTAAGTATTAGGGAGGTGTGCCTTTGTCTGAGCTGGGACTTAGTCTTTCATAGTAGTCAGTACTTTTTCTTCATGATACTTATTCCTGTTTTTCATGATTTCTTTATTCATGATTATTTTTTAAAGCTCCATCAGATCAAGGCCCATGTTTATTTGTTCATCATTGTATGTTGAGCACCACGTATAATGCTGAACACCTAGTCAATGATCAATAAATATTTAATGCATGGGCCAAACGTGACAAAGAGAATCTTGGTACATAAGTAAACTGGGAACTTGGAAGGGAACGATTTTGTATGGGAATGTGATGAGTTTGTTTTTGGATACGTGACATTTAGGTGACAGCCAGTAGTCTAAGTTGAATACATACGATGCTCTTATTTGGCAAGATACTCACGAAGATTTCAGAGTCATCACCATGAAGTGTTTGATTGGAAACAGATCTCTGATGAAGAGACTGTTATGTGAGGGTTCACCAACACTTCGAAAACTGTTTCAAGTGATTATAGTTGTTACAACAACTTTCAAACATATATGAAAATAAAATAAAAATAGAAGCATTATATATTTGCAAGTATAAAGATATGGGGGATGTAGAAAAGTGTTAATGCCTTGGAACAATAATTATTAGTACAAAGTATTTAGCTAATATGTTATAATTATGCCCCAGTTACTTATTGTGAAGAAAAGAAAAACCTTTACTAGTGGGAAGCTGAGTTCATTGTACTCATATACTAGTAAGTTTGTGGAAATCAAAAACGCTTTTATTGTATAATGTAGGCTACTTGGATTACCAGTGTATTCTGTTTTTCAGTTTAAATTGGACATTGATTGTGTTTTCTATCACTGAAATACCACTGAGAGGTAGTTACTACCAATTTAGTCTCCAAGTCTATATATTAACTGCATGGGGGAAAAAAATGACCCATTCAGTCTTCTAAAAAGAAATGCTTATTTTTTTCTTAACAGAGACTTTATCCTAAAATAAACTATATATATATATATATATATATATATATATATATATATATATAGTTTAATACTCAGGAATATCTTGATGGTTACAGTCATCGAATAACCATTTGACTTGAATAGACATGAATTTGTCCCTTTAATAAATCTGTTATGAAGTTATAGTCCCTGTTCAATATTGTAAGAAGATAACTTGGGCAGGAATTTGATTTTGATGGCTAGCAGATGTGGCATCTCGGTGTCCCATCTCGATTTTCAGACGAAAATATAAAGAAACATATTTTCTTTATATTAAAATATACTATCTTTGAAGTATACATTTCCCTCCTTTCATTAAAATCAGTGAGCTGAGAAATGAGGAGTATGTATATAATTGTGCTGGACAGACAAATAAATTATTTAGACAGAAGTCCTGGTTGTGTTGGGATGCCTTTCGGCTAGACATTTAGCTCTCTTTGCCTTATTGATCAGAAATCCTGGTATTCTGGGCATTTTTGTTATGAGAACAGGGTTTTTATATATAATCATCGGATCCTTCGTGGCAGATAAGGGCTCGTCAGTGATGAAGGAAGTGACCTGTAGCAAAGACACAGAAAACGTGGAGAAAATGCATCTACTTCCACAGGTGCAGCTGCAGCGGCTTATCACGGTCTGGCTGGCCGAGCACCATCTGGCAGTGCGCACTGGAGGAGCGTATAGTGTCACTTGGAGGGATCTCAAGAAGCCAGTCAGCCTGGCTGGTGTTGCTCAGTGGTTGAGAATTGACCTAGGAACAAGGAGGTTACAGTTCAAATCCCCATCAGAACTTATTCCTAGGTTGCAGGCTCAGTTCCCAGTTGAGGGGCCTTCAAGAGGCAGCCCATCAAGGATTCTCTCTATCATTGATATTTCTCTCTCTCTCCCTCTCTGAAATCAATAAAATTATATTTCTTTAAAAAATAAAAATTAATTAAAAAGAAGCCTGCCTATGCTGAATTCCCAGAAGTGCTCCTTTTCTACTTAAAATGGGAGCATTTATTCCTTGAGAGAGAAAAGAAACTTCTTGGGGGCCCGTGTTTAGGAAGGAAATAGTTATGAATTTTTGGACAGGGTCTTATTGTATACGACTCGTGTTAAAAGACTGGAGATCAAGATAAAATAGAGCTTGTTTTGTTTTCCTTCCTTATAAAAATAACCCTCTCAGAGCCGTTCCCAAAGAACATCCCCTACAAAGCAGTGGTGACAGAGTAAGGTTTTCCTTCATCAGATGGTCACGGCTCCTGCATTTTGGCTCTGCCTCCCACTGAGACTTGGGTAAATGGAAGTTAGTGGTTTGTGGCCACAGCCAGTTACTTTCCTGCGCATGGAGTCCATTCTGTAGTGTGTTCATCTATCTTCTACCCATCGAAGGAGCCATGATAAGCTAGTTTCAAGGACTGATCAGAAAGGTCAGTTAAACTCCTTAGCAATGTCCAGGGATAGAATAGAGAGATGGAAACCATTCTGTTCTAGAGGGTTCTGTGAGTAAGTGACTGTGATTCCCTCATTATGGTGTGAGGAGGACAAAAACATACTCTTAACAGAAACATGGCCAAATAACTGCTTGCTTACTTCAGTCTCCATCTCTTTTTTAAAATATATTTTTATTGACTTCAGAAAGGAGGGGAGAGGGAGGGAGAGAGAGAGAGAAACATGATGAGAATCATCGAAATGGCAACGTCTTGGTTCATAGGTCAATGCTCAACCACTGAGCCACACCAGTCGGGCAGGCTGTATCTCTTTATAGCTAACTATTCTCAGTCCCATGACAGAAATGGAAGCTAAGCTCAGCCAGTTGTCTGGCCGTTTATGTTTAGTGCATAAAATTCTTAATTAACAAAATATAATCCATTGTAAATGACTTTGCTAAGCTTTTAAACTTCATAAGGAATTCAGTCTTGTCCAAAAGCTGCTTTCAAACTGTGCTGATCTGGCATGCACGCACCATTCCCCGTGGAGCTGAGTGCAAGGATGCAAAGGGAGCCAATTAAAGAGCCCTGGAGCCAGAAGAGCCGAGCAGCGGCCATCTTGTCCACCCCTCTGCCTCCAGCTCCAGGCAAAAACCACCCCCTGCACCCAGAATCTGTACTTGAATCCGGCTGACAAACATGTTCACCGTGTACGTGACAAGCAGCTTCTCTGTTCAGGACTTATGTATGACGTCCTCAAGATGCTGAGTAGGAAAGCTCACCCAAATTGGTTTAATTCCTCCTTTCTAGGAAGTTATTTTGTTCAAGAAATGGTCTCCAGTCATTGTAAAGATGTGGGAGTCTGTGTGTGCGCGCCTCGAAGTTATCTTTGTCATCGTATTGAGTGTATTTTCGGCTTCCTTCCACTCTAGGTCTACCTTATGGGTGGGAGGAAGCTTACACAGCAGATGGAATCAAGTACTTCATCAAGTAAGTACAAGCGTCTCCTCCAAGTAAGCAAGTTTTGCACATCTGGCGGGAACCTGGGAGTTGCAGACTAATCAGCAAAACCACGGCACCCTCTCGGAGGTTACAGAAATTAGAAACAAGAAATGAAGGCTCACCATTTTCACCTCGTGTGATTTAAATGTTAATATCAGATGTCACTTGGGGAACAAAATTTAAAAAATAATTCCAAGGGGGACATCAAAAAATTGGAACACGGTCATCATGGTAACTTAAGTAGTGACTGCTTGGATTCACTTCTGGCTTAAGGTATTAATAGTTGTGAACGGTTAATCTAATGAAAACCCCACTTAAAACTCCTCAATAATAGTGCTAAGAATGAACATTCTTTTATTTTTTTTAAATTTCTTCATTGACTAAGGTATCACATATTTGTCCTCATCCCCCCATTCCCATCCCAAACCCCTCCCCATGAATGCCCCCCCCCCCCCCCCCCCCCCCGTTGTCCGTGACCACTGGCTAGGCCCATATGCATGCATACAAGTCCTTTGGTTGATCTCTTCCCCTTTCCCCCACCTTCCCCTCCCTTCCCTCTGAGGTTTGACAGTCTGATCGATGCTTCCCTGTTTCCGGGTCTGTTTGTGTTCATCCGTTTATGTTGTTCATTATTTCCCCTAGATGAGTGAGATCATGTGATACTAGAAATACACTTATAAGAACCAAAAATGAGACAAGCAATAATGGTTATGCTGAGAGGCAAATGATTCAGTCTCTAGTGAGTTTCTTTCCGGGCCAACAGTTCTTTTGAGTCCCAATTTCAATGTCAAACAGTTCCTTATGTGTACATGTCAGCCATGATATTTCAGTTCTGGATGGTGGACACAATCTCCACAGTTCATGTACCTGAAAATAATTTTCCTACCTTAGTGGACTCTACTTTTATATGTACCTTATTCTCCCTGTTTGATAATAAGAGCCTAGAGTGGTTGCCAAAAAACCACAGCCACGAAGTTACCAACCCAAAATAGAATTCGTCTTCTAACTCCAGGATTCTCCCTAATGGACTAGACCAGTGGTTGGCAAACTCATTAGTCAACAGAGCCAAATATCAACAGGACAAGGATTGAAATTTCTTTTGAGAGCCACATTTTTTAAACTTAAACTTCTTCTAATGCCACTTCTTCAAAATAGACTCGCTCAGGCAGTGGTATTTTGTGGAAGAGCCACACTCAAGGGGCCAAAGAGCCGCATGTGGCTCACGAGCCGCAGTTTGCCGACCATGGGACTAGACTGTTGCCAATAGAAACCTGTCTTTGAAAGGAATACATTTTCTAGCTGCTGTCCTGGTTGGCTTTTCCTTGGACAAAGCAGTCTGGTATACTTCCACTATGTTTGGGACCATTCTTTTCATGTCAGATTTGGGTTATGAGGGCAAAAATGACAGACTCCTAAGATCCCAAGAGACTCCCTGAGTGGTCCTCTTTAACTAATTCTTGCTGTGCACTTGGGGAGGAAGAGGGAGGTGCTCTTGCCGTCCTTTCAGATGCGCAGGTATTTTCCAAAGCAACAGCCAGACTGTAGATCCTCGGCCTCTATGACTTGACACAGGTTCCTACATCTCTCTTCACCCCAGTTTCTCATCATGAAGTCAGGGAACTATTACCTACTTTATAAAGTTTTCAATGGTAAGTAAGCAATTAGCATAGAACTTTGAACATAGCAGGTGCCCAATAAGTTCTCAAAAATTTACAATATGGAGAAATCATCTGGGGGGGGGGCATGAAAGATAATGTGACTGTTATCAACATTGAGAATTCAAAAGCTTCATATTTGAAAATATTTAAGGAAAAATTAGGGGTAAACTTGTCAAAGAATTGTCATGATATGTTTTTGCTGTGGTCTCCAGAAAAAAGTAATTCACACAGCAAAGGTGTGGTTTGTAACCTGTGGAGGGCAAGGGGACTGAGGGAGCAGAGGACCCGGGAATTCCATGCATAGATCACAGTTAGCCCCTTACCATTCACTTCCAGAATCGTAGCTCTTCTAGAAGGGAAGATTCACTCTGATATGCTGGTTCACTATGGTTAGTTCTCGGACGATTGAATCACTGGGCTTTCGGGATGGCAGGAAAATGAAAAACCGTATTCAAATCTGCTTTGGTCTCTTTCTCATAATAACTCTGTGATGAATAAGGGAAAAGATATGACGGTGGTGAAAGAAATAAGCATTAATTGGGCATTAGCTGGTGTTGAATAGCCAGGCACGTGTTAAGTGTATTTTCCTATGCGTTGTGTCATTAAACCCTCCTAACGGTGTGGAAAGTGGGTACCACTCGGCTCGTATAAGGATGGTATTCTGATGGTGGTTGGCTGCCTCCTGCCCTCAGCCATGCCTGTCTTCTAGAAGGTCCCCAAAGAGCTGCCTGATCAAAGAAAGGCAAACCAGTATTCATTATTCACTGGGGTTCTGAGTTCAAAGGCATTTGCAAAATGGCAGTGAATGAGGGTGGACCCTGTGGGGACTCTTTGCTACACTTAGCCTTAGCAGTCTGTCAGTGTGTTCCAACCAAAAGGTGAGGTCAGGGCCCAGCTAGTGTCATAGGAGGAAAAGATACGAAAGGATCATCCTTTCTAACTAACAAGGAAAAAGAGGGGGCAGGGGACGGCCAGCTGGCTTCTGCGGTCGTCCTTTGCAGACGGAACACTAGCCTGGGCTGGGCTCCCTCCTCCTCGAGGGAGAATAGCCCCCGAGCAGAGGAGAGAAGGGAAGGAATACACAAGTCCTCTGACTGCCCTGAGATCTAACTCACTGTTCCTGTGGAAGAAATAGAAAGAAACACTACATTTATATAGTGGACTCCAGTCTAGAAAATGTACCCCTTGGAGTGCGATTTGGAAGGTCATCAGTAGTTTTCTTTGACCTTTATATCGATTCATAAGGAAAGCAGGAAAGTGTGGTGCACATTTTCTCTGTTTTCCGTGTCCTGCACGGAAAACAACTGGTTCCTGAGGGGAGGAGCTGGGGATTAAGAAATTAGAGAAAGAAAGAGACAGAAGTACGTAGATTCAAGCTGGGTGCTAGGTGGGCGCCATCTCTCTGATGGAGAGACAGTCACATTCACCTCAGACAACACAGCATATTTATTGGCTTCCAAAAGGGATTTTATGATCGAAAGGATTTTCAGGTGTGCCCAAATCCTATTCACCAGGATCTGGGTAAGCTCCTTATTTTTTTGGTACAAGATTTAGCATATCCAGACCTGGGTGGGTCAAGGTCCTTTTTGTTCCTCATTCCAAGCACAAGGATAAAGATAAGAAATCAGTACTGATAACAGGATTCTGCCAGTGCCCTCAGGCTCAGCTGATAAGAATTAAAAGAGTATCCATGTGCCTTCCCAGACAGCTCTCTACTGGCGAGAGGTAATAAGACAGACTTGTTCCCAAAGGACAGTGGTGGGTGTCATTGTCTCTCCATTACAGTCTGAGAAACTGTGTGGACAGGAGGCTAAACCTGTCAAGGTTACACAGGAAAATCACACAGACCCAGGGTTGCCTGCTCCATAACCACCCCTGTCCCCCACCATGCACATGCACACGCGCGCACACATGCACACACTGCACCTCCTCCATCTTCTTATTTTAATATATAGTATGTTTACATGTGGCAAAGAAGACATTTTAACCAGATCTTCATTTAGGAAGAACTCTATACTTTATTCATCCTAAAACAGCAGATTAGAAAGTTAGTTCTAAGAATGAGGACTTATCTCCTGGAGATCAGAAAGATCAAATAGTAGAGATAACAAAAATCTGACACTACACCAGTGCTTCCTTTCTTAGCCTCAGGGAGAAACAGGGTGCAAACCAGGAATTGGGTTTGGAGGGAGTGGGGTTGGCTAGAAATTAACCCTATTCAAGCACCTACCCTTATTTTAGCTTTATTCTTTATGAAAGTCTTACTTAGTAAGTGTTACATAGTTCCCTATCTTCCGGGCCAATGAACAAACACAAATTATTGCAAATGTCTAACTTATACATAATACAGTGAGTTCTGCAGGGGGATATTAGGCCGTATAAGCTAGAATATAGATACAGCGGTCACTTCTCTGCTCTCAACATGCCTGTCTATCCCCTCACCCCACTCCTCTTCTTTATCCTCTACACACTTCCCCCTCGTCCCCGGGAGTTTCTTTTTTGAAAGGACAGGACACCAGAAAATCAGACTAAGTTGAATTGCTTGTCCGTAGCCCTTGAGGTGTGTCTGCAGGGGTTTGTGTGTGAGTCAGGTACATACGTTCCGGTACAGGTGCCTTCCATCAGGAAGGCCACGTGGTAGAGGGGAAAGAGGAGCGTGGGCCTTGGAGTGGGGGAAACCGGGTTCAAATGCTGATGTCTCTGTAGAATAGGTGAATGTTAGTGTTTCCCAGGCTGGCGTTCTGTCCAGAATGAATGAGCTTATGTATGAAAAGAACCTATCATAGCACCTGCCCCAAATTTGCCACTTCTAGCCAAGGTGAGCCCCCCCTCACTCCCTCCCTCACTCTGACATTTGATGGGCTTACTTGTTGGCTCGTAGCTGCGTTCAGATAGATGATTCCTTCAGAGAAGTAGTGTCTGCATAAACAAACATCTACTCTGGGTCTTTCTTGGAACTTGGTTTTGTTTTGTTTTTTGAAATCTTCATCCTCGCACTAGACCAACCAAAATTTGAGCCTGCATCGCCTGTGCTGGTTTCTGAGGTAGCGGTGGTTCGTTTACCAGGTTAACGCACTTTGGAGGCAAGGAATAACGAGTAATTAATTCAGGTTATTGCCTCTCTCACCTTTACTTGTGATTGAAACCACCCTCCGGGACACCAGAGGAGGTGATGGTCTGTGTGCATAGTCATTCCCCAGAGATGTACATCTGTCACTGGCGTCCCAGGAATTGAATTCTTACCTCTGATGGAGGCCACGCCTCAGGCAGAGGTCAGTGCTCCAAGAATGCCCAGACAGATACTGTCCTCACTGAGCATCCCCGTCCATCCATTGCACAACTATTATAACTTTGTGGTTGTCTAGTTAGGCTCTGTCTGACTCAGGAGAAGGAAGCGTTGCACCTGGTGTCAACAAGTTTATGCCGAGTGTTGGTGTTATGCAAAGAGCCGAGAAAACCTCAGCGTGTTGTTTGCTGATTCCAAAGAAACAACCCCCGGAGGACTGGCCTTATTGTGGCAGACATGGGTGTACTGGGGCTTGCCTGTGCACCGATGGCGGCTGGCCCGTGAGGTTTTCCATCACACAGGAGAGTGGGGGGTGGGTTCTGCCACCCAAACTTTCCAAGTACGGTGTTATACAGAGTCCAGAAAACACAGCACGCAGCACGCAGGCTGTTTCTCTGCAGCTGTTTACCGTCCGCGCCCACATCACAAGCAGGTTCTCCCTGGCCCAGCAGCTGGCCAGGCCCAAGGTCTCAGTCCTCTTACAGGTGGCCGGCACCATTCCCGCGGGGTGAGCTTAGGGGGCCCCAAGTTCTCACACACCACACACGTGGCCTTGCTAGAGTGTTTCGTAGAACTGAGAACATGTATATCTCCTGTGTGTATCTGTATACCAATAGGTGTGTGCACATATGTATATAGGCAGGGCTTCCTCACTTGATATATAGTATGTGAGCATTCTAGGGAAAATGTTCTTATTTTTTCCTTAGAAAGAGAGTTGTAGCATTCTTAAATGTAACCACAAATGGCAGTTGTTTGATGGTGCTATAATGAAGTTATCTGATTAACTTGACCATTTTCTTTTTTTTTTTTAATATATCTTATTGATATTTTACAGAGAGGAAGGGAGAGAGATAGAGAGCTAGAAATGTCGATGAGAGAGAAACATCGACCAGCTGCCTCTTGCACACCCCCTACAGGGGATGTGCCCGCAACCAATGTACATGCCCTTGACCGGAATCGAACCCGGGACCTTTCAGTCCGCAGACCAGCGCTCTACCACTGAGCCAAACCGGTTTCGACGACCATTTTCCTTCTTACTTTCTTACCTTCCCTTTGAAGTTGTATACTATTCCACATTTATAGTGGTCTTTGGTATGACTCCACTTTACAAGTTCATGTACTTTATCTGTATGTTACATAATTTTGTAAACCATTATGAGAGTTACGTCTGATGGTGAAAGTGAATTTAAATATTACAAATTAGACAGCTGCTACTTGCTTTCATTGTACTCTTACCTTTTATTAAAAGATTCAGACTTACAGTGATCAGAGATCCTTATTGTACTAATTCTCTATTGCTGCATGATAAAATTCCCCCAAGCGTTGCAGCTTCAAACCGAACGTGTTTATTTTCTCACCGAGCTTCCGAGAGTGCACCCTCCAGGTGTGGTTTTGCCGGGTCAGCGTGGCTCTCGCTGGGTTTCTCCGGAAAGTGCAGTCAGGCTGCTGGCTGGCGTGGGGATTGCAGAGCGGCTTGTGGGGCCAGCGTATCTGTGCCGAGCCCACCTGGGGCTGCTGGCGGAGGTCTCATTGCCTTGCCCCTATGGGACCTTGCTCCATAGGCCCACAGGGCTGCTCCCAGCACGCTGCTCGCTTCCCCCAAGCAAGGGGCAAGAAAAAGTGAGAGCAAGAAAAACATCAAGACCAACACAGCCTTCTATAGCCAGTGCCTTCTAGGACCAGTCTCAGAAGTGATGACATGCCATCACTGTGCCATATGCCACTGGTCACACAGACCCCCCCAACCCCACCCCACCCCGGTGCAATGTGGGCAGCAGCTACCCAGGTGTGAGCGAGGCCACGGGGATCTCTGCTAGAGGATTCCCACCACAGTGCTCTTTCACAGTGTACTGAGTGTGCAGCTATCACGTTTACATGTCATCTACACAGCTGTACAAACAATGCAATCCCCAATACAGACACTTGCTTCAAATATAAAATTATGCTTTGGTGATTTTTCAAGTAGGCATAATCATTTCTCTTTAAAAGTTACTTACACTTGGTTTATACTTCTCCCTCCCCCCATTTGTGCTGACGTGCCTTTCTGTCGGATCCTAAAGTCTGAGACGTGGCTGCTCACGCTGTGAATCCCGTCCTCCGCTCCGGAGGAGGCGTTGCACTTACAGCATCAGAGGCGCGTGACGGTGGAACTGGGGAGGCTGTGATTTCTCCATAAATCAGGTTTCTGTCTGGAGCAGAGAAAGCCAGTGGGTTTCAGCTCCCTCTCTCAGGAGTAGTTGTTACGAATTCTGAGGCCACATTCTCCCTCACTACTGTGGGCCTGGACCCACGAGGGATGTCTGCTGTGCAATGTCTGCTGTGCAGTGGAGGGGAGTGAACAGGCATGTAAGACATGTGCCATAACTGTGCAGTCATTGGTCTTCTAGAACATGTAGCTGACACAGGAGCTCTGCCAGGATGGAGAGCAATAATGCAGGTAGTTAACAGACTGGAATAACAAGCAATGGCAGCACGTCTTCCCCCCCCCCCCAAATTCTTATGAGATAGTATTTAAGTGCTTTGCTTTTATGATCCTAAAAGGATTCCCAATAGGCATAGTTCTTTTCATTTATCAAAAGTCAGGGTCCATTAGTGACTCCTTTATATATATATATAATTATTATTTCAGAGAGGAAGGGAGAGGGAGAGATAGAAACATCAATGATGAGAGAGAATCATCGATCATCACCTGTCTCCTACACACCGCCCTCTGGGGATCAGGTCCACAACCCAGGCATGCGACCTGACCGGGAATCGAACCATGACCTTCTGGTTCATAGGTCAGCGCTCAACCACTGAGCCACACCAGCAGGGCTCTTAATGACTCTTAGATTATGGTCTTTCCAGGAAGGACAGAATGTGGATCATAACCTGATTATGAATAAAATTGTCCTTGTCAGCTTACCATGCTAATATAGCGTGTTATCTCATTTTTTAAAAGATAGAAAACACAAAGGAGAAAAATTGGAAGTTATATTACCTTCTAACTTTATTTTGCATGTAAAGCCTACCTTCGGTAATTCTGATGTAATTAGAAGTTAAGGAGAAGGGAGAAGAGAATGGAGAGGAAGGGACAGTTTCCGGATTGGAAACAAAAAGCTACTGTTTTTCACTTCTAAATCCGTGGCAGGTTACTGTGACTCCATGTTAGTGGACACTGTCAGGAGCCCTCGTCCTGAAAACCTCATTAATCCGGCTGCTTTGGTTTCTGAGGAGTTAAGAAATACCCACCGGCAACCTGGTGAATCTGGGCTCACTTGATGGGGTGTCAGGGCAATTTCTGTGCACCTAACCTGAGCCTGGATGAGGAGAAGGCATGTAGGTTCCTCACTATCTTTTGCATGTGTGAGAATCCTGAGCATTTTATTAACAAGACTATAATGAAAGAAGAAGTATGAACCTCTTTAAATATTTTGTTCCCAAATAATTCGTAACTATAAATACAATAAGGTATCGAAATCACTAGTTCGGATATAGCCATCCATGTGGCAACTGGCTTAGAGTATCCAGTAACTAGTCCAGTGCCTGCTATGTACAGAGACTGAGTAAATACTCAATAACGAATGCATGCTATCACTGGCAATTTGGAGAAGCAATTGTTGAGAAAAAAATATATGGGTGTTAGTATCAGACAGACTGGATTCTGTTGTTTTCTCCACCATTTCTTGAGTGTGACCCTGGTATAATTGCTATTATTTCAACTGTCTGTACTCCCCCTCCTCATCCAAAAGCAAAAAAAGTGGTTTCTATCTCAGGATTGTTTTGAGAATTGAATAAAACGAGGGATGTAAAACCCTGGCAAGATATCTGGCTCGTGCAGAGTGATGCACAGATGTTAGTTCCTCTCCCTTCCTTACTTTATACTTTAGCCACTTTCCAATGAAGGCGTTTGAAACGACAGCCGTGGCGCAGCTGCGGAGAGAAACCAGTGGCCACAGCCTACACTGGGCCACTTTCCGGCCAGCCGGAGCCCCAGGACAGGAGCAGAGAGGCGCGTTGCTCAGGAGCCCGAGACAGCTTGCGCCGGGTTTTCTATAAATATCTAGGTAGGGGTAGCAACACGAAGCTCTGTGTGAGCAACTGTCACTTAAGCGAAAGGCCAGCCAGCTGGCTGGGGTTACTCGGAATGGCAAAGCCCACGGAAATGAATAAAACATCCAATCCAGACAAGACAGCGGGCATCAAGCTCTCTCCCCACTTAACCGGTGACAGGTGGAACTGAGGCCGGAAGTGTGTTTGTGGCATCCCATTGGGATAATAGAAGGCAGTCTCCGGGACTGCGTAAAGTGCATTTACCAAGTTTTCAGCAATTTGCAAGAGTTCATCCAAACCGGGGCCTTTTCCCTTAGGCTCTCTAGAGTCTTTAGTGGGAGAAACAGCTGAAGGGACGGGGAGCGTGGCGACCAGAATAATGGCTCTCCAGCGATGTCCAAATGCTAATCCCTAGAACCTTTGGACGCATCAGGTTACATGGTAGAGGGGCATCATGCTTGCAGGTGGAATGAAGGTTTCGAATCAGCTGACCTAAAGCTAGGGAGCGTCGCCTAGATTATCCGGGTGGGTCCAGTCTAACCACTTGCTTCCTTTAAGAGTAGAAGAGGGAGGCAGAAGGAGAGAGTCAGAAAAGAGGGGACAGTGAGAGCAGGGTCAGAGATAGGCTGTGCTGCTGGCTTTGAAGATGCGGCCATAAGCCATGGAGTGTGGGTGGTCTGGAAAAGCTGGGAAAGAATGGAAATGTTGTGGACCCCTTTTCCCCAGACAGAACGTATCCCATCCTGGACCTTCATTTTAGCCCGGCTGAGACCCATGCCGGACTTCTGAGCTACAGAACTGTAAGCCAGAAATTTGTGTTGTTTTAACCAAGTTTTTGATAATTTGTTGCTACACCGATAGAAAAGTAATAGAGGTGGAGGGAAGAGAGTGATGGTGAACCAAGAATGCGTCAGGCGTGGAACCAGGGGGGGGGGGGTGTATATATGTTATCTCTTCATACACCATTGAAGCAGGTATTCTAAGTTTTCTGGATTAGGAAACTGAGACTCAGAGTCCCAGTAGCTTTTCCAGACACGCAGGTAACCAAGTTGGTAGGTATCCTGTTTCCCCGAAAATAAGACAGTGTCTTATATTACTTTTTTCTCCCAAAGATGCGCTAGGTCTTATTTTCAGGGGATGTCTTATTTTTCCATGAAGAAGAATACGGTACACATTTATTGTTAAATGAAAATAAAGGAAATTTATTACTTGTATACGGTACGGTAGTACGGTAGTTGTCAACACAAACCAGACAAACTATGAATCCTACAGTATCAAGAATTTACTCATTTATTCAATGACAATCATGTCATCATCTTCTGGAACATCATCATAACAATCCAATTCCTGAATTTCCTGGTGAATTTCTTGTGGCTCCATTTCTTTCAGAATCAGTGGACCAAATCTCTCATGTGTAGCAATAGCACTGTCTTTAAATGAGTACTTCTTGTCAAGGTAGCCTGCTCGCAGTGCATTTGTAATGCAACTGTCAGTGATTGTCTCCCATGAATTCTTCACCCAAGTCACAACTTCTTGCAGTTTAGGTTTCACAGAGTTTCCACGCTAATTTCTCTCCATTCACACAGCAGTGATGTCAGGACTCTGAGTAACATCACTGGTTGCTAGACGCCAGTCAGGGCGGCCCTAGCAACCAGTTTACGGTAAATTAATTTTCATTCTGAGATAGAGCCTGGGGGCCTTATTTTCAGGAGGGATGCCTTATAATTTCACTCAGAAGGAAACCTTTAAGTAGGTCTTATTTTCAGAGGATGTCTTACTTGAAAAATATAATTGGTATTTCCATATTTTTTAAGAATTTTCTTTTCATTGTTCTAGTTTAGCAGGTCTAATAAGATAGCAATTGTTTTACATTATTATACTTTACCTTTAGATTCTTGTAATATAATTTGAAATCTGAGGTCTAAAGATTTTTACATTAAGGTCACGTACGTGCCACATAACAAAGGTTAGGTCATAGCCGCACCGCATGTATGAGGGCGATCCCTTAAGACCATGACGGTGCCAGAAATTCCCATCACTCAGCGACGTAGCTGCTGCCGTGTCGCAGCACAACACATGGCTCCCAGGTTTGCTGTGAGGCTGGTGCAAAAAATGTCACTTGTTTGTGTACTCTCTATAGTGTACTTTTTATCTTTATTTTTATCCTTTCTACTTCCAAAAAAAAAGGACATTTGCTATAAAACAGCGCTGTTCCTGGGGTAGCTGCCTCCTATGCCTCTTGCTTACCCTGTCTGCTGCTCGCACCGTTTTCTCTGCTTGACTTAATCGCGTGCTGTTTAGTACAGTAACAGGCTGCTCGGACCTGTTGCCGGGGTGCAGGCGGCTGTGCGGTCCGGTCTGTGCACGGGCGCTCCGTGACGTTCGCGCAGCGACAAAACTTCTAGCGACGCCTTTCTCCGAACACAGTCCCCGTTAGGCAGTGCGTGACTGTAACTGGGGTTTTGAATTTTCAAAAGATGCCTTATGTATCTTTTTATAGAAAGTGCCATAGATGTATAATAAAAATAAAATTGGTTTTCAAAACTTTGAAGATTTGGATGGGGTCCTGCTAGTACTTAGAGCCTCGCTGGATCTTCAAATTCCTAAGTCAGAATGCTCAGCCTGTTCTGAGAAATATCCATTTTGATTTTAGCAATATATCTTCAAAATTATGTAAGAGGGAAGTCTTTATCAGTGGGAACAAAATGCCTGTAATTTTCTCTTACACATGTTTGGAATGGATACTTCGTATTACTAATAAATCTATAGCCATTCCCATAACCAGTATCTCATAAGATTACATGCTGACTTTTTAATAATTTTATTGCCATGATTCACTTTTTGTTCTTATCAGCTAATTTGTTTTAAATTCAAATTACTTTTAAGTATGAATCTTTTTTTGTCATTAGTACTTGCAGTTTATGGCCAGTAGTGAAATTTTCTAGTGTTTTTAAATTACTGGTTGCAAAACCAGATTGAATTAACATACATTCACTTATTTGTTCTCATTTTCTAGTTCATATGAATGTTATATACTTGAGTTAGCTCGCCGCCCCTACCCTGGCTGGGTGGCTCAGTTGGTAGGAGTATTGTCCCGTACACCGAAAGGTTGTGGGTTTGATCCCTGGTCGGGGCACTTACCTGGGTAGCAGGTTCAGTCCCTGGCCGAACCAATGGAAGGCAACCAGTGAATGTTTCTCCCCTAACATCAGTGTCTCTCTCCCTTCTTCCCTCCCTCTCTCCCTCTATTCTTCTCTCCTTCCCTCTGTTCCTTCCTTTTTTTCTAAAATGAATAGAAACATATCATCAGGTGATGATTTAAAAAAAATGAAAAAAAGATAGTGTCCCCCCCCCCAACAAAAGAGCATTGGAAGTTAATTACTTTGGCTCATTATTCAGCAGCTTTATCTCAAACCTAATTAAATAATACTTAAAATCGTGTTAACTTCACCATGTTATATAAATAGTGCCATGTACAATGGAAGAGTTAACAAAAGGGTCTCTTTCATCACAGACAGTTATAAGAATGAATTTCTACAAAATGAGTAGACTTTTTATCTTTAAACCACTTTTCTCTTAATATGCTGCCCTAAATTTTTGAAAGAAAGCGTTTTGCATGCTAGGAGGTAAGAAACACAGGGAGAGTCATTATAATGAAATTTAAATAATTCACTTACATTCCTCTGCCAATAAAATAAAGCATGTTCTGTTAAGTGGGGTTTTTTTCTTTAATAAGCTCTAAATGATGTCTTACAATTTACTATTATTATAGAAGGAAAAACTCAACACAGTCATCTTCCCAAATCAAATATTAATGTTTTCCAACAACAGAGTTGGCGATGATTCAGAGGCAAGTAATACAGTCATTTTTATATTTTCACATATACCTGAGCGGCTGCCGATGGCTCCTCAAATCAGGTCAGATGCACTCTCGGCAGGCACGTTGGCCAGAGGTACTGCCTGTTCCAGGGGGAGATGTTCATTTCACAGTCAGCCTCATCTATTTTCCGGGCCTCTACATTTTTCATACTAAGTAGCGGCATCTCACTCTATGAACCACGGGGTCTTTATTAATTAAACAGCATCAACAGGGCTGATTTATCGTCTCTCTTCTCAGTCGAATTACCAAGCACATACACTGGGGAGCAAACATTTCGAATGCTCTCCAAGCCAGCGGATCTGGGATGAGCTCATCACACAGCGCTCGCTAGGACATAAAAAAAACTGAACAGTAAACGCACAGATGCCCCATCCCATCACCGTAGGAAGAATGCCAAGCTTTTCTCGCAGTCATCGGAAAGCCCTAGGTGTCCATCAAGCTGGCCGCGGTCATTAATTGAGCGTGTACTCACTGCCAGGCGCTGCCCTGCCTCACCTGATTTAGAAGCATTGGCTCTGGGGGTTTTTGCAGAAGAGCCGGGTGAAAAGTGTGCTTGACACATATAGAGAAGTTTTCTTTTCTTTTCTAATAGTAGCTGTTCTAATTGCATATTTGGTATTTAGGTGTATGTTTTTTATATTTTTTAATTGATTTTTTACAGAGAGGAAGGGAGAGAGAGAGAGCTAGAAACATCAATGAGAGAGAAACACCGATCAGCTGCCTCCTGCACACCTCCTACCGGGGATGTGCCCGCAACCAATGTACATGCCCTTGACCGGAATCGAACCTGGGACCCTTCAGTCCGCAGGCCGATGCTCTATCCACTGAGCCAAACCGGTTTCGGCTAGGTATGTGTTTTTAAAATGTCCAGACAGGCCCAGCCAGTGCCTCAGTTGTTGAATGTCGCCCTAAAGACCAAGAAATCACAGTTCAGATCCCACGCAGGGCACATCCCCGGTTGAGGGGATCCGGGCTGCATCCTTCCGGCCGCCCACAGGCACCTGGGACCCAGGCTGGTTTCCCCGGGCTTCCCTCCGGCCCCGCATTGTCAGGAAGGACATCTGGAATGACGTCCGGTCTCATTAACATATCACCCTTTTATTATTAGAGATGGTCAGTTTAATGTTTGCATTTGGGCACTTGTATTTTAAGCATGAGAATATAATTAAGTCAAATAGGAAAGCATGCACCTGGACTTACCTCTTAGGTCATTGCTCCCCTTTAACCTGCTTCACAGCGCTTCCTTCTCTGACAGTCCTTCTTCCCACCCTGCCCAGTTAGGGAGCATTGTAGGGGAGGGAGGATTTATAGTCGGTTAAAGTCTCTTCTTTGGGCTAACATACTGGTAAATGGGCTGATAAATATTATGTCCTAGCGAGCGCTGTGTGATGAGCTCATCCCAGATCCGCTGGTGTGAGAAAGATTGCGTACTCTTGGAGGGTCTGAGAACACAGGTGTATAGTAAAGGTTCTGGGGAATCCTGGAATAAAGAAACCTACCTAACTCCATCAGCTCTCACACTTACTGGACCATAAAATCCTCTCCTTCATGTAAAGATCCCTGGAACACACTTGGGGAAATGTTCCCCTGTGAGGTAGGAGATCCATCCAGAGCCACAACCCTATCTGATCCTCCGCGTGCCAGCCCAGGAGGACGCGCCCTAAGACCCGCTGCCGCTGCTGCTGCTGAGGCTGAGCTTGGATAGGACTGGGCGGAGGAAAGTGCGGTGGGATGGATGAAGGCAGTGGGGCAAACCAGGGCCAGAAAGAATGTCCACGGAAAAGAAACAGATGGCCGTCGTTCCAGAAGCTCTGTCCCGCTCTCAGGCCCTGGGCCAGCAGCGGGGGATTAGGGACACCCAGTCAGCTGCAGGTGTGGGTTACCAGTGCTGAGAAACGCCACCCACCAGGTAGGGGTACACTCTGTGTGATGTCTCACCACCACCCCAACTTGGCCTGCGTCCTGTGTACATCCTTCCCTTCCTCTGCCTGTCACCTTCCGGAAGCGACTAGTCATCTGTTCCGAGGACAGTTAGGCCCGTAAACTTGGAGCAAAGAATCCCTTCCCGCCCTCCAGGAGCTTTGTGTGCCGTGAGAAGGCCTAAAAATAAAAGCATGCTATCCCACGGCATAATGACAGGTGGGGGTGTGCACTGGTGGGAGAGGTGGCTCTTTAGACTCAGTCGCCTGGGTGAGCCAGGGGGAGAGGAAGACTGTCGCAGAGAAGGAGGCCTGGCGAAGCAGGTGGAAAACAGCGTTTCGTAGGACGGAGTGTCTGTCCGAGCCCGAGGGCACTGGCTGGCAGTGAATCGTTAGCAAGTGAGCAACAGCGTGGGGTTTGTCTCGCTAGAAAGACCTGTGGCTGGAGTGGAGCGTGACTTAGAAATGAGCTAGAACGGAGGCGGGGAGACAAGCCACTCAGTGGCCCAGGCGGTAGCACCAGAGAGGGAGAGGAAGGGAGAGATCCAGAGATGCAGCCACAGGGCTTGCGGCTGGTGACCGTCAGGTAAGGAGAGGCCAGGAATCCACGGCGAATCCCTCTCCCGCCATTCTTGTTACCACAGGAGAAACCAGGCGTGGTTTTGGTTGGACCTGAAAGCACATGTAAGACGTTCAAAAGGTTGGCTCCGGCTCCACCTGCTTCCCCTCCCGGGACCGCGGTCGGGAGAAGCGGGGTCACTGGGCCAGGTGCGTGCATGGACGGGTGGGACGCGCTTCCAGATGGTAACTGCGCTCCTTGTTCCCCTCAAGCCACGTAACACAGACCACGTCCTGGATCCACCCCGTGGTGGGTGCGCTGAGCCTGCCCTGCCCCGAGGACAACGAGGAGGACTGCCCCCGGGAGCCCCCCGACCAGAAGAGCGGAGGGTTTTCTGCAGGAAGCTGAGCCGTGGCCCTCGCGTCTGCGTCCGCGCCGACGGCTCTCAGCGCAATGTCTGAAATAGGAATGAATGGACACACCACGCGTTGGAGTTGTCAAACGGAGGCTGGACTTATGCTACTTCTGTAAAGCTTCTTGCTATAACTGTGTACATTCACAAGGTCAGTTGCCACTGCGGTAGTCCCGTAAGAATGATCTAGTCCTGTATTTTGAAGTCATATACAATTGCACATTTATATTTTGTATACTTTTTTTATATAGAATTGGATACTTGTAATTTTTATATGCAGCTCTCTATGGAGGGTCTGATACAGTGAGTTCAATAATTAGGACTTAACGTTGGACAATCATGTGAACATAGCGAAAGACTTCATTTATTTGGTAATTCACTAACCTTTCAGATTTGTATCTTAGCAAAGTGATTTAAGCAAGCTTTTGGGCTTTTTTTTTTTTTTTAAGATTACCAACAACTATCTCACAGGCTGCTGAATGCGGCCTGCGTGTTTATGGGGCGTTCTCATTTACCTAATGATCTTTCTGGTCCTGTTTTCTTTAAACCCTCCAGCACACACCTAGGAGGCAGAGCCCGCGGGTGATTTCGGTTCTTGTTTGTTCAGTTATGGAAATAGAGGTTCCGACAAACGAGGCACCTCGTGCTGGAGCTGAGGCGCGCACCTAAGTCTCCTGATCCTCCGCCCAGCCCTCTGCCCTGCAGCCCGCGGTAGGGGCCCCACACACAGGCCCGGGGCTGTTGACGCAGCTGAGCTCCGTGCTGTGCTCTCCTGGCCGCAGGGATCCAGGAGGCACCTCTTCAGCTACACGTGGCCCCACATCACCCTTCCCCCCCCCCCCCCCGGAGCATTGTTTTGTGATGCTGCGTCAGGCTTCTTGCAGCAGATCACATTTTTTTCAAAGTAAAGGGCCTGGCTCCTGCACAGGATCTGCCGGCTTAGGGTGCCCTCGCCCCCCACCCCGGGCACATTTGAGGGGTGCTGATGAGAAGAAGGGCATCCAGAATCTCCTCTGCGGTCAGAAGAGACATCCTTGAACCCTTCCGCCCCGAGTTCAAGACTGACCTCATTATTGCTGGTGTCGCCCACCAGCTAATTATGCTTTACCTCTTGGTTTATCTCCCTGTCCGCATGCCGGAACGTGTCTGGCGGGAATGAGCCGTCGAGGTGGAGCTAAAGATCGTCTCTCGGTGGGATGATTAGATCCGGGGCTGGAAAATGGGGGGGTGGGAGTAATTTTTTAGTGTCCTGGGCATTAGGTACCGACTGAATAAGAACGAGGCATCTATTCTTACCCAGGGTTGTGTTTTAGGTGCTACCCTGAGAAAGAAAGGAAGCGAGAAGCATTCACTGGTCAGAGTGCTGGTCCCCAGCGCCCGCCTGGCCGCAGAGGAGCTGCGGTTCCTCGCTCTGGCCTGAGCCGCCCTCTTCCTGGGGAAGGAGCAAAAAGCTGCTCAGGCAGCCAGAACGGGACAGCTTCTCTTACATTTTTGAATTTTAAAAATAATCTATTTACATGAAAAATCAAGTAGTATGGAATTGAATAAGATAAAAAAAAAAAAAAAAAAAAAGCCCACCTCACTTTCCAGAGGGGTAGCCGTCACTAATATTTGATTAGTATTTTTACTCAAAAGAAATAAAAATTGTTGGGCAGTTTTTCTCTGGCTTACTATATACTATATTGTGGTCCATTTTGGGGTGTGTGTGTGTGTGTGTGTGTGTGTGTGTGTTTTCATCTCAATATATAGATTGATGTAATATTCCAAACATCTGCATAAAGTATCACTATCCAGATAACCTTTGTGTAGCATATAGCCAGCAAGCTATTGATGAACCCTCAGGCTGTCTTAAGTTTTCTGTTACTAGCCATGAATGTCACAGGGGACAGTCTTCTGTTCACATTCTCATATGTATTGTACCCTGTCCCTCCCATATCTATGTTCTCTTGCGCCACTATGTCTACGGTGGGAATGCACTGACGAAGTCAATTGTTATGTCAAAGATGGGTTCATTTTGATTTTGGTAGCTATTCATATATTTTCCTCATAAAAAATAGGACCAATTCACACCCCCACAGTGGATGAGGGCTGCTTCTCTCTACTCGACTGGGCTTTTTCTGGTGCTAAGATTGCCAATAGCTTTCTGTGGTTTTTACACTTAGGAGAGTAGCTTTCTTTCCATTGTCGTCTCAGGACCTGAACTTTGTCCACAGAAGGTTTAGATGTCCTTTGGCAGCAGCCACTGACTCGCTCTGTAGGAGGGAGGCAGCAGTCACTGGCTCACTGGGTGTCGAGCACATCATTACCCGAAAATACTTACCTTCCCTCCTCAGATATATGATAGTCATGAGGACTGGCTTCTAACAAGCTCGCTTGGGTGAGAGCCCTTGGTAGAGTGTGAAGCACAGTTACAGACACACCTCCCAGTGCTCTGGGCCTCAGTTTCCCCATCTGTATAAGGAGGATCATAATCCCCCCTGCCTCTTCCCAAGCCAGTTCAACTCAGCCACCAGTTCCGGGGCACCTGCTAAACACCAGTCAAGATATAAAGACTTGAGGTTACCATACGAAGCTCATCATTTAAAACGTCTTTTCCTTTGTTTTCTTTTTTCTCCAAAACTTTTTATTTTTCCTTAAAGGAATAAGAACTTAGAGGTTTGTTTAGTAGGAACCCCCGAAGAGACGCCCTTTATCACCCTCTTAAATTTGAATAATTCCAAAATAATAACACCGCTAAGTAGAAATGAAAGGAAGAAGCATATGTTTGTAGGGCCTCTCCAACGGTGAGCGCAAAGCAGCTGTAAAAACACAGGGTCGAATGACGCTTTCATGCACTGTCTGCGAAATGAGAAAATATTATTCTTTATCTAGGGCCAAAGGGGATGCTTGTGTTTTTCCTGCTCCGTGAGATGCGGTGTTGCATCCTACACGGTATAGAGCAGAAAGCACTGAACTGACGTGAGCACAACTGCCGTGCTCTGTGGCACGTGACTTTTGAGAAGATGAACTTTGCCCAGAAGAGGCCCGTGGAGCTTAACTTGGGAAATAAAACACCCAAGATGTTTGTTTTTTTTAACACATTTTATTGATTTTTTACAGAGAGGAAGGGAGAGAGATAGAGGGTTAGAAACATCAATGAGAGAGAGTCATTGACCAGCTGCCTCCTGCACACCCACCTACAGGGATGTGCCCGAAACCAAGGTACATGCCCTTGACCGGAATCGAACCCGGGACCCCTCAGTCCACAGGCCGACACTCCATTCACTGAACCAAACTGGTTTTGGCCCAAGATGTTTTTGTCACGACTCTCCACGTGCCATCTCATTGCCTGCGTGATGATTGTGTCCCTACCAAATGCTGATCTGTAACTGCTTTCTTCACATGATTTTTACATTTCAATTATACTGCTTTTGTTAACGTCAGTTGTTTGAGTTTGACTCTTGGGTTGGGGGGATCTGAAAGAAAGTGCAATCAGATTAATAGCTCGGATCCTCTATTCCATTCCCCCGTCACCAGATTTTTTGTTATTGTTTATTATCTTTGTTAACAGCAGGAGCAGTAAGGGGAGTGAGCTCCATGAAGGCAGGGATTCATCTGTCTTGTTCACCATCGTGTCCTCAGGGCCTGTGGCGGTGCCTGTCCCATGGTAGGTGTTCAGTGCGTGCTCGTCACATTGAGCATGTAATGTGCTGGGCATAAGACTCAGTTCCCAGCCGAAACCGGTTTGGCTCGTTGGATAGAGCGTCAGCCTGCAGACTGAAAGGTCCCAGGTTCGATTCCAGTCAAGGGCATGTACCTGGGTTTCGGGCACATCCCCAGTAGGGGGTGTGCAGGAGGCAGCTGATCGATGTTTCTCTCTCATCGATGTTTCTAACTCTCTATCCCTCTCTCTTCCTCTCTGTAAAAAAATTAATAAAATATATTTATAAAATAAAAAAAAAATATTTTTTAAAAAATACTTAGTTCCCAGCTCCACTCTCCTACCTTTGCATTCTTCACTGAGACACTTACTAACCTGCTGCAGGACGCCTGGCACTTTGCTAAGAACCAGAGGTACAATGCTTAACAGACTTTGTGATCCCAGCACCTTGTGATTTGCATGTTAGGGAAAGAACATTCAACTTAACCAAAGCTTGTCCTTCCCGGCCACTTAGAGTCCATGGTCGAAGGAGAGAGAGAGAGAGAGAGAGAGAGGTGTGGCCTCGGGAAGCAGAGGGGCACGTGCTCTTTGAGTTTTGAAGGGCTGGCTTCTTGGGGTACTGGAAAGGATTTGTGATTGGCTCAAAGACTGGAGAGCACACACATGAAGAAGAGCAGGGCTTCCCTTCCACCTGTCTAGGAAGCAAAACCCCTGGTCTGGGGGGAAGAAAGACCAAAATGTTGATGGGACTCAGAAAAAAAGGGCGCAGGCCCCACGTCCTAAGGCCACCTTCTTGGGAACAGCCGAACCCCAATGATGTTAGTTCTGGGAGCAGAGGAGACTCAGGCCTCACTGTAGCCTGCGACCGTCCACACCCCAAGCGCCTTGGCACTAACAAGCCGCCCAGAGTTTAGCACTAATTCCAAAGGACAGGGGGAACTGCAAGTTGGCTGAGGTTAGTGTTGGTCCGGATCCTTTATTTCCTGCTCCTGGTGTTTCCTTCCTTGTGGGGGAGCTCGTTTAGAGCGGCACTTCTGGCCTGTCTGCCTCTGCCCTCCCAGGCAGTGACTTACGTGCTCAGTGAGACTGGAATAAAGAGCACGACATGTAAGCCCAGCCAGTGTGGTTCAGTGGTTGAGTGTTGACCTAAGAACCAGGAGTTAAAGGTTCAATTCCCGGTCAGGGCACGTGCCTGGGTTGTACGTTCAGTCCCCAGTAGGGGGTGTGCAGGAGGCAGCGCATTAGTAATTCTCTCATCATTGATGTTTCTGTCTCTCTCTCCCTCTCCTCTCTGAAATAAAATATATATATTTAAAAGAGCAAGATGTACTGTTTCCAGAACATTTCTTAAATAGATTTCTTTTTCTCTGAGCCATGCCAACAGTGCCTACTTATTTTTGAGATCTTTCTCCTTCATTACCGGGATCATTGCAATGTAGGCAATATACCTTCTTCCCTCTCTCCCACCCCTGTCCTCCTCAAATCAATCCACCCACCATATTAGTCAGAATTATCTTTCCCAAACACAAATTTGATTCTATTGCCTATTATCTGTCCCCTTCTGCTTTCTCTCCAGCCTCATTTTTCATCCTTCGCAATCCCTCAGACTATTTTCTCTGTCTTGGTAACTACCCCTGCCTCCTTTCCTCATCAGATTCCTCCTCATCCTCCAGGACACCACTCTCGATTGGCCTCTCCGTGAAGATCTTGAGGCCATGCCACCCTCCGCACGCCTAGCGTTGGCCGGAAAGGGATGCCACCTCTGCCTTTTTCCTATGCATCCAGCCCCTCTTCCCACTCAGGGTGGGGAGGTGCGGGGAGTGAGAACTCCCACCCCAAGAGGAGTCGCTGACCTGCTTGTCCAGACACGCACTGGGTTACCGCATTTCCTTGCTAATTTGTTTTGAGCTAACGAGCCGGGCTCCTGAGTCTCAAAAGCTTGGCATCTCCACGTTGTGACAAAAACTGGCGCTCTGGCGGAAGGCAGTGAGTAATGCGTATCGCAGAGGCTGTCCCACTCAACACCAGCAGCCGGGCCAGCGCGTCCGGCAGGGCTGGAGGGAAGAGGGGAGACGGGCCATTGCCTCCGCCAGTCTGTGCTTTCTGATTTGTCTGCTGTTGCATCCGGGTGTTTGAATCCAGAGAAGGTTAACCGGGAGGAGCCATGCTCTAAAGTCCCTACCTCAGCCCCCACCACGGCAAAGCTTTTAATAAGGCCTCTACCGCCGAGACCGGTTTGGCTCAGTGGTAGAGCGTCGGTCTGCGGACTGAAAGGTCCCGGGTTCGATTCCGGTCAAGGGCATACATTGGTTGCGGGCACATCCCCGGTGGGGGGTGTGCAGGAGGCAGCTGTTCAATGTTTCTCTCTCATCGACGTTTCTAACTCTCTATCCCTCTCCCTTCCTCTCTGTAAAAAATCAATAAAATATATTTTAAAAAAAATAAAAATAAGGCCTCTACCATACTACCCTGTTTCCCCGAAAAATAAGACAGTGTCTTACATTAATTTTTGCTCCCAAAGATGCGCTAGGTCTTATTTTCAGGGGGTGTATTGTGTTTCCACGAAGTAGGTCTTATTTTCGGAGGATGTCTTATTTTCGGGGAAACACGGTACTAAGTGTATTTGCAATTAATGTGCACAGGAACGGATGATGTGTGTCTCCCCTGCTAGACGTTGAGCCCTTTTACTTAGAGCCCACATACTGTTTTTTCATCTCTTGCGCGAGGCATGGCATAGCCATCCTCGATATATGTTTCAGAATACATTCTTTAAAGCGACTTCTTATTTTCAAACACTTGAGCTGCTTCCTGCCTCTGGCAGAGAGAAGGCAAAGGGAATGGAAAGAGAAATGGGATGGGTGTTCGCCTGTGGACACTGACTGGTTCCAACGTCGGAACCCTGGGACGGGTGCCGCCGACGAAGGGAGTGTGCGCTGCCTGTTTGTCCACAAAGCAGCAGGCTTGCAGCGGGGGTGGCGGAGCACATGCCCAAGGTTCTGAAAAACCCAACAGAATGATCCGGGTACGGGAGGGTAGATAAAGCCCCAAAGCAAAATCCAAGATCAGTGCTTTGCAAGGCAGGGGCCCCCAGACTTCCGTCCATGCGGGCTCATCCGCCATGCTGCTGCAGAGCCGGGTAGGCCCCAGGGAGCCGTGCATTGCCACAGCGCTCCGCGAGTGCAGAAACGATCCCATCTGCAGCCACGCCGCCGGGATTGCCTCGCTCTTGCTGTTCCACGCTGGAGGGATTCATTTTTCATCAGCAAAAGATGGGGAGGGAGAACAGAAGGCCAAAGCAAACTGGGTGGATCATAGTGTTCCCTCGACATATAGAACTTGCAGGTCAGGTGTTTCTCAGGGAGGGAATGGGAAAAGATGTTTGTGGGCACGAACCGTCTCCATACATGGAGTCTTTTGATCATTCAGGGAAGCAACCCATGCATTTCATCAAATGCCAGCTTTTTTGCTTTTGCTTGGTGATCCCATAGGGTATATATGGTTTTGTGATCAACACACACAAAAAAATGTTAAAGTTCGCACCAAATGAAAAATGCTCAATGCTAGTATAAGGAAAGTCTGAAAGATGTACAGACACACACTGTGTGTATGTGTATATGTGTGAATATGGGTGTGTATATGTATATATACCATATGTATATACTACTACATATACACACTGTGGAAGAATGGAAATATTTAATAGAGTCAGGT
The DNA here is from genome assembly GCA_963924515.1 of Vespertilio murinus. NCBI lineage: Eukaryota > Metazoa > Chordata > Mammalia > Chiroptera > Vespertilionidae > Vespertilio > Vespertilio murinus. Next base: position 25,368,898 of record OZ004718.1, on the reverse strand, counting down.
GGACAATATTTTAAGGACATGACCAAAAAAATGGTTCCTTACTCACCAAGGGAACTCTTGGTATGAGTCATAGACTGAGAAGCCCTAATATTCTCTCAAGTTTCCCACTGATGCTAAGACTTTATATCAATATATCAATATATGCCTTCTGTCTCTTTGACTATCATATTTCCGATTAGTATTGCCCCAAATTTAAGGCTCCATCAATTATAAGACTCACCATTCTTTCATGTGTTCCTAAATATGGAAAAGGCATCTAAAATATGACACAGTACTTTGAATTTTTGTGGTATGGCCCTTTAAGAAAATCAAAGTTTTCGGGACACATACTATTATTGTGTGGAATGTACATAAAGGCAAATTAGATACACACACACACACACACACACACACACACACACACACACTGTGGTGTTCCTGAAACGTCTGTATGTTCAGAATGGACTCTTCCGAACCTCTTTTTGACTCAGAGTTGCTGCTTGCGGTTTTCACAATGGCCTCCTTCCCGCCATCTAAAGGAAGCATTTCTTAAAGGGGAGCACTACTGCCCAAACAGGTTTGGCTCAGTGGATAGAGCGTCGGTCTGTGGACTGAAAGGTCCCGGGTTCGATTCCGGTCAAGGGCATGTACCTTGGTTGCGGGCACATCCCCGGTGGGGGGTGTGCAGGGGGCAGCTGGTTGATGTTTCTCCCTCATCGACGTTTCTAGCTCTCTATCTCTCTCCCTTCCTCTCTGTAAAATATCAATAAAATATATTTAAAAAAAAAAAAAAAGGGGAGCACTACTGCTGTCTCTGGGAGCTCCCCCCACGTCTTTGACATCTATCCAGCAGTTCTGATGCTAAGTATTTCCTTTAATCTTTTCAAAAGGATGTAACAGAAAATCTATAGACTACACTCTAGATTCATATTCCTTCCTCAGATGGGCCTTCACCGCTTTACTCAGTGAAAATGAAAGGAGTATCCGTTCGTTCGCGCCACAGTCCATGCACACACAGGCCAAGAACTCTTTCCTTACGGCTGCCTGGCTAGCGCCATCAATCGTGAGACGCGTCTTGCATTGTGTATGGCTCCCCTGCGGCGAGGATTCGTGTGGGTTAGGCAAAACACAGGAGGGAAACCGAGGAGATGCTCAAAGTCAGGCAGAGAGGGGAAATTTTTTGCAGGCCTGCTGGAAAGCCTGGTCTCTGGTACAAGGCAGCAATCTGGAGCTGTCATGAGAATTACCTCCAAGAAACTAAAGGTCCAGAAACCATGCCAGGGAATTTGAAAATCATCCTCTTATCTGAACCACGGTCAGACACCTGGCAGGAGCTAGAGCAGGGGTGGGCAAACTTTTTGACTCGAGGGCCACAATGGGTTCTTAAACTGGACCGGAGGGCCGGAACAAAAGCAGCCTGACCATGCTGGCACTCTCATCTTGGGCTGCTGGTGAAGGAGCGGAGGGGAGAGCAAGAGAACCCTCCGCTCTTTCGGCTCCGCGGGCCGGATAGAACAGCTGAACCGGCCGGATCCGGCCAGCGGGCTGTAGTTTGCCCATGGCTGAGCCAGAGGCTGACACAGATGTGCAGACATCGACACTCCTTACAGACCCGAGGCGGGTCCCTGGGCAAGGGATGGTGGAGCACCCGGAAACCAGCAACAGAAGCCATCTCTGCTGGTAGGACTGAGGGACAGGGAAAGACAGTGTTGCGACACCACTGGGAGCTGGGTCACACATGTATACAGGAGAGGCCCTGCTGGGACTGCAGGGGGGGGGGGGGGGGGCCAGAGCTACTGCCAGAGCAGGGAGGGGCTGACAGGCGAGGTCGTCCTGCCCTTGCCCTCCCCCTTCCTCCTGCTCCTGCGGGGGCTTCCAGTGCCCGGAGGAAGCCTGGCCCCGGTGCCAGCAGGAGAGCCAGGAGGCTGGCCCAGGGCCCCGCGTCCTCCTGGGGCAAGGGGGCCGATCAGGGCCAGTGCGCAGGGGTGGCCCAGCATTCCTGATTAGGGTGCAAGCGGAGATCTGCTGCCCGAGAAGTGTCATCAGAATGAGCTCATCAGCCACTGCTGCCGAAGCCGGTTTGGCTCAGTGGACAGAGCGTCAGCCTGGGGACTGAAAGGTCCCAGGTTCGATTCCGGTCAAGGGCATGTACCTGGGTTGCGGGCACATCCCCAGTAGGGGTGTGCAGGAGGCAGCTGATCCATGATTCTCTCTCATCGATGTTTCTAACTCCCTATTCCTCTCTGTAAAAAAATCAATAAAATATATATTTTTAAAAAAACCCCACTGCCTGGTGGGTAATTCTGGATGAGGTGCACGCGGCTTTACCCTCCCAGAGCAGCCGGGACCGGCTAATAGACCCAGCAGAGGAGGAACCTAACCCGGACACAGAGATCAGGCAGGGCTTCTGGGAGGACGCTGTCTAAAAGGAGGCTTAAATGATGAGCGTTGGCCAGGTGTGTGGGGAGCGGGGGGTGGCGGAGCCTCCTGAGTAATGGCAGGGAGACGGCAGAGTGTGGTACAGTGGGGTTCAGTGTAGCCAGAACTTAGTTTCGGGGTGGGAGGTGGGCTAGTGGGGTGGAGGCAATGGGAATGGAGAAGTGAGCAGGGTCCTATGTGGAAGGACCTTGTAAGCCACCAGAAGAGTTTGGACATTGCCCTAAGAACAAGGGTGAGGAACGGAAAGATCTGAAGCAGGACGATGCATCACCTGGTTTATGGAAAAGCTCTCCAAGACCCGAAGGGTGGAGGGAGTCTCTTCAGACCGGCCCCTGCCATGGCGTGGCTGAGAGCCTGGCCCACAGGACGGACACCCTCCCCGGACTGAGGCAGGCAGGGGCGGCCGGGCACGGGCTCCGGCAATGCCCAGCGCGCTCCCAATGCCAAGGAATGCTGCAAGGAAAAGCAAGTGCGGCTGCGGAGGTTCCATTTCCCCAGGAAGTCCGCACGGGGGGGCCGAGGGGGAGGGAGAACGGAGCGGCACCCCCCCCCAACGGGCAGGAGTGGGCTCACTCCACCGGTTTCCAAACAGACCCGTCCCTCCCGGGTGGCACGTGGCCGCTGTCCAGTGAAGACGCACTGATCGATGGCCGAGCAGCTCTCGGTGTTGTTTTGTTTTCACTGTCGCAGGCGCTGCAGGCCCGCAGAGGGAAAACCAAGTTAATGCCACACGCCCGTAACCATCCCTCTGGCATCTCGCTGGAGATGGGAGAAAGAGGACAGCGGGTATCGGAGCAGAGGGACGTGCTTGCGTGGGAGGAGGCACCGAGCACCTTTGGGGAAATGAGCGCCTCCTGGTGACCTCGGCAGCCGGAGCTGCCGGGCCCCGTCTAACCAGGACTGTGCCTCCGCCCGCTCCCTGGCTTGTGCGGAACTTTAAACGTCGCAGTAACCCCGATTCTCCCCTGGGATAACATGAAGTGCCATTGGGGCTTCATGGAGATGAACAACCGATCAAATTCAGATGTTGGTGATCTATCACACCGGAGGACTTACATCTATCCCGCAAGCCGCAGAGCCTCTGGGTTTTGTGGCACAACAGGAAATCAAGGAGCAAAAGCTACTGTTTCTGAGTCTCTCCGGTGTGCCTGCCCTGCCCCAATGGTTCACCCCGTCACCTCATTTCATCCCCTGACAGTCGACCAAGGTGGGCATTACCATTGAACACACACATTCAGGTCAATTCATTGACCTACTCAAAGCCACGTGGCTGTGGGTGTGCGCCTGTCCCCCACACACAGGGTTTGGGGGACCGCTTTCCATCTGTGTAGGGGGACAGGCGTGGGCATCGTTACTGAACTGCGGTGAGCCTCGTCTGCAGGGTGGACATCACAGGAAGACCAAAGGCATTCAGTGAGGTGTCACGGGGGACACCTGTCTCAGCTCAGGGCCTGCTCCCCGGGAATCACCCACCACGTCAGGGTTCCCCGGGGCAAGGGCACCAATAGGAGATGTGTGCAGGGTCAGGCAAACGTGGGCGTACAGTTGTGAGTACGCAAAACCCAGAGGTTTGTGCAGTGGCGGCGCCTGAGAGGTCACACCGGGAGGTGGTGCGGCTTCCGTCTGAATCCCGAGGCCCCAGAACCAGGGGACCCGAGTTCCAGGCCCAGCGCAGGAGGAAACCGATGTTCCAGCTCAGGCACAGCGAAGAAGGATGCTCTCTTCCTCAGCCATTTGCTCTAGGCAGGGCGGAGCCACCTACATGGAGAGATCAATCTGTTTTACTCAACCTACAGGTTCAACTGTTGGCCTTATCCAGTTCAACTGTTGGCCTTATCCAGAAACACCCCACAGCGCAGGCCCAGGATTAACGTTTAAGCGAATATCTGGCTGCTCCCTGGCCAGTCTGGCTGACTCATAACACTAACCATCCCGCCTACTCGGCGGTGCCCTCATAGCAGCACTGTTGCTATCGTTATTACTGTGCCCGTGACACTCTGTCTGTCTAGTCACTGCCTCGCATCCCTCAAAACCAGAAACAGTCATCCGTGTAATGGTAATGAAATCAAAAGCCACAAACAATGTTTTCTTTCCCGTAGAAAACATCTAAACATCTTACAGATTTAGTTCATGGCAAGGGTTCTAACTACTTGGGATTGTTTCCCCGAAAACCCCTGGGAAAAGTGGGAATCTACGTTAGTAACTAAGAAATAAGGGAATGCCACAAATTGATCCCTAGAGCGCGAGCTCACACACACATACACGTACACACACCCACACCATACATACACTCAGCCTAATTAATAGCTTCTTTCCAGCCCTCTAGGCCAGGACTGTGAGTAGGTAACTAGGCAAAGAAGAGCTTAGACTATAAATTAAAATAAGCCATACCTTAGGGCTGAGGCATCTCATTAATCTCTCCAATATCACACTAAATATCAAGGAAAAAAGCGTTTAAGTCTGAAGGCAAAAATATATATATATATATATATATATATATATATATATATATATATATATATATTCATACTAAAGAAAATGTTCCAAGACATTTTCCTGGACCCGGACCTCTACCTCTTTTTCTGAGGTGCCTGGTTTTCCGCACGCCAGCTCCATGTGTGATAGAGGAGTGGGAGAGAGCTGAGATGGAAATGCAGCCCCACCACATACCCAGCCACATGACCTTGGGCCAGGTGCTGCCTCCTTTGGGCATAAAGCCAATTCTGCATAGCTTTTCAGAGGGTTAAGAAAAGTGCCTGATTCTGTGTCTGGCCCTTAATAAGGCCTCCAAAAATGTGAGCTTCCTTGCCGCTCTCCACCTCCCACCTGGATAAGGGGAAAAAGTCATCTTCCCTTAAATGACTATCATTTTTAGATGCCTGGAAGGTGGAATTTATTCTTTTCTGTGTAAGGAAATAGCTAGAACTAAAGCAGCCATCAAGTCCACTGGTTATCAAACTGTAATGAGCCTTCTTAGGAATTGTGCGGGGAGGAAGTGAGTTCAGGTTGTATTTCCACCTCTGCCCATACCTCTATTCAAATGGAGTTCATTTTACTTGCTTTTGAAACTCTGAAGGCTCACTATCCTCTGAATAGTGGTAATATGGAAGAAGATTCATCGTTTACAATATCAAAGCCAAGATTCAAATCATTCAATCTATGAAGTTGTATTAACATGACCCTGAGTTGCTGGTGTCCCTAGCTGTCCTCCATAAGCAAGTATAAATCCTGTTGGAAGAAAGAGATCATTGAAGCCTTTCCCCCTGTTTTCATCAGACAGTGTCCAGCACACAATCAAAAGGAATAAGGCACAAGGAGAAGACAAGTCAAGAATCACAATAACCAAGATAAAACACAGAAAGTGGAAAAAGGTCCAAGGAGTTCTCTGTAATAGAATCACCCCTTAGTCATAGCCGTTAGAATAACAGTGCTTCTAAAGAAGACAAAAGGCAAGATTCATAACTATGGCAAAGAAATGGCAACTACAAAAATAATCACAGGGAAACTTTAGAATTAAAAAAAATGCAGTAACAAAAATTAAGAACTCTATGCTAGTGTTTAACAGCATCTAAATACAACTTAAAACAGGAAGACAGAAGAAAATATCGAGAATCACACAAGAAGGAACAAAAGGATAAAAAATATAAATGAGACTTAAGGGCATAGGAAATACACTAAAAATGGCTAACCTATGTGTAATGAGAGACTCAGATTGAGACTATAGAAAGAATGGAAAAGAAGAAATATGTTACAAGTAAAAGAATGAGAAAAAAGATATTCCAATAGAGCGTCAGCCTGTGGACCGAAAGGTCCCAGATTCAATTCCGGTCAAGGGCATGTACATTGGTTGCAGGCACATCCCCGGTGGGGGGTGTGCAGGAAGCAGCTGATCGATGTATCTCTCTCATCGATGTTTCTAGCTCTCTATCTCTCTCCCTTCCTTTCTGTGAAAAATCAATTTATATATATATATATATATATATATATATATATATATATATATATATATTTTTTTTTTTTTAAAGATATTCCATGCAAAGAATAACTGAAAAAACTAGTGTAGCTAAATTAATAAATAAAAATTTAACAATTAGAAAATAATTGTTGTCACCTTGGCTCAGTGGGTTGGAGCATCATCTTGCACACCAGAAAGGTTACAGGTTCGATTCTTGGGCAGGGTTTACGACTGAGTTGCCAGTTGGATGCCTGGTTGGGGCGCGTGTGGGAAGCAACTGTTCAATGTTTCTCCCTCACATTGATGTTTCTCTAACTAAAATCAACGAGCATTGTCCGTGGTGAGGGTTGAAAAAATATATTTTAAACTGAAAGATCAAGAAAACAGTATGTAAAAATGTGGGATAAATCTTACTGGAAATCTCTACTTTTAAATGTATGCATTGGAAAATTAAAAAAAAAGACTAAGAAGCAATGAGCTAGGCAATCATTTCAATAAATAAGAAATAGGAGAGTAAATTATAATCAAAGAAAATAGAATAAAGGAGAAAATAGTGGAAGTAGAAATTAAGGAAAGAGAACAAATTTAGAATTAACAAAGGCTACAATTGATTCTTGGAAAGTAATAAAATCAATAACTGTCTACCAAGACTAATAAAAAAAAATAGAAAAAGGACAAGTGCCAATGTTAGGAAAGTAAAAAGGAAAATCATTACAGATCTTATATATATATATTTAAAAGTATTAAAAATATACCAATTTTAGGTTATTAAAATTAAAATAAAATATAAAAGCTTACATTAAAAACACAACTTTTCACAACTAACACAGGAAAAGTAGAATAGTATCTGAATCATCCTATAGCATCAAACAAATTGAATCCATAATGTAAACTTACCTCAAGGAAAACTGAAGAGCAATTAGTTTTGCCAATATATTTTACCGAACATTTAAGCGAGTCATAGCCAATTCTACAAAAACTGCTTCAGAGACCAGCACAGAATGGAACACCCCCAAGCTTATTTTGAGGCCAGCAAAATCTTTATGCCAAAAATCTGACAAGGACATTACAAGAAGTGAAAAATCACAGGATGGTTTCAGCCATGGAGAGGCAAAAATTATACACAGCATATTAGCAAACCATATCCAGCAATGTTTAAAAAGATTAATACATTATGACCAAGGAAAGTTTATTCCAAGAAACAAGATTGTTTTAATATTCAAGAAAAAGAGCAATGAACCCACCACATTGACAAAATAAAGGCTAATCGTCATATTTTCATTTTTGCAGAAAAGGCATTTAACAGAAGTCATCTCCATTTTAGATTTTTGAATCTCAGAACAAACTTGAAATAGAAAGAAACTTTTTTAATCTCATAAAGGGTACCTTAGAAAAATCCACAGCAAAAAAACAAATTTATACTTAGGATAAAACATCCTATGATGCCCCATCACTCAACATTTCATCACGTACCTCGGAACAGCATACAATTTGAACCTTATGAATGGTTTATTATTTGTTTCTGGAAATTTTAGTTTAATATTTTTGGACCATGGTTGGCCACAGGTAACTGAAACCATGGAAAGGAAAACCATGGAGAAGAGGGAATTACTACAGAAAAAAATAGTCTCCCTACAAAACATTATCTCTCTGTATTCTTTTTTTTTAAAAATAGACAATTCTTTATTTTTTAAATATATTTTATTGATTTTTTACAGAGAGGAAGAGAGAGGGATAGAGAGTTAGAAATATCAATCAGCTGTCTCCTACACACCTCCTACTGGATATATGCCAGCAACCAAGGTACATGCCCTTGACCGGAATCGAACCTGGGACTCTTCAGTCTGCAGGCCAACGCTCTTTCTTTCCACTGAGCCAAAATACAGTTTAGGGCTCTCTGTATTATTTTCTTTTCAAAACTACATCCTCATTTTCATGGATGACCAAAAAAAAAAGAAAGCACAAGATAAGATCCTTCAGCATTTCCATCAGAGAGCCCAAATAAAAAGAGTTCATTCCTCAAATTAAAAGGGACAAAAGAAGGCACACAAAGTAACCATTCAGATGAGCCGCAGAGGCTGTGGAACTGGGGAGTTCACTGCTGGCTGGAGCCCCTGAGGCAGGCAGGGTTTTCTGCACATCTGGGCCAGACCTCTGCTGAGCCGCTGCCTCCCTCTGGGAATGTTTCGCCCTCGGCAATGCACCCCGAACGGCCAGCTTCCCCTCCAAGGAGCCGTGCACAAGAGGAGGTTGCACACCTTCTCATGGGGGGGATGACCCGCAGAAGGAAAGCAGAGAGAGAGGCAGCATGTCCATGCATGTGCAGAACCCTTGCCCAGAAGATGACTTATTACATTAGGGCTGATCAAGCGTCAGAAGGAACCAAGAACATTCTTTTGTGCTGTTAGGAACATGCACAGCCAAGTATGTGCTCAACTGAGCTCCTCCCTTGGTTCTTGCCAAAGGGCTGATGTGCTTGCTGAACTGCTTTTTGCTTCTTCTTCTTCTTTTTTTTTTTTTTTAAACTGCAGGGCTGTATGGATCCCATTTTTAGAATGCCAGACATATTATGACAAGTCCCAGTTCTTGCAAGCCAACCCAAACCTGGCCGGGCTCAGAGTTGGATGCTATGCCATCCGGGAGCTGGCCCTTCTCCCTCTCTGAATGGATTCAGGATATGAGGGCCTGCCATTGACAGAGCTCCCCCCCCCCTTGTCCTCCCCAATACCAAGGTTATGAGGCTGTAATGAGAACACATCCACATTCCCTCCACAGAAGTCTGCCAGGGGCCTGGAGGAGGAGGAGGAGGAAGGGGCATTGAGAGGAGGGGGTGGCTGTGAGGGAGATGAGCGCACCCCTGCGGAGGTGTCAGCCAGGGGTACAGAGGGACTTGGAGGGGATGGGAGCCCTCAGAGGACATAAACCTTTGGTGACAAACAGACATCTTCGCTCTGACGGAAGAGCCCAGTGGACTAAGTCATCATGGTGACCTCAGTAGTAAATGCGCTGGGGACGCTGTGCTGAGCTCTAACGCATCACCTCACTTAACCTGCTTGATGTCTCTCTGACCGGGGCCACTGTCCCTTCCATTTCACAGATGGGAGAAGTGAGGCTTGGAGAGTTTATGCAGAAGCAGTCACAACTGGATGCTTCCCTTCCATTGAAAATAACTCATAGCCCAACAAGGTTTTAGCACACACCATCATTAGCATTCAGTGAGTGTTTATTAATGAAGAAACGAATGGATGTTGAATAAGGCAGGTCAGTACTGGTTTACTGGGGCCGGGGTGCTGATCAGCTGTGTGACTCTGGGTAAAGGGTTTGACTTCCCTGGGCCATATTTTCCTCGCCTACAAGGAGGAGAGTTGGCTAGATGCTATCTGTGTTATATGACACAATGAATAAATCATACGGTGAGCCAGCGTTTAAAATAAGCTATCCATCTGGCCTAGCCCAGAGAAACACACCCGGATCTTTCTAGGGCTCCTCGTGGCTTAGGTGGACAGGACACTGCCATTACCAGAAGGGCCCTTTGTCACAGTTGCCACTCCATTCCCGGGGACCAGATTGTCCCATTTGTCTCCGTCAGGAGCACTGCCGCCACTCGCGATTGCAAAGGACCCGCAAAAGGCTCCTCTCCTTCCTGGCAGTGGAACTGCAGAGTTTCTTTTCCACGAAATGACTACATCAGGACAGGAAAAGGCTATTGGACTCTGCTCAGAGCAAATTGACCGTGACTGTTTTCAGACATACCTCTTCTCTCCTTAAAAAGCTTCCAGTCCCTGGAAGGTGGGACTGAGAGTTACAACCCTCTGATCACATGGTTGGCTCCACCGGCCCCCGGCCCCCACCCTTTGGTGCTATCCAGCTGTCACCCCGTTAACAGAACAAAGGACACTTTTAGGGCTCTCATCACTTAGGAAATTCCCAGGGTTTTAGGAAGCCAGGACTGGGGATGAAGTCACTGTGTGACCAAATGACTAAATGTATTTATTGGAAATCACGAGATAGCAGTAGAAATCCTCAAAAATTGGAATCTGTGTCCAGTCACTCACTTTAATTCTACACATGTTTATTCAACACCTACTGTGTGACAGACATTGTTCTGAGCCCTGACTATATGGGAAGGAGTAAGAGAGACAATCCCTGCCCTCGCAGGTTTGGTCCAGTGGACAGAGCATAGGCCTTCAGACCAAAGCATCACAGGTTTGATTCTGGCCAAGGGCACATTCCTTGGTTGCAGGCTTCTCCCTGGCAGGAGGCAACTGATCGATGTGTTTCTCTCATAGTGATGTTTCTCTCTGTCTTTTCCTCTCTCTTCTACTCCCCCCACCTCCCTGCCAAAAAAGGGGAAAAATATCCTCGGGTGAGGGCTAAGAGAGAGAGAGAGAGGAGAGAATCTCTGCTGTCAGAGAGCTCACAAGCTATCAGAAAAGACATTCATTAAAAATGTGCTGACTTGTGTGATGAACATTTTGAAGGACACAATCTATGTATCTATATCTATCTATCTATCTATCTATCTATCTATATATCTATATCTACCTATCTATAGATATTTATAGATATCTATAACATATAACATAGAACATATAATATATGATATATATAATATATATAATATATATAATTTATGTATTATATATATATAAAATAGAGAAATATGCTAATTAACTGGGACGCTGTAACCGGTGGACTGGATAGGAGGAGGTTGCACGTGCTGTGGGAGGGCCAGCAGCACCGGTCACTGGTCACGCTGTGGGCCCAGGGAGCAAGGCAGGGCTGGACCAGCCACAGGAGGGTGGGTGGTGCCTCGTGATTTTGAATCGGGCGCTGGGCTCCCAGTGGTAGAATAAGGGAGCACAGGGTCCGGTCTTGTACTCTCAAAGACAGCTCACCTGCAAGTTCCACTGATGCCGAAGATAAATGAACAAGGATGAAGGGGTAGATTTTGTAGGTGCCTCCATCACTCAAATTACAGCTAGTCCGTGCATTCCTACTGCGTGCTAAGCACTAGGAGACACAGATAACAAAGAAACGAGGAGGACTCTCTGCCTCCCCTCCTCCACCCCCAAGCCCTGAGAGTCCACTGGAGAACAAAATAAATTGCAGTGATGCCGAGTCACAGATAAATCAATGAGAAGCTGGGCCGGTGGGTCTGCTTCCCAAGGGGGGACGCACAGCACATCCGGGAGGAAGGATGCGGCCCTGGGTCCGGGTAGCAGTGTCCACGCTGCTCCCTGAGCTTTTACGCCGGGAATGTGCGGTGCCCGCAGTGCCAGCTGGGACTGTCGACAGCTCGAGGCATTAATGTGACACAGCGATGCCCTCGGGAAATAAATAGAGCTGGCAAAAACGTTAACGTGCCCCCAAATAAATGCATCACCTGCTGACTGGTTCACACACGATGGCATTGGCTCCGAGCGAGGAGGGCGGCAGCGGTGAGACGCCCACGTGGGTGGTAGCCCGGCGGAGGGTCCGCCTCCTCTCCGGCCTCCAGGCCTAGGCGACTGGACACCTTCCAGCTCCGAGGCCCTCTCCAGCTTAGGAAGTTCCTTCAGGTTCACATCCCATTGGTTCTGCCCATCGGACAGGGGGATCACTGCAGGGGGATCCCAGGGCAGTGGATTTGGGGATGCCACGCCCTCTGATTTCCCGCCCTTCTTCAGTATGGGAGCTACATCATGCAGGAGTGAGCTGTGAATGTTCATATGCGCCCATTGGGCTAAAGCTCCGGATCTTAGATGATCTCTTCTTCTTCTTTTTTTAAAAAAATATATTTTATTGATTTCTTACAGAGAGGAAGAGAGAGGGATAGAGAGTTAGAAACATCGATGAAAGAGAATCATCGATCAGCTGCCTCTTGCACACCTCCTACTGGGGATGTGCCCGCAACCAAGGTACATGCCCTTGACCGGAATCGAACCCGGGACCTTTCATTCCGCAGACCGACGCTCTACCACTGAGCCAAACCGGTTTCGGCTATAACTACTTTTAAATGAACCAGCCTCTGGTATCAAATCAGTTCCCCAACTCCTCCAACGTCAGAGGAGACAAGAGCAATGGGTGGCATCCTCTGAATGTACCCGGCTCCTGCTTTTGGGGGGTGGTGCATCTCAAAAGGCTTTCCTTCCTAAGTAAACCCAAGAGCATGACTTGGAGACCAAGCGGCCCACGGCTCCATCCAGGACGTGAACTGCAAGCAGGCAGTGTTCTGTGAATAACGCCAGCATCTGCTCTGAGTTTTCAACGGGAGAGCAAGCATTTCCCTGCTAATCCCGCCGACTCACTCTCCGGAGTGGTATACGTGCTGTGACAGGTTCTCTCTGTCCGTGCCAGGGGCATGGGCTGGCCCTTTACGATGACTAAGATCCATCTAGAGACATGTGCAATAAAAACCTTCCAAGGGAAAAGAAGACTCCGAGGTGCCCGTGGCTTGGAGCCTGGGCGCACGCAGCTCACTTCCCATCCAAGCCCGTGGCCCCTTGCCATGCTGCTTCGGCTCCGCATCTGCTGCTGGTTAGCAAAAATTCCATTCACAGCTGTCCAGATGAATCAGATGTCCAATTAGCATTTCTTGCTCAGTGGCAGGAGTCTGCCCAGAACAAAAAAAAAAAAAATTTAAAACAGAAAGCACAACAGAACAGAAAGTTTTATTCACATTCTTGCTGAAAACTGTGCTCTGAATTCTGGACTGTCTTGGAGAAAAAAGAAAAAAACTGCAAGAAGCTAACAAAGTCCTCTAACACTATATTTTCCTCCTAGATACAGGCCAGTTCAGAGACTTTCAGTTCTGTATGTATACCTTCCTGTTGAAAAGACCGATCTGGCCCTAGTTGGTCTGGCTCAGTGGATAGAACATCGACCTGTGGACTGAAGGGTCCCAGGTTCAATTCTAATCAAGGGCCCAAGTTGCAGGTTCCATCCCCACTAGGGGCATGCAGGAGGCAGCCGATCAATGATTCTTTCTCGTCATTGATGTTTCTCTCTCTCTCCCTCTCCCTTCCTTTCTGAAATCAATAAAAATATATTGGTTTTTTTTTAAAAAAGAAGAAAGAAAGAAAGAAAGAAAGAAAGAAAGAAAGAAAGAAAGAAAAACTCTATTCTGTTCTTTCCTATTTCTCAGTTCCAAAGGACCATCAGCATCATAAGTTTGTTGCTCACTACACATGGAAGATGGCGTGAGCTTCACTAATGAAGCCATGTCTTGTTTCCAGTGTAGGATTCTAGGGTGACACAGGAAAACGGGCTCAGCCTAGTCTTCAGGTTTCCCTCTCCGTCGGTAACCAGGCTTGATCTTGCACTTACGTTCAAGTGCGTGAAAGGACTCAGCAAACTATCTAACGTTCTCCCTCACAGGCTGGCACTCTCATCTTGGGCTGCTGGTGAAGGCGCGGAGGGGAGAGCAAGAGAACCCTCCGCTCTTTCGGCTCCACGGGCCGGATAGAACAGCCGAACGGGCTGGATCCGGCCCGCGGGCCGTGGTTTGCCCACGGCTGCCTTAGACACACTGGCCCTATTTCAATAAGTCAACACCTCCTCTACCCCCGGGCCTTTGCACATGCCACTTCTCCTGAATACTTCCCCTACCCCTATCTTTTGCCTTCTCTGAGAATTTTTCTTCCATCATATCTATCTAGCCCAGTCTTCCTCCTCTTGTAAAGCCTTTCCAATTCTCTTTTTTGTTTCTCTATACCACTTATAATTTGTCATTTATGTTGTACACTAGAGGCCTGGAGCATGAAAATTTGTGCCCTGGTTTGGGGGGTCCCTCAGCCCAGCCTGCACCCTCTCAGTCTGGGAGACGTCGGGGGATGTCCTACTGACCTACGCCGAAGTTTGGCCTCCCTCTGTGGGAGGTGACCGGGTGGGTCCCCAAATCACCCCTCTGCCGCCACTGGTCACTGCCACCACCCCCCTATTGCCAATCCCCCTCCCCACTGGTTGTTCTGCCCTTCGGCCGATTTGCATATTACACTTTTATTCTATAGGATGTGTGGACTTTTTGTTTTGCCTTCATTTCTCAGTGGAAGGAAATCTCCAGAAAAACAGAGTTTAACACATTAAATGGTTTTTATCGCTAGCTTTACCCAGTGGCCAGATAAGTTTCGACTGAGCAAGTACAAAAAACATTTTTATATAAAGGTTAAAGGCACACTTTAAAATTAAATACTCATTGCATTTGAAGTTATTTATTACATGTTCTTGCAAGCTAATCTCTTTTTAAAGTATGATACTTTGTCAAACACTGTGTAATACGGAAACAGGAGAATTCTGGTGATCCATCCACAATGTGTTAAGTTAGTACCTCCAATGCCTCGAACAGAGCCTCTTACTCACTAGCACCTCAATGAATTTCAGATACCTGTAAGAATGAATGAATGTGGGTCAATATTCCATTTCACAATGGGACCTAACCATGCTTTCTTTTCTGTCACTAGGTAACAAAACTCTCCTAGGAAGTTTTTCTCAATAAGGACCTTTCTCTGTAAGAGGAAGTGAAATATTTCAAACAGACTTAAATCCTATAATAACAGCTGCCATTTGTGCAATCACAAAACACTTCCTTATACATTTGCCATTATTTTCCCGATATTACAGGGGCGGGAGGAACGTCCAGAACGTCTGTTCTTTCTGAGTGGCCCATATTCACAAAATAATGCAGGACAGAACTGGGCCTCAAACCCAGGTGGCCAGCACCCAGCCTCATTACTCTCTCTCTCTCTCTCTCTCTCTCTCTCTCTCTCTCTCTCTCTCTCTCTCTCTCTTGCAGTCAAGTCACTCCTGCCAAAATCTGGAGATGCTTTTCGGAGGAATTTACCCTGCAGGAGAAATACCAGTCGGACTTAAAATTTGATTGCATGGGCAGCTAAATTAACACGCTGGAGAAAACCCCTTTTCTAGCAGCAGCGTCAGCGTGCGTGGCCAACAATTACCAAACGCAGTGCCCTAAGTTAGAAGCAAACAGGGCCCAGGACAACGGGAGCAGCAAAGTAACGGAGGCCACTCTCCCTACCCCGGCGGAAAGCCCGCTGCTATCCAGTTAAGGGTGGTGGTGGGGCGGGGGGTGGGGGTGGGTACGCCCATGTTTTCCTTCTCTGGAGACAGGTGTGCGCACCGCCTAATGGCCGTGCCCCCACAGTCAGAACCGCTCCGCTCGCTGTCACTTCCCCACGCCACAGCTGATTTTTATGACAAGCCTCCCAGTTAACGGTGCAGCCCAGATGTTTCCATGGCAGCACGTAAGCCGGGGCTGCAGACACCGGCTTCCCCTCCACAGCCACGCTGGTATTTAAAGCAGGGATTATGGGAGCACATTTTAAAGTCAGCCAAGTTTTTAGGGTTTTTTTGTTTTGTTTTGTTTTTTTATGTTAATGATTGTACTGTTTTTATTTAAATTCTTAACACATTATTTATCATCTATTATTACTTAATGTTTTGTTCAAACAATGGGATAAAAATTGAGAAAGAGAAAGGGACCTAGAAGTGTAAAAGAGAGGAGGGGTGGGGAGAGAAGAGAGGAGGGGAGGAGAGAGGGAGGAGGGAAGAAGGAGGGGATGGGAAGAGAGGGGTGCAGAGGAGGGGACTGGAGGGGGACAGCTATGTTCCGGTGCCTTATGTTATTAATGAAAATAAATTCAAAGATTCAATTTCTTTTTCAATATTAAGACGCTCCGTAATTACGGCATTTCTCATCCCCATCAACTTGCAATTGCCTTCCCAGCACGCCTAGGAAATTTGAACCTATTCCAGGGAAAAAGTCTAATCAAGATGTAGCTGCTAAGGTCATAGCGAAGGAACCGCTCCCGGCAAAGACCGGGAAGGCCAGCATACGCCTCCCTGGGAGACCCGCCGCCTCCGTATCTGCTTCCTCAGCAGTTCTCCTTTCTCCGGCAGAAGTTTAAGCAGGGGGCCACGCTGCCAGGCCAAGCGTGTGTGAACACAGTTGTCACCAAATGCAACCTGCAGACGGCGTCGTCTGAAGCACGGTGCGTAAGGCTTAGGGCTTTTATTGTGCCGTGGAACAGTTAGCGTAAGTGGCAGACAGTTTGCACCATGGGCGGAGTGACAGTTACACTGTCAAATCAAGATGTTTCTTTTTCCTCTTGCCCGTCACTCTTCAGTATCATTTGTAACGGTGTCGATAATTTACCTTTAACTGGTTCAATATAATCAAGACAAATAGACATGGATGGACACACACACACACACACACACACACACACACACATATCCCCCACACATACATACACACAAATGGCGACAGAAACAACTCAAAAACCAAGGAAGTTATGCCCTTGGCTCAAATCCTCTTCACCAAGACTCATATCCCTGCTTCTCTCTCGCCAGCTCAGCCTTTTCCACATCCTGCTCCTGTGGGTCCTTCAATCTCAGGGATACCCGAGGTTGACCCAAATCTCTATACAAGTCTCACCTCAGGCCTACTCTCTTAGATGCCTGAGAACCCAAGGACATCTAAACAGGTATCAAACATCAGGATTTGTGTTGGTTGCTTAAAATGTTTCAAGTAGCCAGTCTAACATTGCACACGTTTTTATAAGCACAGAAGTTGATGTTTAAGGAATGGCTTGCTCAGCCGAAACCGGTGTGGCTCAGTGGTAGAGCGTCGGTCTGCGGACTGAAAGGTCCCGGGTTCAATTCCGGTCAAGGGCATGTACCTTGGTTGCGGGCACATCCTCAGTGGGGGGTCTGCAGGAGACAGCTGGTCGATGTTTCTCTTTCATCGACATTTCTAGCTCTCTATCCCTCTCCCTTCCTCTCTGTGGAAAATCGATAAAATATATATATATATTTTTAAAAAGGGAATGGCTTGCTCAGGGTGACAAGAGTGGTAAGTGGTGACACTGGCGGGGAGTTCAGACCCCAAATTCCATGTTCTTCCCGTGGCATCCCAGAAAAACTCTTGAGGCTGGGCTGCAGCTGCCCGTGCCGCTAAGGCTGCGAGAATGTAAGAGGCATCGCTCATTCCTGACCAGCATCTCATCCCGGGGCCCTACTGCTCCCCTACTCCACGGGTTCCTTTGGGGTTGGAAAGTATTGATTTTTTAAAATCCTTATTGTCGAAAATATGACATAAATCCCTCCCCCACACACATACACACTGACCTCCTCTGGACACCCCCTCCCCATCCCAGGCCTCCACCACCCTGTATTGTCTCTGTCCATGGATTATGCATATATGCATACAACTTCTTTGGTTGATCCCTCCCCTCCTCCACCTTCCCTCTGAGGTTAGAAAGTCTGTTCCATACATTTTTTTATGGGTTCTTCTCTAATCACATCCTCTCCTCCTCCAAAGGCTGGGTACATGTTTCAAGGTCATCCAAGCCTGGCACTGCATTCCTTTACAAAACTGAGTGGCCCAAGGGGTGGGCATGAGAGCCAAGCCGGTCAGTGGGCACCCAGCGCGGACACAGAGGGGACGGCTCTGCTGTCCCCTGAGGTTGCTGAGCTGGGACAACGCCGCTCGGGGGCCGCCGGGAGCCGTCTCCCCGGGCTGCAGGAAGGAGCTCATCTGCCGTAGCTGAGAGCGAGGCAGGAAGACCAGATGGCAAGCCCTCTCATTTCTGTACGCTTCTGCACGTATGCTTCTCCGCATCTACAACACCTGTTTTGCTTTTCCACTCAGAAAGAGAAAAAAGATAGCTGACTCCTCTCTCATCTCAGCTGTCGGTTCCTTTAGGAGCCGTGTCCTCTTTCCCCGTGTTGCGTTCGATGCCCCTGCTCTGCGCTCTCTCTGCATCTGTGCATCTCTGTGCTGATAACCTGTCATTAAGGCTATCACACAGCATCGCAACGACTGCCTACTGTCCTTCCCACCCCCTGCATGATGCACTCCTCGTAGAGAGCGAGTGTGTGATGGTCATAAGTAACAGGTGCCAAAATCGGTGTGGCTCTGGATAGAGCGTCAGCCTGCAGACTGAAAGGTCCCAGGTTCGATTCCGGTCAAGGGCATGTAGCTTGGCTGCGGGCACATTCCCAGTAGGGGGTGGTGCAGGAGGCAGCTGATTGATGTTCCTCTCTCATTGATGTTTCTAATTCTCTCTCTCCCTTCCTCTCTGTAAAAAATCAATAAAATATTTTTTGAAGAAAGAAAGTAACAGGTGCTCATTGTTTGTAGAAAAGATGGATGGATGGTAGTGGATTTTAGGTGGGTCTTTGTTCGAAAACTCTTTCTCAAACTCTAGAAGCTGTTGAGAATTATCCTCCACAAAGAAATAGAGGAAGAATGATCTCCAAAATTCTGGGAAATCCCACATTCTTTGAAATACGCATGGTTAAAACTAGAACCAGTGAATATTATAGGCAGATATATTTTAACAGACCATAAGACAAGAATTTCTATCAATCACATGGTTTTGATGTTTTCTCTCTGTCTTTGGTATTTCAATAAGCTTTGCTATGTTCTGTGTAGATGTGGTTTTCTTATTATGATGTTGATAGCACTTCTTGAAAACATCTGATTTCTTGGTCAGTTTTGGCAAATATTAGTCAGTATGCCTTTAAATATGCTTCTTCCCCCTTTTTCCTTCCCTTGATTTCTAGAATCTAGATACAAATATACTAGAGCTTTTCAGCACGTCCTTCCACCCTCCTGTTTTTCATGCTGCTCTCTTTTTATACGGGAGGTTGAGTCTACTTCCATAAATCTTTAACTTTATCTGGAAAGGTACATGACAGATAATAGCCAAGGAGATGTTTTAAACTTATAAGAATGTGTCTGTGTACTATAAAGTTTTAGTAATGAAACTACATGATGCTGAGGTAAGAATAGAAAAATATATCCATATAACAGGGGAAAAATCAAATAATGATGGTTATACTATGTATTTATTATATACTTTAAGTAAAAGGAATGTCACATCATAAAATAAATGGCAGATGAATTAAAGATTTCAAGATCCAAGCCATCATAATATTAAAGTAGAGAAATCCTTCCTAGGTAACAGAATAAAGAACAAAAACAGATTATCTGCTTAAGCAAAAATATTATAGGGCAAAAGAGAGGTGTTAAAAAGTAAACAGATAAATAATACACTGGAAAAGGTATAAATGGCAAATAGTTAGAGAGAGAGGGAGACATATGGAGAGATAGACATATATATATATACATATATATATATATATATATATATATATATATATAGTATATATGTATATATATCTAGAGAGGGAGACAGAGATAGAAACAAAGAGACAGCGGGACAGAGAAAGAACTCTAGCGTAGGTCAATCGAAAGTTGACAAGACACACTACCCAAAAGAGATGAGAAGGACTGGGGTCACTGATGAACCACATGTGATCTCCCAAGCATGCTGAGTCCCCGCATTCAGCATGTGAGGACACGGAATCACTGACAGGCTGTCTAAATCTCACTTTTGTAGGGCTTTCTGTGTCATTAAACCTTAATGAGAAGAGCCCGAGCAGAGAAGGAGTCTCGCTTATTAAGCTCATTTTTTGCTCCATTTTCATTTCACAGAGAGACTCCTGTTCAAAGCCGCACAAGAAAGGAGTGCTCATTCTCCTTTACGGAGTAACACGCCTGTTTTGTTTGCTTTAAATTGGGTTTAAATGAGGCCTCAGAAGGAGGGAAGTCATTAAAATCCTGATCGGCGAGGTTGGCAAGTTGCCATCCGAAAGGCCTGTATGACTTCCTTTATAGGGTTCAAAGAGAAATAATAAATGCCAAAAATAAGATTACGGTTTTGCTTGATGTGCCAATTTATAATGTTCTCATCAGATTACAAACTCATAAAATTCGAAAGATAAAGAAGAAAAGCTTCATCCTTGGTAGGTAGACTTGTTGCCCCACTTAAAAGGTTACAAAATCGTAAAGTTAGAAAGATAAAGAAGAGATGAATCCTAGACAGGCAGACATTGTGTGTTTCCTTCTAGTGTTCGTGAAGATGCACACATGTGAACTCATAAACACATATGTGTGTGGTCAAATTAGTATCACACCTTGTGCACAAATTTTTATCCTGCTGTTTTCCACTCACTATTATATTATTACCATTTCCTCATAGTCATTGAGTATTATTTGAAAACAGTATTTTTTTAATTTAAATGGCTATATATGCTCCATCATAGATGAGACATAAATCACCATTAATTAGAAGTCTCCTGTTTGCCATCAATCACCATTTTAAGTAATGTACGAGAATTAACCATGTTTAAATATAAATTTGGGCTTCAATATCGCTTTAGATTTTTAGAAATTGAATCTCTATATTCAAAGAAGTGCCCATTTTAAAGACTTCAGAGTACTTATGAAAAGTCCCCCATGAAATGTCTTCCTGTGTGACGCCATGAGAGGGAATATGGGCCAAGACCTCACCCCACTCTCCAGCAGCATTCATTTCAATCGTGCCAATTTCTCTGCGTCCTTCGCACATTTTTATGTCAGCGTTCCTGTCTGTATAATTAGATATTTTTCTTCTTAATTGAAAGCTATTTGCCCCTCATTTTGTTTGTTTGATAACAGATTTCCCAGTTTGTCACACACCCTTTAATTTTGTTTTTGGTGTTGGTGACAAACTACTTACCATTTTAGGGAGTCAGATATAACAGCCTCTTTTTAATGGCCTCGCCTGTTGCTTTTATACTCTGTCTCATCTGTCCTTAATTAGTTCACTATCTGCCAATGCTTTCTCCTTGTTTTTAAATTTCAAGAGTATTTAATCCACATGAAATCCATCTGCTGGGAAGTATAAAATAACAATCTAACTTGAGTTTTTAAAATAGATTTAATCACCTCAGTATCAGTTTTTGAACATTCCCTACCCTGCTGTTTGTAAATTTTCTTTCATCGGGCATTGCATTTATTTGCTCTTCCAAAGCTCTGCGTCCTGTTTCATATACTTCCCTTTTGCATTTTTTTGTATCTTACCTAAAAATTAAGGTAATTGGGTAATTTGTTTTGATAGCTGATGGCTCACAAACATTTTAATGCTTTGATTTACATTTTTTCACTATGTCTTCATGTTTATTCTTTTCAGATGACATTCGGAATCCATTTTCAAAACTTCCCCTACAATTTGACCTCCTACTGAAATTATGTGAGCCTGCAAATTATTTGGGGAATGCTTGTTTTCTATACCCTAGTACCTGGGAACATAGTTTAAATCTTCTATTTGCTATTTTCAAGTCATGTGACCCTGGCAGATTGTTTGACCCCCTTCCGGCTTCAGTTTCCTCCTCTGGACTCTAAGCTCCCTGAAGCCAGGTCATGGTGCCCCCATTCATTGTGTCTCTCCAGTGGGGCTCAAAACAGGCACTCAATAAATATACCGCCCTGCTGGCAAGGCTCAGTGGTTGAGCATCAACCTATGATCAAGGAAGTCATGGTTTGATTCCTGGTCAGGGCACATGCCGGGGTTGCAGGCTCGATCCCCAGGCTGGAGCGTGCAGGAGGCAGCTGATCAATGATTTCCTGTCATCATTGATGTCTCTATCTCTCTCTCCCTCTCCCTTCCTCTCTGAAATCAATAAAAGTATTTAAATAAATAAATAAATAGATAAATAAATAAATATTCGTTGAGCATGGATAGATGATTGGGCAAATCCATCTACAGTCTATCCAGAAATAGTATGAGGATAAGAATTATGAGGCTATAGATTCTGAGACCTAAAACATCGAAAGTACGTGTTCAGTCCAGTTAAACCAGTCAGTGAGCTGAGCGGTTGTCTTTCCAGGCACCTCAGACTAAAACTTCATCAGGGTTCTGCTCATCCCACCCCCACCCAAAGGGGCATCTCCCAGTGGGAGGAGCTTTGGTGGGATGGGGGCGGGGCCTGATCCACAGCTTTCCTTCTGCATCCACTGGGATTTGTTGGGATTGTAATGCACCCTAGTCATGACCCCGGGTCCCTTCTGCATCTGCAGGCATGCTCCATCCAGCCTTGCCTTTGGCCATCGGGTCCACACACGCCATCCTCCTGAGTTTCAGTATCATATTGTGCACTTGAAACCTAGATAACTTTATTAACCCATGTCACCTCAATAAACTTGCTTTTTAAAAAGAGACAATAAAAATTGATTGATTGGTTGGTTTAAAAAAATAACAAAAATAATAAAAAAAAAACACCTCCATCTTTCTTTCCCTACAAAAACAAAAGGCCTTAGATTCCAAGACAAACACCTCTGCCCTGAATCTCAAGAGGCTGTTTGGATTATTTTTTTTTAAAGAAAAGAAAAAATAATTTGCCTCTGTTCTAAGTTCTTAGTGTCTCCCTTTAATGAATGCTCTCTGAGGCTGCAAAGTGGATGGAGACTGGATCATGCGGGATCATGGTGTGGAGGGAGGAAACAAACTTCAATGTGCATGTTTCAAATCTTCGGTTATCTAACCAGAGCCACCACATGGACACCCACTTCCTCTCTGCTCAGAGCCAAGGAAAAGGCAGCCAGTGGCTCCTCAGTTTCCGAGCCTGAGGGCGGGGAAGGAGACTCAGTAGCAGATAGATATACTTGTCCATTCATTTCCAAGGAATGCACTTGAAAGCCAGGGAGGGGATGGAATTCAGCCAGGAGACATCTCCTCCAGGTCTTTGGTCTCTTACAGCATAAGTAGCTCTGAAAGCAAAAGACAGAGATACAGGCCATCTTACCCAAATGGAATTATTGGTGGAATCAGGACCAGCATTAAGCATCCCAAAAATTATGTGTTTACATGCAGTTTTAATTTGATAAGTTTGACCTGTGAAATGAATGACAAAGACTGTTCTGTCTCCATGGGTCCTACGTATTGGACAGTGAATACATTTTAACTTTTTAATGAGCAAAGTCAAATTAAGCCCTAACTGGTTTGGCTCAGTGGATAGAGCATCGGCCTGGGGACTGACGGGTCCCAGGTTTTATTCCGGTCAAGGGCATGTACCTTGGTTGCTGGCACATCCCCAGTGGGTGGTGTGCAGGAGGCAGCTGATCAATGTTTCTCATCAATGTTTCTAACTCCCTATACTTCTCTCTTCCTCCCTGTAAAAAAAAATCAACAAAAAATATTTTTTAAAAGCCAAATTAATAAGCCAAACGACTTTGGGATTGTCAGAAAACTCAATTGGGAAGTGCCAAGTCCTGCTTCTATTCATTCATCAATTTGAAGTGATTTAATTAAATTGTCCTTTGAGCTTCAAGAAGGTGAGTGGAGACGATGAGGCATAACTTGAACAAAATTCTCCAGCAACTACAAGATACGGAGGGGTAAATAATCTCTGGATCTTTCCAAAATAAAAGGCAAATGCCATTCTTTTCGACCATGCATTCTCTGTTTGAGGGACTAACATGTGGAAAAACAATTAGACTTATTTTGGGTTCTTGTTCCACAAGGCAGAATTAGAATTATGTTTTAGGAGGGAATGTTTTTTTTGGTTTTGTTTTTTTTAAATATAAGTTTACCCTCATTTCTCCCAGATCACACTAGCATGGAAGGAGCAGGGAGGGAACGAGAGAGGATGAGCCGAAGGTCCAGGCAGTAATCACAGTGGCTCGGATTGAATCCACATGCCCAGGAGAATTATGGGCCCCTACATTCGCTGGTCTCCTGGGACTCATGCATTAGCTTCTTGCTTCAGGCTTGCCTGTCTGTCGTGTTGTGACCTCAGTGTGCCACATGGTGGCCTGGACCATCAGCTCTTCTTTGCCGTCGCCTTGGCCGTATCCTTAACCTCAAGGCTGTCATTGCACTAGCTGGACCTCCCCACTTCCGGTGAGCCAGGGAGGGTCCTCCCAGCAACATTATCGCTTCTTTACAAACAGGAAAGCGGGACGTGCGCTGATTTTGGTGCCATGTTTGTTTTGTTGGCCAGGCAACGAGATACCTTGAAAAGCATTCCGCTATCCCCAAGTTTTCTTCCATAATGACTGGATGTTCTAAGAGCAGAAATGCATCCGAGGTCAGCCACCTTCTTCAAGGTCTGCCCTGATTCTCCTCCTCGCCCCCCCCGCCTCTGGCACCTTTCCCCCCTCTCTGGGCAGGGGTAGTGCCTTCTGGTGGCCACGCTGGGTCCCGCTCCGCGCGTGATGTCAGGTGGCGGGTTGGGGAAGTGCCAGAGGAATAACAAACAGTGTTTCCACACTGGCGTGGGAGGGCTGGCAGTTCCTGGTGATTTCAGGCTGCTTTCCAGGCTGTTCGCTGAAGCTCGGAGGGGGACAGAGTTCTGAGTGAACGCCTTCCGCACACCACCTCTGCACACTCATTGCTGGGCCGGGCACCGCAGTCCGCTCCTCTCTCTGGGAAGCGGTGGAAGAGGAGGTGCGCTGACACACCCTTTGGAAACCTTTGTCTCTATCTGAGCCTGGCTTCCTCTTATGAGGCAGCCAACCCGAACCCCCAAAGCCACACATGTCAGTGTTGGCCTCTTCGTGTTCCAGGGAACAGGGCTCACTGAGGACACCCCCTCGGGCTCTGGAAAGTGAGTTTAAAACACACTCAAGCGTGTGCACCCAGCCAGGATGACATCCTCCACACCTCCTGCCGCGCCCTCGGCGTGGGGCTCACTGCCCATCTCTGCGTGGCTTGCCTGATGCCGGTGCCAGCTCAGGGCAGTCTGCACCAGGAAGTGTCCGTGATTTCCCCATCCAGCGTGGCCAGCTCACAGGGCGCCCATTCTGTTATCTCTTTGGACCCTCTCTCCTTCCCTTCCGTCGTAGGTACAAATGCACACGTCTTGCCTGGCCGGCATGGCTCAGTGGTTGAGCTCCCGGCAGGGGCAACTGGTCGACCACCCCCTCCCTCGCGGAGACCAAGTCCCAGCAGGGGACCTATGAACCAGGAGGTCACAGTTGGATTCCTGATTAGGGCTCGTGCCCAGGTTGCAGGCTCAATCCCCAATGTGGGGCATGCAGAGGGCAGCCGGTCAATGATTCTCTCTCATCATTGATGTTTCTATCTCTCCCTCTTCCTTCCTCTCTAATATATATATTGCATTCCTCAACTGATCTGTTGGCCTCTTTACAGCAGGGACAATGGCTGGTCCACCTTGATTTCCTCCCTAGGTACTCCCTAAAAGCTGCTCGCCTCTGTTCCAGACACTTCCTAAGCCAGCCCTCTCTCCAAACACACTGGCTCCCAGGACCTCCCTGCTGAGCTCTCTCTATCAGAATCAGGGAGAGAGTCCCGGGCTCTTTCCTGGCGTGCTCTCTCCACAACTCGCCTAACACCACGGTGACCTGCAGGTAGGGAGAGGTGCTAAGCATTGGCCACAACCAGCAGCTCCCCCAAGCTCCCCCATTTCCTCTCCAATGTAAACCCATCCCAGGACCCGGATGTAGGCCCCCAAGGGAACCGTGAGGGCCTCCCATTCCCCGTGGCTGGGCCAGCTTCACAGCTCACTCTGAGGTGGGTTGGCACAGAGGAAAGTGCAGCAGCCCGGGAGTTGGAAACCAGTCTCCTCTTGGCTTCCTGTGACTGATGTCTTTTGTTGTGGTTGTTAATCCTCACCCAAGGCTATTTTTTCCATTGATTTTAGAGAGTGCAAGGCAGGTAGGAAGGGAGAGAGAGGGGGAGAGAGAGAAAGAGAGAAAGAAACATCTATGTGAGAGAGACATTGATTGGTTGCCTCTCACAAGCACCTAAACTGAGGCTTGAGCTCAAACCTGCAGCCCAAGTATTTGCCCTTGACCAGGAATCGAGCTCTTGACCCTTCAGTGTGCAGGCTGGTGCTCTAACCATTGACTACCCCAGCCAGGCCTGAACTGATTTTTTTTGAAGAGCCATTTGTCTTCCAGATTTTGTCTCTGCGAAATTCAATCCGTGCCTTCCAGATTTTTCCCAGCCTCACAACCCTTTGTTGTAGGGTAACCTTACATGGAAACGAAACGAATACAATAAATAAAAGCAGAGCTGCCCTGACTGACATGAAAAAGGGTGCGACTGGCTCTGTCTTGCTCAATTTCTTTCCCCCATCTCTCCCCCACCTGCTCCTGGGAGAGCCCCTGGGAACCCCCTATTGCCCTATGGGACAGAGTTTGGAAATAGAATGAGACCTCTTCACCTGAGTTTCTAATCCCATCATGTGGACATCACTGACCGCCCAACGTTGAGGGGAGTTGAAGGCAGCACAGGGTCATTACCAGGGAGAAAACCTGCCATCTGCTCGGGAACCCTTTGCCTCCACGTGCAGACAGACCACAGGCCAACATCCCAGGCCTCGCTGTTTAAGGGCAGGGACCATCTGCGAAGTCGCCCCTCATGCTCCACACTGAGCACTGTGGCTGATCACCGCTATCATGTCTTTCTCGCCTCTGATGACTTTCAGGAAGTCTGAATCGCTTCCTCTGCTTCTTCTAATAAAGTATTGTGTTCTACCCGGCTTCATGTCTAAATTAGTGTTTTTGTCTCCCTCTCATCGCCACGCTGCACGCTGCCTGAGGGCATGGAGACTATCTGGCTCGGCATCCCCACCGGCAGAGTTCAGAGTGAGCCGTGGACGGAAGGTTGGGAGAACCCGCCCAGAGGTGTTCAGAAAACAGCCTACACCACACCGCAGGGAGGTTACGTGGGGAGGACACAGTACGTTTTAAAGGTAGATAGGGCTAGAACACAGCACCAGACTCTGATGGGCAAAAGGAAGCCTCAGTAAAGAAGGTGTGGCTCAGCGGTTGAGTGGGGTCACAATTCAGTTCCTGGTCAGGGCACATGCCCGGGCTGCAGGCTTGATTTCCAGTGTGGGGCATGCAAGAGGAAGCCAATCAGTGATTCTCTCTCATCATTGATGTTTCTATCTTTCTCTCCACTCCGAATATATATATATATATATATATATATATATATATATATATATAATTTTTTTTAAGAAGGCAGAACAGTGCAGGGGTCCTCAATGCCAGGAAGGCCTTGGTTCTGGTGACCAGCTGGGCAACTGCTCTGCCTCAACTCATCCTTTCTCAATCTGAGTGGAAAATATTACTCACTTCACAGGATTCTTTTGAGGATGAACAGTCTAATGCATTTAGAGTAGTCAGCATGATGCCTGGCACATAGCAAGCACTCAGATGTTAGCTATTCTTATTTCATAATGTTCCTGTGCCATGCCTAAAACAGCATCCCAAGCCAGTGTCAATGTCTCAGAAATATTTGGTAGGTCGTTCCCTTCGGAGGCTGCGAAAACAGCTGTAATTGGGCAATGTCTTAGTTGCTCGGGCTGCTGTAACAAAACACAAGACCGAGGAGCTTGCAATCAACAGAAATTTATTGGTCATGGTTCTGGAGACCGGAAAGTCCCAGGTCAAGGTGACAACAGGGTAGCCTTCTGGTGAGAGCGCCCTTCCAACATATTCATAGCCCAACGCTGTCCTCAACAGGCGAGGAGGGGCCTTAAGGCGCTCCCTAGAGTCTTCTTCATAAGGGCACTAATCCCGTTCATGAGAATTCCACTCTCATGACCAAAGTACCTCCCAAAGACCCTCCCCTCCACACACACACACACACACACACACACACACACACACACACACACCTGTTCCATTTCCAGGTTGCACTCAGGGAGAGTTCTGCCAACAATACATTGTAGTGAGAACCCAGGTGACCCCTGAGGAACAGCTGTGGGGGGAGACGTTCTCTTCACTGTTTCCCTAAAAAGCCAGTGGCGGGTGCCTGGGCTGAGGAAAGCCTGTAAGGAAATGCTGTGCATGGACTGGTAAAGTAACTGTTATTCCCGCGGACAATGGACTACAAGCACCCATGTCCTCGTTGATACATTCATGCCCTTGCATTTGCACTTCCCTGGTCCTCTTAAGCTAAATCCATCCTTTACAAAGTGAAAGTGCAATTGCTCTGGCCCAGGTTTCTAAACTAAGTTCCCTTTTTTTCTGCTCATAAAATCTGTATGGCTGGAAGGCCACCCTCACGGACTGTTCCTCCCCATGCTAAGATTCTGCTGCTCCTGTAATGCTAGATGGTTAGGAGGATTCAATACATTCTTGCAGGGATAGTGCTTAGACTAGTGTCCTGCTCTATTCTAGCAGAAGAGCCAGCCCTCCGTGTCATTGGCCATTCATCTCCCCACTGTCAGTTTCCTTGGCCACTGTAGCTTGCCCTCTGTGGTCTGGATTTGGGGAGCCAACCTGAGGAAAAGGATGCCACGTGCGTGCGTGGCAGTTGTTCAAAGCTGTTCAGGAACATTCCAGCTCCCTTATCTTCCTGGCACCAGGCAGGAATGCACCTGCTCAACCACTGTCACTGGGTGTGGCCAGGTGGCTAGTTCTGGCCACTGGGCTGTGAGTAGAAGCAATGCCTGTCACCTTCAGGCAGGAACATGTGACTGCTGATGGCGGACCCTCTGCTGTCACTCTGCAAAGGAGACCACCTGCGTTTCAGATAACAGCAGCTCCTTTTCTGTATTGGTCCCCAACTGAGAACTACCGTAGATGAATGAGAGTTTCTGCCCACCTGCCATGGATATAGAGCATGAACAAGGAGTAAATCTTGACTCTTTCAAGCCACTGGGATTTGGTTTGCTTGTTACCATGCCTAACCCTAGCCTAACCTGACTGATACACACCGGTAACTTGACAATCAAAAAACAAACTATTGTGTTTGGCTTATTGACAACACACACAGGCTCTTTCCCGGTGGTTGTTTCTGCCTTAGCATTGCCAAGAGAAAATGTGGGGGGAAGGGGAAAATAAGGCTCCTCCTTCAAGTATGCTCTTCTCTGAGGTCCCCATGTTGTGGTTCCTGCTCACATTCACTTGGCGATAAGATGGCCGGCCTCGAACCCATGCCTTATCCTCAATTTGACACTCAGGGTTACCAACCACGGGCCGCTCCTTCATGGTGACTGACATTTTGGTATCCTGCTCTACCTCCTGGTTCCAGTCAGCACCATCTCAGTCATCAGAAATTTTCAAACAATGCTGAACATCAAAAGGAAGAAAAAGGGAGTTTCCAGCCCTTTTAAAACTTGGCTCCTTATGCAAATACGCTCCACTCCACCCAGTAATCTTGAAGCTCTCTACACCGGGAGAATGGGTGGCTTTGTCATGCCACCTAAGGGTGGCTCCCAAATCCCAGGAATCAGCACCATCCCATCTCCTGCTGAGGTGTGTGGGCAGTTGCCCAAAACCAGGCCAGTGACTATGGGAAAGATGTTTGCTTGCTGCCTCTGGGATAGAAGCATTTTCTTTAAGTGAGATCTGCCCAAAGCACTAGATGGAGCAGACACCACCATGGAAGGCATGGCAGAGGGATGGAGAGACACCAGGTCCTGGGGCCATTGCTTAACTGCTGACGCAAACTGCCCCTGACGTCTGTCCTGTCCTGGTTCAGTTTAATGCACTTTCTCTTCAAGCCACTTAGGAGTTTCTGTTACTTGCAACCAAGTATATTATAACTGATGTACGTTTAATAACCAGAACGACAATAATAGCTATATTACAAATTCACAGAGCAATTGGGAATAAAGCTTAATGAGGCATATACAATTGCTTTGTAGGTTTTATCAGGCAAGTGTATGTTGCTGAGAGGTCTTCCCTTTAAGAGATAGGCTTGGAGAGGATCTTAAAGATGTAGAGGATTAAGCCCTAGCTGGTTTGGCTCAGTGGACAGAGCATTGGTTGTGCACCAAGGGTCCCAAGTTCGATTCTGGTTGAGCATGCAAGAGGCAACCAATGTGTTTTCTCACACTGATATTTCTGTCTTTCCCTCTCTCTTCCACTCTCTCTAAAAATCAATGGAAAAATATCCTCAATTTAAAATTGAGAATTAAAAAAAAAAAGATGTAGAGGATTTGTTATTTTAAGAGTTAGAACTTTTTCTTAATAGAGTTTGTCAGGAAGGTTGAATTTTTAATATACAAATTGAACAGAATAGGAAATGTGGTCAATACTATGAATGACAAACTTTTTATTTATTTTTTATTTTTTAAAATATATTTTATTGATTTTTTACAGAGAGGAAGGGAGATAGTTAGAGAAGCATCAATGAGAGAGAAACATCGATCAGCTGCCTCCTGCACACTCCCTCCTGGGGATGTGCCCGCAACCAAGGAACATACCCTTGACCGGAATTGAATCTGGGACCCCTCAGTTCAGTCCGCAGGCTGATGCTCCACCCACTGAGTCAAACCGGTTTTGGCATGACAACCTTTTAGAAGGAAATGATTTGCATGAAACCTTGTGCTCAGGGCAGAGTTAAGTGCTAAATAACTTTGTTTTTAAATTTTCTTTTTAAAAATAAATTAATCATGCAGAAAAATCATACATATTTACAAAATGTAAAGAATTACAAAAGTGTGTAATGTAGCTGAAACCGGTTTGGCTCAGTGGATAGAGCATTGGCCTGCGGACTGAAAGGTCCCGGGTTCAGTTCCAGTCAAGGGCATGTACCTTGGTTGCAGGCACATCCCCAGTAGGGGGTGTGCAAGAGGCAACTGATCGATGTTTCTCTCTCATCGATGTTTCTAACTATCCCACTCTCTTCCTCTCTGTAAAAAATCAATAAAATATATATATATATATATATATATTATTTTTTTTTAAAGTGTGTAATGTAGACCTAATCTCTTTCCTTCCTCTGACCTCTCAGTCATCCAATATAGCTTCCTTCAGGTTCTGGGTCATGATTCCAGAGTATTCTATACATTTACAAATAAGTGTGTTTCTATTTTGTGTATGTGTGTGTATACACACACACACACATTTACAAATATACGTATATTTATATTTTGTGTACATATACAATGACAAATATCCTATAAACATTAGCAACCGCCACACACTCTCCTGCTCCATCTCATTTACTCTTTTTTAGATCACGGTGTATCTCGAAGGTCTCTTCCTGTCCGTGCCTAACGAGCTGTGCGCCCATTTCTTAACAGCCAGAGAATTCCAAATACAGCCCGGGCAGAATTCGGGTCCCCCGAGTCTGGCCGGGTGTATGGTTGGGCGTTGAGAGAGTCTCCCATCTTTGCTGATGTCAGTGATGCCACGGTTGTCCTTCTGGGGCGACATTTCACAGACGCGGGAGCCCATCTGTAGGATAAAATCCGAAGTGGCGCAAGCTGCTGATTCAAAGGGCATATGCAGAGGAACTTGCATGCTTGAATTCATGGATGTTAAATTCGGTACCTCCGTGGGAAGCCCCTTGGGGCGCCAAAGCAACTCCCCAAAGCTGCGGGTTCCTGGGGTGAGGGCTGTGGACCCGCAGAGCAAGGTCCAGGTCGGGCTGGGAGGGGCGCCCCAGGCCCACCCCTCCACCCCTGCACCCCTCCACCCCTGCACCCATCCACCCCTGCACCCCTGCACCCATCCACCCCTGCACCCATCCACCCCTGCACCCCTCCACCCCTGCACCCATCCACCCCTGCACCCATCCACCCCTGCACCCCTCCACCCCTGCACCCCTCCACCCATCCACCCCTGCACCCATCCACCCCTGCACCCATCCACCCCTGCACCCCTCCACCCCTGCACCCCTCCACCCCTGCACCCCTCCTCCCCTGCACCCCTCCACCCCTGTACCCATCCACCCCTGCACCCCTGCACCCATCCACCCCTGCACCCCTCCACCCCTGCACCCCTGCACCGGGCGGGGACCCGCGTGCGCCCCGCCGGAGCCCCGGACCCGCGGCCCAGCACGTGCGATTCCACGTGAGCCTCCCGCGGGCGCGCAGCTGGGGAGTGCGCACGCGCCGGCCGCGGGGAAAGTAGGTCAGACTCCTCCTCCCTCCTCCCACGTGACCGCTCCCCTCAGCTACCCCGGCTCCCTCCGCCCCTCCGCCCGCCCGCCGGGCGCAGCCGGGATGCGCTCCGCAGCCAACGTGACGGGACGGGGCGGGGCGGGCGCGGGCGGGGCGGGCCGGTGCTCCAGCGCCGGGCGCCCGCGAGGATTTGCCGGTTCTCCTCCCGGCAGAGCTCCGCGCCGCGAGGTCGGGCGGGCGGGCAGAAGGGAGCGCGGCGCGGAGGGCGCGGGGCTGGAAATGAAGGGGAGGAGAGACTTCCCATCCCCGCTGGGCTCAGGGCTGAGCCCTCTTCCCTGCTTTCTGAAGCCGAGCTGCCTGAAGGAGGGGAGCTCGGGATGAACCGAACCGCTCCGATTGATCCCTTGCAGCCCCGTTTGTATAACTGGTGTAACTCAGACCTTCCTGGAAGCAAACTTGGGAGAGGTGATGGAAAAGAATGCTAATGGGTCCTGGAGCTTTGCAGGGAGGGGTATTGGGCAGGCCCCATTTCTCACCTCCTTCCACCCCCCAGCCTCAGCCCCCCACAAAGACAACTCCCCCCTAGAAAGCTTTTAAGCAGATTTCTCACAGTCCCCAACGGATTCTGGAGATGCTGGTGGTGGGTGTCAGATGAGGCAGGGTAAGGTGGGGGGAGCTGAAGGCAGCTCTGAATCAACTGAAGCCCGAGGTTTTTGCTTGTGTGCGGGGATAATTTTAGTTCTTGTCCCTCCTCCCCTTCTGAGCTTTTAACTTGTTGCACAAACGACATTGTCTCAATGAGCTGCAATCCAGTGGGAGGACTGACAGGCAAAAGCAATGGGTTATGATGCACCTAGAGGCCTAATGCGCAACATTCATGGGTAGGGTCCCTAGGCCTGGCCAGCAATCAGGGCCAATCTGCCAATCTGTGGGGAGACCTGCACCCCCACTAACTCCACCAGTGGTCACCTCCCTCTGTGGGGTGACCCAGCAGGGTGATTGGGCACACACACACACACACACACACACACACACACTGGCACCCGCCTTGGCTGGCCAGGGGCCTGCTGGCTGGGGGAAGCTCCTGCATTGAGCATCAGCACCCTGGTGGTCAGTGCACATCATAGTGACCAGTTGTTCCACCATTGGGTCAATTTATACATTAGGCTTTTATTATATGGGACTAGCGGCCTGGTGCACAAAATTTGTGCACTGGGTTGGGGGGTGGGCAGGGTCCCTCAGCCCTCCCTTCCTCCCTGTAACCTCTTGCACTCTGGGAGCCCTTGGGGGATGTCTGACTGGTGGCTTAGGCCATCAGCCTGACATCCTTAGCACTGCCACCAGAACTGCACTGCGCTTGCCAGCTGTGAACCCGGCTCCTCCTGTGGGAGTGCACTGTCCACCAGGGGGCATCTCCTGCGTTGAGTGTCTGCTCCCTGGTGGTCAGTGCGCGTCATAGGGACCAGTAGTTCTGCCGTTCAGTTGAGTTGCATATAAGCCTTTTATTATATAGGATGGGCTACCAGCCCTTTCGTAGCGGTGCGTCCACGTGTTATGTAGGCACAGTGGAGGTGGTGGTGGTGGTGGGACGGCTGAGTGCAGGAGTGGGTGCCCTGAGTCCTGAAAGCTAAGTGGGAGTCAGCTGGCAGGAAAGTAAGGCCGAGGGGGTGGGAAAGTGTTCCAAACAAAGGGAAGCGCTGGCAGTTACATAACATTTCCCTCAAGGAGTCCTTTACTATAATTGTCTTAGCGGCGCATATGATCGGAATGCATATTGTTTCCATTCATGTTATTCTAAGCAGTGTCTTTAGCGAATGTACTTTTGCATAATGCTTTCCCCCTCTGTTTT
This sequence comes from Vespertilio murinus, assembly GCA_963924515.1. Taxonomy (NCBI): domain Eukaryota; kingdom Metazoa; phylum Chordata; class Mammalia; order Chiroptera; family Vespertilionidae; genus Vespertilio; species Vespertilio murinus. The sequence continues at coordinate 25,335,014 of OZ004718.1, read as the reverse complement.
AAGTAAATCCCAGGAGTGGGATTGCTATGTAAAAGATACAAATATTTTGTAACTTTTGATAAAATATTGTAAACTGTTCTCCCCCAAAAGTTGTACTAGTTTGTACCAAGGTGGCATTTAAATATTTAGCATTCAGGCAGTAAGTAGTCCACTATTTTTTAAATATCTTTTTTTATTGAGTTCAGAGAGGAAGGGAGAGGGGGGGAGAGAGAGAAAGAGAGAAACATCAATGATGAGAGAGAATCATTGATTGGCTGCCTCCTGTATGCCCCCTACTAGGGATCGAGCCGGCAACCCGGGCATGTGCCCTGGACCAGAATCAAACCCAGGATCCTCCAATCCACAGGCTGGCACTCTCTATCCACTGAGTCAAACCACCAGCTAGGGAGTAGTCCAAATCAATGAAACCCAATAAGATTAACACTTGATTTATTAGATAATACAGCATTTCTGATTTTGGGGACTCGGGATAAAATTCTAATTGAATTTGCAACACAGAAACTGTCAGATGAATGCATTTAATCCCTACAGGGAGCCACCTGGTGTGCCCATTGGGGGGGGGGGGGAAGAAGAGTGAGACAATTTAAAGCGGTACCACGTGCCTGTCTCTGGTTGCCCCTTTCTTTCTTCTTCTTTTTAAAAAAAATATATTTTATTGATTTTTTTACAGAGAGGAAGAAAGAGGGATAGAGAGTTAGAAACATCTAGAAACATCGATGAGAGAGAATCATCAATCAGCTGCCTCTTGCACACCCCCTACTTGGGATGTTCCCGCAACCACGGTACATGCCCTTGACCGGAATCGAACCTGGGACCTTTCAGTCCGCAGGCCGATGCTCTATCCACTGAACCAAACCGGTTTCGGCTGGTTGCTCCTTTCTTACTGTGAACAAAGGGCAACAGAGAAACTCCACACAAGCCAGGACAGCCCTAAGCCCAGCCGTTCCCACATCTCTGCCTCCGTGTCAAAGCAGCCGCAGCATCAGGCCAGATTGGGACCTGAGGCCACTGTCACCGCAGGAGGAAGGTGGGTCACATGTCTGGGATCAGAGCTACAGAAACTGACATGCACTTTCCCAACTCAGTGTCTGCTGGCATCGACTGTACACCTTCCAGGAGAAAGCAATGCTATGATGTTCAAAAGGACATTTAAGCTGGTGAAAAAGTAAAACACAAACATACACAAAACCTCATAGACACAGACAACAACAGTATGGTGATTACCAGAGGGAGAGGGGAATGGGGAAGGTAGGTATAGAGGGTGAAGGGAGGTATAGAGGGGGAAGGGAGGTATAGAGGGGGAAGGGAGGTATAGAGGGGGAAGGGAGGTATAGAGGGGGAAGGGAGGTATAGAGGGGGAAGGGAGGTATAGAGGTATATGAAGGGGGTAAATGGTGATGAAGGAGACTTGACTTGGGGTGGTGAACACAATATAATATGCAGATGGTATATTATGGAATGGTACACCTGAAGCCTATATAATTTCATAAACCAATGTCACCCCCAAAATTCACTTTTAAAAAGGGACATTTGGGAAAGTGGCAATTTAGGTAATTTATAGGGACAATGAAATCAGAATATTTTTATTTCTGTTTTTATTTTTTGCCTGTGCTAAGCTAGGCCATTAAGGAGAACTGAAGCCTGGGGCAGAGATACTTTTGCAGGACTTTCATACTGTGGGTGTTTTCCTCACACCCATTATGCACACTCTGTAGGGGATGACCTTCTGCTTTAGCCGCTTGGATGTGAGGTGGGGCTTGCTTCCCCTCCGTTTCAGGGGTTGTCCTTAATTGAAGTAACAAGTCAGGGTAGTTCCATTGTCCTTTTATTAAAAGAGTTGATTCAGCAAAAGCACTTAGGAGAGTATCTGGCGCATGGTTAGTGCTCAATGAACATTTACTGCTGTGATTACCAGTGTAACTATGAGTGGTTCGCAGAGGAAGCCTGGCCTTGTCTCCATGGTTACATGATGCCGTTCTTTCTCCTTGGATGGGGGTGAAGAGGCATGTGGAATTATTGGTGCCCTCCCTCCTTCTTGAGGGGAGCTCACAGTTCTGGAGGCTAGACGTCTGAGATCAAGGTGCCAGCAGGATGTGTGTGTGTGTGTGTGTGTGTGTGTGTGTGTGTGTGTGTTTCTGAGAACTCTCTCCTTGGCTTGTAGATGGCCATCTTCCGTGTTCTCACGCGGCCTTCCTTCTGTGTGTCTGTGTTTTGATTTCCTCTTCTTAAAAGGACACCTCTCATAATGGAGTAGGATCACCCTTGTTTTAACTAAATTACCCCTTTTAAGACCCCATTTCCAAATCCAGTCACATTCCGAGACATCATGGGCCAGGGCTTCGTAATATAAAATCGGGGGTAGGGGCACACAACTAAGCCCAGAACACCCAACAAGACATTAATGGTATCATGTAGATCACTTAAAATTCAATCTCTACTCTTTTTATAGTTCTCTTGTTTAGGGGTGTGTGTGTGTGTGTGTGTGTGTGTGTGTGTGTGTGTGTGTTTATGCAGGCCTGGTTCCTTCCAACTGCCTTCCCCTATTGGCCATCTTGTGGTGGCCATCTTGTGTCCCACATGGGGGCAGGATCTTTTATCACATGGGGGCCACCTTCTTGTGTGTTGGAGTGATGGTAAATCTGCATATTACTCTTTTATCAGGTAGGATATACAATGATGTAGAGTCTGGGGAAGGGAGAGGAACTGAGGTTGCAAGAGCATCCCTCTAAGTACAGATCCAGAAAAACAACATGCAGTGAAGCCCCGGCTAAGTCTACTCTTAAATATCTGTCCAATTCGCATTGATGACAGGAAGGGGAATGTAAAGGCATCTTCGGTGTTTTTACTCTTTGTGAAGACGGGCAAAGATTTTCTAAAGAATCTGTTTCAGGCTAAACTCTCTCTCTTCTTTGTTTCTCCCTTAATACTTCTTAGCTAGACCTTTAAGTTCTTCCTTTTTTTTTTTTTAATATGTTGATATTGATTTCAGGAAGAGGAAGGGAGAGGGAGAGAGAGATAGAAACATCAGTGATGAGAGAGAATCATTGATTGGCTGCCTCCTGCATGCCCTCGGCTGGGGATGGAGCCCACAACCGGTGTATGTACCCTAACCAGAAATCGAACCATGACTTCCTGGCTTATGGGTCGGCACTCAACCACACTGGTTCCTCCCAACTGCCTTCCTCTGTTGGCCATCTCATGGTGGCCATCTTGTGTCCCACATGGGGGCAGGATCTTTTATCACATGGGGGCCAATTTCTTGCGTGTTGGAGTGATGGTCAATCTGCATATTACTCTTTTATCAGGTAGGATATACAATGATGTCTATAAAATGCTTGGCACTCTCATGTGGTTCCTGGCATCATCGGCAATATTTTCTTAAGGGAAAAAAAATAGGTTAAAAAAAAAACCAAGATTCTACTTTCTTCAAAGTTTCCCGTTATTGAGAGAAATTCAAAAGGAATCGGACTAAATTTGGAAGCTCAGGTTTGCCTGTTGGTGAACGGGGACACCAGCTTGGACGTGGCCGCTTACCCACAGGGGAAGCACCCAGTGCCCACAAACAGGAGGCGCGGTGACGCTCCCCCAGGGAACCGGAGGAGCCCCTAAGCTCCGTTGGGGCATCACAGGGGCAGCAGCCCGCAGCATCCCCTGCGAGCTGGTGAGAGCACAAGCCCTCTCAGGCTGAGTTGCCGCGGCAATCTGGCACAGTCCTTCGCAATACTACGGGGAAGTGGGTTCCAACAGGATGTGCAGTATTTACAAGCTCTCATGTTCTTGCAGGACCTAAGCTTAGTGATACAAAGCAGGTGGCTGTAAACTCTACTCTAGTTGTTGTTGGGAAAGGGAAGAAAATTGAGCCCTTTGTAAAAAAACATTAACCCGTTCAAGTCCTGAGCTTGCTTGGGGTGAATTTTTGCATCGACCTGAGTGTTCAGCAAAGTGGAAGGAGGGAAGGAGGAAGAAAGGGAAGGAAGGAGGGAGGGAAGGAAGGATGGAAGGAAGGAAGGAAGGAAGGAAGGAAGGAAGGAAGGAGGGAGGGAGGGAGGGAGGGAGGGAGGGAGAGGGAAGGGAAGGGAAAAGGAAGGAAGAGCCTGCTTATCCTCTTACACTGAGAGAGAAATAAACCTCTCTATCAATGAAACCAGCGCTGTGCAGGGATGTGAGCAGAAATGGCATGTGGTACTTCTGGGCCCAGCCCTTAAAGGAAAAGGTCTCTGTCTTTTCCTTACCTTGTGTCCCGGATGCACACGGAGGCAGCGGAGAAGCAGCAACCTTGCATCTGACGCTCAGGAATGGAGCGTTGTCCTGAGAACGGCAGGGCCACCTGCTCGTCCTGTGCTGTCCTGATGGACAACTGTCTGACACACAAACTTCCAGCCTGCTGGAACCCCTGTGCTTTTGGCGTCTCTTTGTTATAGCATCTTGTATCCTAACTTATAGATTTCCTTTCAGACTCCAACCTGAAGTCCTTAATCTGAAGACAAGTATGCCTAGCACAGTATTTGGAACAAAATGCATACTAAAAATATGTCATGCCCCACCCCCTCCCTCACGCAGCACCTGATTTTCACACCTGAAAGCCCTAAGGTCAGGGGCTAAGTTGTTTTATTTTATTTATTTATTTCTTAAATATATTTTATTGAGTTTTTACAGAGAGAGAGGGATAGAGAGTTAGAAACATCAATGAGAGAGAAACATCGACCATCTGCTTCTTGCACACCCCCCACCGGGGATGTGCCCGCAACCAATGCACATGCCCTTGACCGGAATCAAACCCGGGATCTTTCAGTCCGCAGACCGATGCTCTATCCACTGAGCCAAACCGGTTTCGGCAGGGGGCTAAGTTTTAATGGGAATCTAAATGCCTGTTTTTAGAAGAGGTTTTCTTCAAAGGCTAGAATCAATGGGTGTGTATGTCAAGAGATGTCTCTATTTTTGACATTAAAAGGTTCCAGTTTGGGGCCTATGCAGAAGCAGGCAGGATTGGTTCCCGCCTCATCGCTGTCATTCGTGGCTCTCCATCCATCCAGCCCGACAGTCTGGCCCTCCTCCCAGGGCCACGGGGGCGCGCACAGACATGCAGCGGCAGGAGCGCGCTGGTTCGCACTACGGTGGTGCCACTCTTTCCTGAGACAGTTAAAGCCCCTGAACGCCCACCGCTGTCAGGGTGTTAATGACATTGGGCAGCGGTCAGAGCCATGGTCAGGAGATTTGTGGAACAGGGAGGAGAGGCCTCATCTTGCTCAACATCCACCAGGGGGGGGTGTGGGAGGGCGGAGAAGGGCAGCCAACCTCGTTTACCAAGAATGAGAGAGGTTCTTTGCACACCTTGCTTCCCTCATTCCTCACCAGCTCCCTAGGAAACAGGCATTATGGTCCCCCATTTTATTGATGCGAAACGGGAGGCTTGGCAGATTTGACTACTTGTCCAAGAATGCTGCCCGAGGGGATTCATAAAACCACGTTCTCTTCCATGTCATTGTGGGCTAAAACCTCACCTTCCTCCCCCTCACTCCCCCCCTCCCATACTGTCCCCTCCCCCAGGCCCCTGCCATTGTGACAAAGAGGTGTGAGCTCTGGATTGCTAGTGAAGGAAGGTAATTCCCCGGACCTTGGGCTCAGGGTCCCCTCTGAAAACGGTGGGGTACTGGAGATGAGCTGGAAGATCCGTCCAGTTAACATTCAGACTCTCGCAGGAAGAGGGCGTGGAACCCCGCGGCTGGGGCCGGAAGGACGGGGTGCTGCACAAGGCTGACCTCTCTGCTCCATTCCACTCCGCCATGCTCAGCTGGGAGGGCCATCACTTCCCTGAATTTAGCTGCTTTGTCCATGAACTGTGCATTGAGCCCCTTCTGGATGCCTGACATTGTGCTTGGGTCACAGGGATGGACAAATACATCTGATGCCCGGCCTCACTGGATTGGGGGGGGGGGGCACTATACACAAACAATGACACATTTTTTAAAAAGTATTAAGAAAGAAAGAAGACTCTGAGGAAAAGACTCTTTAGAGAGGGCCCCCAGGGTAGGCACCCATAGGAAGGTGACCCAACACCCCTCCCTCTTTAAATCCCAGTGCCTTTTGGGGTAAGTTGTTTTGAAGGAAAACATATATTTAGAAAAATCTGCCTATTGTAAGTGTTCAGCTCAACACATTTTGACAATGTGGACATCTCTATGTAACTAGCGTCCAGATCAAGATACCAACCATGACTCCCAGCCCGAATCTCCCTCCATCCATCCATCCATCCATCCATCCATCCATCCTTCCATCCATCCATCCATCCATCCCCATCTTAGGCTGCAGCTGGCCCCTAGCACTCCTGAGTGATGATGGCCACATTTTGATGAATTTATGAGCTGGTTGTTACACCGCCACCATTAAAATTAGGTCTGGCTACCCAGCTGGCATGGCTCAGTGGTTGAGCACTGACCTGTGGACCGGAGGTCACTGTCTGATTCCCAGTCAGGGCATAGGCTTGGGTTGCAGGCTCCATCCCAAGTGTGGGACATGCAGGAGACAGCCCACACTTGATTCTGTCTCATCATTGATGTTTCTAGCTCTCTCTCCCTCTCCCTCCCTCTCTGAAATCACTAAAAATATTTTTTAAAAGAAAAAGAAAGAAAAAAGGGCCTGGAATATAGCTCACTAAATATTGGTTGAAAAGCTAAGTAAGCCCTAACTGGTTTGGCTCAGTGGATAGAGCGTCGGCCTGCAGACTGAAGGGTCCCAGGTTCGATTCCAGTCAAAGGCATGTACCTTGGTTGCGGGCACATCCCCAGTGGGGAGTGTGCAGGAGGCAGCTGATCAATGCTTCTCTGTCATTGATGTTTCTAACTCTCTATCCCTCTCCCTTCCTCTCTGTAAAAAAATCAATAAAATACACACACACACACACACACACACACACACACATATTAAAGCTAAGTAAATATGGACTAGACTAGGAAGGTTCAAGGAGAGTGGAAATCAAATGTAGTTGGCCATGTGAAGTCCTTTTAATCCTGTATTCTCAGGTGGCATTAGCTGTGGGGGCTTTCGGATGTGTATGTGAGTGAGGTGCTGGAAAGATCACTGGACACACAGAAAAAAGTAATAAGTACTCAGCATTCACCACTTCCTACTAGCTGACTACGTTGTGCTACTGTTTATGCTCTTGAGGTCATTTCCATCTACTGTATCTGTCTGGTGGAAATGCCACACAAAGTTTTCCTACAGCACAACTTTTCCCACCTCCGCATTAAGCGAGATGCCGTTAGTAGCTTGAAATTGGCCAAGATAGGAGCATTTACACCAGGGAAATCAGCCAGTGCTGCAAATCATGGCTCTCCTTCCCGGAGAGCCCATTGTTGACCATTTATCAGCCCTGCTCCCCGGCGTAGGCGCTACTGAACCAGCTTCTAAACCCGAGGAAAGTCTGGGTCCAGGACAGATTCTTTGGGATGGGATCGCTGTGGCCCCACCCACACTGTTTGTGAGACTCATCCGTGTCCCGGTGTGGAGTGGATTCAATGAGGGGAGAGTGAATAGCAGGGGTACAAGGATGGGAGAGGCGGACACCAACAAAGAGGGACCTCTGGCCAGATTTTGCTTTCGGGGATAATATCTGAGAATGGAGTTAGGAAGGGGAGGCGGAGCTTTGGGATGGAGCCCAGGGTGATTGGCCTCAATCCTGATGTCAGAAAGGGTCACAGCTTTGAGAGAGGTCCTAGGACCCTCAGAGCTGTGGTGGGGGGAAGGAATTGAGGACTGTTTGGAAGGAAAAATGCGTAAGCAGGGGCACCAGCTAAGGGATTTGTAACCGATAGTTAGAGGATTAGGGGAGCAGGAAATGAACATATGGTAGAGGAGACGAGGCTTGTAGACAAGGCAGATTGTAGCCATGAAATTAAGACGGCCCTACTTTTTCAGAAAAAACAGCAGGTATTATTGTAGATCCCTGGTTTCAAAGACTTCTTTGGTTTGAAACAGGATGGGGAAGGTGACTAACCCTCAGGAAGAGAAAGGGGAGTCTTATCTCCATGATAAAATTATGGTGATAAAATTATGGAGAAAACCGGAAAAGGGTCATAGAGAGGAAGGGCTGATCCCCACCCCCAAGGTGCAATATGCAGCAATATTCTGCATGAGTTGAAAGAAGAGGAGGTACTTCCAATCTTTCGTGTTTGTTCATTCATGTTCCAAGCAGTAGGCTCGGTGCCTTTGATGAAGAGGCCATGTCAGAGCCTAGAACTTAGCTTTGACAGTCCACGTCTTATTTGAGGGAGTGAGAAGATGAGGCATGCAGGAGGCGGGCGGGATGGGGGACACGCACAATATAGAGCAGAGGCTAAAGCCGTCTTCTGCCTTCCCTCCCACCTCGCCACAGCAATGGGGAAGGAGAGATGTGTTCTGCTGGGCAGAGCCATTCTCCTTTTTTTTTGCTTGTCTCCAAGACCTGAGACTGACAGCCACCGTCAGTCAGTGCCGTGGCCGTGGGGCTGCTGTAGCCGTGGGATGGTCAGCCACAGCACGGCCACAGGTTGAGAACCGCTGCTGTAGAGCCTAAGACCATCGGAAAACACAGATATTTACATTACGACTCATTAACAGTAGCAAAATCACGAGGTAGTAACGAAAATAATTTTATAGGTGGGGGTCACCACAACATGAGGAACTGTATTCAAGGGTCGGGGATTAGAAAGGTTGAAAACCACTGCTCTAAACCAGCAGCCACATGCAGCTCTTTGTACCCTTGAGTTTTTAGCAAAGGCCAGCTTTGGAGTACCCTAATGAAGTTACTAACAATGTACCCACCTATGTACCGTAGCTTAAGTTTAAAAATTTTGGCCCTCAAAAGAAATTTCAATCATTGTCCTGTTGATATTTGGCTCCGTTGACTAATGAGTTTGCCGACCACTGCTCTAGACCCTCGGGGGCAGTGCGTCCCTGCTGACACCTTGACCTCAGACTTCTGGCCTCCAGAACTGTGAGAGAAGAGTTTCTCTTGTTTTCAGACACCACATTTGTGATCATTTGTTAGGGCAGCCCCAGCAAACTGTACCCTCTGTGAAGAAGGCAGAGATTAGCCCGGTCAGCGTGGCTCAGAGATCCAGGTTCAATTCCTGGTCAAGGCACTTGCCCAGGTGGCGGGCCCCATCCCCAGAGTGGGATATGCAGGAGGCAGCGGATCAGTGATTCTCTCTCATCATTGATGTTTCTATCTTTCTCTCCCTCTCTCTTCCTCTCTGAAACCAATAAAAAAAGAATACATATATATTTTTAAAGGCAGACATTAGACCCTACGCTGGACTACCAAACGAGAATTTCCAGCAGCAGGCCCAGGCAACCGCATCTAAATGAACTCCTCTGAACTCTGCTCAAGTTTGACAACTCCTGGTAAAGAACGACCAAGTATGGCTTCATCTTTCAGGACTGAACTGGCCCAATGTCTCAAGATTCTTTAAAAAAAAAAAAAAAAAAAGCAAAAACAAAACACAAAATAAAGGAAATCCCATAGGCTGTCTGCCATTTTCTTAGCAAAGAGCCCGGGCTTACTAGGCAATGATACGAGATACCCAGATTACTGGTCATCGGAGACTTATAATCACTTAAGCATCGGCTGGGGAGCAACTGGAGACATGGTGACTGAGTCTAAAAACAAGGTGACAGGTCTCATTGGATGGGAGCCCTCTGATTCAGAGTGCGAGGAAGCTAACACGGAAGGGGGGGGGGACCTGAATGGCCAGGGGTGAGTCTCGGCGGGTAAGCAGAAACCGCGCTGAGAGGTAATGGAGACTCTGGGAAGCCTTGATAACGAGCAGGATTAACCTGCAGATTTGGAGAAAAGCTGACACCCAGAGGAGGAAGCACCCAGCTACCGATCTGTGACTGATATCGTGCACTCCCTCCAAGGTCGGCAGGAAAGAGCAGTCGAAATGTGAGACCTGGAGAAAATGATGCTTAGGCAAATTGATCAACACCTGTATTATTTTTTAAAACATGTTTTTATTGATTTCAGAGGGGAAGGGAGAAGGAGAGAGAGAGAGAGAGAGAGAGAGAGAGAGAGAGAGAGAGAGAAACATCAATGATGAGAGAGAATTATACATCAGCTGCTTCCTGCAGGCCCTACACTGGGGATCGAACACTCAACCACTGAGCCATGCCAGCCGGGCTGATGGGCACCTTTAGGTGACCCGAACAGATGGCTTTGAATTTAGGTGCTGCCCCCATGAAATCTACACAGTCACACCTTCAAATAACTGCCCAATGTCCTCTGTGTGGTGAGTAAAGTCTTAGGCATAGTGAGGACCACCCAAAGGGAAGAACCACACCCCAGCCCACAGTGGGGAGGTGTGGATATGAAAGCAAAAGTTTCAGGCGCACCAAGGGGACTAACATTTTCTGAGGGCGTCGGGGAGGCATCACCCAGGAGTGACAGCTGAGCCGAGCCTCAATGGTTGAGACAGGCATTTATCACATGAGTAAAGGGAGTGAACATGAAATGTGAGAGCGTGCAAACACGTTCGTTGAGCTGGTACTTTGTGCCAGGCACTAGCATAAGCCCTTTATGTGTATGCACGCATTTAAGCCTCCCCTGTGACGTCCGTACAGTTACTCTTCTCATTGGATAGTTGAGGAAACTGAGGCACCAAGAGGCCAAGTGACTTGCCTGAAGTCACCCAGCTGACAGGTGGTGGAGCCAGGCTGTGAGCTCGAGGCAGCTGCCATCGGAACACTGCCTCCTGCTAGTGGGATGGGGTAGAGGTGGCGGGAGGTATTGGGGCTGGAGCCAGAAGTGAGTGGATTGGTGCTCAGCCGGGAGGGGTCATCTACTGCAGGAGAACGTGGGTTTTATGTTACGTTTCATGAGGAAACACGGAAGGCTCCTGAGCAAGAAGATAAAATAGAATCAGTACTATCTGTCTATCTATCTATTTATTTTTATTGATTTCAGAGAGGAAGGGAGAGGGAGAGATAGAAACATCACTGATGAGAGAGAACCATGATCAGCTGCCTCCTGCACGCCCCCTGCTGGGGATTGAGCCTGCAACCCGGCCATGTGCCTTTGACTGGAACTGAACCTGGGACCTTTCAGTGCACAGGCCGATGTTCTATCCACTGAGCCAAACTGGCCAGGGCATAATCAGTACTTTTAAAAAGAAAGATCGTTTTGGTGGAGATGGGAAGGAAAGGGGACGTGCTCAGATAGCAGTCAGTAAGGAGGCCGTTGGAACCCCCCAGGGAGAGCCGGAAAGCCTTAGCAAAAGCAGTGACAGGACGAAGAGGGAGGCATTTCGGAGGTTGGTTAGGCTCCGTCTTTGACGTTAAATATTGCATTTCGCTCTTGAAACGTCACCCCAGAGGGATGAGGAAGAAAGCAGGGCCGGATCCGCAGCTTTTACCGGGATGACTGGTGAACAGACGCCACTTGGGGAGGGAGGAATGCGAAAGGAGGGAGAGGTGGTTCCTTTGAGGGTAGGAGGCCAGGGGGATTGTGTTAAGATTATATTGCAAAGAGAATTAGATTCTCGGATATTTGGGACTTGCTGTGCGACTGTGCTATCTAAGCTTTCTGAGTTGGGCTAGAAACTTGCACGAGCCAGGCCTTGCTGTTTATAGTTTTTATTTCCTGTGTAGGGTGATGGTTTGGTATCTGTACAGCGTTCCTGGCTGCGGTGGGGAGGGAGGGGGAGACTGTCCCGCTCAGGACCAGGCAGTCCTTGGAGACAGCAAGGGGCTCAGCGGGGAGCATCATTCATGTTTCTATCATTGACGTTGCCTCCGATGGGAAATAGCAACTCAGAGGCCTTTCTCTTCCTTCTGGCCTTTCACCCCAGGAAGCAATATTCTGCCTCCATCGCCCGGGGCCAAGTACCAGGCAAGTAGGGACCACCGACCAAAATGATCCAAACTAGCCCATCCTAAGCTGTTTGTCCTGCCTGGCCTCTCCCGGGGAGACTCTAACGAAGGCCTTTGTAAGTGGATTTGGCTCTCCCTCTGGTAAACTTTGCATCTCAGAAAACGGAACAGCCCTTAGTTCCGACTGTGCTATTCCACGCCTGCGTACCCTGTACCTGGCGTCTCTCTCCCATCCCCCGCCTCTCTGATGGACTCCTCCTCTACCTACAAAGCCTCCCTTGAGGCCTCCAGTGAAGACTTCCCTGAGTCCTTCAGGCAGTTAGTTACTTCCTTGTTCACTCTCTTTTGATCTCTCAGCGATACACGGCACCCTGAGAGCGGCATCGGGGTGAGTGGCTGTCTCCTCACCTGACTGCACGGAACCCCAGACTACTCTCCTGGCTGTAACCTCGGTGCCCAGCACAGCCCGGGGCCCCGCAGAGCCCTCCACCGCGCGGTGTGCATTGAGAAGCGGTGTGTGTGTGTGTGTGTGTGTGTGTGTGTGTGTGTGTGGTCTCAGGAAGGCAGACCCGCTGAAAGCCCATCCATCTCAATGTTCCCCGCCTGACAAAAACCGTGAGGCATGAACAGATGGGGAAGAGGATGCCAGGAGCCTCGTGAACGCTGAGACGTGGTGAGTGAGCACCTGTCCGCCGGCGTGCGTGAGGAGACCTGACACCACCTCAGGACCCTCCTTCCTGCTTCCCCCACCCGGGATCCGAGTCCTGGTGGCGGGAATGTCTACATCCACACCGGTCCTCAGCTGGAAAGGAGTCACAAGGAGGCTGAGTGCGCCCAGCTGGTGCTGCCTGATGACCCCCTTAAGTCCGCCCAACTTGCCACGCTCCGACGCCATGCCAGCCAGCCAGCTCCCAGGGAGTTCCCCTACAGGGCAGGGAGCACCCTGTCCAGCTGGCACTCAGCTTTAAGTACCGCATGGAGTCCAGCATCCCTGACGTGCCCAGAGCTCCTTCCTAAAGGAGAGCTGTGCCAACTCACCCGGTTGCACACGGTTTGGGCCATGCGTCAGAGTTCCACCAGACGCTTTGGTCCCTGGTCATTGAACCAGTTACCGGTGTCCCAACAAAGACACCTGCTTACAGCATCAGGTTGGCCGGTCACTGTGAGATGGCTCACGTGAAACCCGCCCGGTGCGAGAGCTCCACGTGAAACGGTGACGGTGTCTAGGGGTCAGAACCTTCAGGGACAAGGACACCGTGCACGGAGGCAGGCTGGCCCCACAGGGACGCACAGTGAGCGGCCATCGCACCACGCTCCCAGGCCTGCAGGATGCGTCCGTCACGAAGAACTTGGCCCATGACAGCATGTATCCCTTTCGCGGATTCTGGGCTCTTCCTCTTTGCCTGGTTAGCCTAACAGGAAATTCCCATCGCCTCAGGACACCTGGCCTTATGTTTTCTTTGTACCTCAAAGGGCCTACCGTGCCCCCTGGAAGTTACACGGTAGAGTGCAGTTGATGTAAGTGGATTTTGCTGAGCCTGATTGACCCCGATCCGGAGCAAACGGAAGTCGAGAGTCTGAGTGGTGACAACTCCTTGTCTCTGTAGCTCAGCCATCTCTGGTTCAGCTGTATTTACTAGATTTGCAATAGTTTCCAAAGGGCCAATTAACCCTCAGATTTTGATTTCTCATCTCTTAGTGAGATACAAGAAATGGGCATCCATTCCCTACTCTGGTGAAGGGGCTATTTGGAACTTGCTGTATTTGGTTTTCATTGAACTTCAACCTTGGATTTATTTTGGAGATTGGGAACAGTGTAAGGTGGCTGCCCTAGAGAGGGAGGAAGGGAGGGAAGAAGGGAAGGAGAGAGAGAGAGAGAGAGAGAGAGAGAGAGAGAGAGAGGTGAGAAGAAGAAAAGGACATGTGTGTTTGGGTGGGAAGTAACCTCTAACATCGTGGACTAAATTAACAGACACATAGTGGGAGCATTTTCAGCTCGGCACGGCCATTTCCAGCTCTCAGCTTCCCCCGACATTGGCCATCAGACCATGGCTAGTCACTGACCTCCCGGGCCTCACTGTCCTCCTCTGTAAAATGGGCATAAACATGCTACCTACACTGTGATGGCTGCAAGTCATACAAGAGACAATACCTTAAGAGTGTTTAGCACTGTGCCAGAACACAGGTAAGCACGCAACACATGCCCCCTCTCCTCCTTTGTGTTATTCTAATACTAGAAAATAGCCACCTGTATGTCTGGCCCTCAGCCCGGTGCTCATTTGATGGCCACCCTCTCCCCTTGCCACCTATATTCTCCTGCGTTTCCTTCACCTTCCTCCTTCCTATCGCACATCCGCAAGCCTCTGACTCTTTTTTAAAAAAAATCTATTTTATTGATTCTTTACAGAGAGGAAGAGAGAGGGATAGAGAGTTAGAAACATCGATGAGAGAGAAGCATCGACCAGCTGCCTCTTGCACACCCCCTACCGGGGATGTGCCCGCAACCAAGGTACATGCCCTTGGACCGGAATCGAACCTGGGACCTTTCAGTCCGCAGACTGAGGCTCTATCCACTGAGCCAAACCGGTTCCGGCAATCCTCTGACTCTTAAACACACACACCTGCCTTACTACACCTTGTACCCATCCGTCTCACTCTTTCCCACCGAAGTCTACCAGAGCCGCAGGGTCTCAGAGAAGGGGGGGGGGCTGCCAGGGCCCCTCCTGAGTCACCCCTGGGAGGAGAGCTCAGCATTCCAGGCCCGAGTTTTGTTGCTTTTGGTTAGCCAGCTCCTGCACCGCGCCAGCAGGTACGGTAGGAGTGTCCCCGGTAGTTAAGCTAGCTAACCATCGTTTTCCTGTCTGGGGTTTCCGCTGAGGTGGAGGTTACGGGAGGGAGGGATGGGACAAGCTGTGTTAGGCTGAACCGCCACGTGATCCCTTCCCTTCGGAACTAATTCCCTGGATCAAGCGCCCTTGCTGGCAGCGAGATAAACAGGTTCGGCTGGAGGTTTGGCTGCTTGGCTTGGAAGCCCTTGATCACCGCCCGCTCACCTCCATCCCCCGGGCTCCGGCCCGGTGGGAGACAGTGGCGGGCATTGTGTGCTGGCCCGGGCTCCACGCCCACTGGGGCTGGAAGGCAGGCTGCCTACCCTGCACAGGCCTCCGCAGACCCGCAGGCCCAGGGGCTACGGAAAAGGCCTCTGTCCCCAACCTCACTATCTACACGCCCGAAGCCGAACAGGGGACCCGCTGGCCGGGCAGAGCTCAGGGGCAAAGTGGGGCTGTGCTGGCTTCTTCTCCTAAGAAGCTGATTGGGAGAAACCTCTCTTCTGTGGCATGGCTATTTCTAGAAGAGTTCCCCTCCTTGCTATCCTTCCTGCCCTCCTGCATGAGCTGAGGGGAGGGCCTTCCACTGCCCTGTCAAATCTTCTACGAATGTTTATTCGTCTGGGTTTTGTCCAAGAAGGAGATTTCTTTTGGCTTTGTTTTTATTTTTGTTGTATTGAAGTGGGACTTGCAAACAGCGAAGTGCTCAGATCTTAAGTATGTTGTTTAATCGGTTTAGAGCAGTGTTTCCCAAACTTCTCTCCTGATGAGAAGCACCTGGTGGCGCTGTTAAAATACAGATTCCCGAATCCCAACTGAGAAGTGCTGAACTAGAATTTTGGGGAGCATATAGGTAAAATTGTATACTTAACTAGTGCTCTAAGCTTAGTAGACAATTTTACCTATATGTTCCCCAAAATTCTAGTTTAGCACTTCTTAGTTGGGATCCGGGAATCTGTATTTTAACAACTCCACCAGGTGGTTCTCATCAGGAGAGAAGTTTGGGAAAAACTGGTGTAGACAAAGGTATACACACTTGTGTAACCCACACTCCTCATCGCCCCAGAAAGTAGCATAACTTTTTTTAAAGTAAAATCCCACAAATAAAAATATTAAGAGTAAAACCCAAGGCCCTTCTGGATGGGTCTTTGATAGAGGTACATTTCCACTTCACATTAGCTAAACAACTGCATTAGCTAAACTACTAACTCAGCTTTACATTTTTTTCTCTTTTTATTGAGGCTGGTTAACAAAATTATACAGGTTTCAGGGGGCACGATTCCACAGCCCATCTTCTGATACCATTGTGTGCTCAGCACCCCAAGTCACTTAGAATGTGACCTTAACGTTTTGTCACACTTTCCAAATGGCGGCTACACGGAGAGGTCACTCAGCATCTGCCCCTTTCTGAGGAAAAGGCAGCGCCGAGAGAGAAAAGCAGTTGCTAGAAGCCGCTCTGCCTGGGGCACCCCGCCCCCAGGCGGCCCTCCAGGCCCCCTGCCTGCCAGGTGCCTCCTCTAGGGGGCTTCCCTCCTGGGCCTGCAGGGGAGCGAAAGCACCAGGATTCCGCTGTGCCCCACCCCGGGAGGCAGTCTTCACAGAGGCCTGCATGTTCCAGAAGAGCTTGCCTCCTCACTGACAGAACATTTCCTCTCATTTGTACCCCTTCCTTCTTGCAGACCCTCCCGGATCCCGCCACCACGGTGTCAGCTGGGGATGCGGGGAGGGAGGGGAAGACCCTGCCTGCCTGGGGCCCTGCAGGCCTGAATGCACCCACACTGGGGACAGGGGTGCACAGAGCTGCAGTGAGATGCTGCTGCTGCTGTGGCAATGAGCGCAGAGGTCTCCTTTAGGAATCGTTTACAGAATCATTTTAATGACCATGCAGACCTCTTCCCTTGAGGCCACCGGTACTCTCCTGAAGCAGCTAATCCTAAAACTCAGCGCCTGGGTCCCATTGCGCCGCCGCCGTGTATCCCGGTTCAGACCCCGCGGGCAGCGTGGGAAACAGCGGGCCGCGCTCCTCCCCGCACTCCCCTCTCCAGGGCACGCTTTGTGTCTTATGGGAACTTCCCGTAAGAAGCTATTTTCGGCGGTTGAGGGAGCGGGTCAGGAGAGGGAGGGGCCAGGGGGATTCAGCAGAGTATCTACCTTCCATTGATCGAAACTTTGCCCTTTTGCAAACTCCGCTGACCTTTGGAACCCCGGGGGGAGCTTTAGGAACGAGTGATGCCCGGCTGCCGGCGCGCAGGTCTGACTCAGTTCCCCTGGGATGCAGCCGGGGCATCCGGGTGTTTGAGCTCCCCCGGGTGGAAAACCACCCCGGGAGTACGTTCCTCCCTCCTCGTCCCACTCGGAAACCATCAGGCTCTCCCGCCAGGTCCTCGGCCCTGGGGGATCCGGGCTCCGGTCCCTTCGCTGCAACCTGCGCGCGGTCCGCCCGTCCCGGAAAATCCGCGCGCGCGACCACGCCAACCACGCGGCGGCGGACGGGGCGGGGGCCGGGGCGGGTCCGGGGGCGGGGCCTCGCGGGGCCCCGCCTCCCGTACGCCTATCGGCGAGCGGTGCGGGCCCTGACGTCACTCTTGTCAGGGCCGCGGCACATGGGCGGCCGGACGCGCTGAGCCCGGCGCTGCGGGCCGCGGGGCGCAGGGGAGCGGCGGCCACCCGCGCGCCGGCCGGCCGGGGTGGGGTGGGGTGGGCCCGCGCGCCGCCTCCAGTGCCGGCGGGACGGGGCCGCCGCCGCGTTGGCGCGGAGTCTTCCGCCCTTGTGCGATCGTCTGCATAGTCTTTTATTTTTATTTTATTATTTTTTATTTTTTGCAATTTTAAACATTTTGCAAGGCGGCGGTGGGTTCCAGACCGGTGAGAGCATCCCCGCAGGTCGCCGTCCGTCCGGGAGCCGGAGGGCACTTGGCGCGCTCTCCGGAGGCCGGCTGCGCTGGAGACCTGGAAGTTTTTTTTTTTTTTTTTTTTGCTTTTATTTTTTTTATGCAGATGCATTTATAAAGATATAAGTACATTTTTTTATTTTTTTTTTGCTTCTCTGGTCTCCGAGCGAGTACTTTTGGCAAAGGGCGGAGGAGAAAGCTCAGCGGCATTTTTTTTTGGGGGGGGGAGCGGTTGTATTTTTTTTTAAAGAAAAATAATTTGCATCGCCACGGAGAAAATGTCCCGACCGCTCCCCCTGAACCCCACCTTCATCCCGCCTCCCTACGGCGTGCTCAGGTCCTTGCTGGAGAACCCGCTGAAGCTCCCCCTTCATCCTGAGGACGGTGAGCGCTGCCCTCCGGGTCGCCCCGCTCTTGGGAGGGAACGGAGCTCCTGGGGTCCCCCTCCTTCGCAGGGCACCCCCTCTCCCCCCCATGCTCCCGGCAGCTAGCTCGCTGGAGCATCCATATCCCTTGGATCCCTGGCCCTGCTTTAATGAAATAGAGGAGCTCGCTCATCACCCCACCTCCTCCCCTCCAAAAATGGGGACCCCCCCCCAATCACTGTGCAATGTTTCAAACAGTGCAGGGGACCCGGGGGCCAGCCTCCCCGGGTCCCGCTCTGGCCGCGCGGGTGGGAGATGGAACTTGACAGGTCCGTGTTCCCCACATGGAAGCTTCTGCGCCCGCAGAGAGAAGCCGCCCGCGCCTGGGCAGAGCTGCGGCTGGGGGAGGAGAGATCGGGGGGCTTGCTTCCGAAGGGGTGGGGGCCCGAATTGGGGTGTGTGTGTGTGTCTCACCACCTAGGCCGAGTATGGGGACCATGTTATTGCTCCTGTCATTAGTTCGGATTTGGAGCTCACGAGGTGTGCAGGGAGACAGGAGTTCTCCCTGGAAGAGTCACTGAGAAGCGAGGGGGGGGGAAGGGGGGAGAGTTGGCAGGGGTGGGGGGAGCGGGGTGCCGCCTCCCAGCGGGAAGCGGTGCACGCCTCCTCCGGGGCGCTGACTCTCTCCCGGCTGCACTTTCCCGGCGGGAGGGGAGCGGGGAGCAGGCTCACGTGTAGCGGCGCGGGAGGGAGCCTCCTCTGGCCCGAGCCCCTTCCTGGTAAGCCCCAAAGCTGCCCAGGCCGCCTGGGCTGGAGCGGGACCCGAGGGAGGGAGGGAGGGAGGGGTCTGGCAAGGAGGCCCTGAAACACCGGAGCTGGTGCCCCGGGGGTGAGGGGTGGGGGGTGGGGGGTGCCTTTTGGGCTGATCCCGGTAATAAATGCAACAAATGCAGACCGTGCGGCTCGGGGTGGAAGGTCCTGAAAGGTCCTTTGGCCACAAACAGCCCGCAAGCACCCGCATCTTCCTGCACCCTCGCCGCTGGCCCGGGCCCACCTGTTGCGCGGTAGCCAGGCCTCATCGGGTGCACCGGCCGAGGGGTTTGCTCCGGGCCTGCAGCGCTCAGCCGTCCACGGAGCTCTCCCCAGAGGAGTAGCACTTGGCAGGGAGGTGCCGCCTGCAGCCTTTTTTGCATCCGTGGGTGTTCTCAGTCAGATTCTCGGGAGATGAGACTGGGGAGGATTAGAACGGATGGCGGCGGCGGCGGCGGCGGAGGCCGTTGTTTCTCCGAGGAAGGAGCTCAGGAGCCAAATTCCTTAATTCCCAGCTTCCACCGGCGCCTGAGTACTAGACTTGGCAAAATCCCGAGCGCCGGGTAAAGCCCTCCTGGGGTGAGGCGATGCTTCCAGGTAAAAATAGCTGTGTACCTCCATCATAGGTATGTCAGTGACCACCTTTCCCGTTAGCTGTGCTCTGAACAGCCTGTGTACATGTGTGATTTCTGTGAACCAGGTCATACGTAGGTGTTCAGGGGAAGAGGTGGAAGAAGACACTTTGTGTGTGTGTGTGTGTGTGTGTGTGTGTGTGTGTGTGTGTGTTTCAAAAGGGAACAAAACTCCTTTTGTAAAATCCAGTGCGGCCCAGTGGGTTTAGAAGCAAAAGCTGAGCTTAGGCAGAGTTCTCAGTTGTCTTCTGTGCCAGCATGAGGCGTCGGCCGAGTTCCTTCCAGCGTAGAGCCCCCAGGTCTTCGTTGTACCTGGGGATGATCTCGAGTTGCAGGTTGATTCTGGGAGTTTGGGAGATCATATATGGGAAGAGCCAGGTACGAAATAGGTGCTCAATACATGGTTTCAAAGAAGCGGGGAGAATCGCTGCTTCAGCAAAATTGGAATCGCCAACTCCCGGGCTTCCCGAGTCTGAATGGCTTCATATTGTCACTGAAATGGCTTTCCTGGGTGCTAAATCATGCCCAGTTATTGCCTTTTTTCTTAAAAAAAAATCCGACGAAGCTGGTTTGGCTCAGTGGATAGAGCATCAGCTGCGGACTGAAAGGTCCTGGGTTTGATTCCAGTCAAGGGCATGTACTTGTCCCCAGTAGGGTTTGTGCAAGAGGCAGCTGGTCGATGATTCTCTCTCATCCATGTTTCTAACTCTCTATCCCTCTCTGTAAAAAAATTATAAAATATATATATATATTTTTAAAAATCCCAGCAGTTTTATATAATTGCGAGTGTCACTTGCCCACTGTGGCTTGAAATGATTTTGCCTCCTCAAATAATGCCCTGAAGACTGTGCCCTCTTGTTTACGTCCCGGGGAAGTCTGTCGCCCTGACCCAAGGCCCAGCACTCCCTTTCCAAAGTAAATAGGCAGATACTGACAAACAGGCCGGATCCGTGTCCTGCCTGAACTTTTCACTCTGGAGCCACACAAGCCAGCGGCCAGACAGCCCCGGTGCGGTGTGTGTGACCCGCAGCTTTGGGGCCGAGGCTGGGGGAGGCGGTGAGAGGGCCGCGTGCTTTCTCTGTTCAAGTCCTACGGCTCTCCCCTCTCCCCGCAGCGTTTCACAAAGACAAAGACAAGGACAAGAAGCTGGACGATGAGGGTCACAGCCCGACCGTCCCCCAGTCCGCCTTCCTGGGACCCACCCTATGGGACAAAACCCTTCCCTACGACGGGGACACGTTCCAGCTGGAGTACATGGACCTGGAGGAGTTTCTGTCCGAAAACGGCATTCCCCCCAGCCCGCAGCACGACCACAGCCCGCACCCGCCGCCGCCGCCGCCGCCGCCGGGGCTGCCGCCCGCCTCTGCCGCCGCCGCCGCCCCCTCCGTGGTGGACCTCAGCGGCCGGACCTCTGCGCCCCTTCACCCCGGCATCCCATCCCCGACCTGCATGCAGAGCCCCATCAGACCAGGTAACCTCTGCGGACTCCAGACCGGGCGGGGAGGAGGGCTAAGGGAGGGGATGGGGAGGAGGGTTAAGGGAGGGGACGGGGAGAGGGGGGTAAACCTCTTCTTTGGGGGGCTTAGCTCGCTCTGGACAAGGAGCCTCGTACAGGGTGGGCGGAGGTAGGCATGCAGTTGTTTGTCTGGAAGATGGCACAGTGAGGAAGAAGTGCGAATACAAGAGTCAACCCTGTTTGGCGTCCTCACCGCTGCCATGCACCTGCTTTTGCCCCCGGCTGTTCCACCCCCCAGCGGCGGGGGCCCCACTCCCGTGAGTGTCTGTGTCACCGGGGGCGTCGGCTGCACGCAGACCAACCCTCGAAATGCTGGGTTCTCAGGCCTGGGGTCAGGGGTCAGGGCCCAGGAATATGCATGCTGACCAGCTCCCTGGGGCATTGGATGCCGTTGGTCCAAGGCCTGCAGTAGAAGAAGGTGACCATTCAGACGGTTCAGCATCCCGCCCCTTGTCCGCATCCCCCAACTACCCAGATAGGAGGCTCGTGCTCTTATGTGTGAGACGCTCTAGAAGGCAGTGCTTTACTTACGTTCGCCCCTGGCTGGCCTGCAGGGGGGAAACGCTGTGAGTTAGGGGTGAGGGGCAGATGGGCGTTTTATGGTTTCCTCTCGCGCTGTCACGATTGAGAAGCTGACTCTCAACCCACCTCTCCTAGCTAGCACGGCTGAGCCTTCCCCAGCACCAGGCGCCACCGTCCTCTCTTTCGTGTTCCTCTGAACCGAGCTGGCCTTCCATCTCCCTTTGTCGTTTTCCTCTGTCTGCGCACCCACCGAGGCCGCTCTTATCAGTGCCGGCAAGGCCGCAAGGTCGGCTGGAAATGGTGTTGAAAATATTACAAAAACCATCCCCCGAAATGGCCCGGGCTTCAAAGCCCGCTGCTGCCGGGCGCTCTGATACACACGCCCGCGGAGGGAGGCAGCCGCGGCTCGGAGCCTACAGCTCCCCGCGGTCCAGAATGAGCAGGGAGAAAGGCTGTGTGCGCAGGTAACCAGGAACAAAGATTCCGCCAGGGCCACTGTGGGGAGGGCCGCGGAGCTGAGGCCTTCGCTGCGGGGAGGACAGAGAGCCGGACAATGGGAGATTGTGCTAGATCCTTCCTGGACCCCGTGTCCTCCGGGAGAATTTCTGTGACACCACAGAGCGAGATTAAAAGGAAGGGCATGCGGCAGAGGAGGAAGAGCGCCCCCCTGCCGGGAAATGTTAGTGTTGGGGTTAAAGTCCTCCCATTCATGTCTGTGTGCGGGCCCCCGCCTCCCAGACCCACTGTGAGTTGTAGCCCAAGGCTGCCGGCTGGCATGGAATTCCGTCTGCACCTCTCACCCCCCAGGAGGCTGCGGAAGCTGGGGAAAAACTCTCTTTTCTGTGACCCTGAGCCCCGGGGACTAAGCGCATACCATGCCGCTGTCTTCACCTTCTTCCCAGGGACAGACACGCAGCAAAGCAAACCACCGTTCAAAGTGGCACAAAACCGGGGAGAGGGGGACGGAGCCCCGGTGGGAAGGCACCGAGGTGCCTCGGGCTTTCTGCTCTGCGGCTAACGGGACGTGCCACTCTGCAGCCCGGTGGCCTTCCACGGGACAGCCTCTCAGAGCCTCCCTTTCCCTCTGTGCAGAATGGCAGAATGTCCGTGTGACCCAGCTGTTGTGAAAAGTGGAGGTGAGGTGACTAGCGCAAGTGAGCAGCGCTGTCACCTTTGATCGTGTCGCTCAGTCCCTGTCTTCTGAAATGCCTTCTCAGAGTAACGAGGTGCGGTGTGCAGCTACTTCATCTGGGGAGAACTCCGAGGAGGTGTGGGGTGGGGTGTCTGAACCCTCCCATGTACAACCAATGGATATGTGTTTCTTATCCCTCCGCCAAATGACATGTGAGAAAGACTGTTTTCCCAGGAGGTGTGCAAATATTGGGCCCCCACACAGTGGTGCCCAGTGAGAATCAAGGGCTGGGCTGGGGACTGAGGCTTTGGTAACCGTGGTTTGTCAGAGCTCGTGAGGGTCCGTGTTCACCAAGGGCTCCGGAGCCCGAGGTGCCCCGGCCCGATCCGCAGCCCGCAGTGAGGACGCCCGCTGTCAGTGGCTGTCACTGCTTGGGGGGAGGGGGGAGACGCTAGGACCAAAGGGGACACACAAACGCTCGGTTGACACGTCTTTTTTTGATCACGGAAACACACTTCAAAGTAATCTCCTTCTCTGAGTAGAAAACACAGTGATGTTCCTCACCAAAAAGACATTAAAGCTCCTCTTCAGATGCCAAGTGCAGATGAAATGCCCTCTGCTGGTGATCCTAACAGAGATCATGACACAAAATAGAACTCTCGCGGGGGTGGGCCTGGGGCAGGGTGTGGGCCGCATCGGCAAACCTGACTAAGGAGAGAGCCCTCGGTTGTCCTGTGTAATCACAGTGGTGAGCGGAATGGAAAGACCAGGTTTCCGTGGAGGAAAAGAAATCCTCAGAAGGGAAGAGCGCAGGGGTAGCCTGGAGCATTCTGGGAGCTGTGTGATCGCAGTCTAGAGCAGGCTTCTCCGCCGTGGCGGTACTGCTGTTGCAAGTAAGTCTTTGTTGTGCGAACTGTCCTGTGCATTGTAGGAAATGTAACAGCACACACACACACACACACTCTCTCTCTCTCTCTCTCTCTCTCTCTCTCTCTCTCTCTCTCTCACACACTCATACACTTATCCACACACTTATTCACATATACTCATCCATCCATACACACACACACACACACACACACACACACACACACTCTCTCTCTCTCTCTCTCTCACTCATACACTTATCCACACACTTATTCACATACACTCATCCATCCATACACACACACACTCATTCTCATGCACTCTCACACACTTGCGCGCGCGCGCACACACACACACACACACACTTCTCCACCATACTCATTCACATACAATTATCCACACGTTCTCTCTCTCTCTCTCTCTCTCTCTCACACACACACACACACACATACACACACACACACACACACACACACACACACACACACACTTAAGCTGTGACAAGTGGAACTGACTCCAGCGGCCCCCCGGAGGCACAATCACCCTGTTGAGAACTGGTGTAGACTGTCCGTGTGGACAGCACACGGACTGAACCCGGGCCCTGCCACCCACACGGGTGCCTTTGACCTCCTGTGATGCTCTGTGGCCAAACTCTCCAGAGTGTCAGGAGACATTAGGCTTCAAGGAGAAACGCAATGTTAATAGAGCACAGCCGTGCGCTTTTGGTTTATAAAAGTTTGGCACCGGGTGAACCAGGAGACATTTTCAGAGTTTTGTTATTAAACATTCGTGTTCCGCTATCGCATCGTTCGCGTGACGCCGGGGAGCACGTGTCCTTGGGGCCTTCTGTCTGGCGGGAAGGACACGACGTGGGAGGTAACACACGGGGCAGACACACTAGGTCTGCCACAGCGTGTCATGGAACGGCAAGGGGAGCATTCCTGAGAATTCTCATACGATCGGCCGTGACTGGCCCCGAACCCCTCCCCTATTTTGCGCACCCATCCTTAGTCCTCTGCCGAGCTGTCCGTCAGAAAATGAATCAAATGTCTGGAGAAATATACTTGGCCTTGAAGAAATAACCCCGGGACCCCTCCGCCCTCCTGTGGCTCTGGGGTGAAGCTCGGCTTCCTGGGCTGACGTCCTGATGGCAGGAGAAGAGCGGTGGTGGCTGATGCTCTCGCACCTGCACGGCTGCTCGGCCACCGGGGTGCCACCTCCCGGGCGTCCTGGGCAGCGGAAGCAGGTATCACCCTGACCACATGGGTGCCTGGGCTCCAGGCGTCACCCTGGCCACATGGGTGACTGGGCTCCAGGCGTCACCCTGGCTACATGGGTGCCTGGGCTCCAGGCGTCACCCTGACCACATGGGTGATTGGGCTCCAGGCGTCACCCTGACCACACGGGTGACTGGGCTTCTGGCGTCACCCTGACCACACGGGTGCCTGGGCTCCAGGCGTCACCCTGACCACATGGGTGATTGGGCTCCAGGCGTCACCCTGACCCCATGGGTGCCTGGGCTCCCGGTGCGGCCAGGAGTGGTACTTGGAAGCGGCGGGTCCTGGGAACGTGAGAAGCCGTTTGCCCGGAGGATGGCGCGGCCGCTGGAAGGACGGCGGTGCCTTTGGGGAAAGTCGTCCGCGGCGGACAAAGGCAGGGCTATTTTTAAACCACGCGCCTGTGGAGCCAGCGCTGATATCGTTTCCTCCGGTGGTTTGTCTTTGAGCAGCTCGGGGGCGCCCTGGCCCGGCAGACCCTCGCCCAGCTGAGGGCTGGGGAGCCGCCCTTCCTGGGTGTGGATGAGGGCCGGCTGAGGGTGCCGAGAAAGCCCTTCCACGTGGTGGTGGTGGTGGGGGGGGAGCGTCAGGGAGCCCCCGGCATACCCGTGGGCGCGGTTTCCGCTGGCCTTGCCTTGTGAGAAGGCTTGGGCCTGAGAGGGAAACGCTGGCCGTGGGTCTGAGTGCTGAGGGCAGGAGGCCGTGTGCTGGTGGCTCTGGGCGGAGGGGAGGGCCCCAGCCTTCTCTTGCTTGTCCCACACCCAGGAGGTGAAGTCAGTGTCCCCTCCCTGCACTGCAGGCGGCTCGTATGTTTGCCACCAGCAGGGTGACGTCTGCAGGCGGGAGCACGGGGACTGGAGGTGGCTGTGCGCCGTGCCTCGGGGAGGAGCCTCGGGACCCAGGGTGTCACCCAGGGCAGGGCGCCAGCTTCCGTCTGTCTGTCTCCTCAGAGAGGGTGTCTTCTCTGCCCCGCGCTGTGGGGGACGGGCTTGCCCTGTCCCCCTGGCTTTGTCGTGCTGTGATGATTCCAGGACAGTTTCCCGGCCTCTGGCAAGAGGTATGTCAGATAGGCAAGGACAGCAGGACAACTAGGTTCTCAAGAGCGTAGGCGCCCGGCCGGGGTGGCTCAGTGGTTGAGCATCGACCTCTGAACCAGGAGGTCACGGTTCGATTCCCAGTCAGGGCATGTGCCCGGGTTGTGGGCTCGATCCCCAGTGGGGGGCGTGCAGGCGGCAGCCAATCCATGATTCTCTCTCATTATGATGTTTCTCTCTCTTTCTCCCTCTCCTCTCCTCTCCTCTCTGAAATCAATAACACTATATTTAAAAAAAGCAAAATAAATAAGTAAATAAAAGGTGGGGGGTAGGCTCTGGACCTGGGGACTTGGGTTCACATCCTGGACCCACCCTGGCCTCGTCTGTAAGTTGGCGTCGGCTCCTCGGCCTCTGTAGGCCTCGGGTTTACTCGTCCACAGAATGCAGGCGGTAACCGGCCGCTCCCCCGGGGTCTCAGCAGGGCTGGGCAAGGCAGCACACCCCCGAGGATGGCACGGTGCGGCCCGTGGGCACCCGGCGGGGAGCCGTCCTTGTGGCGCTGGCGGCACGGCCCCGGGCAGAGAGCGACCGTGCTCCCACCCCCTGCCCCTCACCTGGGGTTCGCGTCCACTCCCCTCCCGTCTGCAGAAACAGGACGGGCGTTTTTCCTCCCAGCATGCCCCGTGTTCTGGGTAGCCCGGTGGCTTTTCTCCTTCCTTCTGGGCTGGAGCGAGTCCCTCCCGGGATGCTGACCCCGCATCCTCGCTTCTGGCCGAGCACCTCCCGATCGGCCCGTGTGGGAGCGGCCACTCGCTCGGTGCCCAGCCCCCCCCAGCTCTCGTGAGAGCCCTGGCAACCCTGGCCGCCTGGCCGTGTGCCCCAGGCACGTGGCCGTGCCCTGTGGAGCTCGCCAACTCCGGGTGGCCCGCTGGCCGGGCCTCCGCCCCCTCCCCCACGCCGGCTTCCCTCCCCGGGCGAACCGCAGCCAGAAATTGTAACGCCGGCCCTGGCATGAGAGAGCCGAGCTCCGGAGGGCAGCTCGGATGCCAGGGAAACCTGCTCTCTCCGGCTTCCCTGCCAGACCCCAAACTTGGCCCTGCCTCCCGCCCGTCTGCCCGGAGGCCCGTCTTCTCCGCGCCGCCGCCGCCCGCCGTGGTGGGCAGGATTCCTGCGGGCCGGCTCCTGCCAAGGGTCCTGGCAGAGCCTTCCCCGCTCAGCACCGCGCCTGCCAGACCAGAAAAACAGCCGCTGCAGACAGGCAGAGCGCGGTGGAGGAGAAGGAAGGGCTGGGGAGGGGGAGGAGGGAGAGGAGAGAGGCCCTGATGCCACCCTGAGGTAGGAGGCAGGGGATGGAAAGACAGCGGTGATTTATTGGGTTTTTTTCCTCGGAAACCTCGCTGCCAGCCGGCGCTAATCACTTTTACCCAGGAGTCATTTTTTATGTCTCCGCCGCGAGAGGAGAGGGAGGAAGGGAGGTGGTAGGGGAAGTAATAAGATTTTTTTAAAAAAAACACTGGAAAAGGATATATGAGAGAGGGACCGGTGGGGACGGGGCCTGTATTTGATTCTGTGGTGGGGATGGGTGAGAATATCCTCCATGTACTGTCATATCTGGCATTGCCCCAGCAAATGCCGACCTGAAGCCACCAAGCCATTGTTTTTGGAATAAACTTAAAGTTCCTTAAGACATAGGCGCCTGCTGGCTCACCTTTCACAGGGTCTATCAGTGTTTGAGACGCTGTTCACATTCAGGCAATAACATAGCAATGTGTTAGAGCGGTGGTCGGCAAACTCATTAGCCAACAGGGTTTGCCTACAAATATCAACAGCACAACGGTTGAAATTTCTTTGGAGAGCCACATTTTTTAAACTTAAACTTCTCCTAACGCTACTTCTTCAAAACAGACTCGCCCAGGCCGTGGTATTTTGTGGAAGAGCCACACTCAAGGGCCAAAGAGCCGCATGTGGCTCGAGAGCCGCAGTTTGCCGACCATGGTGTTAGAGCCTAGGATGCGGCAAGCAAGGGGGCCTGGCTGGGAGTCCCACTACCCCCTGCTCGCCTGGGCAGGTCGCTCAAACACTCCGAGCTTCTGATTTCCCGTCCGGCACTTTGGAATCATCCATCACGGGCCCGCCTCACGGGAGTGTGGAAGGTCCCGTGGCACCTGGCACACAGGAAGTGCCCGGGCACAGTGAGCTGCTGCCAGAGGCATCCCCGTACCCCCTGCCCTCCTTTCTCCCGGGAGGTCCTAGCCCTGGAGTCTCCGTGCTTGTCCCTTCCGAGCCGACCAAGGCGTTTGCTCAAGCCATTTACGTTTCTCCTCCGCTTCCCCGCCCGAGCCGTGCCTGCCCCTCTCAGCCCCTGAGGTTTGGGGAACCTCGGGGGTCGCTAACTGGGATCTTCCTTCATTCCCACTCGCTGGTGAGATTTAAAAAAAATCAACCAAACAAAACGCAGTTCAAGTAAGCCCCTGATTCGATTTTCCCCACGACACGTGCGCCAGTCAGTCAGCCCATCCATCAGCGTGGCTATTGCGTTTTTAATCACCGGCATCGTCACGGCACCTGAGGCTGCAGAGTGGCCCCGGGGGCAAATAGCCGGAAGGCATGGGTGGTGCTGGGAGCGGAGAAAGGTCTCTGCAGTTCAGCCTCCTGCTGGCCAGCAAGACCCGCCTGAGGGACCCAGACTAATCATGCTCCTGCCCCCACACGGCCCTGTAACGGGCAAGGCCTTCCTCGTTGGAAACCTCCACTTTCTTGTCGGCAAAGTAACATCCTTGCCGGGTTTGTGGGAGCTTTCTAGAGCGGACACGCGTGAAGGGCGGAGCGTGGCGAGGCCAGCCTCTGCCACAGGTCGGACCCCTTCGCTCTCCTCTAAGAAATGACACGAAGGTTAGAGAGCTGCGGGGGCAGCTGTAAGGGGCCACGGGGACAGTCCCCAGAAGCGGCGCTGGCTTGGGGCTGCCCCCTGGGGAAGACAGACAAGGACCCGCTTCGGCTGCCGGTCTCCGGGGGCTGGCTGTGGAGCGGGGAAGAGAGGACGTCGAGGCACACGGAGGAGCGGCGGGGCAAACCAGCCTCTTCTCGGTGCCAAGCAGCGGGCACAGGGCGGCCTCCAGGACCCGCTGGAAAGAGGAGGGCGAAAAGAAAGTGAGCGAAAGCCGAGGTCGGTTTGGCTCAGTGGTAGAGCGTCGGTCTGCGGACTGAAAGGTCCCCGGTTCGATTCCGGCCAAGGGCATGTACCTTGGTTGTGGGCACATCCCCAGTAGGGGGTGTGCAAGAGGCAGCTGGTCGATGTTTCTCTCTCATAGACGTTTCTAGCTCTCTATCTCTCTCCCTTCCTCTCTGTAAAATATCAATAAAATATATTTTTTTTAAAAAAGAAAAGAAAGTGAGCGAAAACTTTCAAAACAAATCAGGGAGCCGTGCAGGCAAGGAGATGGGCCAGACCTCACAGGAAGTGGCCGCTGCCCCGGGGCAAGCGTGCCCTGGGTGAGGTTTCTTGGAAGGGATGGGTCTGGGGGGAGAGGAAGGGGAGCCAGAAGGGTGAGTGGGCCACCGTGCCCGCCCGGCGTGGTGGGAGCAGGAGTGCCCACAGGGTGTCTTAGGGAACAAGGTGCAGATCCAGTTTGGCTGCTGCAGGAAGTTCATCCGGAGGAGGCAGGGGGACGGGTCCCGAGAGGGGGGTGCCAGCCAGCCTGGCAGCTTGGGGGGCACCAGGCTCCGGCGCCTGAGCCCGGGCCAGCAGGCCGAGGGGAGCCCTGGAAGGGCTTTGGGCAGGGAAGTGGCCGGTGGACATTTCCCCCCTCGGGTTCAAGGTTGGATTGGAAACATTTTTAGACACTTCACCATCGTTTCCTCTGGCAAACTGGGACTTCCTCGTTATGATTGTTTTGAAAATAAATACTCTGCCCCGAACATCAAACGGCTTCCCAAAACACAGTGTTCTAATGACGGAGACACAGTAATGCAAAAACACAGGGTTTAGGTTTCGCTTGTGAAGCCCATAATTTGGGTGATTGGGGGGAAACACGCGTTGGCAAGAAAACCATGTGAGGAGGCATTTGGATGGTTCCGAGTTTAAAAGTCGGAAAGCAGACCCGCTCTCACGGGAGTGGAGGAATAGATGTTCCTAAACCCCATCCCGTTCCCATTCATCGCTTTCAAATGCTTCTTATTTTATAAAGCTCACGGAGTTTGCAAACAAGTATAAGGAACAGATTTCTGTGCGAGTGTGTGAGAGTGTGTGAGTGTGTGTGGTGTGTGTGTGTGTGGTATGTATGTGTTTTTGGTGTGTGTAACATGTCCATATGAGAGAGAATTACTGCCTCAGTGACACAAACGGTCCTCGGCTATGAGGACTAACCTGCCGCCGGAATATCAAGCTAAAAATACTTAGCCAGGTTTCCGGCCGGCCGGCTCATTAATTTTACTCCTGAGAGACAAAGGAATCATTATTGCAGTTTTGCATTCCTGAGTCCCGACCTTGCATTTGTGGCTTCCTTCTTCCCGGGAACGGGAATTAATTGCATGTCGCTCTGAGATACGCTGGCTCTGGGCTGTGTGAGTGTTCTCTACTGGGGAAAGGAGCACTGAGGGAGGACACAGGTTTTTTTGGGGGGTGGGGGGTGGCGGAGGGGAGCTGCTGAGTGGCCTAGGCATAACATGAGGTGCTCAGGTACCCCTGAAGTGGGCTCTGCCAGCCAGCCAAGCGGACAGAGAGCCGGAGGAGGTGTCATGACCCGGACCGGTTCACTCAGATAACAGGTGACAGTCGCCATGTGCAGTCTCACCGCCAGCTGTGCGGAGGGGACAGCGACAGCAGTGTTGGCAGAGTCCGGTGTCTGTTGGGGGAAAACCACACAGTCCTTGTTTCTGTCCAGGTGGCTTCTGGGGGGTACGCACATCCATGACTTAATGGGAAGGTTCCTGACCCGCCTCCCTCCTTTTCTGACTTTACCGAATATTGTTATTGTCTCTCCCCCCTCCCTCCCCATCCAACTCATCCTGGGCACCCGGTCCCGGTCTCTGTCCTGAAGTCCCACAGTTCCCTGTCACCCAGAAAAGTTTTGTGTTTGGAAGTTTCATCTAGGATTTTGTTTTGTGGTTTTTTGTTGTTGTTTTTCATGAATGACTTTTGGAAGACGCTTTGGAATCTGGGGCCTTATCATCAGAGGCGGCTCATGGCTAATTAAACCGCTTTCCCTCCCCACTCTTGCCGGGGAGACCGGAGATTCCTAAGAGCTATGAGTGCGTGCTGCAGAGGGATGCTCCAGGGAGCCTCCCCACTAAATCACCCGTGACAAAATGTTCTCCCAGGAAGCGGGATTGCATAAATGGATCAGCAGAAATGAACGCTTTGGCAGAGTCTCCTCGAGTGGGAAAGAGCAGCGCGCTCCTTCCTAATGAGCTCTGGGTAGCAGCGCGCCCCGTGCCTTTGCTGAGGAGCCCAGGGGCGGGCAGGGGGCAGACAGGGGGATCTCTTCCCTGCGCTCTGGGTGCTGCTGCCCCGGGTGGGGGGCGTTAAGCAGAGCTGTCCATTCATGCGCAAGACATGCCTCTCGCGTTGGACTGGATGGGAAAAGCGGGGGCTTGCTTGGGGAAGGCGCCGCCGGGCGCTGGCCCACGGGAGCCGGTGCTGTAAGCCAGGTGAACAGGGTCACCCGGCAGCGCGGTGACCAGATTACCTGGGCCGGCGCTCAGCGTCCCCCCAAGAAGGGCTGAGTTCTAAGGAGCGTGGCCAACAGCGCAACTCCCCCTGCCCTGGGCACTGAGCAAGGGACTAAATTCGCCTGTGAGTGGAGTCAGTATGCCGTGGCTTTTGAATCGATGAAGGAAGCTTTTACTAGAGAAAAATAAAACAAGATGGTGGTTAATACCCCCATGCCATTCTCTCACTCTCTTCTTGACTCTCCCTGCAAGAAGGGAACACGGCAGGGATGTCTCCGGGTGGGGAAACCGGAGCCTCCCGTCAGCGTGGAATGGAACCAGGAGGAAATTGAGAAGACAAAAGAAAATTATCTGGGCCCGGCCGGTGTGGCGCAGTGGTGGCACCTATGACCCAGGAGGTCCCGGTTCGATTCTCAGTCAGGGCACGTGCCCGAGCTGGGGGCTCGATCCCCAGTGTGGGGCGTGCAGGAGGCAGCGGATCCATGAGTCTCTTTCATCGTTGATGTTTCTCTCTCTCACTCCCTCTCTTTCCCTCTGGGAAACACGTGTGAAGATAGTTTTCACAGAAAGGGGGTAACTGAAAGTTGGTTAATATAAGAATTGTTTTGAACCTGACATGACAGTTTCCCAACCAGATTAGAGATGAGGAGTTCTTGGCAGTGGTCTTTTTAAAATTTTTTTTAAATATATTTTATTGATTTTTCACAGAGAGGAAGAGAGAGGGATAGAGAGCCAGAAACATCGATGAGAGAAACATTGATCAGCTGCCTCCTGCACACCCCCCACCGGGGATGTGCCTGCAACCAAGACACATGCCCTTGACCGGAACCGAACCTGGGACCCCCGAGTCCGCAGACCGATGCTCTATCCACTGCGCCACACCGGTCTCGGCGGCAGTGGTCTTGATACGGTTCGTTATGTACTGCCCAGATGGGTGAGGCAGGTTAGAGCTTTGGAAGGTGCACCAGCCCTGCCTTAAGGACAGCTTCCAACGAGGCAAAATTTTCTCCCCTCAAGAGGGAGGTTCGATTCTAGCTAAAGCTCCCTCGGCATATTTTTACATCCAATCCAATGTCTCTGAGTTTTATAAAAGAGTGCACACACACACACACACCGTGCTCCTAAGTGTAAATCATCGAAATGCGTATGAAATCATAGCAGAACCCACGGGGTGTTAAAGCGGCGATGGTGCTAAGCGTTGGGGGTGAGAGGCTGCAGGACATCAACTCGTGTTAGAAGCGGTGCTGATTCAGGCGTTGAATCTGCCCCCGAGAGGCTGAGTGGCAGCTGCACTGCCAAAGTATGTGTTCCCTCTCCTTCCCCGGCGCTCCCCTCTGATTACAGGCAGCCTAAAATACACGTGGGCATATCTCAGTGGCCAAACACCATGGAGATCAGGATGAAATCATTCTCAAGGCAGAAATAGCAAGCTTTCGCGAGGGTATTCGGAGAAACGCGGTCCCAATAGCACCGGCGCGTCACCGTCAGACCTCCGGGCCCTGGGCGAGGGTGGGTTTGGAGTGGGAGGTCTCCCGAGAAGGTCTCCCCGGACAAGTCGTGTACACGTGGAATCCCTCGTGTCCTCCCCCGGGACGCGGCCGGCTGCTGCCCAGTACGTCCTGGGGGTTAAATGACATTGGGTGGGCTAGCCAGTGAGCCGGGCAGAGCTGTCACCCGGCAGGTCTTCGTTCCGAGTGAAAATCTGGTGTTGAAAGACGCTTTTCTAAGATGCAGTTCCGTCTTTGGAGTCTCACTTCCAGCTTTCGGAGCTGCTGGGCTGAGTCCTCGCGAGGCCACTGATGCTCCCTCTGGTCCCCTGAGAGGCCTCTATCACCCTCCCGGTGGTGCTGTTCTTTAGACTATAACCCTCAGCAAGTCCTCAGCCTGCCCAGGTGTTCCTTCTTCACCTGTAAGACAGGGACAGTCTGTGTCCTTCTCACTTACCAGTGTGTCATAATATCAAGTAAGATAGCCAATTCAAACACTGGCCAAATAAAAGTCCAATCACAGTGTAATCTGGGGCCCGGCCGGTGTGGCTCAGTGGTTGGGCATTGACGCAGGAGCCAAGAGGCCACAGTTCGATTCCTTGTCAGGAATCGGGTTGCAGGCCCGATCCCCAGTATGCGACGCGCAGGAGGCATGCCATCAGTGATTCTCTCTCATCATCAATGTTCCTCTCCTCTCTCTCTCTCCCTCTCCCTTCCTTTCTCTGAAATCAAGAAGAACATATTGCAAAAACGTAAGCTGCAAAGCAAAAGACATGTGATACCTTTTGGGGGAGAAATGCAACAAGCATTAAATGTAGTTACTTACTTTTTTCTTTTTTTAAAATATGTTTTA
Source organism: Vespertilio murinus (assembly GCA_963924515.1). NCBI lineage: Eukaryota > Metazoa > Chordata > Mammalia > Chiroptera > Vespertilionidae > Vespertilio > Vespertilio murinus. The sequence goes on along the minus strand of OZ004718.1, from coordinate 25,301,286 downwards.
TTGATTCTTTACAGAGAGGAAGAGAGAGGGATAGAGAGCTAGAAACATCGATGAGAGAGAATCATCCATCAGCTGCCTCTTGCACACCTCATACTGGGGATGTGCCCGCAACCAATGTACATGCCCTTGACTGGAATCGAACCTGGGACCTTTCAGTCTCCAGGCCGACGCTCTGTCCACTGAGCAACACCGGTTTCGGCTGCAGTTAACTTCTTTTAAAGTGGTCTTCGTTCCGAATGGGAGCCACGGGCTTCTGGCTGGTGTCCAGCCTTCCCGGGAGCCCTGAAACCGAGTTATCTGGGCGAATCATCGGCCCAAGGCTCGGACATTTTAGCAGTGGTTTGTTAGCCGGGCAAAATAATTTGTAAACAAGAAGAGGAAAACCCCCCAAGGTCCCCAGCTCAGTCTTTTTTTTTTTTTCTTTTTTAAAAAAATATATTTTATTGATATTTTACAGAGAGGTAGGGAGAGAGAGAGAGCTAGAAACATCGATGAGAGAGAGACATCGACCAGCTGCCTCTTGCACACCCCCCACTGGGGATGTGCCCGCAACCAATGTACATGCCCTTGGCCGGAATCGAACCCTGGACCTTTAATTCCGCAGACCGACGCTCTACCACTGAGCCAAACTGGCCTTGGCCCCAGCTCAGTCTTCTGATGGCGGCTTTTCTGGAAGGGCGTGGCCGGCGGTGCCAGGGCTGGGCCTCTGGGCGGCTGCTGGCAGGTGTGTAGGACCCCCCGCTGGACCCGCAGGTGCTCGGAATGCCATCTTGTCCAGCGGAGGCGCGGTCTGTGCACAGAGGGTCCATCTGTGCCAGGTGCGGGCTGTCCTGACGGAGCAGGCTGCGGAGAAGAGCCTCCAGGGCTCGTCCTTCCCCCGGGCACACGGTCAGGGACCCGGGCCAGTGCTCCTTCCCGTGTCCCGGGGACGCGTTCCCCAGGCCGGGCCCGTGCCGTCTTGCTCTCTGAGGGAGGCTCGTTCTCGTTACCTGGACAGAGAGAGCGGGAGAAGGGCGGTCTGCTGATTCCGCCGCCTGGCCACGGGACAGGAAGTGCCAGGCCGGCGGGGCTGTGATCCGGCAATGCCCATCGCCTTCCCGTCTTACAGGCCGGGGGCTCGCTGCTCCAGCCGCAGACCGCAGAGCCTGGTGGCCGTGGCCCGCGGTCACGGCTGCGGGTTCCCTGGCAACCAGCCCTCGGAAGGAGCAGGCGGCTGTCTCCCCTGCGCCCCCCCCCCCCCCGAACTCTGTGCCCTGTGAGCCTTGCTGTGGAAGACAGAAGTGCCACCACCTTCTTCGAGAGGCACGGGGGAGGGCGTTTACCAGTCTGCCCAGGCTTGGAGAGGACCTCCCGGGGCCCAGGCTGCCGGGCCCGATGCGCTGAAGGCCGTTTCTCGTCACCTTCGCGACGTGCTCACGCAGATCTGCCCTCCTGGTGATGTCTGTGCCCTTCCGGTGCTCCTTTCTGTAAGGAACGCCTGAGGAGGAGGGGCGTGGTGCTTCTCACAGCTCCCCCCCCCCCCCCCACCATGTGCTGCCCACAGCCGGCCGCCTCGGCTGCAATCCATGAACTGCTCCGGCGGAAAATGGCAGCTGCATCGTACTGAGCACTCACTGTGTGCTCCCCGCATCGAGGGGACGGTGGCAAGGAGTGGGTCTGGGTGGGGGTGGCGGCAGACTCTCGGGGTCCCACGTGGCCCGTGGGAGTCTCTCCCAGAGAGCAGAGAGCGGGCCTGGCCGCCTCCTGTGTCCGGCGGCTGCACCCGAGCTCTGCCCAGGATTAGCGTGCCTTTCTCCCCGGGCCGGGGAACCGGTTTGCGGATTAACCCGGGGAGGGCCCACGCGGGCCTGGGAGGTGCCCCCTGCTCCGTAATTAGCTGCTTTGGGCTGATTGCCTGCCCATGGTCAGGGAGAGTGGAGGTGCAGTGTCTTCCAGAGCCTTCCACCCCCTTCCACCCGAGGATCCCGTTGGCCCGCGAGGTCCTGCCATCCCCAGCGTGGTCCCGAAGCGGTTCCGAAACCCCACGGGTCCTGGGACTCCGCCCCGGGCCCCTTGCGGGCCCAACACACTCCCCGCGTTGGGAAGAAGGGGTTGGAGGACATGGGGAATGTGCAAGTTAGCGGTTAACCTGTTGAGAGGAAGCTCTCCTCTCCTCCGCGGCCTGTGGACCACCCGCCCCACTCCCCCGAGTGTGGGCTGGCAGGCTGGAGACGCCGAGCGGCGGGGCCCTCCCGAGAGGCCAGGGGAGGCCACGCTGCCCGCAAAGCAAGCTCCTGGCGGGCCAGGCCTTCCCACGGCGATGACTCGGGCTGCCGTGAACCCCTCCCCGTGGCGGCAGGGTTCACAGAAAGTTGAGTGCCGTTTGCCAGGCCCCCGCGGGGTGAGGGAGTAGAAACAGGGCGGCGGATTTGCCACGCCTCCCACCGGACCGGAACGCACACAGCCGGGCCGAGGGCTTGGTCGGACTCCTGCGTCCTGGCAGCGATCGCCGGGTTGTGGGCAAGGTTCCCCGGGTCCCGGGTTTGCTGCCAATCACGAGGAAGAATGCACACACACACACACACACGAAGGACTTCGGTCCAGGGACCGCGAGAAAGAATGAACACACACACACACACACACAGACACACACACACATGCACGCTCACGGGATCACGCTGGACGGATTGTTTTTATGTCTGAAGCACGGGCTTGTCTTTTCCTCTCCGCCTCGGCCCTGCCTTTGCGTCTGGCAAGCCGGGACGCCTGGCCTCGACCCAGCGGAGCGAGCGGGAGGCCTCCGCGGTCCCTCCCTGGCAGGGCCAGGGCCGGGGCCGGGCCAGGGGTTTCCTTGGGTCCTTCTCGCTGGCTCGCGGTTTCCCGGGGCCACCGGCCGCCCAGCCTATCTTACGGACGCAGAGACTCTGCCCGGCCCTCGCAGTCCTCACGTGGAGAGCAATGTGCTCCCGGGCCGCCCAGCCCGCAGCTCTCTGTGCAAAACACAGCCGACGCCGCCGGGCGCCCGGCCAAGCTTACATTTCACCGTGGAACACGCTTTGGCGCGGCCCCTGGCAGCACATCCCCGGCGGCGGCGGCCATCCGGGGAGCAAGTCGGAGAAGTGTGGGTCCCCTCTCCCGGGTGTCGAGAGACACCTGACCTTTCCCCGGCGTCGCCTGCAAGGTGCCCAGGAAGAAGGTGACCCAGGCCTGGCTCTGCACAGCCGCCGCCTCCCTCCCTCCCTCTTTCCCTCCCTCCCAGCCTCTCCCATTTCCCCCGATGAATGAGTAAACACACCCAGGGACCGCCCGCCCAGGGACCCGGGAACGCGGGCCAAGGTAATAACATCAAAACCAAAGTCCTGGAGCTCTTGGGCAAACGAGTCAGCCTCCCAGATAAAACAGCGCCGCGGTCCAAATCTTTCTTTCCGAAGATCTAAGGCTTTTCCCAGGCTGGGCCGAGGCCAAGCTGGGGAGGAAGGAACCGCAGCGAGCCTCCTGCCATGGCAAGCGCTGTGCAAATAAACACGCGGACGCTTCCATTCGGCTCTCCCTTGCCGGCCCGCTGCTGGCCCTCCTGCCCGGTGGTGGTGGCCGCCCCGGCTCCAGCCCCTTCTCCATCCCCCCCTTTTCTCAGGGACCCGCCGATCGGTGTACCTCCGGCAAAACACGTATCTCATTTCAGAACGAGGAGGTGGCACAATTCACTGCTTCCGGTTTCCCCTCACCCTCGGCCCTCGCAGGTGGCTGCCTGAAGCTGGACTCGGGGTTGGAAATCAAGCCGGTTTTGGAATTTTAAACCCTGCATAGGAGAGGTCAGGATGGTTGGAAAACAAAGATGCATGGGGCCGAAACCGGTTTGGCTCAGCGGTAGAGCATCGGTCTGCGGACTGAAAGGTCCCGGGTTCGATTCCGGTCAGGGGCATGTACCTTGGTTGCGGGCACATCCCCGGTAGGGGGTGTGCAAGAGGCAGCTGGTCGATGTTTCTCTCTCATTGACGTTTCTAGCTCTCTGTCTCTCTCCCTTCCTCTCTGTAAAATATCAATAAAATATATATATATTTTTAAAAGATGTATGGGAACAATCCTGTCTTCTTTTTTTTTTCTTCAATGAAATAGACCCCCTCATGGTAGAAACCATTGACAAACTCTTCCTCCGCCACCACACCAGCCCGCAGATCCCACAGGACCTCCGTCTGGCGTGCCAAGCCTTACTCTGACCCTAGCGTTGGCTGCCTTGGATTTGTTGAGTTTGCTGTCAGGATCACCCAGCCACGCAGCAGCGACGAGTCAGGACTTAGGGGAACTTTTCCCAGCAAAGCGCATGCGCCAGGCTGCTGCCTCGTGGGGTGGGCCGCCCCCCGGGGACACCCCCCCCCCCAGCCGCCAGGCTGCCCAGACCCTCCCTCGGGGACTGGGATGCAGATTCCCGCCCGTCACCTGGTGATGGCATTCGCCTACTCTGCAGAAGGGAGGCGACAGAAGCCCATCCCACCTGTCTCAGAAGCCTGCTGGTAATTAGCTTAAAAAAATAACGCCAAGTTGTCACATGGCCTGGAGAGACACAGGCTCCGTGTTCCGTGTGTGTGTGTGTGGGGGGGGGGGGGGGGTAGGGAAGGGGGAAGGGTGCTGCTTCCCAGCCTAACGCTGTTGCAATCTCATTAGTCACCCCCGGGGAGGTTAGGCAAGGTTATGATGGGGTGAAAGGTGCCCTGCTGGGTCAGAGCGGTCTCCAGAAAGGATAAGAGACAGGGTTGAAGTTCAGAACTTTGTTTGGAAACTTTTTTCCCCCTTCCCCGCCAGATTGGTACTTTTTTTTTCGGGGGGGGGGGCACATTTTCTTTTCTTTTTGTAAATATATTTTCATTGATTTCAGAGAGGAAGGGAGAGAGGAAGAGAGAGAGATAGACAACACATCAGTGATGAGAGAATCATTGATCGGCTGCCCCCTGCCTGACCCCCCGTGGTCGAGCCCGCAACCGGGGTGTGTGCCCTGACCAGCAATGGAACCGTGACCTCCTGGTTCCTGGGTCGATACTCTAACCACTGAGCCCCACCGGCCAGGGACGGGAGCTCTGGCGGATGATGGAGATGGTCTGCTGTCAGCCTCGGGCCTCTGGTCTCCGTGGTGCCTTATCCTCTGTGTGTCTTAGCCACGGTTAATGTGTAAGCCCTGGCTGGCGGCCACTTGTCACCTGGCGAGACAGCACCTCGAGGCCTGGGCCCCTGCCCGCCGTTGGGGAAGGGTTCAGGGGGTGCAGCTTCCTTTTATCACTAACGGAAGCCGTGCACGGTGCCTGCCTTAGCACACGGCGCTGGCAGGACCGTTAGCACGCAGCATCGACGGAGTGCGGCCCGCTTAGAAAAGCAGTGCGTCCCGTGAGACGCACTGGGGCCTGAGTTGGGACAATCCCCCCACCAGTGGGAGTACGTTCATGCTGCAGGGTCTTTCTGTTTTGCATAAAACAGGCGAAGGTCTGGGAACCGCCCCTCGGGGTGCTCTCCTCTCGGTAGCTGCCCGCTGGCCCTCTGCACCTGGTTGGGAAGTTTCTCAGAGGCAGGGACCGAGGAGGCTTCTCTCCAGCACCTATGCACGTGCACTATACGGCAGTGGGTACTTACTTAGCATTTGCTATTGCATTTATGTGGGTGACTATTGGTTAGTAAAATTACATAGATTTGAGGTGAACAGTTCTATAGTGCAGCATCTGTATATTGATTGTGTGTTTTCCACCCCTAGTCATGTCTCTCCTTCCATTACCATTTGCCCCCCTCTACCCTCTTCTACCTCCCCCACCTCTCTTCCCTCCGGCAATCACCATATTGTTGTCTATGCGTAGCCCCCTTCCCTCTGACAGCTGTCACTCTGTTCTCTGTATCTGTGAGTCTGTTTCTATTTTTTTTGTTAGTTTATGTTCATTAGATTCCACGTGTGAGTGAAATCGTATGCTTCTTGTCTTTCTCTCCCTGGCTTACTTCACTGAGTGTCACACTCTGCAGGTCCGTCCACGCTGTCGCAAAGGGTGTATTGGGTGAATGCAATGACAAGGACCTTACTTTCTCTCTCTTTTTTTTTTTTTTTAAATGTTTTATTATTGATATTTTACAGAGAGGAAGAGAGAGAGATAGAGAGAGCTAGAAACGTCGATGAGAGAGAAACATCGACCAGCTGCCTCTTGCACACCCCCTACTGGGGATGTGCCCGCAACCAAGGTACATGCCTGTTGTGCCTGGAGTTAGAAAACAAGTGGAATGCTACGTCCCCTGTGGTTGCACTTCACGGGGGGGGGGGGGGGGGCAGCTCTTTGCACAGGTTCTGGGGGTGTTTCCCGTGGAATGTGGAAGGAGAATTCCTTAGCCCTGGGGAAGCCGCACCAGGATGACCTGACCTCGGTGCCAAAGTAACACACACAGACGCACAAAGCTGACCTCAAGGGAAGGGCCTGCAGCGCCCAAAGGCCTCAGCTGTGAGCTGGGCCGCCGGCCCCCCAAAGGCTGCAGGTGGCGGGGGCACTGATAGGAAGGCCGTCCGCATGGCAGGTAGACTGGGTAATGGCCTGTGGCCACCGTGTGCTTTCTCTCCCGACTGGTGAGATCCTGAGAATCGGGCCCTCCACGATGCACACCAAGTTTTCTCTGGACATAAAGCCTCCACCAGCCCTGGCCAGTGTGGCTCAGTTGGTTGAGTATTGTCCTGTGTACGGAAAGGTTGCCGGTTCGAATCCTAGTCAGGGCACATCTGGGTTTGCAGGCTCCACCCCCAGTGGGTTGGGGGTGCAGGAGGCAGCTGATCAATGTTATGCTCTCACATCAATGCTTCTCTCTCTCTCCCTTCCTCATGCTCTCAAAATCAATAAGAAATATTATGTTTTTAAAAAGCATGCATGATTTTATGGACAGGCTGGCCATCAGTTCTGCATTTGGCCATCCATTGGATGAATGGATGGCATCGGAGCTGCTCACCCAGGTTTCACTTTTTGGAGACACACTTGGTGTGAACTCCTCACAGATCGGAAGCATGGGGAGAGGGTGTTCCTGGGAGCTGTGTGTGTGTGAAGCATCAGCCCAGGGCGGTGGTCGGCAAACTCATTAGTCAACAGAGCCAAATATCAACAGTTCAACGATTGAAATTTCGTTTGAGAGCCAAATTTTTAAAACTTAAACTTCTTCTAACACCACTTCTTCAACATAGACTCACCCAGGCCGTGGTATTTTGTGGAAGAGCCACACTCAAGGGGCCAAAGAGCCGCATGTGGCTCACGAGCCGCAGTTTGCCGACCACTGGCCCAGGGCATGCAGCAGCACCGGGTAAACATTAGTCCCTTCCCCTTCCCCTTCCTGCGTCCCAGCCACGTTGTGGGAGAGGCATCAGCAGTCTGGAAGGCAAAAGTAAACTGTGTGAGGACGCGCCTCTTCTCCCAGGTGTGAGCTGGACCCGGCTGCCTACTGAGGACTCGGGGAATGTGACGGCTCCCTTCTCGGGGTGCGCTGTTCCACCCCAGATGGAGAATCCTCCCTTTTGACACACTTCTTGGATCTGAAAAAAACAAGAATAAGGAAGAGGATGGTAGGAAAATCTCAGGGCCTGGACCTTCTGTAGCACCTCCCCCAACCCTCCCTACTCTCCCCACCCCCACCCCCATGAAAAAGGATTTCTTTGTGTGTCACTTGGATCTTACTTTCCCATCTGAGACACGGTCATTGCGTCATTGTCCTAGCTATTCAACAAAAATAAAAATTAATGGAGAACCACAAGCAAACAGATGTTGGTTTGGGAGTGCATTTATCCATTTGGTCAGCAGACATTGACTGAGGGCCAGTTGTTTACCAGGCACTGAGCTAAATGTTGGGAATCCAGATATAAGGAAGGTGTCAGCCCTTAAAAACGAGAAGCTTACGATGCAGAGAGATAGATAAATGAAGTATATTGGGCACGGCCAGTGTGGCTCAGTGGTTGTGCGTCAACCAATGAACCAGGAGGTCACGGTTTGATTCCCAGTCAGGGCACATGCCCGAGTTACAGGTTCAATCCCCACTGTGGAGAGTGCAGGAGGTAGCCAATAGATGATTCTCTCTCATTGATATTTTTTTCTCTTTCTCCTCTCCCTTTCTGAAATAAGTTAAAAAAAATTTTTTTTTTAAGAGTACATTGGGAATGTACCAGGTGGAACCAGGAAGGCCAGAATGATCTGCTCTGAATGAGATGTTGTGGGAAGGTCAGCGGTGTCCGTGAGCTGTGTCTTGAAGAAGGAACAAACATTGTATTGGTTGGAAGCCTACGTTTAAGTGACTCATTGAGGTCTCTCTTGACTAATATGAAGAGTTATTTGCCATCAACTAGGCACAGGAAATAATGCAGATCATAGTTGAGGGACATGGGACTGGCCTAAAAAGAGGGGAAGAGAGAATAGAAAGAGTGTTGTGTGGTGATTAATCTACCAAGCGACTAGCTCCCTCCTACCCGGATGAAGGAAGCTTTGCTGCCTCCTGGGCTCCACACGCCCCGGGCAGCGCGTCACGTGCCCGAGATGTGGTAATTTGTTTAAAGAAGACGCTGGGAGGGTAGAGGCAGATAAATGATGGGACCTGACAGTTGCTGTGGCAACACACCCACTTCCAGAGAAGCAGTGTTCGTGGGAGGGCAGGAACGCTCATGGCGCCTGCCCTGGGCTGCCCCAGGCCTCACACGGCTTGTCCTGGGCCCCGGGCGTGGGCAGGTTCGGAGGCACAGACGCCCCTCATGGCTGATTGCCGCCCGCCTTTGTGGAATTGACTCTGGAGTAAGATAAGGGGATGCCTAAACCAGAGCAAAGACCACAGGGAAAACGGTGCAGAGGAGGGGGAGGGGAAGGGGGAGGGGGAGGAGGAGGAGGAGGAGAAGGGGGAGGTCTGAGCCGGCATCGACAACTCCGCTCAGGAAAACATCTACCCAGTGCTGTGTTTTGACTCTGGGCTTCTATGGGAAAAAGAGTATATGGCATAAATGTGTGTAAACTTCCCTTTCGAACTCCGACAAAGCATGCTCTGGGTATAAATAAAACAGAGTAGCGAAAAGTCTTGGGCTAATGAAAAATTGGTTTTGACCAGTTCGGGCTGAAGCTCTGGGTGACTTCCTCTGGCCCTCCGCCTTCTGGCAAGTGAGAGGTATGGCATGGGAAACTCCCCTCCTGAGTGGGTGGTGGGTTTCCGGACCAGCTTGGGTGGAGGAGCTACCGACATCCACAGGGCTGGCGACTTCCTCCAGACCACGGGTCCTCAACCGTGGCCTCACGTGAGAATCATCAGTGGATCTTTTCCTTTTTGGCAAAAAATTACCCCGAAATATTTCATTGTGAATGAAATATTTGAGTGCACAGGTGTACTGCTTAAGTGACAAGGTCCCTTTTGCAGATTTAACTATTAATGGTTTCTTGGATCCTCTTCCAGACATCTTCTTTGTAAATATATTATATATATATATATAGTGTGTATATAGGAATGTGGTAATGTATGAATATACATTCTACATAGTGTCATGCAGCTTGCCTTTCTTATATAGTACCAGAAGCCGGGTGCACGAATTCGTGCACTGGTGGGGTCCCCTCAGCCTGGCCGCGACCTCTCGCAATCCGTGACCCCTAGGGGGATGTTAGCGGCTCGGTGCACGGATTCGGCCTGATCCCCTCAGACCAGGCTGAGGGATGCCACCTTTGCACAAATCCATGCACCAGGCCTCTAGTATGCATATAAGACCTTTGGTTAGTCTCTCCCCACCCTCCCCCTTTTCCCCTTCCCTCTGAGATTCATCAGCCTGTTCCTTGTTTCCATGCCTGTGCATTGAGCATCTGCCCCCTGGTGGTCAGGGCGTGTTGAACGGTCAAACAATCGAATGGTCGCTTAGGCTTTTACATATAGAGATCTTTGTGACATGTTTTCCTGTTAGTACAGCTTCATGAAAGCCTATCGTCTGGATGCGCCATAATCTATTTAACAAGCTTTAGCTTGTTTCAGCCCTAGATGCCATTCTTAGTAGATTCCCCCGGCATATCTACAGTTTAAATCCCTACATGTGGAATCCCTAGATGCTGGATCAAAGGCGCAGGCCGGGAAAGAATGGTGCTCGTTCAAACGCCCATCGTGAGACGTGTGAAAAGGCTCTTTCCCATCTTAGTAAACAAAAACCCAACAAGAAACAGAATACAGAGCCAGGCCCCGTGTCTCGTGCTTCTGGTGAACGTGGAAGAGCCGCTGAGCATCCGTGTTGTGTAAAAGCTCCAGAGTGGCCCTGGCCTGTTTTTCTCAGCGGGGAGAGTGTAGGCCTGTGAACTCGAGGGCCTCGGGTTTAATTCCCGGCCAAGGGCATGTACTTTGGTGGCAGGTTCTATCCCCAGCCCCAGGTAGGGCACAAGCGGGAGACAACCCATCTATGTGAGTCCATGTTTCTCTCTCCCTCTCTTCCCTCCCATTCATTCTGCAAAATCAATGGGAAAAAATATCCTCAGGTGATGACTAATTAATTAATTTTTATAAGTAAGTAAATGAAAGCTCCACAGTGGCCCTGGTCCCTCACGACGGTGGGACGTGACGGCTGGGGAGGCGGGTACAGCGAAGGGACAGTGCTCCTCCGTGATGAAGCCTCAGCCACGCTCTTTCAGGCCCAGTGGCAGGGTTTCCCTCACTGTGGTCCGCGGGGAGAAATGGAAGCCCGTTTGCTTCGTGTTCTGTGTTCCCTGCTAAGCGGCAGGTCTTCCTTTACACACACACACACACACACACACACACACACACTCGTTAAATGAATCTGTACTTAAAATACAGTCATAGTAAAGCTCCAAGAGCCAGAGAAGTAACACCTAGGTACAATTGGGTACTTTTTTAAAAAAATATTCTTATTGATTTCAGGGAGAGGAAAAGAGAGAGGGAGAGGGAGAGAAACATCAACGGTGAGAGGGAATCATTGATCGGCTGCCTCCCGCACCCTCCACCCTGGGGATCAAGCCCACAACCTGGGCATGTGCCCTGACTGGGATTTGACTCGGGACCCCCTGGTTCATAGGTCAACGCTCAACCCCCGCGCAAAGCCAGCCGGGCCAGTTGGGCACTTTTCTCACTTTTCTGTAATTGGTTAGTCATCGTCCATTTCTTCTTATAGGTGTTTAAGAAAGAGGTTTTTTTGGGTGTTGCCTCGGGTTCCATTAGAAGCAGGTATAGTTCGCGTAGATGAACAGTCAAAAACTGTTCTTTGTCTTATTTCAGCATGAAACGTCCCCCGGCTGATACACAACTTGCCAGTCTGGGGATGGTTTCCTTTGCTTCCCTTTGTTAGCCTCAATAGATGATAGACCAGCCGTTGGCAAACTACGGCCCGCGAGCTGGATCTGGCCCGTTCTGCTGTTCTATCCGGCCCTCGGAGCCGAAAGAGCGGAGGGTTCTCTTGCTCTCCCCTCCGCTCCTTCACCAGCAGCCCAAGAGGAGAGTGCCAGCATGGTCAGGTTGCTTTTGTTCCGGCCCTCCGGTCCAGTTTAAGAACCCATTGTGGCCCTCGAATCAAAAAGTTTGTCCACCCCTGTGATAGATAGATAGATAGATAGATAGATAGATAGATATAAAGGAAGAATGGGAGGAAAGAGAGGGAGGGAGGGAGGGAGGGGAAGGGAAAGAAAATGGACTTTTGTTCTCCAGAACATCTGTTCTAAGAACTGCCCATCTTATGCAGTTGCTATTCTGGTATTGACCTTCACAACCTGTTTCAGACAATGCTCACTAACCTTCAGGGATCCCTTCCCTTCTGGCCACACCTTGCCCATTTCTGTGGGTCCCTGTCTACTGAGCTGCTGCCAAGGACAGTGTCCCCAACTGGGAAGCCACGTGATGCCTCCACCTGTCCCCGCCCCTCCCCCCAATACCACCTGAGACCATTTGTCTCCATCTAACTTTTCCTCCTTGAGGGCTGACTCGGCCCCCTCCCCGCTCTCATTTGCATGTGTGCTGCATATCTGCACCTTGGCCTGCCTCTGCCACTCACCCCCTGATTAGGTAAGAGCGCCTTCCATGAAGGAGCCTTGTGTTGGGAAGTCAGAGCCGGTGGGTTCGGGTTGACTAACACACTAGAATGGGAAGGGATTCAGAGGTGGTGCAATATTCTGGGTCCACGGAAGTGTCGCAGGGTGTGATGGGATTTCCCACTGGGCACTGACCTCAGAAGCTAAAGGAGAAAGTGTGAGAGGTTAAGGTCCTGTGTCATGTTTGATACTGACTTAGCGTCTGGCTTCTGTGCACCCATGAGGACCACAGACCTCACTTCTGCCTGGGGAGCCCAGAGGCAGATTCCAGTCCCAGACTGATTTCTCCTTAGACCAGTGGTCTGCAAACTGCGGCTCGCGAGCCACCTGCGGCTCTTTGGCCCCTTGAGTGTTCTAATGCCACTTCTTCAAAATAGACTCCCCCAGGCCCCAAACCAACTTCTGTGCATGGGCCACGAAGTTTCAATCGCTCTGTACGTGTGCACCCGCACGTGGTGATTTGTGGAAGAGCCACACTCAAGGGGCCAAAGTGCCACATGTAGCTTGCGAGCCGCAGTTTGCCAACCACTGCCCTAAGGCAAGCTGGAAAACTCCAACTTTTCCCGAATGACGCCTTTCTAAGAAATTGAGTGTTATTCCAGTGTATGTTAGGAACTGTGGGACCTTCGGCTGGCTTAGAAATGTGCCTGAGCCCGGCCGGCGTGGCCCAGTGGTTGAGCGTCCACCTATGAACCAGGAAGTCACTGTTCGATTCCCGGTCAGGGCACATGCCTGGGTTGCGGGCTCAATCCCCAGTGTGGGGGTACAGCTGATCAATGATTCTCTCTCATAATTGATGTTTCTCTCTCTCGCTCTTCCTCTCTGAAATCAATAAAAATCCCTTTTTAAAAAAGAAAAACATATGAAAAAAGAAAAAGAAAAACATGTCTGAAATTTACCTACGTCTCCCCTCTTGCCCCACCAACGGATTTAAGAAACCCCTCCATCGTTACTCCTGGTCTAAGTCAGTGACAGGAAACTTTCCTCCTGTGTGAGTGGGACTTGAATGTATTTGAGGAAACGCGAGTGCCCGCCTTTTCCCCAGTCTTGGCTCGCATGTGAGCGTGAGAAGCAGACGCATGCCCACTGAGTGTTGATAAGATTACAGATTGCTCTACGCTCTCTACGCTGCTCCATCGTCTTCCCTTTCCCTCCGCCTCAATGGCTGGTGCCCGAGCTGCCGCTTCTTTATGATGTAACTCCCCCCGTGACACTTCGCCTCACGGTTAGGAGCCAGTCGGCAAGACTAGCCTCGTGCGAGGAATTCGTGCAGTTCTTCTGCCCTGCAGCGGCTGCCGGGGCCGCGGTATTAGGCCATTACTCACCTCCCCCGAAATGAGACGCTGGGGGCACGAATCCATTTTGTTTAGTTACCAGCTGACTTGGTAGAATTAAGTTGATTTCCCCCCCAGGATCCATATCCCTGATTTAGCATAATCCCCCCGTCCCTCCTTAGGCCGGCCCTATTGCCTAGCAACACTCGTTCAGTAACCTTTCAGAACGGTCCTTAAGGAATACGGAGCAAACGTCCCCATTCTGTTACTCACACGGCCCGTGGCACGGACCTTTCTAATTGCAGGAGGTCAAGGGGAATCTCGGCAGGTTTTCCCCTACCCTCCTCCCTGCCTCCATAGCCCGGGCACCCCAAACAGACACTCGCCAGACGGAGAATAAAAATAAAGATATGCCTTGGGAACTTGAGGTATTGATACATAGACAGCAAAGGGAAATTCCTCTATTAGGCTGGGCTAGTCAACATCTCAAGATGCAGACACGCCTCACAAATGCCCCTTCAGAGAATGGAAAGTAGACTCCTGAGGTCCCGAGAAGCATGTCAGCACCCCAGGGTCCCTGCCCGCCTAGAAGCCGGGTGCTGCTGCGCGAAGGAAATCGCCGGACGCTGGCTGTTGGCATTCATTTGGCTGGTGGACACGAGTGGGCGGAGGTGGGAGTGTAGACAGAAAGGGCTCTCGAGTTCGCCTTAATTTGAATCTGCTCTTTGGGCTTTTTTGTTTTTCACATTTTTATTGATCTCAGGGGGGAAGGGAGAGGGAGATAGAGACATTGATAATGAGAGAGAATCATTGATCAGCTGCCTCCTACAGGCCCCACACTGGGGACTGAGCCCACAACCCAGGCATGTGCCCTGACCGGGAATCGAACCATGACCTCCTGGTTCATAGATCAATGCTCAACCACTGAGCCCATCCGGTCTGGCCATTCAGAGTCTTATGTGCAGGGCATTGGCAGGGACTTTGCCTCACATGACTTCCCATCTAGTTTGAGAATAGATACTGCTTCAGCCGGAACCGGTTTGGCTCAGTGGATAGAGCATCGGCTTGCGGACTGGAAGGTCCCGGGTTTGATTCCGGTCAAGGGCATGTACCTGGGTTTCGGGCACATCCCTAGTATGTAGGGGGTGTGCAGGAGGCAGCTGATTGGTGATTCTCTCTCATCGATGTTTCTAACTCTCTATCCCTCTCTCTTCCTCTCTGTGAAAAATCAATAAAATATATTAATAAATAAATAACTAAATAAAATTTTAAAAAAGACTAGATACTGCTTCAAAGTTATAGCCACTTACTCTGATAAATCTTCTAGGCTGGCACATGCCAAGTGCAACGTGACACAGACATTGAATGTACCAGGTGAGGGACGTTAGAAGTTGTGAGCGACCCTGGGACAGTCAGGAGGGGGAAGGCTTGACTTGGGCCTGATGGATGGTCGGCCTGGGAGGGGTGGAGAGGATGTGAGGGAAGAATGTCCAGGGAACAAGGCAGACCCGCTTGGCTGGAACAGAGGACACAGGACGGGAGCCATACGCTTGGGAGTGGAGGTTCCTGGGCGCCAGATGGGGAGCCATTGGCCACCATTGGTCACGGTAGAGATGTCCTGGGAAGCGTAACCTGGCGGCCGTGGTGGCAGACAGGACTGCAGGGACAGGGAGACCAGTTCAGAAGGTACTGGCCTGCCCTTGGGCTATGACGGGGATCTGAACCACCAAGGAACACCGCCAGGGGACCCCCGGGAATGTGTACTGCTAGTGCTGAAGGAGCCTTTGCTCTCATCCCAGGATTCATTGAGGCCAGGGATGCTCACAAACCCCCCTAGCTCTCGGGGTGCTGGGATTCGGGGCCGGGGCTCATCTCTCCCTCCCGCAGGAGAGGTGTGAGGGTAAGTAACAGGATGGAGAAATCGCTCCCGGCCCCGGGGGACCTGGAGGAAGGTGCGGTCACTGGGAGGCCAGAGGGCGAGTGTGGCTCCCAGCTGCCCGCAGACGGGAGGCGGGGATCCGGGCGGTCAGAGCTGGCGGGGACTCTGAGTGAACTCGGTGAGAGAATGGCACAGGGCGCTGGCCGGGGGCCAGGCCTGGCAGCTTTGGAAAAGCGTGTGTTTCCTTGCGGGCGAGCAACTTGGAGACGCATACAGGAAAGCGTTTTCTTTCGTGGGTCTCCTCGAGAGACGGCACGGCCACAGACACACCTGAATGCTATTCATGTTCCTCCGGAGGAAGCTCGGGCTTTAGGACAATCCTGTTTTTCTTCCTACGTTTGTTTGGCGTGGGGTGGGGGGTGGGGGCTGGGGAGGAGAGGAAGGGCGTTGTCGGGGCGGAGGGCGGGCTGTCAGGTCGCCGTGGGCTCCTGGGTCCACAATGGATGCGAGGACCACGCCGCGCACCTCGCCCCCCGCCCCTCTCTCTCCTCTGTGTTCAAACAAAATCTCAACGTCACCCCAAGGAGAGCAGCGAGTTTCATCTCCCGCCGAGGCAGCACTTTGGAAACTGCGGGTTCCCAGTGGCCGGGCCCGCACCTCTCGCCGACTCAGTACGGAGGCCCCCAGGGCCCACGTGCTGCTGACTCTAGGGGTGCACGTTGGGGTTAGGAAAGGAGGGAGCCCCTGAAGTGGACCCCAGGGATGGACGGGCCAGCTTGTTTCTCTGCCGGAGAAGAAGGCAGCCCCAGCCTCGGGCGCCCGGTACATTGCTCGGCGGCTCCGCTTCCCCGTAGGCAAGGGGCACCCATCGGCCCGCTGCCAGGGCCGCCGGAGGGCAGAGCGAGGCGGCAGGTGGGTGGCCCGCGGTCCACCCAGGGCCGGGCGAGCGGCTCCCCCTTCCCCCGCTCCTCTGGGGGGGGATGGCTCCCACCCTGTGCACCCCTGGGGGCTCTGAGGACGGGCTCAGACACACCCTGTCTGCACAACAGGCCTCTCGGGGGGTTTGTCCTGGAGCCCTGGGCACACCACGGAGCACCGTCCGAGGCCAGTGCCAAGGAGGCGTGTGTGTGTGTGTGTGTGTGTGTGTGTGTGAGAGAGAGAGAGAGAGAGAGAGAGAGAGAGAGAGAGGGAGATTTGTTGTTGCCTTAACGTCAGTGCATCAGCATGGGAGGCTCAGACACTTGGAAAGTAGGGGCATCTGGACAGATCCCCAGCTGCTGGGGTCCAGAGCACTCCCCCATTCACCTGAGTGTTTTCTTTCTCATTCTCTGTCTTTCTCTCTGTTTTCCCCTTATGTCCTTCCTTCCTTCCTTCCTTCCTTCCTTCCTTCCTTTCTTCCTTCCTTTCTTCTTCCCTCCCTCCCTTCTTTCAATCTTGTGGTTCTTCAGCTTCTCAGTTCCTTTCTCTCCTTTCTCCAGCCCACTGCCCGCTCCGGTCTCCTCCTCTCCTGTCCTCCCCTCTCTCTCTCTCTCTGAGCCTTCTCTCTTACCGCGGTGTTTGGCATAGCCTCTCAAGCGTACCACATGCAAAGTAAGCAAAGTCCATTTTTTGAAAATCATGGTTTTTTTTTCTTCTGGTTTTTAAAGCAAAAGATACTTATGACAGGCAACTTGCAAAATACGATAAAGAAAAAGAAAAAAGGTCCCCGTTCCCCAAAAGTGTCCTTGTTGGGATCTGGGAGTGTTTATTTCTGGTTACCCCATCATTCACCCGGAGCTTCCTCTCCGTGTGTGTTCTGCCTCAAAACGGGGGGCGTCCCAGCCAACGAGACGAGACCCCCATCCTGTGGAGCTTCCGTGTGAGCGGAGGGAGGGGGTCAACAAATGTCAGACCCAAACGGTGATTTTGGGTGGAGACGAGATGGTATTGTAAAGGGAATGAGGCAGGACGGTGGAGGGAAGCTGGGATCCAAGGAGGTGGCATTGGAGCCGGTGCCTGGATGTGTATCAGACTGGAAACATTTAGAACATGAATATTTAATCCTGAGGAAGTGCATTCTCATAAGTGTTGGTGCGAGTGTAAATAGATGTGACAGTTTAGCAGAACGTTTGGAATCATAAGACGCACATGCCTGTTGCATGAGCAGTGCCACTTCTTGGAATCTTTTCTACAGAAGTGCTCACATATCCCCCAGCCCGTCCCTCGGAGCATGATTGGGGACACATACTGAGCCTTTGCAAAGAACAAAGGAGTTCTCTTCCTTTACACCAACATGGGAAACGTGCGTGGTATATTGAAGCGTTATTGCCGAGAGAGGGTAGTCATATGGTGTCTGTGCAACAGACGGGGTGCCGGGTGGCTTCCTTATTAAGTTCAAAGAGCAATTGCAACGGGAAAATAAAAGCCCCGTTCGACTCGGACACGGTTTGTTGTCTGAGGCGACGTCAAGAGGCAGGAGCTCGAACCCAGCTCGCCACGGTCCGATCCGGAGCCCAGCTCGGCCTGGCTAAGGCGGCATCGCTGTCCTCGGCCAGTGCCTCAGGGCCTTTGCTTCCCCTTTGGCAGATGAGGGCGCTCAGAGCGGAGCAGGAGGGGGAGGGGGGGCTGAGAGGTCACCCAGAACATTCGTGTTGCAAGCTCCCCAGCAGGCCTTTCCAGGAAACAGACGAGCCTGGCTTCACAGTTTTGCTAGAATGCAAGCCCCTGGCTTTGCACTCCAACCCGGATGGACTTGGATGAAAGCTGCAGGCCACGCTCACGCCGCCCCGCCTCTGGCCGCCAGCAAGGGGAGGACTGGGCCCAGCAGAGCTGAGCTGTGTCCTCTCCGCGAGCCTCTGGGCCTGAAAGGAGCGGTTAAAAACTCCAGGTGATCGCCAAAACCAGTTTGGCTCAGTGGATAGAGCGTCGGCCTGCGGACTGGAAGGTCCCAGGTTCGATTCTGGTCAAGGGCACATACCTTGGTTGCGGGCACATCCCCAGTAGGGGGTGTGCAAGAGGCAGCTGATCGATGTTTCTCTCTCATCGACGTTTCTAACTCTCTATCACTCTCTCTTCCTCTCTGTAAAAAATCAATAAAATATATTTAAAAAAAAAAACTCCAGGTGATACTAGAATTAAGATTCAGAGCTCCCCACGCAAACAGTGTGGTCCGTTAGGAAGTTCGTTTCGCCAGGGAGACACATGAGCAAACTCAGGCACCCTGCTGGTGCGTTCCCGGGTCTTAGCCTGCAAAACCTTCCAGTGGAAGTGAGACCGGCTCCATTGTGTGCTTCCTACTCCGTTCGCTGTTCCTGGAGCCTGTCCCCTCTCACTGTCCCCCGGGGCCAGTCGGCGGCCTGCGAGCGCGGGTTATCACAAGGGCCTGGGAGCTGGTCTCCCACCCCAGCCTTGCCCCCGTCAGTCCATTCCTCACGCCACCTGCCTCTTCTCTCCAAAGCTCAGCTCTGCGCCTCCCTTCAGTGCCCAGAACCCTTCACCGGCCTCAACTCGGGGCCTTTTATCACACCCCGTGCCCACCTTCCCGCGCCCGGTTCGCCCACACCCCAGCCCTCCACGCGGGCTCCGGTCAGTGCTGCAGCCGCCAAGCCTGCTTGTGGTTCCTCAGAAATGTGACCTCCTGTCTCGTGCTTATGCCCACGCTGCCTTTTCGGACTAGTTCTCTTTCGTCTCAAGATGCGGCTGTGCCTGGCGTCATCTCTAGGAGACGTCCCCCAACCGCGCCCTGGTAGGCACTGCTGCCCACACTCTGGAAGCCTGTGGGGTTGGCATCCATCCGGGAACCGTCACTGTGTCCTCACTGGCTAGTCGTTGGTCTGGTTCCCTGATTTGCCTGGAAAACACCTTGAAGGTAACAGCCATGTATTTCTAGCCACTATACCCATAGCGCCTGGCATGGAGCTGGTCCATGGATGTGCTGCAGCAAAGAATGACCACAGGTGTTTGTTTGTTTGTTTAATATATTTTTATTGATATCAGAGAGGAAGGGAGAGGGAGAGAGAGATAGGAACATCAATGATGAGAGAGAATCATCGATCGGCCGCCTCCTGCACTCCCCACACTGGGGATCGAGCCCACAAGCTGGGCACGTGCCCTGACAGGGAATCGAACGTGACCTTCTGGTTCATCAGTCCACGCCCAGCCCCTAAGCAGTGCCAGCTGGGCTGAACACTGGCATTTTTTTTTTAAATCTAGTTTGTGACCATGTGTTTGTGGGTCTTGGCTGTGCACGCTCTGAGCAAAGTCCTGCTCAGTCTGCTCCCAGGAACGCGGTGAGGGTGAGTAAGGTGAACAGGCTTAGTTCGGGTCAGACATCAGGCACGTGCAGACTCCTCACTCACCTTGGAGCATCACCGAGCTGTATCTACTGGGTCTCCCTAGGTCAGCGGCCGGCAAACACATCAGTCCACAGAGCCAAATACCAACAGTCCAGCCGTTGAAATTTCTTTTGAGCCGAAACCGGTTTGGCTCAGTTGGTAGAGCGTCGGATCTCCGGACTGAAAGGTCCTGGGTTCGATTCCGATCAGGGGCCTGTACCTTGGCTGCGGGCACATCCCCGTTAGGGGTTGTGCAAGAGGCAGCTGGTCGATGTTTCTCTCTCATCGACGTTTCTAGCTCTCTATCTCTCTCCCTTCCTCTCTGTAAAAAATCAAT
Source organism: Vespertilio murinus (assembly GCA_963924515.1). Lineage (NCBI taxonomy): Eukaryota > Metazoa > Chordata > Mammalia > Chiroptera > Vespertilionidae > Vespertilio > Vespertilio murinus. The sequence continues at coordinate 25,281,466 of OZ004718.1, read as the reverse complement.
AAAATATATTAGGGGGGAAAAAAAGAGAAATTTCTTTTGAGAGCCACATTGTTTAAATGCAAACTTCTTCTAACGCCACTTGTTCAAAACAGGCTCGCCCAGGCCGTGGTATTTTGTGGAAGAGCCCACACTCCAGGGGCCAAAGAGCCGCACGTGGCTCGCGAGAGCCGCAGTTTGCCGACCACGGCCCCCCCAGGGTGTTGACACATTGAAACTCCCCTGTTGTTGTTCCAGGTCAGCTGTTGCCCGCGAACCGCAACACCCCGAGCCCCATCGACCCCGACACCATCCAGGTCCCGGTGGGCTACGAGCCGGACCCGGCGGACCTGGCGCTGTCCAGCATCCCCGGCCAGGAAATGTTCGACCCCCGCAAACGCAAGTTCTCCGAGGAAGAGCTGAAGCCGCAGCCCATGATTAAGAAAGCTCGCAAAGTCTTCATCCCCGATGACCTGAAGGTAAATTGGAACTGGTAACCAGGCCGGGGGCGAGCGGAGAGTGTGGGAGGATCCAGAGGCGGATTAGAAGGGCGACCCGGGCGGATCACACAGGCCGGTGGACAAAGGACCCTTGATGCCCGATCCCGTTTCTTGGCGTGTGACTGGGCAAGCTGCTTCCTCCCTGGGTGCCTTCCCAAACACGCCTTTCATGTCCCGGGAACGCCCAGAGAGGAGGAGGCGCGCCGACCTGCTGGAGATATTTGCAGCCCGTGAAGGAGGCAGATTGCAAGGAAACGTAGGAAAGGCCAATAAAATCAAACTGTAACCTTTCCAGGTTGGGAAGAGAGAGAAGATCACTGGGGAAGGGCATCTTGGCCTCCTCGTCTTTGGGGGAGAAATTCCCTGGGGGGGGGGGGTTGATTGATAATTAACTGCTGTCCTTTCCCTGGAGGCGTGGGGGGACAGCAGCTGGAGCCAGGACCCCTCTCCACAGGGCCAGACTAGGGGGACCAGGGCGCGTGGGTCCCCTGACACTGTTTCTTTAAAAAAAAAAAAAAAAAAAATATATATATATATATATATATATATATATATATATATATTATTGATTTTACGCAGAGAGGAATTGAGAGGGATAGAGAGTTAGAAATGTCGGTGAGAGAGAAACATCAATCACCTGCCTCTTGCACACCCCCATTGGGGATGTGCCCTCAACCAAGGTACATGCCCTTGACCGGAATCGAACCCGGGACCTTTCAGTCCACAGGCCGACGCTCTATCCACTGAGCCAAACCGGCCTCGGCCTGACACTGTTTCTTTGTAATGTGCACGCTGTACCTCGCATAGGATCACTTGAATATCTCGACAAAAGGTTCATTCCGAGTTGGTGTTTCTCTGCTGTGTTGAAGGGACACATGTTTGCTAAAGGAAAATAGATTTATCTTGGGAAGGCAGATGCAACTTGAAATTATTCTGACACATTGAGTGATACCTTAGGGAGGGAGTTCTTTAAAATGATGCCTGCCCACTGGTATTACATTAGAACCACTTTTGATTAGCTGTTGCTTAGACTTGTCTGTGTGTATGCTTCATTCCAAGCATGTGGACGGTGAAGAGATGGCTATATACATTCAGGGTATTGGAACCAAGCAAAATTCCTTAACCCCTTCCTAAGTTCTGGCCCCCGTTTCTCAGGCCTCGGTGTGGCTCAGATGGAGCATTGCTCCTTGGCTGGGAAAATGGGGGTCTGGGGCATCGTCCTGGGACTGGCTTAGACTCGTCGCCTCTACTTCTCCATCCAGAAAGAGCGTCGGAGGGGACGTGTCTGGCCCATTTAAATCACTGCCCTCCTCTCCGTACCTGCAATTACCTGGCGGGATGCAGAATTGTCAGGGTGAACAGACCTCAGAGATTCACTAGACCAGTGTTTCCCAAACTTCTCTCATGATGAGAATCACCTGGCGGAGTTGTTAAAATACAGATTCCTGAATCCCAGCTAAGAAGTGCTAAACTAGAATATTTGGGAACATATAGGTAAAATCGTATTTTACTAAGCTTAGAGCACTAGTTAAGTATACAATTTTACCTATATGTTCCCCAAAATTCTAGTTTAGCACTTCTTTACTGGGATTCAGGAATCTGTATTTTAACAACTCCACCAGGTGGTTCTCATCATGACCAAGTTACCACCTTGCCGTTGTAGAGAAAGAGGAGCGGACAGTGAAATGGGCGAGCACCGCTCACTGCCAGGGGGAGGAAGGCCGGCCTGGTCCCCGGGGCTTCTAGCTTCCAAACAGGTCACTGTAGCAGGTTGCCCTGGCAGGGGCGACAACGGGGACTCCTGAGAGGCAGACCCATAGCTGTCCCCCTGAGAATCAGGAGAGCAAAGTGCACAGTAAAGACCAGAACATCTAACCTGGCCAGGGGATTGATGGTTAGCCTATGACGGTGTGTGAAGGGGCATTATAGGGTCTGGTCCTTGGGCAAACAGGTATCTCCTTTCCACTGGAGGGTTTCTCTCATCCTGAATGCTTAGCCGGCCCGCTGTCCTCCAGAGCTCGCCTCTCACACTAAACCCAGGAGCCCACATGGCGTTCATTTCTTTTTTTTTTTTTTTTTAATATATTTTATTGATATTTTGATATTTTACAGAGAGGAAGGGAGAGAGATAGAGAGCTAGAAACGTCGATGAGAGAGAAACATCGACCAGTTGCCTCTTGCACACCCCCTACGAGGGTTGTGCCCGCAACCAAGGTACATGCCCTTGACCGGAATCGAACCAGGGACCTTTCAGTCCGCAGACCGACGCTCTACCACTGAGCCAAACCGGTTTCGGCATTTTATTGATATTTTACAGAGAGGAAGGGAGAGGGATAGAGAGCTAGAAACGCCGATGAGAGAGAAACATCGACCAGCTGCCTCCCGCACACCCTCCACCGGGGATGTGCCCGCAACCAATGTACATGCCCCCGACCGGAATAGAACCCGGGACCTTTCAGTCCACAGACCGAGGCTCTACCACTGAGCCAAACCGGTTTCGGCAACACACGGCGTTCATTTCCTTTTGAGTGGCAGGTAGTTTGAAAGGATGCTGCCGAGAAATAGATGTAGCTTCCTTCACAGGGTCTCCAGGCTTTCAAGGTCAAAGCAGAGGGCCAGCCCACCTCATATCCCAGGTAACCTTGGCAACAGGGAGGCCACACGGAAACCTTCTGCGCTGGGATTATGCACATCGCTGTTGTCAGAGCCAGGCCTGACCTTTTCCCGTGGCGGGTGGGCGGGGGCAGGAGCGTCCTCCTGCCACGTGTCCCTGGATTTCTTCAGCCGGGAGGGCAGCCTCGGGCCACCGACCATGCGCCCATGGGAAGCGGGAAGCTCTGAGCTTGGGCGGGGGGGAGACCTCTGTGGCCCCAGCACTGGATGAGCAAACCTACTGGGTGAACCGGGCTTGCCCACGCTGCCCGCGCTTCCTCCCTTGAGCCGTGCATTCGGGTCGGCATGCGTCCCCTGGGAGGGTGAGGGGTGGCACACCGGACTCCCAGCTGAGACTCCACTGAATCACTGTGATGTCTTCACACTTTGCAGCATCCGTCCATTCCCTTGACACGTACCTTTCAAACGCCAGCGTGTGCCAAGCCCTGTGCCAGGGGCTGGGGATTCTCAGGTGACTTGGTCCTGGCTTTGTTTCTTACCCTCCGGCACTTCTAGTCCGGTGAGGAGGAGGGATGCTGGCCTGGGGGGGGGGGCATCAGGAAGATGATGGGACAGGACAGAGGGGTCCTTGCCGGGTGGGGGTGACTGGGCATCTGGGTGGCATCTGCCCCTGGGGGCGGAGGAGAAGGGGACAGGGGATGCAGTGCCAAACGGACCAGCCCCTCAGTCTCCTGGGATGCAGAGGGCAGCAGCCTGGCTGTTCTCCGCCAGGACAGCCCTGCGTCCTCCCTCCTTTCCTGCCCCCACCCCCCACTCCTCGCCTCTCCTAGCTCAGCTCCAGGTGTGGACAGGGGAGGCTGCGGGGGCGGCCGCCTCAGGGGTGAGCGCTCCCAGAGACAGAGAAGATGGTTGAGTGAACTGGTCACTCCCTGGGCCCCGTGATGTGGTCACAAGCCAAGTCCATGGCCTGCACCCCATCTGTCCCCCCAACACACACAGCTTCTACCACACCCCAGGGGGGTTTCTCACACACCTCAAGGGCCCTGTTGCCCGGGGTGCGGGTTCAGACACATCCTAAGTCGGCCCCTCTTTCGAATGACCCTGGAAGCCACACTCCCGGGAGCACTGAGGAGGGTGGCAGACCTCCTGACACTTGGGGAGGTGGTGGGGGAATTGGGGCTTCCATCAAAGTAGCACAAACAACTTCGGGCTCTACCAGAGGCTACACTTGGGCCGGTTCAGCCCTGGGAAACCTTTCCCTCCCCCTGCTCCTCCCAGCCTCTCTCCCTTCCACTGGCCTGGCCCCTCCCCTTCCTCCAGCCCCTGCTCCCTTTCGGAAGCAAAGGAACAAACCCCACCACCAGCCATTGCGCACCTGCCCAAGCTAACTCCTCTCTAAGGACAGTCCTGGTGCCAGCTAGTAGGAAGGTCTCCCCCCCCCCCCAGTGTGTTACATCTCATTATGAAATATGCAGAAAGCTGAAAGCACTTTGTAAATAAAAGTCCCAGCTTGTGAAAGCAGACAGAGGTGCCTACGCACGCTGTCTGCCTCATGCCTTATGTCTCTGATTAGGGCAGATGTCCGCTGAGGGTAAGGGTCAGGTGTGGGGGCGGGCCACTGACCTTGCACCTGGCTTGCAGCCTTGGGCCCAACCCACGTGACCTCCTCCAGTGCCAGCTGCCCCTTGGAATCCTGGGCGAGGGTGAGAACTGACCTCACCCACTTACTCCGGGTGGCATGTAGCTACAGGTTTTGGGCTTGCCAGGATGGGGCGCGATTCGCTCTTGCCAAGTGGTTGGAAAGGGGGCAGGGGGCAGGGGGAGAGGCCGAACGCACCAGGTGGCGCCATAAATCCGTTAGGCAGGGCAGAAAGAAGGCTTACATTTTTCTCAGTCTCCCCGGGAGTAGTTTCCTTTCTTCTGGCAGGAGGAGCGGGGAGGGGGAGGGGGAAGAAGGGACTGCTTTGTGGTTGACCAGTTAAACATTAGCATCTCAGGCTAACGAATGCCCAGAGAACCGTGAAACAGGAAACCAGAGTAAATGATTTCAGTGGCAGCCGCCAGTGCGAGCGTGCTGACGTGGTGGCAGGTAGAAGTTTGGTGGGTTTTTCTTAATTTCTGTTTGTAATTGCCAAAATGTGCCTGTCCATGACGCCATGTGCCAACAGTTCAGAAGGATATAAACCGGAAAGTTCGAGATCCTCCCTCTCCCCTCGGCCTCCTTCCTCGAATCCTTCTCTGAAGGCATCGCTTTTCACGGCCTGGCGTAAACCACTCTGGGCCTCTTTTCACAGATACGTAATACGTAATATTGTGATTTTTAATATTTATTTTAAATATATTTTATTGATTTTTTTTTACAAAGAGGAAAGGAGAGAGATAAAGAGTTAGAAACATTGATGAGAGAGAAACATCGACCAGCTGCCTCCTGCACTGCCCCTCCCCCCACACTGGGGATGTGCCCGAAACCAATGTACATGCCCTTGACTGGAATTGAACCCGGGACCCTTCAGTCCGCAGGCCGACGCTCTATCCATTGAGCCAAACCGGTTTGGGCAATATTGTGATTTTTTAAAGCGGAGTGGGATGAGGCCATACACGTCTATCTGCAGATTTCTGTCGTTTCCACTCACATAATGGTATTTCGTGGGCCTCTTTTCGACTGGATTATCGTTTCTAATAGCTGCCGAGTATTTGCCATCATTAGGTAGCTGTCAGATCCCTTACCAGTAATTAGGTTTCCCCCCCACTTCCTTCCTATGCAGAGAGCACGTGTGCCGGTGTGCATGTGCACTGCGTGAAGGCTGCTGCAGGGTGAGACGCTAGATCGGTGGCACGTGCATTTAAATAGTTGGCGGACATTGCCTTCCTACAATGTTGTATCAACCCTGTATCAAAAACGCTTAGGATGCCCGGCCAGAGTGACTCAGTGGCTGAGCCTTGACCTATGAACCTGGAGGTCACCGTTAGATTCCCGGTGAGGGCACATTCCTGGGTTGTAGGGCCCCATACCCAGTAGGGGGCGTGCAGGAGACAGCCCATGCATGATTCTCTCTCATCACTGATGCTTCTCACTCTCTCCCTCTCCTTTCCTCTCTGAGATCAATACAAACATGTATTTTTTTAAAATACATTTTTATTGATATTTTACAGAGAGGAAGGGAGAGAGATAGAGAGCCAGAAACGTCGATGAGAGAGAAACATCGACCAGCTGCCTCTTGCACACCCCCCCACCGGGGATGTGCCCGCAACCAACGTACATGCCCTTGACCGGAATCGAACCGGGGACCCTTCAGTCCGCAGACCGACGCACTAGCCACTGAGCCAAACCGGTTTCGGCAACATGTATTTTTTAAAAAAAGCATGAGTGCCCATGGAAAAGAAGGGCTCAAAAAATAAAAATTTCAGCAAAAAGAGGGGAGAAATCTGGAATGCCACTTAGGGTGCCCCTTGCTTTCGCCCCGCCTCCGACCCCTCCTCGTGGGGTACATGCTCCGCTGGGGCGCGAGGTGACAGGCGGGTCCCTGCTCCGGGAAGGGAGCCAGGGCCCTCCGGTCCAGGAAGGAGATGCAGGTTAGACTCCTGGGCCGGTGCCCGGGCGCTGCCCCAAGGCCTGCCAGCTGGCCGGGTGGCGGGCCCTCCGCTCTGCCGACATCTAATATCTTGTTTCCTTTTCCCCCTGTACCTACCGAGCAGGATGACAAGTACTGGGCCCGGCGCAGAAAGAACAACATGGCAGCCAAGCGCTCCCGGGACGCGCGGCGGCTGAAGGAGAACCAGATCGCCATCCGCGCGTCCTTCCTGGAGAAGGAGAACTCGGCGCTGCGCCAGGAGGTGGCCGACCTGCGCAAGGAGCTGGGCAAGTGCAAGAACATTCTGGCCAAGTACGAGGCCAGGCACGGGCCCCTGTAGGACGGCAGGGGAGGATGGGGGATGGGGGCTGGCCTTGGACTCGATGGACACTGCGTTTCCCCGATGACCACAGCACCACACCCGACCCGACCTTCCCGACGACTATGTCAGCACTTTACCGGAGGCCTCCATCTACGCACTCGCGCGCCCTGGGCGCACGGGCTGGAGCGCCCTCGCGCGGCCAGCGGTGCGCGGGCCTTTGCACTTGCCATTTCCAGAGAAGCCTCTCCTCCTCCTCTTTCAGGTCCCCCATCAGAAAGGTGCCATGTTTTTACTGGACTCTGGAGACCTCCGGTGGGGTTTCCTGCCCCCTCTCCTCCTCCCCACTCCGGCCCTTTCCACCCTGCTCTGCCAGGACCCTGGGTTTGGATCCGCCCAAAGGGCCCTGGGAGAGCAGCGGCTCTCGGTGTCCCAGACCGGCCTGTAAGTTACCAGGCCAACACGGTGCACAGAAGAACCCAGCGCTCTGCCTCGCCCTCTTTTCCGTCGTAGGCGCTTTCCTCATCATTTTGGTAATCGTCTTCGCATTGCAAGTGCTGTTTAGATTCCTTAGAGCCCATATTTACTTGCTGCGCTGTCCACTAAGTTTCCTTTTCCTCCCGCGCGCACCCACCCCGGATCCGTAAGAGTACTCTTCTAGACCACAGAGCGTGTCTTTTGCACCGTCTGTACCTAAAGCAATAATCCTAGTGTACGCTAGAGCATGCTGCCTGAGTATAACTAGTGGACGTAGGATATTTCCCTCCCTGAGAAGTCCACCCTCTTTTTTTAAAAAAAACACAAACCAAAAAGGACAGCAATGCATTTGAGCATGCCCAGAACATCCCCACCCGGGTCAGGGAAGCAGAGGGAAATGGCAGGTCTGAGAAGGAAGGGCTACTCTATCAGCATAGGAGCCAAAACACCCCCACACACACACAAAAAAAACCAACACAAACAAACCGCATTTTGGAATGGCTTTTGACATGGATATGTTTGGTTTTGCTCCCGCCCTTCTCCCATACCCCCTCCCCCACTTTTATAGTTCACTTTTTTCCATAGCCCCTCTTGATATATTCCCCACAACTCAATTAAGATTCAGTTTCCCCCTGTTTTTTGGTAATATATATATTTTTGTGACTTTACACCTTTGCTGTTTTTAAACATCAGTTAAGTTAAGGAGTTGGTGTTTTGTATGCCCCCTTTTCCTAGCGGTGCCCCTTTTCCGAATGCTTCCTACATTAATGGTTCCGGAGCTTGCGTTTCTTACCCCGTTTGCTTTTGAACGTCTGTGCTCTTATGAAGTGTACTTCTGAAAAAAATGAATGTAAAAGACACTGGTGTATCTCAGAAGGGGGACGGTGTGGTCGCAAACTGTGGGCGATCCAATCAGTGGAACTGTTTACTATAGACCCAAAGGAGAGATTATGAAATTGTCTAATGTTTATACAGAGTAATTATAGGAGACGTTCTGTTTTTTTGTACAGTATTTTTCAGATACGAATACCGACCGTGTATTTTGGAAGACATATATTATATATAGCAAAGAGAAAAGTCCATGTTTTGAAATTATATAGCAAAGATTATATATATATATTCATCCGCGTTGGTTGTTACAGAGAAGAAGGGCTTGGGGGTTTGACGCCTTTCATGTTGTAAGCCTGTCACTGGGTACCTCGGCCTGTCTTCTGCGTGGAAATTCCACGACAGTATCGAGGCCCGCCGTGCTGAGATCTGCCCTCACATCTAGAAGGGGATTTCCTGTTTCCTAGCAGGTCTCCGAAAGAAGTCAGTTAACATCACCCAAAAAGCACAAAATGGATGTTAGTCAAATATTTATTGGATGCCACAGTGTTTTTTAGGGAAAGCATCTGCCACAGAAATGTTCACTTCGAAATGATGACTTCTGGAACGGAACACCGCCGCAGACACCCCAAACAGTTCTGTCCTCCCCGTGGGCGCGCGTCTCAGGCAGCTGACGGGCGATAGCGGTGCTCCGTGTGGCTTACGACTTGATGGATGTTCCGACTCTCAAGATTGTTCTCCCGCGTCACTCAGTTGTGTCATGTCGAGAGATTCTGCTGGATTAAAATACGCTTTCCTCCGTGACATTTCCTGGTGTCCTGCGCCCAGAGTGTCCTGACTCCTTAGTGACCTGGCGGGCCCCTGGGTCAGCCCGCCAGCGGCTGTCTCTGGTGTCAGAGGCTCGGGAAGCCCGGCTGGGCGGGTGGTCCCACTAGGTGCTCACTGGGTCCCAGCGGCAGAGAGCAGCGGGAGGTGGAAGAGTGTCGGAGCTGAAATGCATTGCTCGGGTGAATCGCTAACGACAGAAACACGCAAGACCTTGGGCAGGGTCAGGCAGGCCTGAAGAAGCGGTATTCAGTAAGAGACACAGGTGAGCCAGGGTCGGCCTTTTCATGGGAAAAGAGGCTAATTGGCCTAGCTGTTAAATGGCAGTCTCCACTCACGCAGAGACAAGTGATATATTTAAGTGGTGACATGTTGAAGGGAGCCTATCTTGGACCACCCAATTCACTGATGTATAGAATGATATCTCTCCCCCCTCCCACCCGTGCCAAAAAAACAAACACCAAACAAACAAAAATAAACCACATGCATTTGGGTACTGGTCTTTTCTTAGATGGTTTGTATCCAATGAGCATCCCAAATGCTTACTGCAGAAGAAATCAAATGATCATGATAAAACATACGCTCTCACATGCCAGGAAAGGTTTCAGAGACCTACCTCATCTTAATTTTAAACGTGGGCGTCTGCAGGTGCCTTATTCGTAGGTCACTGCCGCCACCGCACACACGTGAGCACTCGCACCCAGGCGCACTGCTTCCCGCCCAGGGCAGCTAACTGGCCGGGGTGGCAGTTCCGCTAAAGGGCGCGGGAGGCCGCGGCCCGGTCTGGAGTGACCAGCGCCAGGTGAGTTCTGCAGCCTGCAGCCATTCTAATAGGCCTGCTGTTATCCCCCCCCCCACCCCCCCAGCCCTTTCCTCATAAGCAACTTTCAGAGATCAATTACTTGGCCATTAACAAGGAAGCCCGGTCGTATCGGGCCAACATCCTTCAGACACGATTTGGAACGAGGGGTCCCGGCTTCCTGATGAGGTCCCATCACCGTGTCCTCTGCCCGGGCTTGCGGAGAAAGGCACGGATTGCTAATTCCATGCTACCTGTGGCGGCAGGCGGCGGATGGGGGGGCTGTACGTGGCCCTCTCTTTCTCTTGAGGAGGTGGCTGCCTTTTGAGACACCATCGCTTAGAGCAGGAGGCCCTCTGTTGGAGGAGAGGGCAGAGGCGATTCGGATTTGGGTGTGGGCTGGGCAGGACCCTGCGCTCGGTATCTCAGAGCTTCCTTTCCACTGGCTGGTCCAGTCGCTGGTCTTGTGAGGGAGCTCACAGTAATTCTGCAATGTACAGTGACAAGGTCTTGGGTCTATTTTTTAAGGTATTTTTATTGATTTTAGAGAGGAAGGGAGAGGGAGAGAGAGAGAGAGAGAGAGACAGCCATGATGACAGAATCATTGACCGGCTGCCTCCTGGACGCCCCTCGCTGGGGATGGAGCCCACAGCCCGAGCCTGTGCCCTGGCCGGGAATCCAACCGCCACCTCCTCGTTGGTAAGGCGACTGAACCACACCTCCTGGCAATAATACCATGTAAAGCGATGAGCACAGCCTTCGCCTCCATCTTGACGAACTGAACGTGGCACGGCAGTCAGTACGTTTCACAGAGGGCCAAATGTATGTAGGGCAGTGTGTGTGTGTGTGTGTGTGTGTGTGTGTGTGTGTGCGTACGTGTGTGTAACTATTTAAGTCAAGACATAAAAATCCTTCATTTTGGAGCACCTTACCCAACATCACAATAACCTACCATTATCTTTCTGGCGACACCACAAAGATTGCATCCGCTCCCCAGGTCAAAGCTCACCGGAGGTCAGTTTAACTGTGTCCCGTGACGCGGGCCGTGTTTGCCCTGTGCGACCCACACCTTTCTCTCTGTCTGTTATCCTTCGTGTTTAATAAACTTCGAATTTTTTTTCCTTCCTTTCATGTATTTTTGCTGACAGCCTGCTAGAAATTACGTTCTGTTCCCAACTCTGTCGCCAAGAGAACATTTAGAGATTAGGTACGTAGATGAAGGAATAATAGTGCATCACGAGCGAGACATAAACATTGCTTGCATATTTACCATATGTGCCGGGCCCGTGCTAACCACTCCCATGGGACACTCAGCCCTCTGAGGGGGGGCGGCCCTTATTCCCATTGGACAGGAGACAAAAGAGAGGGTTCGGGAGGTAAAGAGATGACCCAACGTCACGCAGGCAGAAGTGACAGAGAGGACCTCTCATCCGTTGAATGGGCAGCATTTAGGACAGGGGCGGGGCACCTTTTTCCTGCCAAGGGCCATTTGGATATTTTTTTTAATATATATATATTTTATTGGTTTTTTACAGAGAGGCAGAGAGGGATAGAGAGTTAGAAACATCGATGACAGAGAATCATCGACCAGCTGCCTCTTGCACACCCCCTACTGGAGATGTGCCCGCAACCAAGGTAGGTGCCCTTGACCGGAATCGAACCTGGGACCCTTGAGTCCGCAGGCTGACGCTCTATCCACTGAGCCAAACCGGTTTCGGCCCATTTGGATATTCATAACATCGTTCGTGGGCCATGCAAAAGTATCACCTTGGACATCAGCTTGCTTCATTTGGTCAGACATTTAACTAGCTCAGTTCTAATGCTTCGTCAGGGCCAGACCCAATGACTTCCCGGGCCTTCCATGGCCCGCGGGCTGGACGTTCCCCACCCCTGGTTTAGAGCCATGATTTCAAATGCCACCCCCTCAAACACCCCCCCCCCATAAAGTCTGCTTTCGGGGTGGATATACAAGAATCACTGGGGAACATCCTACAGGCTATAGACCCAGTGATGCTGAAAGGTAGAGCTGGGGTGGAGCCGGGAAATAATTGTTCAAAGGCTTAGCTAACTCCCACGTGTGGCCACGTACCCGGAGCCAAGGATTTATAGACTCGGCCTTAATTCCAGGCCGTGACCCTTGCTGGAAATCCACATAGAAGCTCCAAAAGGCCCATAATTTCGTGTACGCCTCCATCGCCTCTGCCCTCTCCTCTTCCATTCGAAAGTGAATGCTGTTTTCGTGTACAACTGAATTTATGTATTTATTGATTTTGTAGAGGAGACCCATAGTCCCTCTCCCCCCTCTCCCCGCCTCAAGGAGTCTGGGATGCAAGAAGGAAGGACAGCGGGGATCTACATAAGGAAGGCTGATGTCAGAGCCGCTCCCAGCCCAGGCAGCCTGGCAGAGCCACCGGGGGAGCCGGAAGCACTGCGCGGCGTGGGCCGCAGCCCCGGCCAAGGGACTCGGCGTCTCTGGCACGAGACCCGGGGCTCTGGGGCGAGGATCCTGAGGACTCAGATCTATCACTCAGCGGGTATGTGACCTTGAACTGCTGCTACACAGTGTGGAAGCTAAACCTCCTCGTCTGTGCGATGCCGTTGTCACCGCCGCCCTGAGGGATGCGGGGAGGATTGATGGCAGCACCGACGCGCCGACGCACAGGTGCCTGCTCGTCCCAGGCCTGCAGTCAGCACCCTCGGAGGGAGCCAGCCGGGGGAAGGTGCCGGAGCACTGTTTCCGGTTCAGAGCTTCAGACCCTTTGTTCCTTCAAAGAGGACAGAGAGCGGGGCTCCTGCTCGGGAGCAAAAGATGACCGTCTGTTGCCTGGCGGGCGTGGCTCCGTGGTTGAGCGCTGACCTGTGAACCAGGAGCCACAGCTCGATTCCTGGTCAGGGCGCATGCCTGGTTTGGGGGCTCGATCCCCAGTAGGTGGCATGCAGGAGGCAGCCGATTAATGATTCTCTGTCGTCATCGAGGTTTCTATCTCTCCCTCTCCCTTTCTCTCTGAAATCAATTAAAAAATAAAGATGACGGCCTGTGAGGGAGAGGCCAGGGCCTGACTGGTTTTGTCTGAGCAAGGACTGCCTTTCCTGAAGGGACTCTGCTCCAGCGTTAGCCTCCTCCTCCTCCTCTGAACGCGTCTGTCCGTGGCTTTGAAGGCCCTTCAGTGGGTGACCTTTGACCAGGCTCCTGGGGCAGCCAGACACGCCCTCCCCGTCCATGGCAGCATCACAGAGCCCAGAACCCTTCCCTCACTCGCCCCCCACCCTCCCCGGCTGCTCCCCCAGCCACAGAGGGGAGCGAACACACGCAAAGGCTTCATGAAAAGGGGCCTCCTTGGGAGACCAAAGTGCTTTTCTTCCTTTAGAGAGATGTTACATCTCAGGAATATGAGGAAAGCCAGTGAAAAGGGGAGCCGGGGTGGGGCAGCCGAAAGGAAGGCGCCTCCCCATTCTCCATGGGAAGCTTGGATCCGAGCTGTTTGCGCCCTGAAATGGTCATAGTCTCCCCCCCCCACCCCGCCCCTTCTTCTCTGGTTCCCCCTCCCCTGCTCCCTCCCTCTCTCTCTCTCCTCCCTGTGTGGTGGAGGGGGTAGGGTGTGGGTGGGAGGTGGGATAGCTATCAGGGAAGAGGGGCTAAAGGGGCGGGGCCCAGGCAGGTGGACCGGACAGGAGGAGCCCACACTTCCCTGGCGGTGACCTTGTAAACACCCCCGTTGACCGTCTTGGTCCCCATTCGCCAGGTCTGCGTGGGCAGGAAGCCGCTCCTCAGACACCCACCCCCAGGCACTTTGAGGATCACACAATGGAGTCCGAGGGCGCCTTGAAGGCGTCTCATCGGGTGGAGCCTTTGATTCTCCAGATGAGAACACTGTGATCCGGAGCAGGCGAGCGATGTGCTGCCTCACCCACGGCCAGGCCCGCGAGGGCCCCACTGCTGCTGCGTCCCACGGGGCCCCAAGGGGCAGAGCCGCCCCGGTCCTTGCTCTGCGGGGAGGAAGGGGGGCCCGGGAGCCCCACCCCTCAGCCCTCTGCCTTCCAGGCCCGGCCCGGTCTTGAAGGACCCCCATCCTGCCCCTTCTTCTTCTTCAGGACACATTGAGAGGTCACGTTTCTTTTGGAATCCTCTCCGGAGGGTCCCCCCGGTTAAGAGCAGTCACTCGCTCCCGCTCCGGACCGCACCCCACTTCCACACACGCTCTCTCTCCATCTGGCCCTCTCCCTGGCGGCTAACGCCCTGCCATGGGGTAGAGACACGTATGTCCGCAGTGGAGCCCGCACAGATGTCAGCTTCTCCGAGGCACGCTGCGGGCGGCAGCCGAAACTAACCCCCACTACACCCCTCAGTGCCATCTTTATTCTCTAACTAGAGGCCCGGTGCATGAAATTCGTGCAGGAGGAGTGGTCCCTCAGCCCAGCCTGCACCCTCTCCAATCTGGGACCTCTCGAGGGATGTCCAACTGCCTGTTTAGGCCCAATCCCACTGGGATCGGACCAAAATGAGCAGCTGGGTATCCCTATCACAATCTGGGACTGCTGGTCCCAACCACTCACCACCTGCCTGCCTGCCTGATTGCCCCTAACTGCTTCTGCCTGCCAGCTTGATCACCCCCTAACCACTCCCCTGCCAGCCTGATTGACACCTAACTGCTCTCCCCTGCTGGCCCAGTCACCCCTGAATTGTCCTCCCTTGCCAACCTGGTCACCCCCCAACTGCCCTCCCCTGAAGGCCTGGGTCTCCCCCAACTGTCCGCCCCTGCAGGCCTGGTTGCCCTCAACTGCCCCTCCCCCCCCCCCCCCCCCGCGCCCCATTCTGGCCATTTTGTGGCAGCCATCATATGTCCACATGGGGGTGGCTATCTTTGACCACATTGAGTGTGTTGGAGTGATGGTCAATTTGCATATTACCTCTTTATTATATAGGATGGGTTTTTGTATTTTCATATTCTTTTTGCAAAGATTGAACAACAAAGAAAGGAGCTAATCTTGGGCTCTTTCATTCAACTCATCCTCTCGGCTTTAAGAATTCACTCCATTCAGACACAGCTGTGCAGGGCAGGTTATTTCCCCGCCTCCTCTTCCTCCAGATCCTGTCTGGGTGGAGGGAGAAACTCACAAGGCCTGGGGGGAGGGGCACTCAGTTCTGTGTGCTGACGTTTCCTGGGTGTCTGCCTGGGAGGGGACCCTGCTTTGCCCTTCAGAGCTCAGTTGAGTGTCAATCTATGAACCAGGAGGTCACAGATTGACTCTTAGTCAGGGCACATGCCTGGGTTGGAGGCTTGGTCCCCAGTAGGGGGCATGCAGGAGGCAGCCGATCACTAATTCTCTCTCATCATTGGTGTTTCTAGCTCTCTCTCCCTTCCTCTCTGAAATCAATAAAAATATATACCGTATTTGCCGGCGTATAAGACGATTTTTTGGCCCTGAAAAATATGCCTCCAAGTGGGGGGTAGTCTTATACGGCGAGTATATAACAAACTCTGTATTTTGAGTGGAAATGTTAGGGGGTCGTCTTATACGCCCACTCATCTTATACGCCGGCAAATACGGTATTTTCAGGGCCAAAAAATCGTCTTATACGCCGGTAAATACGGTATTTTCAGGGCCAAAAAATTGTCTTATACGCCGGCAAATACGGTATATATTTTTAAAAATTTTATAAACCAACAAGACCCTTTTGAGAAAGTAATGACAACCATAGACCCTCTCCCGAGAAAAATTCACACGTAAAATTCTTTTCAATATAATTTTTTTTTTTTTACTTGAGATGGGAAAATCAAGAACTGGAAAAGATAAAGAAACTTATCCAAAGCCACTGGTCTGGGACAGTCACACCTAGAACCTGAGGTCTTGACTCCCGTCCTGTGTCCCGTCCTCCAGGCCTATAGAGCTGCTAACGTGTGGCCCCGGGCACAGGCGGACACGGGGGGGGGCACAGAGGGGGTCATGGGAACCATCCCGGGAACCGGCCCTGGGAGGGTTCTTAGAAGGCAGGTAATTGCCGGGATAACAATGCCCTGGGCTGCGGGGATCGGCGAGCCCAGCGGGTCTTTTAGTCCAGAAATCGAGTGACTCCTCCGCTGCTGCTGAGAGCCGGGCCGTAACACTCAAAGCGAGTGTTCAGGAATCCGCCGCTAATTGTCATCACTAATGAGTTCCTTTCCAGCCTCCCGGGCTCAAACACCGGGAGGGAGGCAGCAGAGCGCTGTCCCTGCGTCCTGGCTTCCCGAGGCTAACGTCCCGGGGGATGCAGGCACTGGGATGCTGCCCGGAGCCGGCCCCTCTGGCCAGCTAAAGCAGAGTGAGACACGGGTTCCTGCCCGGCTCACCCCACGGGGTCCTGCAGAGGGAGAGAGAGGAGTGGGGAGGGAGAGGAGGAGGAAGGGGGGAGGAACCGAGTGGAATAAGCCACTGTTCCCTAACCATGCCTGGGTCTTCCCAGCCTCCACGCTCTGGCTCAGTCAGTTCTATCACCGAGTCGGCCGGCCTGGGAGTGATGGCCGGGAAGACTCGGAGGAAACAGTGGCCTTCCTCCCCGTGGCCGTCCTCCCCGTGTCTGCCTTCAGGAGCCACGAGGACGAGTCCTCCGGAGAACAGAACAAAGCCAAACACACTCGGAGAAGGACCACTTCGTCCCTCTGGGGGTCGTCATGAAACAGGCGATGTCCAGGAGGAAGAGACGGTACCCCAAGCAGTCCTGTGTCCCAAGTCCCCGCCACCTCTCCCTCCTGGCTCCCCACAGGACACGGCCCGGTGCCCCTGGATCTGACAGGAGCTTCGTCTCCGCCCCCTGCGAGTGGCAGGAGCCCCTGGCTTTGCAGTCGCTGCTGTGGGTGGGTGGGATGATGGAGGCACGGTCACGCTCCCTCCCCCAGCCCCGCGGGCACCTGGCAGGTTGGCCTGCAGTCTCTCCTGCCGCCAGGAAGGCGCCTGTTCCTGGCGCACCCCTTCCCCTGTGCGTGAGGACACTTCCCTCTGTGCATCTACCGTGTGTGCGCCACGTGCCGCGCGGTCTCCCAGCCTCGGAGCGGGAGCAGCTGGGTTCCTTCTGCAGAACTCCCCTGCCTTCTCCCTGGCACTCGGAGCCGCTTAACGAACCAGATTTCCTTTCTCCTCCTCGCCTTGGCGCCTACGAAGCTCAGAGCCAAATCTGAGGCCCGTTGCTAGCAATTATAGACTCCCAGAAAGTAATCCAAGGCCCTAGCCTCCCTAGCTCTTGGTTCTCCTCACTCTGCTGGTCCCTCACCCTGATTTTAGTCCCTGCTTTAGAAATAATGTCATTGGGCTAATTTAAAAAAAATGTATATGTATATATATTTTATTTCAGAGAGGAAGGGAGAAGGGGAGAAAGGTAGAAACATCAAGGATGAGCGAAAAATCTTTGATCGTTGCCTGCTGCATGCCCCACACTAGGGATTGAGCCCATAACCCAGGCACGTGCCCTGACCCGGAATCAAATCTTTTTAAAACTTTTAAAAATATATTTTATTGATATTTTACAGAGAGGAAGGGAGAGAGATAGAGAGCTAGAAACGTCGATGAGAGAGAAACATCGACCAGCTGCCTCTTGCACAGACCCTACCGGGGATGTGCCCGCAACCAAGGTACGTGCCCTTGACCGGAATCGAACCCGGGACCTTTCAGTCCACAGACCGATGCTCTACCGCTGAGCCAAACCGGTTTTGGCCGGAATCAAATCTTGACCTCCTGGTTCAGTGGTCCACGCTCGACCACTGAGCCATGCCTGCTGGGCTGGGCTAATTTTTGTTGCACGTGGGTACGCTCAAAATCCTCTCTGCAACGGGTCAGGATGCCAATCAAAAGTAAAGGGCATTCCATAAACATCTCTGAAATTTCCCTAATTAGCTCGGAACGTTCAAGGGAAGGGAAGCTCAGAGACTCCCCATGCCGTATCCGAGGTCATGCCGGGTTGACATTGAAGAGCCGGAAGTCCGATCTACGCCCACCTGACTGCTGGGCTCACGCTCTTAGTAAGCCCAATGAATTGCTTATAGTTAGCGAGTGCTTCCCGTGCCCCTGGCTTTGTGCTGAGGGTCCTCCGTGTATGATCTCATTTACCCTCGCAGCGGCCCACCAAGGAAGCAGCCACTATTATCACAACCATTTTCCAGGTGAGGAAAGTGAGGCCCCAAAAGACCCAAAGATCTGCCCAAGGTTGCTTAGCGTACTGAGAGTCAAACCAACGGCCTGGCCTTTGAATTTCTGCACTCTCCCCAGTTTCTCTAATGTATACTGGAGATAAGCATGCCACAAAGAAAAGAGAAGAAAATGGCTAATGAAATGTTTGACTTCTTTCGAAGGCCGGGCTGCCCGGTTACATATCCCAAAGGCAGAGCCACTGACAAACTCACGGAGCAATGGGTGGCTGCCGCAAGCAGGGGTTTCTGAGGTTCACAGTCCTTCGAGGAGCAGATGGGTTGCAACCACCGAGTCTGCGTGCAGGGCCGGGTTTAAATGCCAGCCTGAGCACCCAGGAGAGGAGGAGGAGGAGAGTTACCCGTGCCCAGCGGATGGAAAGAAAAGCCTTTGCAAAGGGCAGCGCTGCTCACTGGCGCCACCTAGCGGCAGAAGTGGGAAGTTGCTCCTAGAACGAAAGGGACAAAGTGAAATCCCCCCCCCCCCAAGTATAATGTATTGGGCTCCTCGAATGTGGAGCACTTAGTACACATCTTTCTTTCTTTCCTGCCACACCTGCAAAGAGATACCGTTATTTTATAAATGAGGAACTCGGAGCTCGGACTATTGAATGACCAAGGCTAATGCCAAAGACTGGGCTCAGACACGGAGCCTAGAGTAAGGCAATGGACAGAATGAAAAAAGGAGAAATGGTATAAGGAGGAAGAAGGCCACGTGCACAGGATGCTGCTGGGATGGAGCACGGATGCCTGGGGCGGCTGCCGTGCAGGCCGGGTCACCCTGCTGCCCAGTTTTCTCCATCCTCACAGGCATCCTTTATCCTGCGCCTCCATCCGTCCACGTGGCCGCTTGGACCACGGCAGTGGTTTGCACATTGCGTTGCGCAGAGCTACACCCACGGTTCTTCCAGCATTTGACTCGGTTTTAAAAAAACTGGCCAGCTCGCCGAAACCATTTTTGACTCAATGGATAGAGCCTCGGCCTGGGGACTGAAAGGTCCCGGGTTCGATTCCGGTCAAGGGCACGTACTTTGGTTGCGGACACATCCCCAGCAGGAGGTGTGCAAGAGGCAGCTGATCGGTGATTCTCTCTCATCGATGCTTCTAACTCTCTATCCCTCTCTCTTCGTCTCTGTAAGAAATCAATAAAATATATTTTTAAAAAAAAAACACAAAACAACACTGGCCAGCTCACCATTTGGGGAGCTGTCAGAAGATGAGAGAGAGAGGCCTCATAGGTGAAGCTTCAGGTTCCCTAGTCCTGTTTCAGCCCCAACCACAGCCTCGTTTTTATTTATCTTTCCTCGGTGCGTGGTGAGCACGCAGTAAGCCAAGACCAGCGCACACATGGGACGGTTCCTTAAGGGAAGCGTTGCGTCTTCCCGGCCCCTAGACCACCACCCTGTGCCCAGGAATCGTATCCCGTATGTCGAATGGCACGTTCCTCTCCACGGCCTCCTTCCTGGTGCACAGCGAGGCGGCTTACAACTGGGGAAAAAAATGACCTGGTGATGTTTAGGAAACCCTGTCGTCCGGAAAAAATGCCTACGTCTGGTCGGCCTGCAAATGTAAGTGCCGGGATGAGCTCACTGAATCCTTGAGTCCTTCACCGGCTACACCCGGATCTGGGTGCCCCCTGGTGGCCATCTGTCTCCACGCACAGGTGAAGGTAGGTATCAGTGGGCATGTAAGGAATGTGAGGAGGGAGGGAGGGAGGAAGGGTAGGAGGAAGATGGGAAGAGGGATGATAGAACAGAAGTAGTAGGAAATAAGGAGGAAAGAAAAGTTTATAAATGATGAGTCCGTAGGAAAACGTGTTACGTAAAGGAGAGAGAAAAATTGTGCGAGAGGGAGATGCTAATAAGGAAGTCAAATACAATTGTGTGTGACAGGGATAAGATTTAAAAAAAAAATTCATAGGGGCCACCAGGCCGGTAGGGGAAGGCAGTTAGGGGTGACCAGGTCGGCCGGGTGGGGCAGTTAGGGGTTATCAGGCAGGCAGGCAGGTGAGCGGTTAGGAGCCAGAGGTCCTGGATTGTGAGAGGGATGTCCAACTGCCAGTGTAGGCCCAATCCTACAGAGACTCCTGGAGGGCTCCCAGATTGGAGAGGGTACAGGTTGGGATGAGGGACCCCCCTCCCCCATGCATGAATTTCATGCACGGGGCCTCTAGTATGTACATAAAAATAATCTTCTGTTCTTCAGTGAAATACAGAGAATCCCACTGGCCTCTGATTCTGTGTTACTTTATTTCCTAGCATTCTACATGGCTGCCTCCGTTCCTTCAGCCGCCTGGGGCCCTGTGGGTGGCTTGTGGCTTTGATTCGGCTCAGCCCAGCTGGAAAACAAACCATTAGGAAGTGCATTCGGGCCTCGTTCTGGGCCCAGCAGACACACAAGAAGAGTATCTGTTTCATGAGGACCTGGGGAGAGGTGAGAATTCTCCGGAAAGAAGAGCAGGGAGCAGGAGAGAGCTGTCGGCCACGCCCACAGCTTCCGTGGCCAGCCTCCCAGACCGGCCTGAGTGAGAGCGGCTGGACCACAGGCCCCTGGGGAAGACTCAGATTGCAGGTCATGCGAGGGGGACACTCCCGCTCGCTCAGGTGCAGAGCGTTTGTTTGAGGGGAGACAGCAGCCAATCACAGGAAGAGCTGGGCCCCGGGGGGGAGGGTGAATGAGAACAGGTGAGGGTGATGGAGAACGGTCTCCAGAGAGCATGAGACAAAGGCTCTGCTTGTTCACACACGTTGGGCTGCCCGAGGGTGCTCAGAACCGCGGCCAGCCACTGCTGCCCTGAATATGGGACAACGAGCCACCTGCCCTGACCCCCTTTGATAGCCTCCGAGGTGGCATTTGTGGGGACCCCGGGGCACTCAGCGACTCTTCCTCCTGCTAAGAGACGCTTGGAGCCCTTCCCTGGGCCTTATCCGAAGTCACCGCATTGATAAGCTGCTTCCCATCCACTTGGCTATAAAAGTGCATTAAGACAGCGGACAAGCCTTATTGCTCTACAGTGTTTCCCAAACTCCTCTCACGATGAGAATCACCTGGTGGCGTTGTTAAAATACAGATTCCTGAATCCCAACTAAGAAGTGCTAAACTAGAATTTTGGGGAACATATAGGTAAAATTGTATACTTAACTAGCTTAGAGCACTCGTGGTTGTATACTTAACTAGCTTAGAGCACTAGTTAAGTATACAATTTTACCTATACATTCCCAAAAATTCTAGTTTAGCACTTCTTAGTTGGGATTCAGGAATCTGTATTTTAACAGCTCCACCAGGTGGTTCTCATCGTGAGAGGAGTTCGGGAAACACTGCAGTGGTGGGGGTTTTGCCCGCCGGCGTGTCTCAGCGGCGGAGCGGGGACCTGTGAGCCAGGAGGTCACGGCTGATCCCCAGTCAGGCTCATGCCCAGGTCTTCGGGCCTCACCCCAGTGTGGGGCGTGCAGGAGGCAGCCGATCCATGATTCGCTCTCATCATTGATGTTTCTGTCTCTCCCCCTCCCTTCTAGTCTCTCTAAAAATCAATGGAAAAACACCCTCAGGTGGGGATTGACAGAACAAAACAGAAAGGTTTCCTGCAAGGTGTGTCGTGCCTGAGAAGTCTGGCTCGCCTGGGGTTGGAGCCTTAGGAGGCCTTTACAGCCCCTGACCCGCCTCCGGGCTCCAGGCCTTTTCTTTGGTGGCTTCCCCCGCACACTCAGCTGCTGCTGAGAGGCCTCCGCAGCCCAGGCCGGACAAAGCCAGAGCAACAGGGTCAAAGGTCGGCCCCGTGGAGGGGCCCGGTGCCAGCTGTAGAGCCAGAGCAAAACGCGTGCGGGCTGGGCTCCCCCACCCCCCCCAACCCCCTCCCCCCTGGCAGGAAGGAAGGATATCCGAGGGTGGGTGGCGGCCAGCAGGCAGGTGGGTCCTCCTCCCCGCCCAGCCCCTGGAGGACAGGTGCCCAGAGAAGCAGGAACGTCAGGGTCCAGGAGCCCAGCGGTCCTGGTTCGGGCCTGGGCCCGGCGCCCCAGGTGCCGCTCATCCCCACCCCCGGCCTGAGGGCCTGAGAGCAGGAGGCGGGGCGCATAGGGGCTCGCACTGCAACCTGCAGCGTCCTGGGCTCCGGAGCTGAACCCCACTTCCCTGTGTCGCCAGGAGGGACCCGGAGAGTCAGCGGCAGGTGGGTGCACAGCGCCTGTGTCCTGATGCAGCCGCCGCCCCAGGTAACACAGCCTGGGGCCCACACCTGAGGGTCCGGCGGGGCTGGCACCAGGGGGATAGGACACCGTCACACCTCTCAGTGCTGAGGACTCCGTCCCAGGAGGTGCCAGGCGGGCAGAGAGGAAGCTGGGCTTGGCAGAGGCGCTTGGCACTGGGTTGACTAGGAATGCCGTCCGAGGGGCGGGGATGGGGACCTGGTAGTGATGAAGCCTTTCTGAGCCCCACGCGCTCCCGCCTCCTCTGCGAATAACTGTGTGTGTGTGTGTGTGTGTGTGTGTGTGCGCGTGTGCGTGTGCCTGTGCGTGTGCGTGTGTCCCTGCTGGCTGCAGGTCCCTGATGGCGTGTGTGTCCCATGCTTCCCCAGCCCCGGGTCCGCACCCCGGGCTCACCTGAGCTGTCTGTGATGGTGCTCATGTCTCTCTGGCTCACCTGGGCTGCGCCCCTCTGCCCACTGCTTGCGTTGGCGCACCCCTCAGTGCTGTGCTCCCAGCGGCCTCCCTCGTTCTGTTTCTTCCTCCCTAAAACGAAGGCAGCGCCGGTCCCCGGGCAGCACAGGTGACGTGGGACAAGGCGTGTGAAAGTGTCCGTGACCCAGGAAGGCTGCGAGGCTTTATTTCGGGCCCTCCTTGCCTTCCCGGAGACGGGCTTCTGCCTCCTGCCTCCTCCCAAGCCCGGCCCTGGCTCATTCACCAGTTCAGTTCAGCAGACACCGGCGTGTGTTCTGTGCGGGGCATGTGGCCCGGGACCCCCCGGGGAATGGCATCCTGGCAGTGCGGGGAGGGGACGCGTCGGCTCATCAGAACCCTCCGGGGAGAGGGGCAGGCAGCTGGATGGACCAACTGCGGGGGCGGGGATGTTGCCCCCAGGAGGCAGGCATCAGGGAGGGTGCCTTTGCTTGTTGGGCATTGAAAGCCTAAGTCAAGCCCTAGCCGGTGTTGCCCAGTGGGTAGAGCACCGGCCTGCAGACTGAAGAGTCCCTGTTCGATTCTGGCCAAGGGCACATACCCAGTTTCGGGCTCCATCCCCAGTAGGGGGGGGAGGTGGGCGTACATAAGGCAGCCAATCGGTGATTCTCTCTCACCATAGATGTTTCTCTCTTTCTCCCCCTTCCTCTCTGAAATCAATTAAAAAAAAATTTTTAAAAGAAAAGAAAATCGAAATTTCCGGAACAGGTTGCTGGGGCGCCTCACCAGAAGGTCCGGGGTTAGGAGGCTTCAGGGTGCGATGACACAGTGGCTTACCCGCAGCATCAAGGACTGAGTCTTCCTCCCTTTTCCGTCCGCTGTCTGTGGTGGTGGCTCCCCCCCCCCCCCCCGGATGCGGGATGGCTGCCCGTGGCCAGTGGGGCTCTGAGTGTCCTGTCCACAGTGAGGTGGGCGGGGCGGGAGGGCACTCACACACAAAGCCACAGCTCATGACCTTGACCCCTGTCTTTGTCACCCTTCCTCCTCTCTCCGTCACCCTACCTCCCGCCTCTGCTGGTCCCTGCCAGGCACTATTTCCTTCACAACTTGAAATAGTATTTATTTGACTTATGTAGACACCTATTGGTTCGTAGCCAGCTCCTCCTCCGGAGTACAAGCTCCATGGGGTCATGGATTTCATCTTGCTCACCACTCGTCCCCAAACTACCATCTAAAAAGAGTGGGTCCCGCCCTGCCCACGTGGCTCAGTGGATAGAGCATCGGCCTGTGGACTGAAGGGTCCAAGGTTCGATTCCCGTCAAGGGCACCTGCGTTGGTTGCAGGCTCTGGGTCCTGCTTGGGGGTATGCGTCTCTCTCACATTGGCGTTTCTCTCTGTCTCTCTTTCTCTCTCCCTTCTACTTTCTCTAAAAGTCAATGGAAAAAATATCCTCAAGTGAGGATTAAAAAGAATCTCCCTATTATATAATAAAAGGCTAATATGCAAATTGCCACCTCCCCCCGGGAGTTCGATCCAATGGGAGTTTGACCACTTGCTATGACGTGCGCTGACCACCAGGGGGATGGAGCAGAAGGAAGAAAGGCCCCAGTCAGTAGCCGGCGGCTGGAGGAAGGAAGGCCCCGATTGGCTCTGATCGCCGACCAAGCCTAGAGACCCTACCGGTGCACAAATATCGTGCACCGGGTCCCTGGTAAATAATGTAAAAAGAGTGGGTTCCTCCTCGATCCACAGGAGGGGGGCTGAGTCTGTGACGAGGGTCTTCTTTCCCTTCCTCCTTCCTAAGCCCGCCTTGCTTCCTGCCTGGGCCCTGCCTACTGGGTAGAGGTGCTGCCAATCAGGATTTTGCCCGAATAAGAGGACCTCAGGTCTCTCTATACAAAACCCACCTGTGTTGGGATGGCCTGGGTGCAGAGACGGGCTTGTGGAGCAGAGGAGCCCGGGGGAAGCTGGGGAGACAAGACGGATACACGGTCCCGGAAGGCAAGGAGTAGGGGGCAGCAAGGCTGGGGGGACTCGGGGGGTGGAAGCCAAGTGGCAGGAGGGGACTGGCTCAGGACCAGGCCTGATGGAGGGAGCCGGCCTCCTGGGACGCCAGCCCTCGGTCGGCTTCCCCAGGCACGGAACCCCACTGCCGGGCGCTGCTCCGAGGGCCCGGGCGATAGTAATAATAGCGCTGCACGTCGTGAGAGCGATTTTATTCTTTTTAATACAATTTTTACTGATCTCAGAGAGGAAGAGAGAGAGAGAGAGAGAGAGATACATCAGCGGTGTGAGAGAATCTTTGATTGGCTGCCTCCTGCACCCTCCCCCCCTCCCACTGGGGATCGAGTCTGCCACTCGGGCATGTGCCCTTGACCGGAATCGAACCCAGAACCCTTCAGTCCGCAGGCCAATGTTCTGTCCGCTGCGCCAAACTGGCTGGGACTTGAAAGAGCGTTTTATAACATCGAACACAGATCCCCGGATATTATTAACTCACATCATTGTCACGGCCATTGTCACGGTGGGTTGCTTTGATGATGCCTGTGTTGCAAATTAAGGAAAACAGAGTGGCTGTTGGGAGCCTCACCGACAGGAAGGGGAGAAGCAGGGGGGGGGGGGTGTGTGGCAGATGGTCCCCTGTGGCCTGGGCGCCAGCCCCCTCAGCGCAGATAAAAGAAGAACGGGCTAGTGAGTTCCTGAGATGGAAACACACCACCCTGGGGCTCCGTGTTTTTGTTTGACGTTATTCGCTCACATTGTTTAGAGGTGAGCTCTTCTGTGCTCTTTAACACCTCCGGAATTTTCCATAATAAAAAAAATAAATAACAAGGTGGAATTGCTTGGTCAGCCCCCGACCGAGTAAAATCAAGGGCAGGGCAGGTCCCAAAGAAGTCAGGTGGTGAGGGTTTGGGTTTCAGCACTCTTAAGATTTGACTTGAAGACGAGAAAAAAAGAAAGACCATTTGGGAAGAAGACGTAAGAGAAATCACGTGTGAGCTCAAGCAGCTTAAAAAAAAAAAAGGGCACAAAGGAATGAGTTGTTCCCTCTGGGTCTTCTAGTCTCTTGCCAGATCCTTTAATTACGCTTCTATTCTGTTTCTCCCAAAGCTCATTTCCCCCCAGACTTAAATAAAGAACAGATGATGCTTCCTCGAAGCTTTGGCGGAGTGAGTGGCCTTTTGGAACTCGTGTTTGCCCGGGAGCAGGTCCTGGCTTGATCTCCAGTCCTCGGGGTCATCTTGGGTTGTTGCTTACCTCCCAGGAGGTCCACTCTCTCCCACCGTAACGGGGGATCACCCAATCTACCAGCCAAGGGCCTCCCCAGCAGACTGGACAGGAAGGCAGGAAGGCCCTTGGACAACTGCAGCCAGAGCAGGATGTCTGAGGCTGGGGGACGCGATCCGTAGAGCTAGCCTGGGTGCGTTAAGAACAACGCACAGGGCTGGTTTAAAAGCTTCCACGGAAGGGCTTTCTTTTAAAGGAGGAAAGGACCGCCCTGACCGGTTTGGCTCAGTGGACAGAGCGTCAGCCTGCGGACTGAAAAGTCCCGGGTTCGATTCCGGACAAGGGCATGTACATTGGCTGCGGGCACATCTCCGGTAGGGGGTGTGCAAGGAGGCAGATGATCTATGCTTCTCCCTCATCGATGTTTCTCTCTATCCCTCTCCCTTCCTCTCTGTAAAAAAAAAAAAAAAAAAAAAAAAATCAGTAAAACATTAAAAAACAAACAAAAAC
Organism: Vespertilio murinus; assembly: GCA_963924515.1. Classification (NCBI taxonomy): domain Eukaryota; kingdom Metazoa; phylum Chordata; class Mammalia; order Chiroptera; family Vespertilionidae; genus Vespertilio; species Vespertilio murinus. The sequence continues at coordinate 25,255,053 of OZ004718.1, read as the reverse complement.
AAAACGACCACCAGGAAGGGGTGCAGTGGGCAGGGGAGCAGGGTCAGCGGGGGGGACCTCAGCTCCTTCCCAGTTCCTGAGCTGCAAATCCAGCCCATTCAGGCTGCTTGGCTCCGCCGGCCCCCTTTCTGCCTTTGGGGTCCCGCTCCTTTGTAAGTTTCTGTTTTTACAGCGTCTCACTGGCCTCGGAGGTGGAAGGTCACAGTACTGTCACCTGCATTTTAAAGAAGCACAGACTGGGACTCGGGGACTTGCCCATGACCTCGCTGCCAGGACGGGGGACTTGGAAGCTTGGATCTTTCTAACACCCGGGAGGGGGATTCCACAGGGAATTTCATCACCAACAACAACCCCCACACCTGTGCCTGTGGGTGTATCTCTGTTAGAGAAGAAATGATTCTGACACTTGATAAAGACGGCAGGGCAGACTGTATTGGGGGGGGGGGGGAGGAGATTGGGGGGAGATTGGGGGCGGACTCCTGCCTTCCAACAAGGACCCGCGGGGATTGTGGCCGTGGAGCAGGGAGGAGGCGGCGGATGGAGGACTCAGAGGAAGCACCAGGGCGGGGATTCTGACTGAAGGCCTGAAGGCCAGCCAGACACATCAACGGAGGGGATGTGAGGCGTTTCGTCAGCTGTCAAGAATGGGGGAGTTTTCACTCAGCTGATTCAGCAGGATTCTTGCTAACACTGGACCAAGCAGGCCACAGACAGAGCCCCAGGTCAGGGACAGAAAGGAAACTTGGGAACCAGACTCAAGTTGGATCAAAGGAGAGTCTTCGTGCTCATCGCCTGCTCAGAACACTCAGGTCGGGGCCTCCCGCGCCAGGTGCGCTCCCTCCCGGGCCTCAGCCCACCTGCCACTGCTGGACCGTCCCTCCCAGCAGGTGCCAGCCTCCCCCTCTCACCCAGGCCTTCCTCACTGGCCCATCTGTGTCCCCCCTCCCAGCGCCCCCTCTCACCCCCCACTCCCCGCCTCTTTCCTGGTGAGTTTTTCTCCTTGGCGCCCATCACCACGGAACACACTATACAGTTTCCTTTATACATTGGTCTATTGTTCTGTTTCCCCCCCAATGACAGCATCAGCCCTGGAAATCGGGGATTTGTACTTGTCTTGTTCCCTTGTATCCTCCATACCTGGAACAGCTCCCGGCCCGTGAGAGGACTCATTGTTGATTGAGTGAATGGGAGGGCTGAATGCAGGTCTTTGTAAATGACCCTCAGACCTGGATTATCTATGTCAAGAAGCAAAAGATAATAATAATCCTCAATGATGGGTGATCCGTCCAACCCATCCGTAATGCACTCTACCACCCCCAATTGCAGTCTAGCGCGACAACACAGGAATGAACCCGAGGAACGAGGACCCATTTGCCTTCCGTTAGAGTTCAGTGTGCTGTGTGGTCGTGATGGGTAAAAAAAAAAAAAAAAAAAAGGGAAAAGGAGGCCCAAAAATATTGGGGCAAAAAGGCCACCTGGCATTCGGAGTTTGCTGTGGAAAAAATTCACATGCATAAGAGGTCATCTGCCTGCCTCCCCCCTCCCCCCACCTAGAATAACAGATGAGTTACTATACATACGTTATGTATAGCAGGCCCTCAACCCATACTAGCTGTTGTTATTGTTGCTATATTATTATGTTGTCTTTCCCCCAGTGTACCTCATGGCCTTCTGAAACCTGCCAGTTTTCTCCTCTGCCGGGAGAGGGGGAGGACTTCTGACTCCTCCAATAACAGCACCCAACACAAAAACTGTGATTGTGTTGCATCTTTTAAAAAATATTATTTTAATGATTATTAGAAGGATAGAGAGAAACATCGATGAGAAACATCGAGCTGCCTCCTACATATCCCCTACTGAGGATGTGCCTGTGACCAACATACATGCCCTTGACTGGAATTGAACCTAGGACCCTTCAGTCCGCAGGCCGATGCTCTATCCACGGTTAGGGAATGTGTTGCACCATAATTGCTCATTTGTTCCCAAGTCCTCCTCCCCAGAGCCTGGAGGGCAGAGACTTGCCTTGTCCGGAATTGCATCCCCAGCCATGAACAGGTGGGGGCCACACCCCAGGACTTATGAGAATGATGGAGGGGCTAAAGGTGGCCTGGGCGGGCACTGTCACCAAAAAGGGAAACACCTAGCCGAAACCGGTTTGGCTCAGTGAATAGAGTGTCGGCCTGCGAATTGAAAGGTCCCAGGTTCGATTCCGGTCAAGGGCATGTACCTTGTTTGTGGGCACATCCCCAGTAGGGGGTGTGCAGGAGGCAGCTGGTCGATGATTCTCTCTCATCGATGTTTCTAACTCTCTATCCCTCTCTCTTCCTCTCTGTGAAAAATCAATAAAGTATATATTAAAAAAAAAAAAAAAAGGGAAATACCTAGACAGGAGCTGCTCATTCATCACCCTTGCCTGGGAGGCTGGGAAACCCCGCTTCACAGGAACCTGACCCCCGTGAACGAAGAGGGTGGGTGGTTTGTTCTCCGGGCAGAGAGGCCCGGGGGTCCCTGTGCACAGAGCGCCTCTTCGGGGCTCTCCAACCAGGAGCCGCATCCCGGCGGGGACTGCAGGAAGCTCCCTGGGTGGTGAGCCGATCAGCAAAAACTCGCCGAGGCCTCACACCCAGACGGGAGGGAGGGTCTGGGGACAGGGAATTGGCTGGCTTGAGCCATGGGCTCGGGTTTTGTCTTTTTTTAAAATCGTCCTTATCGGATCCCAATGCCTAGACCAGTCCCTGGCACACACTCGATACCCAGTTGGCACTTGGTGAATGTGCTACAAGGGGACCCCAGCAAACCGCTGAGGGTGGGTCTGGGGGTGCTCATGAAATGACAGATGGTGACCAAATTGCTGCCTAGAATAAGACTCCAGTTACAGTGTCCCCCCTTCCTACCCTTTTGCCATCCGTGCCCAGCCTGTCTCAGGAGATACTACTTAAAGAGCGTTTGAGCCTGGCCGGCGTGGCTCAGTGATTGAGCAGTGACCTATGAACCAAGAGGTCAGGGTTTGATTCCGGTCAGGGGCACATGCCCGTTGGGTTGTGGGCTCGATCCCCAGTGTGGGGGGTGCAGGAGGCAGCAGATCGATGATCCTCTCTCATCTTTGATGTTCCTCTCCCTCTCCCTCCCTCTCTGAAATTAATAAAAATATATTTAAAAAATAAATAGCATTTGTTGCAAAAGAGAGAAAACCGTTAGAGAGCCTGCCGGGACTGCAGGCCTCAGCGTGGCCTTGGGGGAGGGTGACCCCAGGCCACTGTGGAGAGCTAAAATCGGCACAAGATTTTTTTCAAAGCGTGCTCCTCCACTGCTCCTTTAGGCTGTGTCCGCTGAGAAAGCTCTGCAGGCCCTGACCGGTTTGGCTCAGTGGACAGAGCGTCGGCCTGCGGACTGAGGGGTCCCGGGTTCGATTCCGGTCAAGGGCATGTCCCTGCGTTGCGGGCACATCCCCAGTAGGGGGTGTGCAGGAAGCAGCTGATCCATGTTTCTCTCTCATCGATGTTACAACTCTCTATCCCCTCTCCCTTCCCCTCTGTGTAAAAAAAAAAAAAAGTCAATAAAATATATTTAAAAAGAAAAAGCTCTGCAGGTGGGCGGGCTGTCCCAGTAACTCTAGAAGCTTGGCCATATGGGGTGGCACTAACCTTTATCTGGTGCCAGTCCCAGGGCAGCAGGCGTGCCCCAGACACTCCTGGCTTCCTGTGCAATCCGAGGGCTGCGCTGGGAGGGCGGTGCCGCGCCCCCTGGCAGACAGCAACCGGGGCTCAGAGGTGAGGCGAGGCGAGGCTGCCGGAGCTCATCCGGCCCGTCTGCCGCGGGCTGGCTGACGCCACGCCCACCCAACACCGGGCCCCCAGATGGGATTCAGAAAAACACCAGCGATTTAAAAAAAATTTATTTTTTTTTCTTTTAAAGAGAACCAGATCCTTTTGCTCCTTGCGTTTTCCTGACTTTTGCAGGGGCATCTGATGGGGCGTCCGAATTGGGCCCGCCACGGACGGACGGCCAGGGGACCCAGGACCTCTCTCTGGAGGTAAGGTAAGGCTCCGAAGCAGATGGCCCCCCGAGGCCTGGCAGGTGTGTGTTGGCCTAAGGGAAGCCAGGGGAGGGATAATGAGCCGTGTGGGAGGATGAGCGCGTTCTGTCGCGGGAGAACAGCTTACCGCCCCTCCCAAAGCAGCTACACGTGGCATGGCAGGGATGGAGGTGGGAAAGGCACGGGGCATAGAGTCTGCTGGCACTGTCTGTTTGAAACAGCAAAGGTGGCCCCGGCCAGGGTGGCTCAGTGGCTTGAGTATCGTCCCCCCAAAAAGGGTGCAGGTTCGGTTCCTGGTCAGGGCACACGCCCAGGTTGTGGGTCCCGATCCCTAGTGGAGACAGCTGATCAATGTGTCTCTGTCTCTCTCAATCCCTCTTACCTTCCTCACTCTAAAATCAATACAAAAAATAAAATTAATTAAAAACAAACAAACAAAAAAACCCCAGCCAAAGCAGCAGGAAGACACGAATGCAGCAATTCTAACCCCGTGAAACTAAAAACATTCCCCGGCTCCTCTGGGGACCCTCCCGCGGCTTCGGGAGGAAGGAGGTGAGCCGTGGCCTCCGGGGTCAGTCTCACTGGGAGACTTTTCCTGCTGCCCTCTGCACCGCATTGGCCCACGAAAAGAGTGGACCTGACCCTACACACCAAGTACACACGTGGAGGTTAGGAATGCGATGAGGTGTTATCTTTAAAGGCCTTCCTTGGGGTAAGCCCGTTCATAAACCTCTGACCCGGGAGCTGCACTTGTGAGGATGATAGGAGGCTCGAGGCTTCCCGGGTTCAATCTGACTCTGCCACTCTCCTCCACAAGGTCACAGCCCCGGGGTACGTTCTCCTCCTCGGGAACATGGGGTCATAAAGTGGCCTACCCACCGGGTTTGTCACAAAGATTAAGTGAGGAGAGCCGTGGTCACTGGCACAGCGCCCACTAGAGGAAGCACCCGATTGTCTGTTATTGCCTCGAAGACCCCGTCCTAAACACGGACAAAGCTATCCAACAGTGTTCACAGCTCATAAGGAGAAATGGAAAAACGATATAAAAATCCAGAATTGGGTGAATGACTAAGCAAACTAGGCTGCATATATCCAGTCTAGGAAGCCGATGGGGGCTTGGAAAATTCTGCTTATGAGAATGATATCATAATAGTTTTAAATGCTGATGATAAAATGAGTAAGAAAAAAGACAGCGTGTAGAATTACATGTATGGCATATTTACAAGTGTATAAAATCCCATAGGTTGACAGGAAATACACGAAAATGCATTGGGATGAGTGAACTCAGGGTCATTTTTCATGTTCTGGTCTCCATTTTCCAAAGTGTTTTATATATATTTAGAGTCAAGCTATACGAAATGTTTGAAATTATGTGAAACTTGGTTGCTGAGTATCAGCTGCCTTAAGGCCCAAGGATTGCAGATCTGGGGGCAGTTTATCGTATTATGTTCAGGAGGGAGGTCAGGAGGGAAGGAGGGAGGACAAGATCGTTTCCCAGGCGTATCCATTCTTGGCCGTCGGTTCTCTGGAAGCTTCAGTAAATGAACTTTATTTGGGACCCACTCGTCTTCCCACGCCAGTTTCTCACCAATGTTCCTACAGATCGGAGGAGACCATGCCAAGAGGGCTGGGCGTGTTTATTTTTATTTTTTCAGATATATTTTATTGATTTCCGAAAAGAAGGGAGAGAGAGAAACATCAATGATGAGCCATTGATCGGCTGCCTCCTGCACGCCCCCTACTGGGGATCAAGCTCACAACCCAGGCATGGGCCCTTGATTGGAATTGGGCCACGACCTCCTGGTTCATAGGTCGGCGCTCAACCACTGAGTCCTGCTCGGAGTCTCTTAGGAAGGAAGGTGAGGCCCATAGGGTGGAGGGTGAGCGCACCGGAGGGGTGTAACCGGTGGCAAAGGTACAAAGGAGGAGGCGGTGGCGGCAATAGTCTGGGCCTCGCAGTGAGGAGGGAGGGGGGGAACCAGACCGGGGAGTTGTGCCCGGGGTGGAGCTGACAGCTCCGGCTGACTGGCTGGGCTGGGCGTGTGTGAGGCAGAAATCCAGGAAGGATGGATGAATGGGCCTGATGGGAGGGTGACAAAGGATCATGGACTCAGTGTGGGACCACTGAGTAAAGCCTGCCAGCAGCATGGGGGCTGTCGATGGGAGGGGTCTGACCTTCAGAAAAGTTCCAGGAGATACTGAAGGTGGCAGGGCGATAGTGGACATTTGCTAGTCTAGACGGAGGTGAGGGGCCCCCCCCCGATGGGGTTGTGGGGAAGCACCACGCCTCGCGACACTCTGTCCTGGAAATCAGAGGCCAGGGCAGTTGTGTGAGGGCTTGTGGAGGCTCTGATTGCACGGATCGAGTTCCTTTACCCTCGAGCTTGCCCGGCGAATTTTCCCATCCAATGGTTTGATGCGTTTGCTTTTGCCGACTGAAATGCATGGTGTGCGGTGACTAGTGGGCTTTGGAACTGGACAGACCTGGTGCCTGTCCCGGCTCCTGGCAGTTTCCTACTTGGCAGGGGGGAAAGGGCGTCTGACACGCAGAGCTGTTGGGGCTGCAGGGCGGTGCGCGTCCGGTTGGTAACACGACAGCCTGTAACCTCCGCCCTCCGGCAAATTATATATGGGCTAAGCCGCAAGGCCGTCCAAGGTCCATCGTTTATAAAACGTACACTCTTGGGTCCTGACTAGTGCATTTTAAATGGAAAACGTGTGCGGGTTAACGTTGGAGCTGGCGCCGGCATTCCAATGGGTAGAAAGTGGACTAGAAAGCGCTAGAGGACAGGGCGCATTTGTTTTTCTTCCCGCCAAGACTTTTCAGGAAAAGGCTGGTACACGGGTTACAGACCCGGACAAGCTCAGGCTCTCAAAACTGCACGCTCACGTCCCGTCACCCAGCCCAGAGACGGCGGAACGAGTCCAGGTAACAATTTTATTCTGGGCTACAGCACACGTGTTTACATACATTTTAGTGGTCTTGACAGTGGTACAGTTGGGCAAACTTGAAGTGAATCCACAGAAGTTAAAATATTAACAAATAAAATATACACAACAAAACGGCAGGCATCCGGGTGTCGAGAGACTCATGCAGGTGGGGTGATGGCGGAGGGCCTCGCCTCTGTAGGAGCCACCAGCGGACCCCAGTTCTTCTGTCCCTCATCCCGTATAACTCACCGAAATCGGAGGATTCTTTACACACACACACACACACACACACACAATAAACTCTCTTTGAAAGCCGTGTCAGTACAAAAATTCAACAGAAGCCTAACTGTCTCATCCAACCAACAGCTGGGCTGACCAGAGACCTGTTACTAGGAAACAGCCACTGTCGGCAAGGCCGTCTCACTCGTGAACACACCAAAGGGAGACTCATCAGCGAAGCAGCTACTGTGTTAATCTTAATATAAGACACTGAGGGGAAACCAAAGGTACTATATTAAATACCACTCCACTAAGCCAGGACATGACCCATGGACGACAGATCCATGCTTTCGATACTTCTTCTGCCTGACAGGGGGGAAAAGGGGACGGGGAGATAGAGAAGAAAGGCAGGCGTGTGAACGTAGGCATCCATCCGATCCCACAGTTCAGAAAGGAGCGTCACACTGGTAACATAGAGCTAGGCGACCGTGACCTCACCGCCGGGCACCAGAGGCAATGCGATGGCCAACCGCCCACGGGAGAGCACGGGCCGGGGAGGACCCCGCAGAGAGCAGGGCAAAGGCGCAGGGAAGAGGGTGCCTCTTTGGGAAACGTGAATGGGCTATCGAAACACTTCATCATCGTTAGTAACCCAAACTAGGTCAAGGACGCGGCCCAACGCAGCCCAGGACTCGGAGTCAGCGGTTGGCAGAAATCGGCTGGAAAACACTGGTTTGTGTTTTTAATAAAAAATTGGCAATTTCTCAGGCCCCGTGACCCCATCGGAAGAGGCACTACGTTGGTTCGCAGGTGGAATGTGGACGGCTCGCTGCCGGAATGCACGAGGGCGCGGACCCGCGGAGATGCAGGTCCATGGAACGTGTTTGTTTTTAAAAAATGTACAAAACAAAGGAAGTTCCTGTTTAAAAAAGAGCCATGTTGTGTCAGGATGAAACATGGTGAAAGCAGTGTAAGTGCTGCCCATGATTCCTTACACAGCCGAAGGGAAAGGGGGTAGAAACGAGTTTCCCCTCGAAGGGGAGCCCTGCCATCGCGCTGACTCCGACAACCCGGCCCGGCGGTGTAGAAAAACCCACGTAGTAAAGACTGTAAAATCAAAATACAAAATTCTGGTTTGTAAACATCGGTTGGCCACGTCGATCCAGAGTCCTGCGTGACAGTGGAATGGAATGCATCATTAATTCACTAACCTTAACGGATTCGTTCCGGAACATTCCAGAACACAGCATGGAGACTTTTCACAGTAATTACAGTCAGACTCTATAAAGAAAGTCAGTGCAGTTCGCCTTTCTCCTCCTCCTCCTCCTCCTCCTCCCGTGCAACGTGCAGCCCCAGCCCCTCTCCCCAGTGCCATCGCTGGGGTAATACTGCTGCGGACACCGGGTGCCGACCCGTCACAGGTGGCGCACGAAGTCTGTGGGGCTCCGGTAGAGATACTTCCAGATGGCGTAGTAGTGCACGGCGGCTGCCGTGGCCACGAACAGGTGCCAGATGGCGTGGGCGAACGGGATGATGCCGTCGCTCTTGAAGAAGACCACGCCCAGGCAGTAGATCAGGCCCCCGCAGGCGAGCTCGTGCAGGCCCTCCGTGTTGTTCTGTGGGCACAGGAAGCAGAGGGGGGGGCGCTGATGGTACCGAGGCGACCGGCTGCGGAGGGTAACTGCAGCCCCCCGCAGCCTCCCCAGTCTCCAGCCCAGTGGCCGGCAAACTCACTAGTCAACAGAGCCAAATAGCAACAACACAACAACGATTGACATTTCTTTTGAGAGCAAATTTTTTTAAACTTAAACTTCTTCTAACGCCACTTCTTCAAAAACAGACTCGCCCAGGCCATGGTATTTTGTGGAAGAGCCACCCTCAAGGGGCCAAAGAGCCGCCTGTGGCTCGCGAGCTGCAGTTTGCCGACCACGGCTCTAGACAATGAAGTGGCTCTGCACAGACAGCCGCCCGGTCTGTAAATCGAGTCTCTCAACATCGACCTGGATCACCCTTTGGGCGGCACCTCTTGACCCAACCCAGCAGGCAGGTCTCGGGTCCCCTGGTGCAAAGCAGCACATTCTGCCCACTGGGTAGGGGAGGGGAGGGTATCTCAGCAGACAGCAACTGCATCCAGGCATGGCAGTTCATTTTACTTATTAAAGTTGTGATTGATTTTTAGAGAGAGAAGAAGGGAGAGGGAGAGAGCAACACATCGATGTGAAACATCGCCTCCCGCATGCGCCCCACTGGGGATCGAGCCCACAACCCAGGCGCGTGCCCTGACAGAACTGAACCGGCAACCTTTAGGTTTACAGGACGCTGCCAAACCAACTGAGCCACCCCGGCTAGGGCACGGCAGTTCCTCTTAATATAGAACAGTCCTTGGCTTTCATCTTCCCCTTTAAAAGCTTCCCTCCCACTAAGGCGCCCAAGCACTCCATTTGTCACCTACGCCTCGTCTCGCCCGAGTTTTCACTTCCCGCTGTCCTCAAGCCCAGCTCAGCTCTACACTGATTGCTTTCCCGAGACTGTTCTGTGCCTCTGAGTTTACGACTTCCTTATGGCTGGCCCGGGGAAGTCCTAACTAGGAGGGACCTCAGAGGCCGGGGATCATATAGTGCAACAGCCTGTCCCACCTAGACGTGGCCAGGCCTTTTTGTCTTGGAGCCTGGGCATTTCCTAGTGTGGCAGGAAGTAGACAGGCATGTATGATCTAGCACAACCAGGAGAAGCTTTAAGATCAAACTGGGTTGTATGAGTGAGAACAGAGCGGGCTGAGGAAGTTGGCAAAGCAGCTCAATCCCCTGGGTCCCCGGGGACCAGAACAGAAAGGTCTTGGGTTCTGCAGGGTTGGTGGAAACCTCACCAGATGGTGGCAAGGCCTTGGAAGGGGATGGGCGTGTGGGTGGCCGAGAGGCCTGGTGCTGACAGCTGTAACCTTTAACCCTTGCGGCAGGTCCTGGGGCCAGTGGAGCAGGGAGCATAGGCAAGTGCTAATGCAGCCACCTACTTGAACGGGCCCACGGGCCCAGACCAAAGCAATGGCAGCACCAGCTGGCCATGCCCTAAGAACCAGGCTTTGCTAAATGTCCTCTCAAAATAAACATCTTATCAGAGGTATCCCTTCCTATCCAGTTTATTACTTCCAGAATGTTCTACCCTAAGCTCCTTATCTTTAACATGAAAACACACAGAAATAAAGAAAACAGAAAGAGAATAAAAGTAAAACCAATCGTGACGTAGTCAAGTACGGTATATGAATCTTGGGAATGTCATGCTGTAGAAAACCACAACTTTTTAACTAAAATTAAAAAAAAAAATTTTTTTGGGGGGGTCACATGGGTTAATAAAATGACATAGGTCTCCAGGAGACAATTCTGTAATATACAGCGTGTACATATGTCATGCTTGTTTCTAAGTTCTCTGGGGGCAAGCGTGCGGGTTATCCGGTTTGGTTATCACATTACCACTTGTAAAAACGCCAGTTAAAGACTGAGGCTGATAAAAATACTGGATAAACCTGCTCTGATGACACCCAGGGGGAATTTGCTTCTCTGGTGGTTGATGACTGTCTACACAGACCTTGCTTATTATGTTGTTTGGGTGTCCTCAATCGCCCTCTAACTCTAGCACCTTCAAGATAGATTTTCTCATTTCAGTCCTTCACCTCCCTCCCCTTGCCAGTCCCTGTTGCCTTAGCAACTAAATTATATACATTCTTGGCACTAGGGGATTGTTCAAGCCATCATACAACTCATATCTCAAAAAGTGTATTTCGTTATACATTCTCTTAAGACATATTCTTGGGGGCACACACACACACACACACACACACAGAGCAAACCAGTAGCTAAACCATTATCAGGTATTTCTGTGATCAGAACTACGTACAGTAAAACTACATTGCTATAATGTGCCTGGCCCTGGCTGGGTAGGTCAGTTTGTTAGAACATTGTTCCAATATGCCAAGGTTGTGGGTTCGATCTTGATCAAGAAACAACCAATCCTATATAATAAGAGGCTAATACGCAAATCCGCCAAACAGTGGAACAACCAGTCGCTGTGAAGCCCACTGATCACCAGGGAGATGCTCAACACAGGAGCTGCCCCCTGGTGGTCAGTGCACTCCCATAGGGGGCACCACTCAGCCAGAAGCCCTGAGCCAGGCTCACAGCTGACGGGCACAGCAGCAGGGGCAGGAGCCTCTCCTGCCCCACAGCAGCACTACGGATGTCTGATTGCTGGGTTAGGCCCGTGAGGAGCAGGCCTAAGCCGGCAGTCGGACATCTCCCGAGGACTCCAGGACTGCAAGAGGGCACAGGCCCGGCTGAGGAACCCCCCCTGAGTACATGAATGTCATGCACCGGGCCTCTAGTGAATGCACAAATAAGTGGAGCAACACATTGATGTTTCTCTCTCTGTGTGTCCTTCCCTTTTCATTTCCCTTACCCTCTCTCTCCCTAAAAATTAAGAAAAAAATTGTGCCTGTGAGCTCAGGAGTGAAATTATAGGTGCAATTCTGACCATGGCAGGCTGAGAAGAGAGTTCAGACGGAACTCATTGTGACTTCCTCAGTTAACACAGAGGCTAGTGCAGAAATGTAGAGGGTAGGACACTGGGGTGCAGAAGCTAAAGCCAGTAACCTGCTGGATGGGATGGGGAGCATGTAGGGATTGGGAGGGTGTGATGACATGTGTTTGTTTCAAGTTGACAGCCACACGTAGGTTTCTCGGTGGTAATTTGGTATGAAAGGGAGTTCAAAATGAACTAAATGACCTTTTAAGGTCCTTCCCATTCTTAAGATTTAAGAAATCAGAAATTTATATTTTCTCCATGTAAGGAACTTTGGAAGGTACCCTCTTCCATAGATTTCAGGTTGAGACACTAAGTAATTCAAGCAGAAATGCCCACCTTCACATAATCTCACACCTGAGTGGGGTGAAGAGAAGAGTGTGAGTGAGGGTGGGACGAGCAGAAAGGTTACCCAAAAGAAACAGACACAGCAGGTTACCGTAGGGAAACAAACACACTTAAATGTACAACTTTCCCAAATGATATAGACCAGCCATGGGCAAACTATGGCCCGCGGGCCGGATCCTGCCCGTTCGGCTGTTCTATCCGGCCCTCGGAGCCAAAAGAGCGGAGGGTTCTCTTGCTCTCCCCTCAGCTCCTTCACCAGCAGCCCAAGATGAGAGTGCCAGCATGGTCAGGTTGCTTTTGTTCTGGCCCTCCGGTCCAGTTTAAGAACCCATTGTGGCCCTCAAGTCAAAAAATTTGCCCACCCCTGATATAGACAGTAGCCAGTACAAATTCCTGGCACTTTGCAATTTATAACTTTTTTCGTTTGAATCTCTAGTTAATGAGCATATCAGAAAGCAAAGCTGCATATCTTATCTATGGACATGTAAAGAGTCCTAGCGATTTAAGAGGAAATAAGGCGAAATAACTAAAATTAAGAAGCCATTTCTTACCATGGATGTCACCACCAAGGCTGGAGAGAAGCCCATTGTGAGATAGAAAAAGAGCTCAATCAGCTTATACCTGCAGGATGGAATGCAGTTCATTTAATGTGTCTATTCCTACAACAGTTAGACCCTTTCCATATCAGTTTTTTTTCTTTAAAAAACAAACAAAAAACAACAAAAAACAGTAACCTCAACTAAATCAAATAAAATGCGTTTCCCCTTAGGAGACCAGTAGGCCTCTAACGGACATTCTCTGCCTGAGTAACAGTGAACCAGCATCTCCTACAGGACTGACAAGGCCTCGGCCTCCCCATGCCCCCCGAAAATGCTTTCCGCCGGAGCAGTTACTACTGAATCCAATCCGCCATGCCCGTTCCCTCCCAGTCCCCGAGGGCCTGCCCACAGTGCCACTGGCGCCCATTGCTCTGAGAGAGAAATCACGCAGATGGCAGAGATGCAGCCTGGGCTGGTTTCTACCAGTGGCAAAGGGAGAGCAGCCCTAAGGAAGGAAGGGCGTGTACTCGTGTCTCGCCATTTTGCACCTGCACACAAGAATTCCAATGTGTAAGGTTCATCACCACATTAGGCTTCCGAAGTCTGGGACGTCAGAGGTTGTGTTGAAACTGCACTTAATGTATCTGCCTGATCAAACTAGATCAGGAGCTCCTCAAAGGCAGGGGCCAAATTTATTTTTGTTTGGCCTAGAACGGGGCCTGGCACCATGGAAGGTCCTCCCCGACACCTGCCAATTTGAATGGCCAAGTGGCACTCGCCTCTCATTCTTAGTGTTGTCTACTCAAAGTCTGCCTCAAAGGAACCCTGTGAGGGAACTGGGGAAGCGGGGGTTGGTAGGTTTGGTTTACATTAGGAAGTCTGCAACAGGAGCAAAGATAGTTGTCTTACTTTACTTCCTATTTTATCAAGAATATAAATTAAGGTGGCCTGGCCGGTTTGGCTCAGTAAATAGAATGTCGGCCTGCAGATGGAAGGGTCCTGGGTTCCATTCCAGCCAAGGGCACATGCCCAGGCTTCGGACTCGATCTCCAGTAGGGGGAGTGCAAGAGGCAGCCAATCAATGATTCTTTCTCATCATTTATGTTTCTCTCTCTCTCTCTCTCTCAGCCAATCAATGATTCTTTCTCATCATTTATGTTTCTCTCTCTCTCTCTCTCTCTCTCTCTCTCTCTCTCTCTCTCTCTTTCTCTCTGAAACCAATAAAATCATAACTTAAAATATACAGCTCTGCCGAAACCGGTTTGGCTCAGTGGTAGAGTGTCGGTCTGCGGACTGAAAGGTCCCGGGTTCGATTCCGGTCAAGGGCATGTACCTTGGTTGTGGGCACATCCCCAGTGGGGGGTGTGCAAGAGGCAGCTGGTCGATGTTTCCCTCTCATTGACGTTTCTAGCTCTCTATCTCTCTCCCTTCCTCTCTGTAAAATATCAATAAAATATATTAAAAAAATATACAGCATCTCTGGAGACCAAATATACATTTTTTTTTAAAAAAAGACTAAAAATTTGAGTCCAAGAAGCAAACTGTTTCCATGGGTTTATACATGCTGCACAATAGCACTCAGAATTGCTAATTCTGGGGTCAATGCATTTACGTGAATTTCAGAGTTGGAGAGCAGCTAGCAAAAGCTGCCATTGTCTTCTGAAAAGGGAAAATATGTTAATGCTTTGTGGTAAACAGACATTATGCTGAACTCTGAGAACCATTCTGCCAACCACAATAGATAAATAATGTAATAAACTGTGTTCAATGACAATGATTTCTTGGTTGTGAGCTCCTCAAATCCGGGGCATATGCAACAATGAAAAGAGCCGTGACCTAGCAACTAGGACACTGGGGTCCCCGTTGCCGATGAGTCACTAATTAGATGCATGTCCTAAATGTTCTCATTTTAAAAAAATATATATTTTATTGATTTTTTAACAGAGAGGAAGGGAGAGAGATAGAGAGCTAGAAACATTGATGAGAGAGAATCATCGACCAGCTGCCTCCCGCACCCCCACCACTGGGGATGTGCCCGCAACCAAGGCACATGCCCTTGACTGGAATCGAACCCGGGACCCTTTAGTCCACAGGCCAACACTCTATCCACTGAGCCAAACCGGTCTCAGCAATGTTCCCATTTTTTTAAGCATAAAGCTGGAATAGATGACTTTGAAGGTCTGTAGAGCGAAGATGCTAAATTTCAATCAACTTTCCTTCTTGTATTGCTTAACACTTAGGACTATGTGCTACGAATAATGAATTAATAACATGAGCCCCACGGTTAGGATATAAAGGGTTTACGTAGATGCCCCTCCAAACCCTTCCTTCTCAGGGAACCGAGGTTCCTATCTGGGTAAGCGCTGTGCTGGGCACTTCATCTCTATTCTCCTCCCATCATCAGAGGAACCTTGAGAAGTAGTTCTTTTTCTCCTGAGGTGAAGGCAAATCTCAGGGGTGAGGCTGGGCTGCCCGTGAGGCCAGTCTTCCTGAGGATGTGCAAAGAGGTTCAACCGAGTCTCAATGGCAGTCCACCTTGTCCCTCACCCACACCCGCCACCGGGCCACTCGTTTCTTCCCGCAGCAGTCTGCCCACCGACGGTGAATACCAAACCCGGGTCTGAAGATTTGCTTTTAAAGCGAGGCATTTTCTGTTTATGTATTCCTACTATTTCGAAGTGCAAATTGCGGTGGAGATAAAACTTAGGCGGTTACTTTAAAAAGGGTCAAAGGTAAATGATTTTCTCTTACTTTTCATGGTAGAGAAATACATAAATGGTTCCTCCAGCTGCCATGAGCCAGATAAACCAGCGCATATGAGATGCCAGGGGTCCAAGTTCACGGAGATTTAACCTAGAATGTAAAATGACAACAGAGAACAGGGGTGGTGAGCGAGGGGAACCTGCAGAATCCGTGCCGCCCGCCAGGTCACCGGCGGGAGAGCAGGTCCAGGGCTGAGGGCAGGAAGGAGAGGCGCCCGCCAGCCAGGGAGGCGTTTGGGGAAGTTGGGCAACACGAGCAACTCAAAGATAAAATCGTCAGCCGGCCTTTAAGACTCAGAATCGCTTCCAACGCGGCTCAGGAACAGAGCTCACCCAAAGGAGGTGTGTAGGAGTCCCCGCACCCCTGGGGGCCCTGTAAGGCAGGCTGCTGTGGATTCTGCTTGCCTCCCCGTTCGGGGGATGTAGTATTTGAGAGCGGACCCCTTACAAAGCTGAACCGGGAACCCTGAACAAAATCCTGAACGGGGATCACATAACCGCAGCAGATACCTAACACTTAGGCCTGGCGTCTCCACGATCTGTCTCTCTTCCAAGAGAGAACATGAGAAGAATTCCACCGACATATATTCTAGAAGACATTTATCAGCATTGTACCGTGGGCTCTTGTGAGGCCTGGATGTTAAAACGCTGTAAATACATTTGTACTAATTTCCTATTAAGGATATGAGTGTGTGTGTGTGGGGGAAATCATCGCTGTTCTGATTGGCTAGTACAGTGGTTGGCAAACTGCGGCTCTCGAGCCACAGGTAGCTCTTTGGCCCCGTGAGTGTGGTTCTTCCACAAAATACCACGGCCTGGGCAAGTCTGTTTTTGAAGAAGTGGCGTTAGAAGAAGTTTAAGTTTAAAAAATTTGGCTCTCAAAGGAAATTTCTATCATTGTACTGTTGATATTTGGCTCTGTTGACTAATGAGTTTGCCGACCCCCAGGCTAGTACGATAAAATGAATAGTTCCAAATGGAACAAGCATCACCCACGTATCAGAGACATGTGAACAACTGTCTCCTGTAAAGATGTGATTCCTCCGCCTACATTTAAAATTGTCCCGGACTTACGTTAAATTGGTGCGTACTTCAAAAAAGCCTTTAAGGGTTCTCTCTCCGATATAAAGCAGACCTGTAATTTAGTCACAGGTGCTGGGGAGAGCACACTTCCTTTGTCCTCTGGTGGATAATTGGGGTTCTCTTGCATGATGGAGGCGGCACGAGCCAGAGTCTAGAGGCGGGCTGTTCCTAACGACTGCTCTGGTCGATGGCATGGTGTGAGTTTCTGAGTGTTTAAAACTGGACCACGTCTTGATAGGGAAAACGGATATTCCTTTAGTTACAGCTCTCAAAGCAACAAAAGATTCTACATGATATACCAAGAGGGCAGGGAGATCAAGGAAAGGGATCAAAGTACCGGACATCTTAAATAGCTGATGCATTTGGCTAGTTCTCTTACTCGAACAGCAGCCGCTTTCTCTCCCCTTAAAGTCTGCAATCTGGCCCACGTACGTCAAGATGGCAAAATAGCGCATGTGGGCATGTGTGCTGGGGGCTGAAGGGTTGGGTGTATGCCTGGGGGCCGGACACAGGGATGGGGGGAAGAGTAGAAAGGAATGGGCAATTCTATCATAAAAAACACAAATCTTCAAAGAGAGAGAGACTGTATCTTACCATGGCGCGTAAGACGCGGCAATGAAGAAGTAGATAACCATCCTATCGCACATGTGGAAACATTGCTCCACCGTCCTGATGGGAGAGAACACCGCGTTAGACAGTTCCCGGGGAATGTTCAGACCGGAAGTATGGGTGCTCACTCCAGTCCAGGAGACCCTGGTTTAAAAGGGCTGGAAGACGGGGGTGGAGGACGGGGGGAAAGAGGGTTATTTCTTTTTTTTCTTTTTTTAATATATTTTATTGATTTTTAACAGAGAGGAAGAGAGAGGGATAAAGAGTTAGAAACATCGATGAGAGAGAAGCATCGATCAGCTGCCTCTTGCACACTCCCTACTGGGGATGTGCCCGCAACCAAGGTACATGCCCTTGACCGGAATCGAACCTGGGACCTTTCAGTCCGCAGGCCGACGCTCTACCGCTGAGCCAAACTGGTTTCAGCAAGGGTTATTTCTTTTTGAACTCCTTGGATGACTACAATTCCTAGCCAGGTCTGGCCTTTCTAATTGTGCTTTCTAGATCAGCGATTTTCAACAAGTGTGCCACAAGAATTCTTAAAACGGGCAACGCCTGACTATTTAGTCAGGGGCACTGACCTCTTTTCCCTCAGACTGTCAAATAAAAAAAAATATAACAACAGGCAACTACAACAGCAGCTGTCTGGTGTGAATGAATCAGAACCACACCCACTCTTTGTCCGATTGGCAAAAAAAAATAGGTTCTTTGGTGTCCCACAGAATTGTAGCAATTAGTATATGTGTGCCGTGAGGTGAAAAAAAAAGGTTGAAAATCACTGCTCTAGTTGGTTATGCACCATCACAGCAGATAAAGTCAGGCCTGAAATTTTATTCAAGATCCTCCACCCCCCTCTCTGGCCCTCACGTGAAAGACGGAAATAACAGCGTCTCTATCGAGTCTGCGTGAGCGTTAACTAAGATCATGCAGCCATACATTTAACACGACATCCAGCACACAGTAGGTACTCAGTGAATGATAATTCCCTTCCCTCTTTTACTTAAACTAAGATGACACTTGGATATTTTTTTTTTAAAAAATTAAGGCAGAGCAGAAATGCCCAGCGGGTTACGATCCCAGCCGTGCGCGGTTCTAGAGAGTCTGCTTTCTGTTGCGCCGTCCTCTCCGGCCCCGGCAGGGAGGCCCCGCCCACTGCAGGATGGCGTCTACAACTCTTTATTGATTCAGAAATCCAGACATCAGAGCCCAGTCAGCCGAGGCAACCACAGGCGCGGGGCTTGCCAAGAAGATAATGAAGTGCTCTGGCCCCTGGCTCGGGGACCGTGTGTCCCGAGCAGCCAGCCAGCCCAGGTGCTGCCGGTGCCGCCTGCGAGCGCGTCTACGGCTCCCTCGGGAGGCAGCGGTGGTTTTATTTTTACGCCCCGGGAGCGGTCACCCTGCGGGTAAGGTAGCGGGCTGTCCGCTGCCAGCAATACTGTGAGGGATGGGGTGAAAGGCACCTCAGGACCAGGAGACAGAAGCCCTGGGATGAGGGGATTCTGCAGGTATAAGTGGACCCGGGCCAGTCAGGCCACATCTCCGAGCCTCAGTTTCCCCAGGCGAAGACGGACGGGTTTGGATTAGAGGACCCCTCAGGACCCATCCGGCTGTAAAACGCTACGACTTCTGTGATTCCACATGCCAGGAAACCAGTAATATAGCATCACCCCCAGTCCTGATCTTAAAGAAAGCATGTCTTCTTAATGTTGGACTGTTTGAGCAGGGTGGGATATTTTTGGACGTTCTGTAAAACAAAAAGGTATGTTCTGGTATTATTTTAAGTCACTCTTACGTCTGCTCTGGGTTCTCCTTTTTTGGAGAAGAAATTTGCCCTTTGGGTTGTGCAGAATCTGTTCCGTAAGCAACTCAACGGTGTGCTGCTCCCTTTGTGGCCCCCCACCCCCCAAATTAGTCCTTCGCTCAGAGGGGGAATGCTTCCACGTCCTTGTCACCGAGGCTCGGGGCCGGAGTGATTTTGAAAAGTGCCTGACAGCGAATAGTAGCAAAGCACGGGAACTGCGTTTGAACCCGCGCACACACAGGACCGAATTTGGAAGCTGAACTCTGCAAGCCAGTGCCCCCAAGCTGCGGTGTCCCGCCTCGCCTCTCACGGTCCCAGTCTTTTTCTCTCCCGCTCGCACTGTCTCGTTCAGCTCTCGCAATCACCCGGCGAGGAAGGCGTTGTTATCCTCATTTTAGTGACGGAGAAGCGGCGGCTCCGTGAGATCCGGTGACATCCGCAAGGCTAACCTGGCAGGGCGGGGTCCCAGCCAGCCATGCCTCCCAGTTCAGTGCTCGCTCGCAGTCGGTCACTGCCCCTCGGCCACAGCGCCCGGCAGTGCCGTGGTGCGCTATGGCACTGGCAAATGGGTCTCGGGGTTTTTTGTTGTTCAGTCCCAGGAAGCAGTGCCATGTTGATGGTTTCTGATTTGCTAGACACACGTGAGGGTCCTCAAAACCTGTCCAATCCGTAGGAAGCTTCCTAAGTAATGGGACAGCATTAAGGTCTGCAAGGCAGGCCCCAGCCAGTTTGGCTCGGTGGATAGAGCGTCGGCCTGTGGACTGGAGGGTCCCGGGTTTGATTCCTGTCAAGGGCATATGCCTGGGGTGCGAGCTCATCCCCAGTAGGGGGCGTGCAGGAGGCAGCCAACTCTCATCATTGATGTCTCTGTCTCTCTGTCTTTCTCTCCCTTTCCCTTCCTCTCTGAAATCAATAAAAATATTTTTAAAAAACAACAACAATAATAACAAAGTCTGCAAGGCAGGAGAATGTGTGCTCGGTGGTACCTGAGGTGGCTCTTCTTCCAGGACACCATGTGAAATACCGTGGAGACGATGAAGAGGGCGCAGAGGCCCATGCCGTAGATCCACGCTGTGATCTTCTCCCAGCAGTCGTCGGACAGCCGGTGCAGGAGCGCGCTGCCCACGATGGCCGGGACGATGAGGAACTGGGGGGGGGGCACAGCACAGTGAGCACCGCTCTTACCGACCCGAGACCGTGTTACAGACACCAGGGATTACCAGGGATGATTTTCTTTTCTTTTATTTTTTTTAATAAGGGAAAGTTTAGTTAGAAGAAACGGGCTCAGGAACCAAGTTACAGAGGCAAAAGAAGGGCCCTGGGAGCTCAGGGGAAGGAGAGGCGAGGAAACGCACCCGGAGGGCAGGAGTGGGAGAGAGACCCGGGCATGCTCCAGAGAGAGCGCGGCTACCCCCGGAACACACCAGGGTAATTTTAGAAAGGCCACTTCTTTTAGAACACACATTTGCCTTTCTTGGTAATGGCCAGGAGAGCCGGATGAGGCAGCCAGCTGTCCTGGGAACAGGTCCTGCCATTCAGAGCCCAGGAATTGTACACAGCTCGACTTCGAGCGGATTTTAATCTAATGGCACATGGGTGTCGCCTACCTATTGTGCTGGCACTGCATACTGACACGCCTCACTACAGGACTAAACTGGCCTCCCTTTCTATTGTTTGTGTTCAGACTAGATTCCATTTTTCCTCTGAAGCCTCACATAATGTGACTTTCAAAGGGAATAAGGAAACCACAGGAGAGGGGAAATGTGTAATGACACAAGGAAAAGGCCAATGATAGGACATTAACAGGAAAACTATACAAGCACATACACATTCACAAACACTACACCTAGAAGGAAGAAATGAACCAAAGCATTCATTTGTTTCTGGGTGGTTTTCTTTTCCTTCTACATTTTTCAGTGTTTTCTAAGTTTCTTCTACTCAGCATGTTTTGCTCTTATAAGAAAGAAAGAAAATTAAGAATTTAGAGGTCAAATTAGCTCTTTCTTCAACAAGAAATAACATTTGTGCCCTGGCCAGTGTAGCTCAGTTGGTTGGGTGTCATCCAATGCGCCACAAGGTTTCGGGTTCAATTCCTGGTTGGGGCACATGCCCGGAGTTGCAGGCGTGGTCCACGGTAGGGGGCGTGCAGGAGGCAGCCAATCAATGTTCCACTCTCACATCGATGTTTCTCTCTCCCTCTCCCTCCCCTTCTCTCTGAAAATCAATTAAAAATACATATATTTTTTAAAAAGAAATATAATTTGTACTGAGGAGCACAGCCACTGTGGTAACAGGGAAGGTGTGGCTACCAGCTTCAGGGATCATTTAGAAATAAAAAGCACCCTTATCAACCAATGGTGAGCTCTCCTTGCCAAATGGACACAGCTGACTATCCTGAAAAGGCAATTCAGTTCACCCCAGGGTGACAGTCTTTACAAATCGTTTTCTTATGACTAGGGTGCTTGCTATTATTCTTTTTAAAGACCTTCTCAGAGGAAGCAAGTCCAGGATGGACAGGGGAGACTGTAGGTCAGAGCACTGTTTCCGGTGACAGGACCCCGCACCAGACAAGGTCACAGGGCTGGGTAAATCCAACCAATGGGGTGGAAGTTACTGGGGAGGACCGCCCCTGCCTCCCTGCAAAGCCTCTTGGGAGGACGAAAGGGCAGGAAGCGCATACTCACTGCATGTGTGTAGCAGTTAGCAGCATGTTCATAACAAGTTGGCTTGTAGCGGCCATTGGCTGGGGCCCGGTGGTTCATGAACCTGCAGAAACAAGAAGACATCACGTGAGCACAGCTCAAAGGGTGTGAAAAGCGGTGGGGAGCCTGCCCAAGGCGGTGTGGTCTGTTCTAAACAAAGAGGCGCGGCTGGAAACACCTAGCCACGGGAACAGAACCAGAGCCTCCGAGCAGGTGTAAGCTGAGCCCACAGCGACGATCCCACAGCAAATGCCCTAGTTTATTCAAAAGAACAGCCTACCAACCCAAAGCAAACAGAAACCACATCCACTCCCTTCTCACACTGGAAAAACAACAACAAAAACACACAACCAAATCCTAACTGTTAACAGAAAGCCAACCAACCGGATTTCCCTAAACTCTACAAAGTCCAGGAATGGCCATGAAATGAAAAGGGACGCGATGCATTTGAAAGGTTTCTAGTTTTTCCTCTCAAAATTTAGAAAGCTTTATACATGCAGATCTTTAAACTCTACATCCCATGATCAGCCGACCTGTCCAACTCCTTCCTCACTGCTGCAGTATCCGCTCTGGCAGCGATGTAATAAATGAATGGCACCCGGCCGCCCCCGGGCTGCCTACACCAGAGAGACCTCTTCACCCGCGCCCTTCCCCAATGGAAGGAGCTTGCTTCAAAATCCAAACAGGTGACCCGTAGCTGAAGCTCTGGCTCTAGGATTCAAACACACACCCAAACGGACGTCCCTACATGTCAAACCCTGGGCCACACAGACCCATACCCTGTACTTCCCTTGGGGCTAACTTTGTGGCAAGCGCCCACCCAGTGGCAAGCATGACCGCGGCAGAACCTGGAGAGACCACAGCCTCCTTCCACTTCCTTGTGTAGGTGAGGGTCCCCCAAACCCCGCCCACACCCGCGCCAAAGGGGTTCTGGTTTAGCCCGTCCTCTGGGAAAAGGGAGAGGCAAACTCAGGAACATAAAGCAGCTGCCTGAAGCAGATGCAGAGAAGCAGATGGGGGTACAGGGGTCAAGGAACCCAGCAGCCTTTGCGCCTACACTGTCTCTGTGCTTGAGCTAGTTTGGGGGTCGGGGAGGGCGGACTTGGCTACTGGTACTCTCCACTAGGCACTCTGACCAGTCACACCTTATTAATGAACACGCTGAAAAATGGTACCTGGCTGAACCGAAGGGCAGAGGAGCCGCGAGGCCAAAAATAGGCTGAAACACATGGTCCAGCCATTCCAAACAGCGTCCTGTTTGTGAACAAAAGACTGGCGCCGCTCTCCCTGCACTAGGAGGGGCCATTGTCCTTGGAGCAACTGAACAAAAATACAATGGCAGTCCCCAGTGACCCCGCCTGGAGTTCAAAGGGAAAATCCACGGGGGGGGGGGGGGGGGGAGTGAATTTGGCATCGTGAAGGCCTTCCAGGGAGTTAGCTACCATACTCATGGCATGGAATTCACCAGATGGCTTGAAATCTGCATAAGAGAAACAGGCAGCTAGCAGCTCCAGAACAGATCCAGCCTGTGCCCACACATAAATAAATCTTTTCTCCCCTGATGATCCTTTAAATAATTTAACTAATTTCCCAAGGGACGGGAATGTTGCTATCCAGCTCATATTTGTATAAAAGGGAAAATAACGACACTCTTGGGGCGAACACTTTCTCGGTGTCCCCAGCACCCAAGGATCTGCCGCATCATTTCCCTGAGACATAACAGGGCTGGAGGCCCCATGCCCCTGGAGGAATCGCAATGGGTCAAGAGCAAGGCTCCAGGGTGGACGGCGGAGGCCAGAGTAAAGCCGGGAGTGCTCCGTGGAGGGCCCAGCAAGCAGGGTCTGTCTACCCACCGGTGGCTGCAGACTAAAACAGCAATTTATATCTCCGGCAGCCCCATCTAAAAATAGACCGTTACACAGCAACCGGGATAGACTTTCCCACCTTCTGCTAAGAGCGAGGAAGCTGGGTGGCCATGTTTGTCACAGCTCAGCCCCTGCCCACCTGGGACCACTCAGGCTGAAAATAAACTCAGGCGTTGTGGAGGAAAATACCCCCCCACACCCCCCCCCCCCCCGCCCTGTGCGACCTCAGGTAGGTTCTGCTACGGGCGGAGCCAACATCGGGCAGTGGGCACGGGTAGGGGAAGCCATGCTAAGAGCAGAGCGCTGTCGGGGGCTCAGGGGCAGAGAGCACAGTTGTGTAGACGGGAAAGGCACAGCGCCGTCCTTCCATTTCTCCCCGATCTGCCAGGGCCCAATCCGGCTGCTTAAGGAGCCACTCCCAAGACCCAAAGGATGTAAAATGCCAATCAACTCCCACACACTGAGCAATCAATCCATGTGTCTCGCTCACCTGGATGTTTCTCTGTCTCCCTCCCTCCCTTCCACTCGCTCTAAAAATATCCCTAAAAATGGGGCCCAGCTGGCATGACTCTGGTTGAGTGTCAATCTATGAACCAGGAGCTCACAGTTTGATTCCTGGTCAGGGCACATGCCCCAGTTGTGGGCACGATCCCCAGTGTGGGGCATGCCGGAAGCAGCCAACCAATGATTCTCTCTCATCATTGACGTTTCTCGATCTCTCCCTCTCCCTTCCTCTCTGAAATCAATAAAAATAGGTATCTTTAAAAATCAATGGGAAAAAATACCCATGGGTGAGGATTAATATAATACTAATAATAATATCACTTCAGCCCTCATTACATTTAGTAAGATTTTTCAAATGTTCGTTATTTCATCTCTCCACGCTGTAATGTGAATTCCATAAAGGCCATCTTGCCCACCATTTCACTTCCAATCCCAAGCACAAGGCCCAGTTTATTGCTGGAGCTTAATAAACAGGTGTTGAATGAATGAATGAATGAATAGAAAGGCAGGCATTGCAGCCGAACTGTTTCATCTTAGGGAAGCATTGTCCCACCGCTACTGGTTTCACTGGGGATGCAGCAGGTTCCATATGTAAGGAAGAGAAACAGACTCTCTCGGAGCCAAAAGAACTCCAGATGTTACGTAAAGAAAATTCTTAAAGGCCCAGACCACGGACATTCCAAGGACTCCTTCACCATCACTGGATGGGGCAACATGAGCCGATGACCCCTGAGCACGGAAAATTAGGAGTTTCCCTTTATGGAGGAGCGCCTTTGCCAGAGGTGGTGGCAGTGGCAGGGGACATGTAACTTAATTATTAGATAAGGGAGAAGGCCTGTACAAGGACACTCCATAGACATAACAACATGCCTATGACTCCGTGCTCTGAGAACATGTGCAAAAAGGCAACGGGCAATCTTGGAAGACTTCCTGATGCTCTAGAACACGGTGTTTTGCCTCGAATTCCATTGGAGTGGTCCCCAGGCTGGGGCTGAGGAAAGGAGCATCCTTTCCCTTGGCTTTTCGGTTGCAAGGCTGGAGAAAGGAGTATGCCCCCACAAGATACAGCAGGAGCTACCGTGGGTCCCAGGCCTCTACACTGTACACACAGATGTTGCAGTGTGTGCGGTGAGACAGACGCGGTGAGCTGGCAGCATGGGTGATAAAAGGGAGAGAAATTGAACCTTAAAAAAAAAAAAAAGAAATTGAACCTTTGGATCTGCCCTTTCCCTAGCTGTGTGACTAGGCCAAGTTCCCTTTTATTCTTGAACCCCATCTGTTCTTCTGGGCAATGAGTATAAAATTTGTCTTCCAGGGTTATATAGTTGAGGATAATATAAACGTGTAAAGCCAGGTTTGAGCAGCAGTGGGTTTAGAGTTGTTTGTATGGAAAAAAGACATACAGGTTATGATTATTACAAATAGCTTTATTAACTAAAAAAAAAAAAGTCACAACTCTAAGTCTACTTTTGCCCACCTCCTGTACAAACACCCAGCCACTACCTGGCAAAGGTTGGCACTCACTGTTGGCAGTTATTCCAACCAGTCAGAGATGCTGTGAAAGGGAGGGAATGACAGGGGCAGGGAGGGGAATGTAGGAGGGGGAGGACTCAAATGCACAAGTGATAAAGCAAAAGAGATAAAATATGCTATGTCTGCCGAAACCAGTTTGGCTCAGTGGATAGAGCGTCGGCCTGTGGACTCAAGGGACCCAGGTTCGATTCTGGTCAAGGGCATGTGCCTTGGTTGCGGGCACATCCCTGGTGGCGGGTGTGCAGGAGGCAGCTGATGGATGTTTCTCTCTCATCGATGTTTCTAACTCTCTGTCCCTCTCCCTTCCTCTCTGTAAAAAAGAATATGCCATGTCCCAGTGGGATCTTCCATGTCATACCCTTTCGTATCGTAAGCCATGCGTGCATAAAGCCCCCAGTCCGGACAGCGGGCTCAGCTTCCTCCCAGCCCTCCCCCACAGGAATGGCAGAATGCTGGAAGTTGACCCGAAGCTACAAAGACCGCCAAGTTTCCGTTATGAATCTAACAGCAGGGTGTTCGGGTTTTCTTGTAATTTAGGCAGAGCCCACAAGCCACGGCTTAAATGAAATGTGTTCACTGAGATCAAATGCTCTTCAACTGAGTCCTGATAAATCTATCAGGAGGAGCACACGCGTTCAAAGACAGAAAGACAGGGTGCCCTTGCCTCTAGTTCCTCTGTCATTTATCTACCGTGACTGCCCTGAATGCGCAAAAGATATATATAAGTGAACCTGGCTTTCTTTACACGTTAAGAGAACAGCACTCAGCATTTCAGTGTGTGACCCCAAAAGCCAGGACTTTTTGTTGTTATATTACTTTTTACTTTCAAGCTTTATTTCTAAGTTCAAATTGACCCTGAGAAGTATCTTTCCAATCGAGTCTATACTACAAAAACAAGAAATGATGGCATCACTTAGTGTTTAAAGAAAATCAGGATAGCCCTGGTCGGATAGCTCAGTTGGTTCGTGTTGGCCTAATTCATCAAGGTTTCGGATTCGATCCTCAGTCAGGGGACATGCAAGAATCAACCAATGAGCCCTAACTGGTTTGGCTCAGTGGATAAAGCGTCGGCCTGTGGACTCAAGGGTCCCAGGTTCGATTCCGGTCAAGGGCATGTATCTTGATTGTGGGCACATCCCCAGTAGGGGGTGTGCAGGAGGCAGCTGATCGATGATTCTCCCTCATTGATGTTCCTAACTATCCCTCTCCCTTCCTCTTTGTAAAAAAAAAAAGATTAACAAAAATATTTTTAAAAAAAGAATCAACCAGTGATTGCATAAATAAGTGAAATAAATCAATGTTTCTAACAATCAATAAGTTAAAAAAAAAGAAGAAAATCAGGGCATATCTAGATGTTATCAAGAAAATAACTATTAAATCAGCCGTGGGCAAACTACGGCCCTCGGGCCAAATCCGGCCCGTTCAGCTGTTCTATCTGGCCAGTGGAGCCGAAAGAGCGGAGGGTTCTCTTGCTCTTCCCTCCGCTCCTTCACCAGCAGCCCAAGATGAGAGTGCCAGCATGGTCAGCTTGCTTTTGTTCCGGCCCTCCGGTCCAGTGTAAGAACCCATGGTGGCCTTCGAGTCAAAAAGTTTGCCCACCCCTGTGCTAAATAGTCACTGATATTGTGCAACCACTGGGAAAATTACAAAGTCTGGGCCACATCAAAAGAAAACGATTGTATATTTCATTTTTAAATGAATGAAGCAGACCACACAATCACATTCCATCTATGATAGATTAGAGTCCAGCAAAAAGAAAATAATTCAGTCAGGTGAGATAGATGAATCCTAAAAAAGTGGATTTTTTTTCCCGTCTCTTAACATCGTTTTAATGTTTGTCCAACCAAGAGTAAAAACCAGCGGCTCTTTTCTTTCTTTCTAGAGCAGCATTCAAAGGCTAGGAAAGGAAACTCTTCCTCAAACAAGGAAGGGGAATTTCACAGAACATTGCCACTGTTCTCTGCAAACAGGAAGAGCACAGACATGCAGAAGTAAAACCAAATCAAACCCCCTGCACAGGGCTGCGCCAGTCATGCCTGAACCCAGGGTACATCCCCCCTGAACTCCCCCCCCCCCCCCCCCCCCCGTCTCCCCCGTCTTCATTCCTGACGTCACGCTCTGAAGCCAGAACACCGCGGTTCCTTTTCGCCTTGACAAGCGCCCGATAGGATGTTCCCACCGGGGGCACGGTGCCAGGCATTCCACAGCCCGAGGGCCATTCAGAAGCGCAGCCAAGTCTTCAAACTGATTGTCCTTCCGATAGCGCGGTCCACCACCGCGCTTCCTACGCACGCTTCGGCTTCTGGCTCCCAGGGCGGTGGGGCCGGGGGGGGGAGGGAGGGGGGGATGAGATCAGCATGCTGGGGGAGTGGGCACGGAGGGATTAGGAAATCGGAACTAAAACGAGTGCCCTGAAAATGTTTTAAAAGGAAAGGTTCGTGCCTAAAACCTCCACAATAACCATGCCTTCCTTTCCTTCTTTCAAATCCCCCCATTCCCCCCGCCCCCTCGGTCCCTGCACACTAAGCCGGCCAGCCCGCCGGCTGGTGGAGGTCTGGGAATCGGAACGGCGGCCTGATTCAGACAAAGAGATGGAGAGGATTGCCACAAACACTGGGGAGGTGAACTTTCACCCACTTAAACGCCGAAGAAGAAGAAGAAAGGAAAAGGAAAAAAAAAAAAGGCTAGAGCTTCCTCTGGGAACCGCGGGCCAGCCTCCCCCCGGGGCTGGATGGCAGGGACCCAGAGCCCGGATTAAAGCCAGGGGCCTCCCCCCTCCCCGCCGCGGGCTGGCCGGCCGGCCGGCGTGCAGACCGGCGCTCCCGTCAATGAGCAGCCTGCCATCCTTCCGGTGGCGCGCCCCGGTTCCTCCTCCTCCTCCTCCTGCGCCCCAACCGCGGACCTCGCCGCCACCCGGATGCTCGCTTGACCCTGCGCGGCGCCCCGAATTGCACCGCCCGGGGGAGGTGGAGGCGGGGGGCGAGGGGGGCGCTAAAGAAAGCCTGAGAACCTTCAAGGCCCGGACAGGGCCAGACACGCTAAACCAGCGGAGGGTGCCTCAGTTTCCCCGTTGCCAGGGCCCTGGACAAAGGCGCCGAGAAGGCCCAGCGCCCCAGCTCTCCGGCAGATCCAGCTGCAGGGCGCAGCTGCCGCCACCGGCCCCCCTCCCTCCGGCACCGGGAGTCCCGCAGGCTCGCTCGGGGGGTGAAAGGGGTGACGGCCAAAGCCACAGAGAGTCTGTGGATCCGGGGGCGGCGCCGGCGATTGGGGTTCGGGTCTCAAGAGCAAGCAAGTGCCCCGCCTGGATGGGGATCGGGGAGGGAGGAGGGAGGAAGGTGCTAAATCGGATGAGCACCGGGGATCTGGAAAGCCGAGGTCCGCGGATCACGAGGGGGGACCCGGGTCAGGCACCACCAGGTCCCGGTCCTCGGAGGGAGGGGATCGCCCGGCGGCTGCAGGGCGGGGAATCCCCGGGAGCTGGTCCCCGGCCGAGGCGGATCCATCCACCGAGGAGGGATGGATCCAGGTGGGGAGCCGGGACCCACATGGGAGGAGGTGGATCTGGGAGGGGGGGGGGCGCGGGGCTCCATCCCTCTCACCTCTGGAATCGATTCTGGAACCGCATTGATCCTCCGCTCCCCCTCGCGGGCCCGGGGCTCCGTCTCGTCTGCGCCGGCGGCCGGGCGCGCGGCCCTCATGGGCTTGGGTTGCTTCGGAGGCCGCCCGGGTGCACCGCGGACCGCTCGGCGGGGCAGGGCCGGAGGGGGTCAGCCCGCCGCGGTTCGGGATGGAGCCGGGGCCAGACCGGGCGGCCGGGGGCGGGAGGGAGGCCGCTTAAACGGGCCCGGCACCTCCCGCCTCCCGGCTCCTCCGCCCCCGAGCCTCCGCGCCCCGCCCCGGGCTCCGGCTCCACCCCGCCGGCCCCGCCCACCTGCGTGCTCCCCGGGCCGCCGGGGCATCACGGCGCCCGGCGGCCAATCAGCGCCCCGAGCGGCGCGGCGGCTATGCTGCCATTCATGTCTGCAGAGCCCGGGCGGAGGGGCGGGGCCTCGCGGCGGGGGGGCGGGGCCTGGCGGCGGAGGGGCGGGGCTGTGAGGGAGGAGCGGGGCTGGAAGGGCGACCCGCTTCTATATAGGGTCTTGTTGGACCGTGAACATACAAGAGGCAGAGGGGAGAGAAAGAGAAGTTATAGAGGAGGAGGTGGGCCAAAAATTCTTGCCAGCAGCTGTGAAGAAAGTAGCAACAAACAAGGACCCCCATCTATGTTCCAGCCCTGGCTCGGAGTCATTAATTCTTTTTTCATCATTTGTGTCTTCATCCTGCCGTTCATTTAACCCTTCATCATTTTGAGGGTCAGCTTTCCCTAGCCTATGGTGCTAGACTCTGGGGCAAACAAACAAACAACAAACAAACAAACAAAATCTTTCCTTGTCTAAACCACAAACAAAACAAGGGTAGCCTCTGCAGGGACCCTTTCATATTGTCTTCCAATTATTTTTATTTTATTTACTTTTTAAAATTTACTTTTTACTTTTTATTATTTTTATTTTATTGTTTAAGATAGTACATATGTTTCCTTTCCACCCCCCTCATTGACCTCCCCCCCACCATTTGCCCTCACCACTACTCCCCTCCCCCCCCCACCCCCCCGCCGGTTTCTTGTGTGTATTGGTTGTGCTTATTGCATGCATACAAGTCCTTTGGATGACCCCTTACCCACCCCCCTCACACACACATACACACAACAATTTTTTTTTTAATCCAAGCAGTTTCCAAATAAAACAAAAGTGGACTTGAATCAGGGTCCTGTTGCTGAACCTAAACTCAGAAGGCTTGTGGGAAGAGAGGTTCAAAGGAAAGTGAACAGTGGATGATTTCTTGATCCTCTCCCTTTCCTGGGATTTAGGTGTGCTCCCCTCCAGGTAGCCTGTTCACACACTTCCCCCGAAACCCTAAACTGGAGACTCTCAAGGGAACATAAGGCAAGCCCTTTAGGAGTGTTTACTATGTGTGCAGTGGAGCATTGAAAAGTCGGGAATTTTTTCACTCACAATCCCCATATCCTTTCCTTTAACACCTTCTGAAAGGCCTGATCTAGAAGGGTGTTTACCAGGATTATCTCATTAATTTCCCCTAGAACTCCAGGAGACAGGCATTATCTTACTCATTTCTCATATAAAGCCGAGAGGTTTAGAAACTCCCCAAAAGCAAAACTAGGATTTATACCTATCTTTGTCTAGTTTTTAAGCCCCCAAATCTTTTCAGTACACCTAACTGCCTATCCCTAAGTTTTAAAGTAGTATATCTCTTTAAAAAAAAAATAACAACACACCCACAAACAAACAAGAACATATTATTTTTTTCTACATCAAGTCAGAAAAATGAGCACGGATTGAAAGCTCATGAATCTGCTCTGTCAGACCATTGGGCAAAATGAATTGGTGAAAGAGGGGGAAAAGTTACAAGGAAAATAACTAATAAAAATAGATTAAAATGAATGGTATGAGATAAAATAAGAAGGGTTTAAAAAAACAACTGCCCTCACCAGTTTGGCTCAGTGGATAGAGTGTCAGCCTGTGGACTAGGGGGTCCCAGGTTCGATTCCGGTCAAGGGTATGTACCTTGGTTGTGGGCACATCCCCAGGGGGTGTGTGCAAGAGGCAGCTGAATCGATGTTTCTCTCTCATCGATGTTTCTAACTCTCCCATCACTCTTCTTTCCTCTTTGTAAAAAATTAATAAAATATATTTTTAAAAAAACCATCATCATCAACAACAGTAGATGCCAGGTGCCAACTCCGAGGAAACTCTTGGTAGAACACCTGCTCTGCTCACAGAGGGACACAGAGTTCCTGGACAGAATGCTGACCACACTAGGAGGCATCGGAACCTAGTTCTCTGGCTGTCATCTTCCAATTAGAAAGTAGCAGCTCTGCTCCTATGATTTCAGACGCCCAGGACTTCTGAACTTGTGTCTGCAAGTCTTGTTCTGTGGCTGGAGTTCAATTGGTCGCTTTACAAAGATGACCAAGTAAAGCATTATTGAAATGGAAGTGCTCCGGCCTTTCCTCTTTCCTGAAAAGAAAAGAAAAAAGAATAGAATAGAAAAGAAAAAATAAGAAATGCTTTCTTTCTGTACTTATTCTTTTGTTCACATTCCATGATGGCATGATCTGAATGTTTGTGTTCCCTCCCCCTAAAATTAATATGTTGAAATCCTAATGCTCCATGTGATGGTATTAGGCCTTTGGGAGGTGATTTGGTCAACCACCAGCCTCATGAATGAGATTCAGGCCCTCATACAAAAGAGGTCTGGGAGAGTTTCCTGGTCATCTGAGGACACGGGGAGAAGCCAGCAGTCTGCAACCAGGAAGAGAGCCTTCACCAGAGCCTGACCTTGGACGTCCAGCCAGCAGAACTGTGGGAAATAAAGTTCTATTGTTTATGTTCCTGGATTTTCACGATAAAAACAATGGGGAGAAAAAGAGATCTGGAGAGAAAGGAAGGCCTTGGTCTTCTTAATCTACATGATCCGGATAAGAGAAAAAAAATAATCTAAGGAATGTTGGTAAAGGTATTCTGTGAGGTAGGAGGCATGTAGCTAAGTAAGAGGATTTACGGAATTGTGAGGTATGAGAAGACGAGGAAAGGGATTGTGAGAGGGTTTGCTAAGAGTATGAGTTGGACACCCTAATGTTTTCCAAGAAAAGTTTAGCATCCCTTCTTTATTATTCTTGGCTGTTTGGTTGCATTTATTTGAAAGTAACTTCTTTCGGAGACTGGACCAGATGGAAGAGGGATGTACAGTAATTACACAGATTCAACTTTTTGGTCTTGGAACCAAACATGGTCTGGGAACTTTTACATCTGTTAGCCCATTTTATCCTTAAAACTATCCTCTGGGGTAGATAATACCATGCCTATTTTATAGCTAAAGACTTGCAAGCTTAGAGAGTTTTTGTGAGTTACTTAAATTTTTAAGTGTAAATAAAAAAAGTCAAGATTTGAGCGCAGGTTGTCTGACCCCAAGTCTGGAGATTTTCCCCTCCCGCCCTCCCTGGAGTTGGGGTCAGATAACCTTGGCTCAAATTCCTTGTGTCTGAGACATAGATTTCTTCCCCCTAGAGGAAACACAAACCTAAATGATTCTCTGAAAACATAGACAGCCTTAGCCGGTTTGGCCCAGTGAATAGAGTGTCATTCTGGGGACTTATAGGTCCTGGGTTTGATTCCAGTCAAGGTTATGTACCTTAGTTGCAGCCTCCTCCCCAGCCCAGGGCCTGGTCGAAGTGTGTGCAGGATGCAACCAATCAATGTGTTTCTCTCTGTCTTTCCTTCTCTCTTCCATGCCTTCTAACAATCAATGGAAAATTATCCTCGAGTAAGGATTAAAAGGCCTATCTAATAAAAGAGCAATATGCAAATTGACTGTCACTCCAACACAAGATGGTCATCCCCATGTGGTCAAAGATGGCTGCCCCCATGTGGACACAAGATGGCTACCACAAGATGGCCCACAGAGAAGGGCAGTTGTAGGTGATCAGGCCAGCAGGGGATTGCAGTTGGGAGGGATCAGGCCTAAAAGGGAGGGCAGTTGGGGGCAATCAGGCCTGCAGGGGAGGGCAGTTGGGGGTGACCAGGCTGGCAGGGGAGGGCAAGTAGGGATGACCAGGCTGGCAAGGGAGGGCAGTTAGGGGCAATCGGGCTGTCAGGGGAGTGGGTAGGGGGTGATCAGGTTGGCAGGCAGAAGCGATTAGGGGCAATCAGGCAGGCGAGTGGTTGGGAGCCAGCAGTCCCAGATTAGAGAGGGTGCAGGCTGGGCTGAGGGACACCCTTCCCAGTGCATGAATTTTGTGCACCAGCCTTCTAGTAAATAAATAAAAAAGTAAAGCAGTAAAAAATAAAAAATAAAAACATGGACAAATCATGTCAATTGTTACTAAAGTTTGTGTGAATGTGGAAAATAGAATTACTCTGTGCAACACTTTAAAACACCCGTGTCTCCTAAATTCTACATCCTATGTGAGCTGCCATATGTCTTTCTCTCAAACAACCCATTTCCCATCCAATAATTCTTCTCCATGATGGTGGGGAACACCTTCCATCTCCAGAAGGTCTCTTTGTACATTTTCTCACAAAAAGAAATTTGAGCTTTGGCTTCCATCACTTGCATCCCAGCAATCACTCTGATGAGCAAAACCTAAGGCGCTCCTGGGGATCCTTGTTCTCCAGAAGATACAGAAAAGGAAGAGGTTGAAAACATCTAATAATGTATTATTTTTCTGTATCACACATTAATTCAGTGAACACTTATTGAAAGTCTCATGAGCACACAGGTGCCAGATACAAAGTTGAATCAGATGCTCTATTTTCAAGAACCTCCATGCCCTGGGGGAGAAAAACACTGACCATAAATCAGTGACTCTTTAATGGCACATAAGAATCTCTAGCCGAAACCGGTTTGGCTCAGTGGATAGAGCGTTGGTCTGCGGGCTGAAAGGTCCCAGGTTCAATTCCGGTCAAGGGCATGTACCTTGGCTGCGGGCACATCCCCTGTGGAGGGTATGCAGGAGGCAGCTGGTCGATGATTCTCTCTCATCGATGTTTCTAACTCTCTATCCTTCTCTCTTCCTCTCTGTAAAAAATCAATAAAAGAATCTCTAATGTCATTAAGCTGGGGCAGGGAATGGAGACTTTGAAGATAAAATGGCATTGGGATTTAGTATCCAGTGATTAGATAAGAGTAAGAGATAAAGAAGTTGACATGCAAATGGGAGAGACCATAGCATATGCAAAAGCTATAAAGACCTGCAATTTTACATGATGCAATGGAAGTCCCTTGTGATGTAGATGGAGATGGAGGAGTCAGAAGGGATGTCTTAATTAAAAGAATAAGATTCATTTTAGTCGGCAGCATGCCCATTGCTTGCCAGCAATTTCCTAAGACTTAATAGTATCTTAAGCAAGTTTCAGATTCCTGTTTCTACACCAAATCTTTGCATCTTCACACCAGTTGTATAACATTTTGGCTGGAGAAAGTTTTATGATAAAAGGTCTTATGGCATTTTGAATAAATAAATGAAGGATTAAAAAATTTTTTTTCTAATACAGTTGACTTTCAGTTTATTTTCTATTTTCTACAGCACAGTAATTCGACAACCATATACTTTACAAAGTGATTCCCCCCCAAGAATTCAAGTACTCACCTGGCAGTAGACATTGTTGCCCAATGTTATTGACTATATTCCCCATGCTGTACTTTACATCCCCATGACTGTTTTGTAACTGCCAATTTGTGACTGGGTGAAAGGGGAGAAGGGACTTAAAGACTAGTGATTCTTTGTTAAGCATAAACTCCTATGCCAGGCGCTTTTGAAGGTGGGAATTGCAAAGAAATATGGGCATGGAAGGTCTCCATTGAAACCCCTGTGCTAAGAGACTTGACCCGCCTAAGGCCTTGTCCCTGGGACAGCCCAGCTCCCTTTTGATTTCCTGTCCAGAAAGGCTCAAGGCTGTCTAAAATAACTTGGTTTGTTCTAGCCAACACCTGACAATAGGCCCTTGACCTTCCTTTCTTAGAGCATTTACTAAAAAAAAAAAATCTTACAATTGTAACTCCTTTCTCTGTTCCTTTGAGATATAGGTGTATCTTCTACAATGCCAGAGTGTCTTTTCTCAAAGACCCCTAAAACATTCCCTTGAAATGTGATCCTCAGAAATGATAGAGCCTCTGACTTCCATTCTCATTGGGGGCGGGGGGGGGGGGAGGGAGAGAATCCTGCTTCAATAATTAATTTACAGCTAACAGACACAGCTGGCTTCATCACACTTACACTAACTAAGCCTTTGCATTTTTCACTTCCCTTACTGTACTTGAGCACTGGCTCTACCCTCTCCCCATTCTCCCTTTTTGTTTCTTAAAAAATTATTATTTTTTAATATACTTTTATTGATTTCAGACGGAAGGGAGAGGGAGAGAAGTAGAAACATCAATGATGATAGAGAATCATTGCACTGGTGATAGAGCCTGCAACACGGGCATGTGCCCTGACTGGGAATCAAACCTTGACCTCCTGGTTCATGATTCATAGGTTGATGGTCAACCATTGAGCCAAGCAGGTCAGGCTCATTCTCCCTGTAATGTTGACTTTCTCATCTTTATTTTGAAGATGAGGAAATTGATGGTCCTAGAGGTTAAATAACTCACACAGTATCATGTTTGTAGTTCATTAGTATTTGAGAGACAGAATGACATGATTATTGAGCTACAGGAAACTTGAGAGTTCATACTGTTCAGCCTTCTCATTTTATAAAAGAGCTTACGAACCCGATAATGTAAATGTTGGTTGTATTTGTTGCCATTTTGTTGTTCATATTTTTTATCTTTTTCTTTTCCTCTTCTTAAAATATGTCTTTCAACATTTCATATAATACTTGTTTGGTGATGATGAACTGCTTTAGCTTTTTCTTGTCTGTGAAGCTCTTTATCTACACTTCAATTAAATTATAGCTTTACTTGGTAGAGTAATTTTGGTTGTAGGTCCTTGCTCTTCATTACTTTGAATATTTTTTGCCACTCCTTTCTGGCCTGCAGTTTCTGTTGAGAAATCAGCTGACATTCATATGGGCATTCCCTTATAGGTAACTAACTGCTTTTCTCTTGCTGCTTTTAAGATTCTTTCTTTGTCTTTAGTCCTTGGCATTTTAATTATAATGTGTCTTGGTGTGGTCCTCTTGTTTAGGACTCTCTATGCTTCCTGGACTTGTAAATCTATTTCTTTCACCAGGTAGGAGAAGTTTTCTGTCATTATTTCTTCAAATAGGTTTTAAATATCTTACTCTCTCTTTTCTTCTGGCACCCCTATAATGTGAATGTTGGTATGCTTTAAGTTGTCACAGAGGCTCCTCACACTATCTTCATATTTTTGGATTTTTTTTCTTTTTGATCTTCTAATTGAGTAGTTTTGTTCTTTTTTGTTTTTTTTTTTGTTTTTGCTTTTTTGTTCTGTTATTTATTTTTTTCTTCCTCATATATCAAATCATTGATTTGATTCTCTGAATCCTCTAATTTACTGTCAAATCCTTGTATATTATTCTTTATTTCAGTCAGTGTATGATTAATTTCTGACTGGTCCTTGAGGTTTTTTGTTGTTGAGGGTTCTAGAAGATTCTTGACTAACTTTAAAACTGGGTTTTGAACTCTATATCCAGTAGTTTGCTTTTTCACTTCTTTTATTTGTTACATGTTTCTTTGTCTCTGCATTTTGGCTGCTTCCCTGTGTTTGTTTATATGTATTGGGTAGAGCAGCTATGTCTTCTTGATATAGCTGGTAGAGTGGCCTTGTGTAGTAGGTTTTTATATAGGGCCCAGAGGCTCAGCCTCCCCAGTCACCTTAGCTGGGAGCTCTAGGTGCACCCTTCTGTGGGCTGTGAGCACAGTCTTGTTGTAATTGAGACTTGATTGCTGTTGGTATCACGGGGGGGGGGGGGGGGGGACTGACCTCTAGGCCAATTTGCTCTGAGGACCAGCTGTGACTACAATGGGAGAGCTGCTGTGCAGGAGGCACTCCTATGGAGCAGGACTTGCTTCAGTGAGGCTTTAGTGCTCACTGAGTGTTCCCCTTGAGTGTGTCACTTATGGATATGTAGAGTTGTAATCTGGTATGGTCTGACAATGACCTCTGGGTACACTGGCTCCTGGGGCTCCAGGGAGGTGAAAAGTCTGCCACTCGCCTGGGCCACCCAGCAGGAGCTACAGAGAGATCTATATATTTCTTCTCTTTGTATTGGGTTTGGAAGTGTCCAGACGAGGCCCAGCTATGAAGCAAAGCAAGCTGGTGCTGGTGCTGGGCCTTGGGCCTTTTATTGATAGGTTTGGGGCTCCCTGACCCAGCTGTAGCTTGTTTGAGAGATTTTAGCCTGAGCAAGGACAGGCCATTTGTGTGCAAAAGCTGCTGCACACAGCATGGGAGAGGTTGTAAATTGGTTGAGGCCATGTCTTAGGGAATCACCAGGGCAGGGCAAACAGAAAAGGCTGCCAATCAGCCCTGTGGCCGGGCAGGTCCCAGCATAGGCACAATGATCCCTGGGAGCATCTCCATCTGGGAGCAAGCCAACCCGGAGTTCCTGCCTCTGATGCCAGACCATCCAGTTCCTTCTTGTATGTGTCTGCGTTCCCAAGTTCATTTCATGGAACTAGCCTTTTAAGAGGAACAGCTAGCTGGATTTCCAGCATCTTCTGTGTCATTGAGCCCCCATTCTGCACTGTTTTTTTGTTGTTTTTTTTTTTTGTTTTTTTTTTTTTTTTACAGTCCATAGTTCTTACTGTCTGAAGGGACTTCTCTTCCTAGCTCTGGGACCCTGAGCTGGGGATCTGGTGTGGGGTTCGGACCCCTTGTCCCTTCGGGCAGCCTCACAGAGACTATCTCCTTCCCAATTAAAAAAGTGTCACACATGAATGCCGGACCAGCTCATACTTGCCTCTACCTCCCTACCAGTCTCAGGGCACTTCTTTACTTCTCCAGTTGTAGGATTTCCATTCAGCCAGCTTTCCAGCAGTTCTGGATGACGGTTGTTCTATATTTTTGTCATTTTGATGTGGCTGTGGGAGTCGGCGAGTACAGGTGTTTACTTATGGTGCCATCTTCAAAATTGAGTTTTGTGGTTTTTTTTTATATGAGATGTGGAACCTTTATGAAGTTGGGAAAACCCCACAAAATAATATTTGTGAGAAAGGTATGACTCATTCATAAACAAACCCACCGAAAGGATGAAACTAAATGTCAAACGCTCTTGTGTCTTGTAAACTTCACTGTATCAGAGAGAATTACACAGCTGGCTGACTCTTTAGCTGATAACCTATCTGTTCCTTGTTGCCAAGTCAGTTGCTCCCCAAACAATCCAGTTATGGTCCCCTGAACAGAAATTACAACCCTTCTTGCCTGTGGGGAGGAGGCCAGCTAGTCCAGGTTGGCAGGGCAGGGAAGGTTTGGGGAAGCAGAGTAACATGGGAAGTCTGGGAGCCCAGACCAGGGCGAAGCGGCCCAGCTGAATGTTTCTGCTGATATGTAAACAGAACCGTGGACAAATAGATGGGTTTACCAGTAAAGAGACAGGGGTTGGCTAATTACTGAGAACAAAGGAATGGGAGTATTCTCTGGCAATCGCTGTAACTTTGTCAACAGAGATGGAGTGAGGGAAATTCTGATAACGTTACCTTTTTCTTTACTGACTGGCCTAGGGCCACCAATAAAAGCAATGGTTTACACAGGAGCCCCAATAAATGCTAAGCTTAAGAAAAAATTTTAAAAAAAAGTGCTTCCTGTTTGCACAGCCTGTTCACACACTCTTTGTGAAGAGGCAGCCACAGCTCTCGCCTGGAAGTAGGAGGCAGGGCAAATGTTCTATTATTGAGCCTGCCCACCCCCCAACACACACACACACACACACACACACACACACACACACACACACACTCTATAAAGGAAGCTGTTAAGCTTCAAACAAATCAGAGACCAGTTCAAGGTCAGGAGCTAGAACTCCAACAAGGAATTTTTTCCTGAGCAGGGAGGGGGGGGGGGAGAGAGAGAGAGACCCTGTGAGGAGCATTGAAGCTGAGCTGAGCCCAGGCCCCTGTGAGGAGCGTGAGCTCTGAGTCCACAAGCTGAACGTGCCATAGGGAAACACAGGCTTTGAACAAGTGCACACAGGTTCATTGCCAAGAAGCCCCGCTTGGTTGAGCTCACACAAAGGTCAGTTTATCCTAAGCTGTCAGTTTACAAAGCCCTAAGGCAGGAACCACACGCCTGCCAAGCCCCGGGATGTTGTTCAGCTGAAGGGAAATGAGGTCTTCAGGGGCTGGGTGATCTTTTATTGATGTCTCTCCCTCTGCTCCTTCTCCGGTTGCTATGTTCTCCTCCTGTTGTTGTGTTTTCCTCCGTAGACGGGGTTCCTCTGCTTGCGCAGGCTTGCCCATGACCTTCAAAGCCCACCCCATCTCTGAGTCCTCAGGGCACCCCATCCTGCCCTCTTCTGCCCCGGGAAAACAAGCATTGCAGCCCAGGGGTCACAGGCACAGACTCCTGAGACAGCTTGCCTGAGTCTGACTCCTGGTTTATCACTTCACGTCTCTGGTTCCAGTTTCCTATCTATAAAAGGGAGCTAATTATATAGCTTCTACCTCATAAGGCAGTGTGTGAGGAGTAAATAAAGGAAGGTCTTTAATTGCTAGCACTCAGCACAGTGACGTCACACACTACATGCTCAATAAAGGCAGCTGCGCTTGTTATCCTTAGAGCAACGCTGCTGTTTCTAGCGTCCCTGCTTGAGCATTCCCAAGTCCCAGTTTCAAACTCTCCGTGGAGAGGACCGTGGACTGAGTTCATCCTGTCTCACGTGTCCTTAGGTAACCAGGCGTTCTGTAAACTGATCCAATCAACCCAGGCTGGAGGATGGACTTCGGTCGATGGAACACAACTGACTCATTCACCATTTCGCCAGAGGCCCTGTGTGAGGGGTGATTCTTTTAGGGCAGATATGAGCGTAGGTAGCACCTCAGCGATGCCTAATTCAGTGTAAGAATGTGTTCTCAAACATGAAATGTCTCATTTTAGTAAATGCTTGCAGCCCCAGGATGATAGCCATCTGCTCTTTCTTGCCCAATTTGGGCCAGATAGGGAATTCTCCCCAATCTCCACCCCAGTTATATGATTTCCGACATCGCAGAGACTCACATCTCTGGCCTGCATGTGTCACATGACTACTGCAGTGTGTAAGGCGTCGTGGTCTGAACTGTACTTGTTATAAAGGCGGTGATGGTGGGGCTGGGTCAGAGGATGGGACGTGAGGAGTAGATTGTCTTCCAAGGCATTTAAAATCTGGTGGACCTCACATGATAACCCTGAACCAAGGGAGTGTGTCACAGAGATGGTAATGGAGGCGTAGTGTATAAAGCCCCCATAGGAATGAACAGATACAGTCTGTTTGCTGTGGGTTTTGTTTTGTTTTTTTGTTTTTTTTGCATTTTTAAAAAAAAAATTTCAGAGAGAAAGGGAGAGGGAGAGAAAGAGAGAAACATCAATGATGAGAGAGAATCTCCTGCATGTCCCCTACTGGAGATCAAGCCTATGACCTGGGCATATGCCTTGACTAGGAATCAAACCATAACCTCCTGGTTCATGGGTTGACTCTCAACCACTAAGCCACACCAGCCAGGCTGTCTACAGGGGTTTTACACACACACACACACACACACACACACACACACACACACACATATATATATATTTAAAAAATATATTTTATTGATATTTTTAAAAAATATTTTATTGATATTGAGGAAAGGAGAGATATAGAGAGCTAGAAACATTGATGAGAGAGAAACATTGACCAGCTGCCTCTTGTATACCCCCTACTGGGGATGTGCCCGCAACCAAGGTACATGCCCTTGACCGGAATCGAACCCGAGACCTTTCAGTCCGCAGACCGACGCTCTACCACTGAGCCAAACCAGTTTCAGCATGTGTATGTGTTTTTAATTTCAGAGAGAAGAAAGAAGAGGGAAAAAGAAACATCGGTATGAAACATCAATCAGCTGTCTCCTGCACACCCCCTACTGGTGATTAGCCAGCAACCTGGGCATATGCCCTGAACAGGAATTGAACCAGTGACCTCCTGGGCCAATGCTCAACCAACTGAGCCACATGGACCGGCCCCTGCTGGGGCTTTGAAGAAAGTCTTCGGAGAAAGTCAGTTGGCTGGATAGCGATGATGGGAAGATACTGACCAGCAAAGGTGAGTAAGAAATATATTCCATACAATTTAAGTAAATATCATGGCTATCTTTTCAGAGATGAGAACGTATAGAGGGCATGGGAACTACACAGTTAATCCTCTGGCTTTGGTTCAAGTGTAGGTTACCGAAGAAGAGTGTTGTTGTGGGGTGGTTTGATAGGATTTCAAAACCACTTGTTTGTGACAAAAATGAAGCTGTGTTTAAGAGTGGGGTTGTTTTGATCTAAGAAGGAAGTTGTTTCTGTATGTAGATTTGTGTGGATATCAGAAAGAAGCTGTTGTCAGGATGGATCTGTGGTTGCTGAGAGGGGTGGCTGGGGTTTGTCCATAAGAACACGTGAAGAAGCAGCTATGGCGAGAGAACATTTAGACTATAAATACCTGGAGTTTGTGAGGCCCATCTGAGAGTGGTGGGTCTGGGCAAGGCTTCCCTTTGCCGATGTGAATAGCTCTCCAGAGACCGTGGGGCATTAGCTCCTGCCATGGTAAGGTGATTCTTTACAGGTGGTGATGGAAACCATGCAGTGGCCCCATCAAGGAGATCATCTTGCCCATCAACCCTGGCACCGTCGTTCCATGGCAACTGTGCTCTAGCAACAGGGGGACTTTCACTTTTGCATTGGCAGCTTTTGGTTGTGTAAGCTGATTCTCCTGAAAACCAGCTCACAGAAAGACACAACTCAGCTGAATTTGAATTCTAGTCCTTTCATTTTCCTTTGGCTGGAACAACAGTGTCATTAACCTACCGTTGGTGTAGAGTATGTCGTTTCTTTATTGGCGTACCAGGAGACATTATCCTGCATTGGCTTGTAAAAGTATTGTAATTCGTGCAGTGACCCTGTGTTAAGTAAATTATCGGTAAGGACAAGTTCAGTCTCTGAGCATAAATTTCCCTCCTGTACAAAACAGATATGTTCCGTGTTTAGAAAGCGTTGGCATTGGATCATAAAGGACTTTGACGCCAAGCTAAAGAGTTGCTGTTTGGTCTGGCCAGTGTGGCCCAGTGGTCGAGCATCGACCTTTGAACCACAAGGTCATAGTTTGATTCCAAGTCAGGGCACTTGTCTAGGTTGTAGGCTCAATACGCAGTGTGGGGTGTGCAGGAGGCAGCCGATCAATGATTCTCTCTCATCATTGATGTTTATTTCTATCTCTATCTCTCTCTGCCTCTCCCTTCCTCTCTGAAATAAATAAATATATGAGTTGGTGCCTGATTTTATAAACAAGTAGTACCTACAAAAGACAAATAATGAAACAGCTTCTCCCTAATTTTTTTGTTTTGTGTGCTTATGTTTTTGCCTGCATGTATTGTAAAAGTATGTCCATTTAAGCGTGTCTTTCTCCCAGCTTCTAGGAGATAGGCATTAGATAATAACGAACGTAGTCTGGGTATTCACCCTTGCACCTGCCACGTGCTAATCTAAGCATTTGACTTGTTTTATGTCCTCTAATAATCCTGAGAGAGGCCTTATTATTCTCGTTTTACCAGGGATGAGAGTAGCATTGAGCACCCCCCGGGGAGCGGTGGAGCTGGATCCTAAGCCCGGCACTCTCCTGGTCACACAGCCTCCCTCTGGCTCAGGGGTCCTTCTCCAGCAAGCCTCACCTAGCGCAAACAATGTGGGACTTGAGAGAAGAATGAATTGCAAGCTATGCACCACCGGTGATGCTTTTGATAATCAAAAAGACACGGGAGCTGCTCTGTTGCTGGTTTGGCTCAGTGGATAGAGAACTGGCCTGCAGACCGAAGGGTCCCGAGTTCAATTCCCGGCAAGAGCATGTGCCCAGGTTGCGGGCTTGATTCCCAGAAAGGGGTGTACAGGAGGCAGCCCATCAGTGATTCTCTCTCTTCACGAACGTTCCTCTCTGAAATCAATAAAAATTATATTAACACAAACACACAAAAGATAATGAGTTGGAGGAAGCCTCGTTACCTACGGCCTCGCGGGCCACGGGCAGTCTTTGGATGTGAGAGATACAATATGCAGCCTCGACCCAGACTTGGAAAATGGAAGAAGATCCCTGCCTCAAAGTCCAGATAGCAATTCTCCAAAGTACTTCAAGCCCTGAATAATTTATGCAGTGACTGCTCTGTCTCGCACATGAAGCTTTTACTTTCAAACCACAAGAACAAACAGGAGCACAGGTGTTTTCTTAGAATCACCAAGCGTCGGAGTTGGGAGGACTTTTTTTTTTTTTAAATATGTTTTTATTGATTTCAGAGAGGAAGGGAGAGAGCGATAGAAACATCAATGATGAGAGAGAATTATTGATCGGCTACCTCCTGCATGCCGATTAACCCCAGAACCCGGGCATGTGCCATGACTGGGAGACTAACCATGACCTCGTGGTTCACAGGTCGATGCTCAGCCTCTGAGCCACACCAGCAGGGCAGGGTCGGGAAGAATTTTAACTGCTGTCAGTCTCTGCTCCAGATCCAGTCCTCGGATCCCTCACCTCCACGTTACCATCGGCCTCAGCCGTTCGCAGCTTTTCCGTGTCCACTGCCCCACACTGGGGGGCTGATGGCCCCGCGGCAGATACATTACCGCTGCTGATGAGATCGGCCAGCTGGGGGGGGGGGGCTGTGCCCAATTCCTGGCACGCTAACTTCGTGCCAGGCCCGCCTCTTCCACTCGCAGCGCATCAATAATGCAAATACTTGGGAGGGATGCTATTACAGAGACAGACTTGATTGTATTCTAAAGAGTATTTTAAAAGTCGCTCATGTGCAGACATTGGCGGCTTAATGATTAATAGCTGAAATGACCAGTCACGCTCCCCTCTGCTGTCCCTCGTACTTAACTTCTGTGGATG
Source organism: Vespertilio murinus (assembly GCA_963924515.1). NCBI lineage: Eukaryota > Metazoa > Chordata > Mammalia > Chiroptera > Vespertilionidae > Vespertilio > Vespertilio murinus. Next base: position 25,210,941 of record OZ004718.1, on the reverse strand, counting down.
AAAAGGGCTGACTTCACCCGTGGTTGAAATCAGCCAGTGACCGAGTTCACCGTTTCTGAATCCTGACCGTCTTGGCTAGTTTTACTGCCAGCAAATTCTTCCTTATTTTTCAAAATCATTCCTTCAGTGGAGAAATGTCTCCCACTGGAACTGGTCCGTTATTGCGCTGGGATACCCATTTGTCCCCTGTTTGGTGGCTCCTAGAGGCCTTAACAGTCGTGGGCAAACTACGGCCCGTGGGCCGAATCCGGCCCGTTCGGCTGTTCTATGCGGCCCGCGGAGCCGAAAGAGCGGAGGGTTCTCTTGCTCTCCCCTCCGCTCCTTCACCAGCAGCCCAAGAGGAGAGTGCCAGCATGGTCAGGTTGCTTTTGTTCTGGCCCTCCGGTCCAGTTTAAGAACCCATTGTGGCCCTCGAGTCAAAAAGTTTGCCCACCCCTGCCTTAGAACCTGTTCTAAAATGGTATAGTGTTCTTTAAGTCCTTCGCTCCTTCTCTTTCCTCTACTCAGCCATGACCTACCCTGGGACGTGTGAAACGCTCAGAAATCATTTTCTGGTTGGATATCTCTTCCCGGACCAAACAGTGGACGTGAATGAGCCAAGTTCTAAATTCTGTTCTCCCAGGACCTTCTCCTTGTCTTCGGGCCCAGTCTCAGGGGAAGGGGCTCGTCCCTTCTATGAGGGCTATTCATCCATTTGAGCGCTACGTCGAATCTCCGTTGGCCAATTCACGGACATGATCACTTTACACATAAGAAACAGTACCATTCCTCTTAGGTAGAAAGAATTGTCCTTCCTCAAAGGATGATTCACTCTGAGCAAATGTCCCATGTTAGAAGTTTGATTAGTGAATCTCGTCTTCATCTAGGAAACTACTGAGTCTACCATTCATCTGCTGTGCTGTATTATTTTATTTTATTTTATTTTATTTTATTTTATTTTTTACTGATTTCAGAGAGGAAAGGAAAGGGAGAGAGAGATAGAAACATCAATGATGAGAGAGAGTCATTGATCCACTGTCTCCTGCACATCCCCTCTCCCCACACCGGGGATTGAGCCCACAGCCCAGGCAAGTGCCCTTGACCAGAATCAAACCTGGGATCCCTCAAGCCACAGGCTGATGCTCTACCCACTGAGCCAAACCAGCAGAGGCTACTGTGCTGTATTCTTAATTATAGGTGCAGATCAGAATTACCTGGGAGCTTGAAAACTCCTGGTGCTCAGGCCACACCAATGAAATAAGAATTCCAGGGTGTGGAGGGAGGAACCAGGCAGTAGTATTTTTTTATTTTATTTTTATTGATTTCAGAGAGGAAAGGAGAGAGAGGCGGGGGGGGGAGAGGGAGAGGGAGAGGGAGAGGGAGATGGAGAGGGAGAGGGAGATGGAGAGGGAGAGGGAGAGGGAGAGGGAGAGGGAGAGGGAGAGGGAGAGGGAGAGGGAGAGGGAGAGGGAGAGGGAGAGGGAGAGGGAGAGGGAGAGGGAGAGGGAGAGGGAGAGAGATGGAAATATTAATGAGAGAGAATCATCGATCGGCTGCCTCCTGCACGCCCCACGCTGGGGATCAATAGGGCAGGTGCCCTTGACCAGAATTGAACCTGGGACCCTTCAGTCTGCAGACTGATGCTCTATTCACTGAGCCAAACCGGCCAGGGCAGAATCCACATTTTAACAAGATACCCTGATGAGTCCTGTACACGTTCAAATGGAAAATAAGTGGTCTGGACCAGACTCTAGAGTAGGAGTCAGCAAACTAAAGTAGGCCAGATCCAGCTCCCTGCCTGCTTTTGTGAATAAAGTTTTATTAAACCAGCCACACCCATTTCTTTGCATGTTGTTGTCTGTGGCTGCTTTGGGCTGCAATGACAGAGTCAAGCAATTGTAACAGAGCCTCTTACAGCCGACACAGCCTATAACTTTGGTATCTGGGCTTTTACAGAAAAAGTTTGCCAATCATTGCCTTAGAGCAGTGTTCCCCAAACTTTTGACATATGTGTACCCCTTCTATAATTTTTGTAACACTGAGTACCCCTCATAAAAAAAAAATGGATGTATTTTAATAACAATCAAAATATATTTATTTATTTTTTTTGGTACATACACAAAATAATAATAAACAAAAAATAAAATTATTCATAATAAAATGTAAATAAAAGTTATATTATAAATAACATTTATTTGCACACCGGACCATCTCACGCCTCACAAGACTGTCTTGACTTGACTCATGAGAACGTAGAATTAGGCGCAGCTAAGCACGGTGCAGTGCATATCCCCACCAAACTCCGGTGCAGCGCGTACCCCCACCAAACTCTTCCCGTACCCCTGGGGGTGTGCGTACCACACTTTGGGAAACACTGCTTTAGAGGATGGAGTGGTGGCATCTAACCAAGAAAACCTGTCTGGGCTGTGGGCAGGTGGAGGAGAGGACAAGATGGATCTGCGCAGGCCTTTCCCATCCACACACACCAGGGCCCTGTCATTTCTGACAGTATTCGTTCCGGATACATTCTCCAGAGAAGCAGATGGGCCAGCACAAACCCGCCCTCAGAATCACGCCCACGCACAAGCAGGCATTTCACGTCATTTAAGCGACGTTGCAGAAGCCCTTGACTAATGCGCTGTTGCTAAGTCTCTACTGGAAAAACAGGACCGCGTGGACCAGGAAGATGAGCTCCTGGCAATCAAAAACAACCTCTTCCATCCTCCTTCCCCTTTGACGTAAGAGGGTTCCTCATTTTCTTCTTCTCTATATATCAGCTGGACTACATCTTTAAAAAAAAAATAAAGTGTGGCTTTGAGATGCATAAACCACTGGCCCCGCTGGAAAAGGAGAACTTCCTGGGTTTGCCCAGCCAGGGAGCCCGGGGAGCTGACCTGCTCTGCAAGGCGCGCTTTGGCAAGATCGCTGGCACGGCCCGGGTTTCAGTCTTCCCTCTGCAATCACGGCACAGGGCGAAGCTGGCCAGCTCACGGCGATATTGATCTGTGATCTCGCTCCAGTGGATGCTCTTTTTTAGTAACATATATTTGTAGGTCAAACAGCTGTAGGAAATCTTGCATTCAACATAAAAAAGGGCATTAAAAATACATGTACAGCCGAAACCGGTTTGGCTCAGTGGTAGAGCGCCTGTCTGCGGACTGAAAGGTCCTGGGTTCGATTTCGGTCAAGGGCATGTACCTTGGTTGCGGGCACATCCCCGGTAGGGGGTGTGCAAGAGGCAGCTGGTCAATGTTTCTCTCTCATCGACGTTTCTAGCTCTCTATCTCTCTCCCTTCCTCTCTGTAAAATATCAATAAAATATATTTAAAAAAATACATGTACGTATATTAATGGATCTCAGAGAGGAAGGGAGAAGGAGAGTGAGATAGAAACATCAATGATAAGAGAGTATCACTGATTGGCTGCCTCCTGCATGCCCCACACTGGGGATCGAGTCTGCAACTGAGGCCTATGCCCTGACTGGGAATCAGATGTGACCTCCTGGTTCATAGGTTGATGCTCAACCACTGAGCCACACAGGCCAGGCTATAAACAGGTTCCCTTATAGTAGCCTCTCTCAGGACCTTTAACAATGCACAGCGAGAGTCTCTAAGAGATTCATTCATATGCATGATCCCCCAATTTTATTTAAGAACTAGAGGACTGATGCACAAAATTTGTGCAAGAGTATGCCTTCCTCCCCCGGCTGCTGGCACCGGCTTCCCTCTGGCATCCGGGACCCGGGGACCCGGGCTCCCCTCACAGCCCCGACTTCATCTGGTCTAATTAGCATATTACATTTTCATTATTACAGATGGAACTGTTGCCCTAGCCCGGTGGTCAGCAAACCGCGGCTTGTGAGCCACATGCGGCTCTTCCACAAAATACCACGGCCTGGGCGAGTCTATTTTGAAGAAGTGGCGTTAGAAGAAGTTTAAAAAAAAAATCGGCTCTCCAAAGAAATTTCAACCGTTGTACTGTTTTTTTTTTGTTTTGTTTTTTTTATATATATTTTATTGATTTTCCACAGAGAGGAAGGGAGAGGGATAGAGAGCTAGAAACGTCAATGAGAGAGAAACATCGACCAGCTGCCTCCTGCACCACCCCCACTGGGGATGTGCCCGCAACCAAGCTACATGCCCTTGACCGGAATCGAACCTGGGACCTTCCAGTCCGCAGACTGACGCTCTATCCACTGAGCCAAACCAGCCTCGGCCGTTGTACTGTCGATAGTTGGTTCTGTTGGCTAATGAGTCTGCCGACCACGGCCCTAGCCGGTTTAGCTCAGTGGATAGAGCACCAGCCTGTGCACTGAAGGGTCTTGGGTTCAATTCCAGTCAAGGACACGTGCTGGGTTGTGGGTTTGATCCCCAGTGTGGGGAGTGCAGGAGGCAGCTGATCAATGATTCTCTCACATCACTGATGTTTCTCTCTCTCTCTCCCCCTCCCTTTTTCTCCATAAAACAAAATAAAAAAAGAGTGGAACTGTTTCTCACAGAAAGTCCAAGGACCACATTTGGGGACACGGTGCCTTACCCTAACCAGTCTCCTCTGGAGGCAGAGCCAGGCTGCCTCCCTCCCCCCCCCCCTTCACCTTCTCTTCTGCCAAGAAGGGAGCTTGCACAGGGCTTTCTTGCAGAAGGAATGGAATGTGGAGTTTACATTTTGTAGCCTTTAGTCCTGATTTAGAAATACTGGTGCCAGATGTCCCGGGCGGAGGGAGGGAGGGAGGGAGGTCTGCCTCTGAGCAAGGGTGGCACACCATCAAAGGGAGACGAGATCTTTTCACATTCCCGTCCGGTCTGGCAGAGAGCCAGGTCGGTTTCCCGGGGCGGCCGGGCGGTGAGGGTGAAGAAGGGACTCGTCACTCCGCGGGCTCTCTGGGTTTCATGCTACATCTTGCATTTGCTATAAGGGTGTCACCCCAAATTAAAGCAGACACACTGTAACAGCGGATTGCTCCATTTTGAAAATGAAATGTATTAATAAACACTGCCTTTGTAATTATTCAAAGTGTGTGTGTACATTTTTTGGGGGGCGGACACTCTGTATATTTACAACTCTGGTGCCAACAAAAGACACTGACAACCTTAAATCCCTCCTAAAAGAAGCTCAGAATGCCTCTGCTTAAAAACTTTTTAGTGTTTGTGTAAAATAAAGGTTAAAAAAAATCAAATCAATCTCAATGCAAAGTTACTTTTGCTAAAACCATTTCCTAGTTAAGAAAATGCTGAAAAATCAGACCCTAGCTGGTTTTGCTCAGTGGGTAGAGCATGGACTGTGGACTGAAGGGTCTGGGTTCAATTCTGGTCAAAGGTACATGCCCTGGCTCCATCCCAGTAGGGGGTATGCAGGAGGCAGCTGATTAAGGATTTTTTTTCTCATCATTGATCTCTCTCTCTCTCTCTCTCTCTCTCTCTCTCTCTCTCTCCCTCTCCCCTTCTTTCCCTTACTCTTTGAAATCAATGAAAATATATTTATAAAAAAATGAGATCAAACTCAGGACTTATTTTCCAGAATTCAGTTACAAGATCAGAAGCTGTGTTCTCTTTAACATCTCGAAGGAGTTGGCCTTGAACTCTCAGTGAACTTAGGATGGGAAGGCTCTTTGGTGGGTACACTGTGGGAGACTGGACAGATGTTAGCAGAATTCTTTTTTTTTTTTTTTTAATGTACTTTGCCTTTATTTATGTTTAGGCCTGATTATTATTATTTTTTAAATTAAATTATTATCTGTGTACATATATTACCATTGCCCCCCCCCCCCCAAACATGCCCTCCCTCCCCAGAGTTTTGTGTCCATTGGTTGTACTTATATGCATGTGTACAAGTCCTTCGGTTGATCTCTTGTCTCCCCCATATCTCCCTCCCCTCCCCGCTGTCATTTGACAGTCTGCTTGTTGTTTTACTGTCTCTATATCTATCTTTCTGTTCATCAGTTTATAATGTTCTTTATTATCCATAAATGAGTGAAAACATGTGGTGTTTCTCTTTCGTTGACTGGCTTATTTCACTCAGCATGATGCTCTCCAATTCCATCCAGGTTGCTGCAAATGATGAGAATTCCTTCTTTTTTATGGCAGCATAGTATTCCATTGTGTAGATGTACCATAGTTTTTTGATCCAATCATCTGCTGATGGACACCTAGGCTGTTTCCAAATCTTGGCTATTGTAAATTGTGCTGCTATAAACATGGGGGTGCATATATCCTTTCTGATTGGTGTTCCTATTTTCTTGGGATATATTCCTAGGAGTGGGATTACTGGGTCAAATGGGAGTTCCATTTTCAGTTTTTTGAGGAAACTCCATACTGTCTCCACAGTGGTTGTACCAGTCTGCATTCCCACCAGCAGTGCACGAGGGTTCCTTTTTCTCCACAACCTCGCCAACACTTGTCCTTTGTTGATTTGTTAATGTTGGCCATTCTGACAGGTGTGAGATGGTACCGCATTGTTGTTTTGATTTGCATCTCTCGGATAAGTAGTGACTTTGAGCAGGTTTAGCAGAATTCTTGAGCAGCCACTCAGCAATCTGACCCTAACTCGTGCGGTTTAAGGTTTCATGTGCATGTGCTCCCATTGGTGGAATATGACATTGAGGAAACAAAGAAGGCCGAGACTTGAGCTTAGCATGCCAGACCGTTTCTGACTTGAGGGGCAAAGTTGCAACTTAAAATCCCCCAAGGAGTCCCAGTGTTTAAACTTTGAATTTTATTTTAAATATATTTTATTGATTTTTTACAGAGAGGAAGGGAGAGGAATAGAGAGTTAGAAACATCGATGAGAGAGAAGCATCAATCATCTGCCTCCTGCAAACCCCCTACTGGGGATGTGCCCGCAACCAAGGTACATGTCCTTGACCGGAATCGAACCTGGGACCTTTCAGTCTTCAGGCTGACGCTCTATCCACTGAGCCACACTGGTTAGGGCAAACATTGAATTTCTTGCTTCAGGTCCCAAGGGGTCCTGCCCTTGGTTATTAAATAAAAAGATTGTTATAGATAAAAATATGCTAGGACATGGCCACGGAGAACACTTTTATTTATTTATTCATTTATTTTTAAAATTATGTATATATATCTATATATCTATATATAGATATCTATACATCTATATATATCTATATATTTAAATTGATTTCAGAGAGGAAGGCAGAGGGAGACAGAAACATCAATGATGAGAGAAAATCATTAATTAGCTGCCTCCTGCACGCCCCCTATTGGTGATGGAGCCTGTAACCTGGACATGTGGCCTGACTTGTTATCAAACCATGACCTCCTGGTTCATAGATTGATCCTCAACCACTGAGTCACACCGGCCGGACATGGAGGACACTTTTAAAGTAGAACCATAAAACTTTAGAAGAGATCTGTCCAGTTGTGAGAAACTTTCTTTACACAATTTCACAATTCAACAACATAGAAGAGAGACTGGTTGTGCAACCGATTTTTGGAAGCTCCGGTTACAGCAAGGCAAAGTTGGAAAGAATCTTACTGTATTTTTTTTTTGTGGCCAAACTTTTCATTTCACAAGAGAAGGGCCCGCGAGGTACAATTACAGCCTCCGGGTCCCGCAGCTGTTAGCTGTGGAGCCCACTTGCCTGCTTCCCCTTCCTGCCTCCAAAGCTGAATGAGTTGACCCCTCACTTAGAGATCAAACAGGATTCTGGCAGGATTGAGCTCACTGCATTGCACAACTTCCTAGGAGATGGAGCTCTGGCGCTATCAGTAGCCGCATTAGTAAATGTTTAAGGGGCAAAAGGGGAAGACGTGCATTCCTTGGGTCAGGAGAGCACTAAACAACCTGGAATGTAGGTGGGGATTTCCATCTGAGCTTGCATCACGCTTGGGCATTTATGGTTAAGTGGAAGAATTCACCTTCGGCCTGTCAGGAATTGGCCTTGGAATGGCCCCCATGCTCTTCTCTCTTGGGGAGACCTGTGCTCTCTAATCGAATATTTTCCTCTTCACTGAAGTGAGAAGAATATCTCATAGAGTCGCTGGAGAGATCACAGGAGCTGCTCATATCAAATCCTAGAACATGACCTGGCACTTAGCACGCACTCAGGAGACATTAGCTATTTTTTTTGTTGTCATTTTTCTTTTGTTATTTTTTTACTCTCTTTTTGTTGCTATTTAATTTTTTAAAAATAAATTTTAATTTAGAAAATGTCTAAATATACAGAAAAGTTGAGAGAATAGTACAACGATCTCCCAAATGCTTAACATCTAGAAATAACGACTGTTAACATTTTGCTGTATTTGCTTTATCTACACATAGAGCAAGTGTGTGTAGATATGTGTACCTTTTCTTTCTTTCTTTTTTTTTTTTGCTAGACCTTTTGAAAATAAGTGTGAGACATCATGACACTGCAGCCCTACATACCTCAGGTTTCATGCTGTAAAAAGGATAGTTTCCTTTGTAACTGTGTCATTATCATAATAAGTAAAGGAATAATAATTTCCTAATCACTAATTTCTGGCCCATAATCGGATGTTCTTACTTGCCCATTTTATAGTATTTTTTTGAACCAGAACCCACACGTTGTCCACATAAAGTGCTTGATATATCTTTAGTCTCCACTAATCTAGAACAGTTGCCCACCCTACCCCTTACTTCCCCGTGGCATTGATGTTTTGGAGTAAGAAGGCCAATCATTTTGAGGAATGTCTTACATTCTCTCATTGTCTAATTGTTTGTGCTGCTATTTAACTTATTCCTCTGTCTGTGCATTTTTCCTATAAAATGGAAACTAGACTTAAAGGCTTTATTATATTTAGGATAATTATTCTGAGCAAAAATACAATGCTTCCTAGTTCAAGCAGAGTACTTCATATCGCATTACTGTTCTTTGGGTGGGAACATCATGTCAAGCTGTCAACATTAGGTATTATTATTACCAAAAAACAATACAGTACTTAAACCCTCTTCAGTGGGCTTTTAATAAACATGGACAAGGTACCAAAAAGGAGAGTTAATCTCTGTGTGCAGGGGTAGTGATGGTGGTAAAGGGGGCATGGGACAAGACAGACCAACCAACCAAAAAACCCATAGATCGCTGATGTCCATGAGAGATTTTGGATAATTCAGTATCCAGGCTGGTTATATCGCATGTCTACTGTCAAGTTTGGGGTTAAAATTTATTTCAATTAAGTAAAAAAAATTCCAAGTCTTGCTATTGGCTAGATATCATGCCAGACAGTAGAGTGGGAGACAAAGATAAACTTGAGTGTTACAGTCTAGTGACTTCTCAAAATTCTCTAACACTGGCTAAAGGGAATTGCTCTACAGTTGACCCTTGAATAACATGGGTTTGAACTGTGTGGATCCAACTCTCTGTGAAATTAAGAAATAAATAAATAAATGCCTGTACTGTGTTTGATTCATGACTGGGAGATCATGAATGTGAAAGGCCAATTAAATGCATCATATGTAGGGGACTTGAACATTCATGAAATTTGGTATCTGCTGGGGATCTTGGAACAAACCCCTCAGGGATAACGAGGGGCAACCCAGTTTTGGGGGAGTCAAAAGTTAAATTTCAAATGCACAGAATGGGGGGTTGGTGCCACTAACCCATATGTTGTTCAATGGTTGGTGAACTATTTACTCTCATCAAGGCTATTATTTGTAGTCTTTAGGATCCGTATTGATTTAACTTAATTTTGTTCTTTAATTATTGTCAAAGTGCAAACAGAGGTGGAACCAGGGGGTAACACAGCAGACAAGGCCATCTACAGAAGACGCTCATGAGGATGTGGTTAGATCATATTCAATGAGTGATGTGTTTACATTTTTTTCCACTCACCCACTTGGCATCTGAGAAACCACCTCAGGTCAGGAAATTAGCTTGGAGTAGACATGAGAAGCTGATGTTTATTCAGCAATTTCTGCTTTGTCTGAAGATCAGTATTATTACTATCTACTGATTTTTTTTCTCCACATGTCACACAGATGGGGTCAAACCCTAGCTTCACCTCATAATAGCTCTGTGCTTTGGACAATTAATTTCACAATTTCTATGGCCTTTAACAAATTGTAGTAAGATACACATAACATAAATTTTACCATGTTAAGCATTTTTAACTGTACAATTTAGTGGCATTCAGCATATTCACAACACTGTGTAACTATCTCCACTCTTTTCGGGTCTTTTTCATCAATTCGAACAGAAAGTCTGTACCCATTAAAGCAGTGTTTCCCAAACTTTTGACATATGTGCACCCCTTCTATAATTTTTGTAATGCTGAATACTCCTAGTTTTAAAAAAAGGATGTATTTTTTAATAACAATCAAAATATATTTATTTTTTCTTTTTTTGGTACATACACAAAATAATAATAAACAGCCGAAACCGGGTTGGCTCAGTGGATAGAGCGTCTATCTGCGGACTGAAAGGTCCCAGGTTCGATTCCGGTCAAGGGCATGTACATTTTGGTTGCGGGCACATCCCTGGTAGGGGGTGTGCAGGAGGCAGCTGGTCCATGTTTCTCTCTCATCAATGTTTCTAGCTCTCTATCCCTCTCCCTTCCTCTCTGTGGAAAATCAATAAAATATATTTTTAAAAAATAAAAACTAATAATAAACAAAAATAAAATTATTCATAATAAAATATAAATAAAAGTTATATTTTAAATGACATTTATTTGCACACTGGACCATCTCACGCCTCACAAGACTGTCTTGACTTGACTCATGAGAATGTAGAATTAGGCTCAGCTAAGCACGGTGCAGTGCATACCCCCACCAAACTCCCATGCAATGCGTACCCCCACCAAACTCTTCCCGTACCTGTGAGGGTACTCGTACCACACTTTGGGAAATACTGCATTAAAGGATCACTGCCCCTTTCCTCCTCCCTTCAACCTCTGGTGACCTCTATTCTATTTTCTGTCTCTATGGACTTTTTCTTAGGGTGACTTTATCATAAATTGGGGAGGTGGGTCAGGTGAGTAGTCACATCCCAGGCCTGCGCCTTCTTTAGTGAAAGATTTTAAGCCAGCCTGTCCATTTGCCTTGTGCATCTAGGACCTAGGTGAACACACCTTTGACATACCCGCAGGAGAGCACATCATCTTGTTAGCTCTCCTGTAATCCAACCCTGCCTTGCTTTTCCCCATCTCCATGTAATCTTCCTTACTTCGTTTCAAATGCAGCGTAAAAGAAGCGTGAAACTTTAATTCTCCAGAACATTAGGTAAGATCTTGCTCCCTGGTGCTCGTTGTCAGTTTGGCTCAAGTAAACTCGTAAAAAATTCCCTACAGGTCTGGGCGTTTCTTATCTTGACAGTGGAATTGTATGTTTATCCTTTTGTGACTCATTTCGTTTAGCATAATGTCTCATCCATGTTGTAGCATGTATCAGAATTGCATTCCTTGTTAAGGCTGAATAATAGTTCACTGTAGGTAGGTGCTGCATTTTGTTTATCCATTCACCTGGCGGTGGACATTTGTTTGTATTGGGTGGCTTTTGTGTCCATATCTTTTAAAGGGGCCAATGACACCTATTTCACAGGGTGGTTGTGAAGAGAGCTAGAAAAAAGGCAGGAGCATAAAAGATGCTCACTTAATGTTATTTTCTTCCTTTCTCCCTAGTGCAAAAGTCCATGTATTTCCTCTAGAACTTAAGGGAGGGTCTGTGAAGAGGGGATAATCATTCTTTCCCTTTTCCTGTGCCTTTTTGGGTCCTCTATTACAATTTCTATTTTTAAAACAACACATTTTTGTTGGGACCGGTTTGGCTCAGTAGATAGAGTGTCGGCCTGTGGACTGAAAGGTCCTGGGTTAGATTCCAGTCAAGGGCATGTACCTTGGATGTGTGCAGGAGGCAGCTGATCAATGATTCTCTCTCATCGATGTTTCTAACTCTCTATCCCTCTCTCTTCCTCTCTGTGAAAAATCAATAAAATATATTAAAAAAAAACAAAAACAAAAAACACATTTTTATTGATTTCAGAGAAGGAGAGAGAGAAACATCAATATGAGAATCATTGATCAGCTGCCTCCTGCATGCCCCACACTGGGGATCAAGCCCTGCAACCTGGGCATGTGGCCTGACCCGGAATTGAACCGTGACCTCCTAGTTCATCCTAGTTCATAGGTCGATGCTCAACCACTGAGCCACGCCGGCCAGGCACAATTTCTTCAATTAATAGTTTGGCTCTTTAAGTTATTTTAGGTGGCGGGAGGAGTTTTCCTGAGGATACGCCGGGGTGGAGGAAGAGGGCACAGAGGGAGACAGGATAAGGGTTAAACAGAAGCACGCATTCAGTTGGTTACATGTTGCTAGGCCTAAGAACATTTGTTAGCTGAAGGATTTTCTAACTTTTTCCAAAACAGCAATGGAGCTCCATGGAGATAGTGATCTTTGAAACCTGACCCTGCTTATTGCAAAAGCCTCCAGTGTTCAGATCTGGGCCACCAGGACTGGGAGATGAAGATTAATCTCTCTCGAATCCCTTTCTTTCTAGGGCAGATGCTTCCCTGCCCACACCCACCCACATTGCAGTAGGAAAGGGCAAAGGCTGTATTGTCCTTCCGTAACTTAGAAGGAATATGTGTTCCAAAGGACCCCAGAAAAGAACGTATTGCATCTTGGATCTGCAGGGTTCAGAGAACGCCACCCCACAGTACGTTCCTCTGCCATGAGGATTGTTTTAAGCCAGGCATGGGCAAACTACGGCCCGCGGGCCGGATGGCTGTTCTAAACTATTGAAATAATAATAATAATAAAAAAGACCGTACCCTTTTATGTAATGATGTTTACTTTGAATTTATATTAGTTCACACAAACACTCCATCCATGCTTTTGTTCTGGCCCTCCGGTCCAGTTTAAGAACCCATTGTGGCCCTCGAGTCAAGAAGTTTGCCCACCCCTGTAAGCTAACAGCAATGGAGGAAAAGCGGACTCAAGAAAACCTCTCTGCCCTTCCCCCACTACCAGGAAGGTCAGGATGATTCTTAACCAACAGGCACAACTTCAGACTCCTACCAGCTCGTAGCAGACACCAGGGGTACCTACTTAACCGACTTGACTAGCCCTTGTTTTCCCTCAGATATTTATTCACCTCCCCACAATTTGCTGCCCCTAAAAACTCAGTCCTCTGCCTCGGTCTTGTCACCTCTCTACAGACTTACTGTTCTTTTGTTAAGATTCTATATAAGCCCACATTCTAACCATTATTTGAGCTCCTCATCACTGAATACTCCCGTGTGAATGCACGATGCACGTGCTGACAAACTTCCGTTCGTTTTCCTCTTGTTAATCTGTCTTTTGTCCATCTCACGTTCATGGCCCCAGCCAATGAACCTAAGATGAATAGAGGAAAATCACTTTTTTTTTCTTCCTTAGTCAGTTCTTCTTGTGTACTGTCAATGGGAGAGAAGCACAGAGGGTTTTGAGGTGAGAGGAGGAGACAGTGTGGCCAACAGAGAAAGAGATGAGAGCGAGGGGCCCACGAGCCAAGGACTCCTGGAGCCACCAGAAGCTGGAAGAGACAAGGAAGGGATTCTCCTGTGGAGCCGCTCCTACAGGTCCCTTGGCAAGTTCAGTATTTGCCCAACTATGGATTTTTGCTCTTAGAATGGCAGAAGTGGTCCCCAATATGGTCTATGTTTTAAACACGTTATTGACGTATGTAGCAAACAGCGTATATAAGTACACGGAATGGATTCCTAGGAACTGAGCACACCCTCGTATCCAGCACTGAGCACAAGAAACAGAACATCCCCAGTTTCTCAAGAATTCCCATCCCTCCCCACTCTTCCTGCAGGAATGAATATACCGCAGTGTGTTTACCCAGTGTTTACAGCAATGGAGGAAAAGCGGGCCCAAGAAAACATCTCTGCCCTTCCCAACACCTGGAGACCTGATAGCCATCAATATCAGGTCTCCAGGTGTTAACAGTCAACACCACAGGTGTTCAGAGCAGTTGGTCAAGACTATTTAAGCATGGCAGTGGGATGGCTCTTCATGGGGTAATATCTGGAGCAACCAACAGTTTATACACCCTTTGATCTACCTGCATGGCATCATGGGAATTTGCCTTCTCAGGGTTTGACCCAGTCAGTTCCCCTGAGAAGAGGAGTCAGGCTGGAAAGACAGAAGTAGAGCCAAGCCCACTTCTCCTCCTCTCCGGTAGAAGGGTCATTACCAGCTGATCACTCAGTGGAAACTTTAACACCAGAGGAAATTTTCCAAGGAAGTAGGTTTCGAATATGGGTTTGGTAGGAGTCTTTGGCATGTTCGTATTCAGAAAGCTTAGGAAAGTCTGCATTATATTGATTTTTGTTTCCCTCTTGAATGTACCAGGAAGGCTTATTAAATATTTGTTTCTGTGAATGGTATTCCAACAGTAAGGTGTTAGGTAAGATTAAAAAATAATTACGTTTGCTCCTTGGGGCTTAACGGTAAATGTCATTACTTTCCAGCCACCTTTGGTATCACATCTCCATGCATGGCAATATATGAAAATGTCAAACGGCGAGGCCTCTGGAATATATTGAGTAAACCGTGACCTTTAGCCTGGTAGGCACCATTGGACGTCACACGTTCTGGCGAATTCTGCATAGCGGTCTGCGAGTCCAGATTTCGTCATCAGAGGATTGCAGATCAATAAGCAGCTGTAATGCCATGTTCTTCCTCCAACACAGGGACACAGGCTAAAGAGACATTAGTTCATGGGGTAGGAGTAGGTTAAGAGATAAGCTAGGCAGTTTTCACGTAAGTCCATATCATTGCAAAAGGCGAAGAACAGTGTTTGTATGGGCTTGCTGACAGTTGTCAACAAAATCTTGCTGACACTTCCCAAGATCTTTATCTGGCTCTCCAACCAAAGGGAAAACTGTTTGTATGTGCACTACTGTGTTTGCCTGCTCTCTCCACATCCACACTTGGGTATGTGCTCCTTGTTTTTTATTATTTTTATTTATTCATTGTTAAATACGCTTTCATTGATTTTAGAGAGAGAGGAAGGATATATATATATATATATATATATATATATATATATATATATATATAATCTGTCTACTGGGAATCCAGCCCCAACTCTGGGCATGTGCCCTGCCTGGGAATGGAACTGGCGACCTCTTGGGGTACATGGGACAACACTTAACCAGATGAGCCACACTGGCCAGGAGGGGCATGTGCTCCCTATTTTAAGATCGCGCATTTTCCTCTTTTGTTCCTCCTTCTTACTTTATATGAAAATGAAATTAATGCAGTGTGAACTGCTTAGTCAGTGAACTGCTTAATCTTATGTTTTGAACTTGGACTTCATGTCTCTGGACACAAACCAGCACTAAAGCTGAGAGTAATGACTCGGTCTTGCATCTGGATGTTCTATTACATACTGTCTCTGACTGCTCCTCCATCCGAGTGAGCAAACAGTCACAATGCATGGTCATAGGAGTTGATTAGTCTCTCTTCTGATGATGCTGATGTGCCCCGGATGACATCCATTTGCATGCGATCAGAAGCTGACTCACTGGTCTATGATTCTGGGTTTCAGTGAGCTCTAACTCATCTGCACGTTACTTGGGTTTGACTCATCTCAACAAAGCAATCATTGGACCCAATTTTCTACAGCTTAGTCCTGGATTTCTTGTGTTCAAATGTACCCTTCTGAAAAAAAAATTGCAAAACCCATCTGGTATATGCACAGTACATGTGGTTTCCAGGGGTCTTTTATGAGTCAGCTCAAGGGATGAAAAGTTGGTGGAAGTGTGCCCCCTTCAGAGAAGCTGTCCCTGAGTCTCAAGATGAGGTAAGGTCTTCCTGTTAAAAACTCTCATCCCACTTAAAAATTTTTTTTAAAAAAAATTTATTTCAGAGAGGAAGGAAGAAGGAGAGAGATATATAAACATCAGTGATGAGAGAGAATCATTGATCAGCTGCCTCCTGCACGCCCTCCGCTGGGGTCCACAATCCAGGCATGTGCCCTGACCAGAACTCAAACTGTGATCTCTTGGTTCATAGGTCGACACTCAACCACTGAGCCATGCTGGCCAGGCCCACTTAGTTCTTTACAATTTTAGGATAATTACAATCATAATTATGGAGTTAGTTATGCAATTATTTGTTTACTGTACTTCTTCACGAATAACTCTTTATGTAAAACCTCAAATAAGTTGTTTAATTCTGTGAAGGTATTTCATTCATATTTTTATACAGTTTCCATTCAATACTATTTTCTATCAGTTTCCAGAGTGCATCATAGTGGTTAGACAATCATATACTTTTTAAAGTGTTCCCCCCCAATCTCCAGTACCCACCTGGCCCCATACACAGTTTTTACAATATTCCCAATGCTGTACTTTAGCCCCTATGCTGTACTTTACATCCCCATGACTGTTTGCAACTACCAATCTGTACTTCTTAATCCTCTGCCTTTTTCACACAGCACCCCCCCCCCCACACACACTCTGGCAACCATCAGTCTGAAGAACTGCATCTTTTTAGAAATTATTTTGCTATACACAGGGTTTTTAAAAGTGCTTAGAGTACAGTAGGTGCTCAAAATATTTCTTGAATAATTACTATTATTACTAATAATATTCCATGAATATTACTGCTCATAGTAAATATTTGTAGAGTTTTGACAGTTTACAAAGCACTGCGCATAAACTCATTATGGATAGGTCTTAAAACATTGTGCTGCCCTAGCCAGTTTGGCTCAGTGGATAGAGCGTCGGCCTGTGGACTGAAGGGTCCCAGGTTCGATTCCAGTCAAGGGCATATACCTTGGTTGTGGGCACATTCCCAGTGGGGGTGTGCAGGAGGCAGCTGATGGATGTTTCTCTCTCATCAATGTTTCTAACTCTCTATCCCTCTCCTTTCCTTTCTGTGAAAAAAATCAATAAAATATATTAAAAACAATACAAAACAAAACACAAAACATGGTGCTGAGTGCCAAAGGAACAGTACAAGCTCTAAACCTTAATACCATTTATATATATTTAAAGCACCTGAACACACAGATCAGCACTATACAGATTTTAAGGATCCATCTATATCTAAGCACATATAATGTATATATGAGAGAGCCCAGCATGGGAGGAGGGGAGGAGAGCAGTGGGGTGAAGAATAAATTGAGAAACTTAATAAAATTAAGCAGGAGTGGGGCCTCAACAGACTAAGGGTATTAGGACACCAGAAACATGATGATCTCAAACCTGATGTAAGGCCACAAAGAGAGAGAAGGGAGCAATTTTCTAGACTAAATTTTGGGAAAATCTAAAGTCATTATTGGTGCCATATTTTGAGTGCATTTAATTTCTCAAATACCTGATTCTTGACTCAACATCACTGTACTCTTCTAAAACCATTGTCCTATTCCTTTCCTCTTTTTTCTCTCTCTACCTTCCCTCTCTCCCTCTTTATCCTTTTGTTAGCTCATCCATTCCCAAAACATCTTTGTAAAAATAATGATTGGCCCTGCCTGGGTATCTCAGTTGGTTAGAGCACCATTCCAATACTCCAAGGCTGTAGGTTTGATCCCTGGTCAGGGCCCATACAAGCCAATGAACACACAAATAAATGGAACAACAAATCGATGTTTCTTTTTCTCTCTGAAACCAATCAATAAAAATTTTAAAAAAATATGTATTATCCATATAGCAACATAGGTGAATCTCAAAGCATAACAACGCTAAGTGAAAAAAGCCAGACTCAAAAGGCTAGATACTATATGATTCCATTTGTATGACATCCTAGGAAGGCAAAACCATAGGAACAGAATTCGGATGGGTGGTTGCCAGGGACTGGAGTGGAGGAAGAGGACTGACCTCCAAGAGAGGACCTTTTGGAATGATGGGAATTTCTGTATCTTGATTTTGATGGTGGTGACACAATTGTAATTGTAGGCTAGAGCTGCCATGACAAAATGCCACAGACATTATGGCTTGAACAACAGGAATGTAATTTTCTCTTGGGCTAGAAGTCCGAGATCAAGGTGCTGGCGGGCTGGGCTGATTGCCTCTGAGGCCGATTGTCCTGGCTTGCAGATGGCCACCTTCTTGCTGTGTCCTTACAAGGCCTTTCCTCGCTGTGCGCCCTCACTCCTGGTATCTTTCCTTCTTCCTATTAGATTAGAGTCCCACCCTTAATAAACTCATTTAACTGTAATTATCTTCTGAGAAGCCCTATCTCCAAATGCAGTTATATTGAGGGTTAGGAGTTTGGGCGTGCACAACTTAGACCATAATAACAAGTAGATAATAAAAATTCGTAGAGTGCTATACTTTAAAAGGCTGCCTTTTACTCGATATGAAGTATACCACCATAAGCAAAAATAAATGACTTATTCGTTTATGTACAAATTATACTGCACAGCGCAGTGGCTGGCTTGCTCAGTTGGTCAGAAAGCATGGTGCTGATAAAAGCATGGTGCTTGTACATGTAAAAACAGACGACAATACATTTCTATGGGGGATCCAGGAAGATATACTTTGTTTGTTGTTGTGCTCCTCGTTTCTTTAAAGAGGGAAAAAAGAAACCATAGCTACCTCCCTGGTTGTGATAGCACTGAATGAGTTAAATGTATCCTTGAAGTCACCTTGCTTTTGATTGTGTAATATGCTTAAATAAATAGAACAATTCAGGGCAGACAGTTCTTGCAGAAGAGAGCTGCAAATGTAGGCTGCATTAGGAATCCACGGGGAGTTTGGTCTGGAATAGCCGATGGGAAAGGCTAGCCAAGTTCACAGTTTTCTGGGTAACTTGTTTGGGGGCTAGTGGAGGTTAAGCTTGAAATACTTCAGGAAAAGATCTTGGGGCAAGCAGTCTGGTGATGTGGAAAATGCATGGACTTGATGGCTAGACCTGGGTTTCAATGTTGGCTTCTCCATATATGTATTACCTTGGAAAAACTATTTGATCACTCTGGGTTTTTATTTCCTCTTCTGGAAAATGGGCTACTAAAGGCTAGCATGCAGGGTTGTCGTGAGGATTTGAAATAAAGAGTGCAAAACCCCAGGATGGGGAGCTGGCACTTGGTAGGTACTCGGCAATCTATAGCATTTATTATTCAGGATGCGCAGGCCTGGGGGGCCATGGACCTCTGATGTGGTCTAGGACCCTGGAGAGCTACTTTGGGAGTCACTTGCTATGTCCAAGTGATGATGGAAGATTTTTTTTTGCCCCTCCTGTCCCTTCCCCCTCCCCCCCCCCCCCCGTGCCCTGTTAGACCCCACAGCTACTTTCTGGAATTTGTTGTTAAAATTACTTCCCTTATTATGACAGATTGAGTACCTAAGGAGCTGGGGATTTATCTTCATTCACCAAGAGTATTTAGCCTCTGAGTCAGAAAGAAAAGGTATTTCTTCGGCCTTAATTGGGGTTTCCACAGTATCCCCCAGGGTAGATAACAGTAGCACAATTGTGGTGTGGATAACATAATGGAGAGTGTTGATTAGTAAATCCATTGCTTGATGTGGTGGAAAGTGCTCTGTGTTAGGAAAGAGCCTGGGCCATTGATCTGTCTCTTCCCCCTGCTCCCCACCCCCCTAAGTGGGTGTCTCATTTTCTGATGCTATGAAGGGAGGATGTTGAGTTAAATGACTTTTAAGGTCCTTTCTGGCCAGGATATTCTAATAGGCTATGGTTTGAAACTGTACAAGGAATTTGACGAATCTATTGGTTTATACAAGGCCTGATGTAGCCTTCACTCTGTGTTAAGCCTGGTCCTAGGTTCTGGGAGCCAGAGATGAACAGGCCAGACATAGGCCTTTCCCAGCCTGAGCTTGTCTCTCTATGGCAATACTGCCTGTGTGAGGTCAGTTCCCACTGAACACCTTTTCAGTGACACAGAAGGCATGTCAATTCCATTTGTGGGAGGGTCCAAGCTTGGCGGTGTTGGCATTGTGGAGTTCGATTCTTGCAGAATCACGTTAAGCAGCAAAATAAAAGACTTAACATTTTTTATTGACTTTAGAGAAAGAGAGAGAGAGAGAGAGAGAGAGAGAGAGAGAGAGAGGGAAGAGAGAGGTGCTGTCCTTCTTATATTTATATTCATTGAATATTAAGCTACACATAATTCTTGTATGAGACCTGACCACAAACTGAACCCCCAATCTTGGCCTATTGGAAAGATACTACAACCAACTGAGCTACCTGGCCAGGGCCAAAATAAAATACTTTTAAAGCTTGGAAAGAAACATAAAAGATACAAAAAGCACAAATAGAAGGAAAGTCCTTAACTCAAGTTTAAAATAAATTAGATTTAGAGGGACACGAGAGGACATACAGGGTTTATAACCCTGGGACCTGCCCTTCTGCTCAGTCAGCAGGGATTACCTGGTCACAAAGTAACAGTAGTCACACAGTTGGAAAAGGACTGAGTCTCCCTAAGACCTCTCCACCTGCAGTGCCTCAATGCCAGTGATAGGGTTGGGAACCAGTGACATCACCTCTCACGCTCCCCACCCTCCCCTCCATCTCCTTTCACTTTCTCCTTTGAGAGAAGGGTGTGCCGTATTTAATGTTGAATCCAGTCCTGTATCCATAGTCCATGGTTCTTTGATTTACACATGATAGACAATTGATAACATATAAGTCATATCTGACTTTACAGCAGTCCAGGTGAAAACAGACCAGGAGTTTTAATTGGCCATGTGATGGAACTGCCAGGAATACCAAGATTACCTTGGGCTGTGTTAACTGCAAGAGAACTCTGCACTCTGTGCTGGACAGACATGTCCAACAGACATCGTGTCCCATTCTGGCTATCATGTTTAATCAGAGATATCAAAATTGGAGACTGTCCAAAGAAGTGTGAACACATGGGTGGCAGTATAGCAAAGTGGTTAAGGCCATCTACTTTATTTTTTATTTTTAAAAAATAAATTTTATTGATTTTTTTATGGAGAGGAAGAGAGAAGGATAGAGTTAGAAACATTGATCAGCTGCCTCCTGCACACCCCCTAGTGGGAATGTGCCCGCAACCAAGGTACATGTCCTTGACTAGAATCGAATCTGGGGCCCTTCAGTCCGCAGGCTGATGCTCTATCCACTGAACCAAACCAGTCAGGGCAATTTTATAGATTTTTTAAAATTTGGGGTGACATTGGTTAATAAAAATTATACAGGTTTCAGGTAGATAATCTTCTGTTAACAACAACAACAAAAAACCCCATTGAAACCTGTAAAGAAATTTTGTGAGTTTATTTGAGCCAAACTGTCAACAATTGCCAGGAAGCAGAACCTCAACGGATTGAGATAATGCTCCGGAGAATGGCCAGTTACGTTTCTGTATTTATACATTGCAATCAAAGGAGGGACATAGGTGGGTTACATGAAATTCATTGGTGATGGAGTAAGGAGGCGGGAGAAAGCAAGTCTGTGGGAAAGCCCTGGGATTGGATAAAAAGTAAAATGATGGATGCTTACTTAGGTGAGTGCAGGAACAATTAACATGATAACGAAGAAATCTGAGGCATCTGTCCTGGCTCCCACCACATTTGGTTGTACCCCAGGGGCTCCAGAGAAAAGGGAAGTTACAAGTTACTCAGACATCTCACAGATAGGTTATCTTAGAGGCCAGAAGGCCAACGGGCTCAGTAAAGATCAAAGTTGATCTTTGTCTGGGAAAATATTGGCCTAGAAAATGACTGCCCACTATAACCTGTTGGTAGTAAGATATTTGATTTTTAAACCATTGTTTGTGGTTACTTTAGGTCTCTGAGTTTGCAAGACTGCCACGCAGGCCTCCCCTGAGCTCATCAGGTCAGCAAGTGGCTCTTTTCGTTCACACTTCTACCCCATCATCTGCCTATTGCATTGTGCGTTTATCACCCCAAGTCTAGTCGCCTTCCATCACCATTTGCACCCCCCCCTTTATTTTCTTTGCCTCCCTCCTTGACAACCACTATTTTCTAGGATTGTCTTTCCTATTTGAGTCACATTCCCAGCCAAACGCATCTAAATTTGCGTCTTTTCATGGAGGCTCTGTCATGATATGCTGAAGAGCTTGGGAGTTGGATTGGCTTCCTAGGGCTGCTAGTGAAAGGGCCAGGCTAGAACCCTGCCTCCTTGTGGGGCAGGGCGGAGCTATCCTCCATTTTGTGGCCGGACCCTAGCCCTGGCCCAACCAAACAGGGTCACATCACCCCCTGTATAAAACCCATGGAGATGTTACATTCTTGCTCTCTTCCGCCATGCTGTCGGCGTGAGTGGGACAGAGCCCATGCTAGCATGGAAGAGGCTCTTTTGTTTATTGCATCGGACTCGGCTCCCTGGTGGGCCTTGGGGATCACGTAAATCTCGGCATAACATGAGGAAGACAAAGTGCTAAAACTGGGTGGCTTCAAAAAAAACCAGAAAGTCACTGTCTTGTAGTTCTGGAGGCTAAACGTCTGTGGTCACGGTGTCAGCAGGACCATGGTCTCTTGGATGGCTCCAGGGAAGAGTCCTTCTTTGTCTCTTCGGACTTCTGCTGCTTGCCCTCAATCCTTGGCATTCTCTGGCTTCTGGATGCTTCACTCTAGTCCCCTGGCTGCTTCTCCACGTGTATCTCCATGGCATCTTCCCTCTGAGCATGCATATTTCTGTCTAAATTCCCACCCTTAAAAAAATATATATTTTACTGATTTTAGAGAGGAAGTGAGAGGGAGAGAGAGATAGAAACATCAATGATGAGAGAGAATAATGATTCTGTTTCCTCCTGCATGCCCCCTACTAGGGATTGAGTTTATAATCTGGGCACATGCCCTTGAACACAGGAACCTTAAATCCACAGGCCGAAGTTCTATCCACTGAGTCAAACTAGCTAAGGTCAAATTTCTCCTTTTTATAAGGATGCCAGTCATGTTAGATCAAGGCCTAAGGACCTGATTTTAACTTGATGACCTCCGTAGAG
Organism: Vespertilio murinus; assembly: GCA_963924515.1. Lineage (NCBI taxonomy): Eukaryota > Metazoa > Chordata > Mammalia > Chiroptera > Vespertilionidae > Vespertilio > Vespertilio murinus. Next base: position 25,188,107 of record OZ004718.1, on the reverse strand, counting down.
ACCCAATGTCCAGATAAGATCCCATTCTGAGGGGATTAGGACATCCGAATATTATTTTTTTCGGGGAGGAGGGCTGTCCTCTCCGTAAGCACCCCTGTTGCTGTTGATGTGCAACCTGGTAGGTGTGCCTTCAACCCTGTAGAGAAAGCAGTTGGAGTTCCTAGCTGGATCCATCGGCACCATTTTTTTGCTATTAACATTACCACTCACCACTTGACTCTTTTTTTTTTTTTTTTTTTTTACTCTTCTTTCAGAAACATGATCATTGCTGAAAAATCCTCCAGCTTCTCACAAGAAAGGGCCTGGCTAGTTAGAATGCCCTGTAGTCACCTTGTCTCCACTTTCCAGCCAAGCACCCCAAGCAGAGGCAGCGCAGAATGCCAGGGGGTGGGACCTCATGCATGCCTAAGTGTTCTGTGGGCCCAGGCACTCAGTGAAATGAACAGGAGAGGCTGGGGCAGGAAGAAAGGTGTGCTCTGAAAAAAGAACAATGACCTTCTGACTATCCAAGGCCCCAGGCCTGAATACCAAATGTTGGGAGCCCAGAGACAATGGGGGTTTGTTCTAAAATCAAACCTGGTGTGATCATACCGCGTTTCCCCAAAAATAAGACATCCTCTGAAAATAAGACCTGCTTACAGGTTTCCTTCTGAGTGAAATATAAGGCATCCCCCCCCAAAAAAAAATAAGGCCCCCAGGCTCTGTCTCAGAATGAAAATTAATTTACCGTAAACTGGTCGCTAGGGCCGCCCCGACTGTCATCTAGCAACCAGTGACGTTACGCGGAGTCCTGACGTCACTGCTGTGTGAAAGGAGAGAAATCAGTGTGGAAACTTTGTGATACCTAAACTGCAAGAAGTTGTGACTTGGGTGAAGAATTCATGGGAGAAAATCACTGACAGGTGCATTGCAAATGCACTGCGAGCAGGCTACCTTGACAAGAAGTACTCATTTAAAGACAGTGCTATTGCTAAACATGAGAGATTTGGTCCACTGATTCTGAAAGAAATGGAGTCACAAGAAATTCACCAGGAAATTCAGGAATTGGATTGTTACAATGATGTTCCAGAAGATGATGACATGATTGTCATTGAATAAATGAGTAAATTCTTGATACTGTAGGATTCACAGTTTGTCTGGTTTGTGTTGACAACTATCGTACTACCGTACCGTATACAGGTAATAAATTTCCTTTATTTTCATTTAACAATAAATGTGCACCGTATTCTTCTTCATGGAAAAATAAGACATCCCCTGAAAATAAGACCTAGCGCATCTTTGGGAGCAAAAATTAATATAAGACACTGTCTTATTTTCGGGGAAACAGGGTAGTATTGCAGTTAAGGTGGAATTGGGTGCTTAAGCATTTAATGGTGAAAATCTCTTCCAAACTTCTGGTCCCAGGGCCAGATCTGTTACAACAGATTCTTGCTAACATGACCCAAGCAATAATATTGGTGAGCAGCTCTCCAGTGATTCTGTTCAGCACCCTCATTGGTTGAATTTGGGCATGTATTGACTTTCTCCAAAGCCACATCCATTGGTTAAATGTCCTCACATTGCAGGGTAGAATTGCAAAGAAGCAGGATTTCCTTTGATTTCTGTTATCATTTGGATAGCATTAATTTTTTAATATATACTTTTTATTGATTTTAGAAATGAAGGGAGAAGGGGAGAGACACAGGGACATCAATGATGAGAGAGAATCATTGATCAGCTGCCTCCTGAATGATCAATCCATCGAGCATTCGCCCTGACCTGGAATTGAACCATGACCTCCTGATCCATGGTCTCTACTCAGCCAATGAGCCACGTTGGCTGGGTGTGGGTAGCATTTCATTGTACTTGAAGGAACTCTGGTCTGGGATCAGGGGACCTCGAGTCTAGCTATCATTTTCTTTCTGTTGCCCCATGGGAAGTTGGGCTAATCTTGTCACTGCTGTTTCTCAGAGATAATGGCCACTCTTTAAACTACCTTATAATCAGCACATGGTCTGCATGGCAGCGGGGGCAACCACAGTGACCTCTTATATAAGAGGTTACAACATTTCTTCTTATCTTTGATTTTGTGATGCTTCCTCATTTCTCTAGGCAAATTATAGATGGTCACATTTTACTTACCTTGAACTTAGCATTCGTATGCACACAGTAAAAAACCAGAAGGGAAAGGCACATGATAATTTACATGTGCATACGTGTGCAGACAGCAGACATACATTCTCTCTCTCTCTCTCTCTCTCTCTCTCTCTCTCTCTCACACACACACACACACACACACACACACCTTTAATTAAACAGCTAAACAGCCAGACCAGATGGAACTACATCTCAAGATAATTTACATGTAGGCAACCCTCTTAGACCCTTACTCAGAGCTTATACTCTTATTTTATGTGTAATTCTAACAGAACTTGTTTATCTAACTTCCATGTAGAAGCAGCAAACAGACAGAATAAATATGGGATACAGGAGGTAGACATGCAGAGAGCATGAACATCTCAGTGCTGAATATCCAGCCACGAGGCAAACAAACAAATAAACAAAACAGAAAACAATTTGAACAGATCAATCTGGGGCCACTGAGTTTAGGGCTATTCATTGTTGGGCCTCCATGGATCCTGGCTTGTAGTGACACAGCGAGGCCTGATCCTCCCTTCTGTTTTGGAGGATGAATCATCCGGGAGGCTAAATTAAGTTCTGTCTCTTCTGTTTAGAAAGCATGGGCATGTACACTCTAGCTAAGGAAGAGTTAGGTCTGAAATGTTAAAAACTTTCAAACAAGATTTGGCTCCTGAGAATCGTGGAGTTGGAAGGCACTGCAATCATAAGAAAATTATAATTTGCGGAGTAGGCACTTGACAATAACTGTTTCCATAGATGTGGCCCCTGCTCCCCATTAATTGACATTGGTGAGCTAGACAGAGGAAGTCTTTTGCCATTCCAGTGTTAGATGGATCTTACTATTCTTTCCAAAAATATACAGGAGGAAGTTAACGGTAAAGAGGAGAATTTATCAGTTGCCACAATGATCCCATGTCCAAACATTCTACCGACTTCTCCCCTTCAAGCAAGTCCCTGTATTTCCCTCCAATCTACAACATTCCCTCCCTACTCCATCTGCTCCATCCTGCCCCACCTCACGGGTCCAAGGCTGTACCTGTTCTTCTGTCTGGCTCAGGGCCACCTCTTCCCCGGAGCCTTATGGAACCTTTATTTGAAACTGATCTCTCCTCTAACCTTCCAAGGGGTGTTACTGATCTCTCTCTCTCTCTCTCTCTCTCTCTCTCTCTCTCTCTCTCTCTCTCTCTCATGTTTCCAATTTATATCTTGTATTGCAGGTTTTTCTTTTCCTCTTTTCCTTTTATATCGTGGTTTCCTTTTCTTAATAACCTACAAGTTGCTTGAGGGCAGAATCTGGATTTGATCCATTTCTATGTCTCCATTAGCACCTGGCATAGTATCTTACACAGAAGGGGTGTTTGATAAACGCGTATGGAATGGCTACATGAATGAATGGGGCCAGCCCGTTAGTTGCCCTTTGCATTTGCTGTGGCTACGGTGTTGACACAGAGAAGTGGGGGTTTCTGGGGGGGAACATGACTTTATTGGTGGAAGCGTTCATATGGAAAATTAGCACCCTGACTCCTTTTCCCTGAGCGCGGTAACAATTTTCTCTCTTCTTAAAATGCGGGGCCTTAGCGTGATGGCCTCTCTGACGTGGAGCGAAAGAAAGCCCTTAAACATCGCATAAACGCGGCCTTGTGTTTATGGCTGTAGCTGCTTCACTGGTTCCTAACAGAAAGCAGCCGAACAGCACCTTATATGGGTGCGGCATGGGGAGTTTGGGAAGTGCGTTAGTGGACAACAACTTCTTTGGGCTGTCACAACTAAATATAAGGGCAGATAGGACAGTTGTGATTGTCCTGGCTTTTCAGCGGAAACATTCTACTTTAAATAAATAAATCTCTAGGCTTCCGTTATGATTGCCGTCAGAGATGGCCCGCAGCTGGCTGTGTGTATTTTTTTGGATTCATCACTCCGCCGAGGTTTACCAGCAAGTTGCATCACCCACAGCATCTCAGGTAGAGAGGGAAGGCCTTGGAAAGGGACTTGGGAAGCCCGGGTTCTGGTGCTGACCGTGACCCTGAGCAGGTGCTCTGCCTTCCCGCTGCTCTTTGCTGCTGCCTTAGGAGAGCTTACGAATGTAGAAGTCAGGGCAGAACCCACCCCCGTGAGCCGCGAGGTCAGAGCAGGCGCGGCAGCTCCTGTTCCCTGGAGAATCATTGTGACTCTTGGCAGGGACGCTTGGCATTTTTCAAGATGGAAAAATACGGAGAGGAGAGCCTGCGATACGGTCTTAGAGTGAGAGTGAGAAGTGAGCCAGATCTGCCGTATGGTCTCCCAGAGGCAGAGCGAGAGAAAGCCAGTTCGTGCTCTTCATTCTCGGCTGCTTTAAGCGCCCTCCAAACAGCACTGCAGCCGTTGGGAATGCTGGGTTATGAGAATGCGGGGATACGCTATGTAGGGTCATACGTCATTGTACTTATTTTATTTGGAAAGTGAAAAAGGTACCACTGTATACATACACTAGGGTTATTAACATGTAAAATATACATACAATTGGCAAAAATGCAACAAAGGAGTATAGTGACCATCTCCGGGTAATGCTCTTGTGGGTGATTCCTATTTTCTTCTCTATACTTTGCTCCACGTTTCCTCCAGTGAGTAGGAAATCCTCTTATAATCAGAAAAATATTTATGAATACTAATACAAAACAAGCATGTAATTTTACTAAATGCTATTGGGGTAATTAAAAATCATCATTTCTTTCTCTTTGTCATAGTTTTCAAGTTTACCTTTACAAACATGTTTTAATTTTAGCCCTAGCTGGTTTGGCTCAGCGGATAGAGCGTTGGCCTGTGGACTGAAGGGTCCTGGGTTTGATTCTGGTCAAGGGCATGTGCCTGGTTTGATCCCCAGTAGGGGGTGTGCACGAGGCAATTGGTTCTTTCTCATCATTGATGTTTCTATCACTCTCTCTCACTCCCTTCCTTTCTGAAATCAATAAAATTTTTTTTTTTTTTTTTACAAAAAAGAAGTACTCAGATTTAAAAACAAACAAAAGAATAAACTTAGAAGGAAAAACAGTCCCAAATTTCCCCACCACAAATTCATTCTCTCCTTTTTCTCTTCCTAATGGAACCTAATTTTTTAAATTAAAAATTTTTTTTTTTTTTTTTTTTTTGGTGGTGGTGGTGGTGGTGGTGGGGGATGTCAATACACCAGCAAAATTTTGCATCTTCCAGGCTTCCTTGCAGATGTGGGGAGAGCAGACATTTGATTGATTTCTAGCCAAAGATACTTAAATAGGAGTTGCCTGGGTCTCTCAGCTGACTTGATTGGCATGTGCCCTCCTGCTCCACTCCCTGCTGGAACTTAGATGTAAGGCTTGGAGCTGGAGTAGCCATTTTGTAAGAAGAAGATATCCCCAAGGATAGAGATCATGAAGGAAAGCTGGCAGAACAGAAATAAAGGTGCCCCGGACATTGGGGACATTTGGGGGTGATGGTACCAGGCTGAACCATCTTCCTTCCAACTGTAGACTGCGGGAATGAGATCAAAGTCCCCATCATGTTTTAGCCACTGTAGTTAGTGTCTTTTGTTGGTCATAGCTGAGCACAATTTCTAACTAATATATCCACTTCAAAACAAACAAAAACAAAGGACTTTTTAATTCCTAATCTCTACAACCATTTCAAAACAAGATTTTGGGATGTGAGGGTGGAGGGGGAGTCATTTGAAATTCACTTTGGATGGAAATAAAAGGCAATGAATGTTCTGCTACACATTAAGGATGGTCTCCGCGGCTCCAATAAATCAAATCTGTTTCACATTGTCGACGTTCCAGGCACAGTGGTAAGTTCATTATTTTTACATTTGGGGACAATAAGTGTGTTCATCCATCCCGGCAACCAGGGAATCAGGGCGTCGCCATATGCCTGAACTGAGACCGTTTGTCACGGAAGATGCTCCTTCCAGAGGGTGCAAAACAGGCCCGGCATGAAGAAGCACCCGCGTGGGGACCGTTATTTGACATGCCGGATGGAAAACATGTCAGGAGACGGGGTATGTGCGAGCCTCCTGTGAAGGAAAGAGACTCTCACCCCTCCGCTCCGCTCCCCTTTGCTGCTCCCTGATCAGCAATGATGCCACAACTGCAACAGCTTTTCCAAACAAGTCCTCCTGTCACTCATGCTTCGTTCTACAGGGCCTGGGGTGGGGAGAGGGGATTTGGGGGGGGGGGGGAGAAGAGGAAAGGTCAGGAAAAGGGAGGGTGCAAGGCCAAAAGGCCAGAGCCACAAGGACTTTGGAGGTTGTTCATTAACGTCAAGACTTTTCTTTTCGTAGAGGAGCAAGAGAGGTGTCATGCCTCCCAGGAAGTTAGCGACGGGGTCACTCCTGGGACCTGGAGCAGCAGCCCCCTGGTTCTGTGCCAAGGCGAACAGAGAAGGAGGAATGTGGATGCAACCGAGCACAGAGTCCAAGGGCTCATAGACATGGGTGGTCAAGGAGGGACTGGCAGGCATTTTCCTGGGGGTTCAGTAGAGATGTCTCCATGGAGGAAAAAAAGAAAAGACCAGAAGAGGAAGTTAGGGTGATTTGAGTGGCATGGGGGTCTGGGAACCCTAATCGGAGTACGCCGGATGTTCAAGGCCAATCTGCCATGTGCAGGTGCAAAAGCAAGGACACAGCAATCTTACTGTAGGCACTGGGCAGGCGTGCCTTTCTGTAGCCCAAGTATCGACGTCATTGTTTGGAACGAAGCCTCTTTTGTCTACATTGGTATAAAGATGTGTTATTGTCCTGGCTGGTTTGGCTCAGGGGATAGAGCCTAGGAACTAAAGGGCCCCAGGTTCAATTCCTAGCCAAGGGCACATGCCTGGGTTGCGGGCTCGATCCCCAGTGTGGGGCGTGCAGGAGGCAGCTGATCAATGATTCTTTCTCATCGATGCTGCTTGATATGGCCCCGGTGTTTGCGACTGTATTAGCAAGGGCTAATACTGGCTACTGTGTTCTTAGGCTCCCATGCTTCCTGTAGCTGCTTTGTAAGCTACTTTGGGGAACTGTCTTATCTAATGGCTCTTTGTTAGCAATGGCTACTTGGTCTGCAATAAAGACTCTCCTATAGGCCTATGACTTCTCATGTCTTCGCCGTCTAATACCCGGCATCCACGACGGTCCAGTTCATGGCAGAGAAGGACCTGGGCTCCCAATAGGGGGCCGGAATGGATAGAGAAGCAGCAGGACTCATATCTGCTGATCCAGTTTCTCAGCCTTTGCTGTGCCGTTGGAGACCGCTGAGTGACCTCTGGACATCATCGCGGCTGCTTCATGCATGACCATTTTGCTAGTCCTCATGCGAAGTGACATCAGAGCAGCCCCGCCTCCTCCCTGCTGTGTCTGGGATGGATGGTCACCATAGGAGAGTAATTCCTGTTTCACAATTGAAGCAAAAGGTCTTCCTTTTCCCAACAGCGTCATCACCAAAGGATGGAGATTTTCTATGTTCAGTCTCCTGCTGGGACAGTGGGGAGCTGAAACAGACATACAAGACACTCACTCAAGATTCAGCCAGAAAAGGACTCAAAAGAAATGAGTAGGAGCCCGGCTGGGGTGGCTCAGTGGTCATGGTTTGATTCTGACTTTGGCACATGCCTGGGTTTCCTGCTCCATTCCCAGAAGGGGGCATGCAGGAGGCAGCTTATCAATGATTCTCTCTCATCATTGATGTTTCTCTCTCTCCCTTCCTCTCTAAAATCAATATATTAAAAAAAGAAAAGGAAAACATATATATCCTACTAATTTCCATATATATATATATATATATATATATATATATATATATATATATATACACACACACACAATTTTTTAAAGGAAATGAGTAGGATTTCTAAATTAACAGAACAACTTACCTTGGAATCTATAAAGAAAAAAAATGGATCAAGGAATTCTGCCAAAACATCCTTGGAAGTCCAGAGATCTAGTCCAAACTGGAAAGTTACTACTTTTCATTTTATATAAAAAATATTTCCTAGATCAAGTTCCTAGATGGGGTTCCCATCCCCACTCATCCAGAGCAAAACCTGGGGCCAGGAGATCGGGGGCTGATTGTTCCTGTTACACAAAGACAAAATCAGGAGGCAGCACGGTAGAGGGTGAGGGCAGTGGTCTCCAAGGTGAGGCTCAGGGAGCCCCACATAATGTACCTACACTTTATAAAGATTTGCCCATGTTTATATATAATGCGTGAATCTACACCTATTTGAATGCATGTATTATCAAAATACGTATAAGTGTATGCTTATTTCAATATATATGTGCACCTATTTAAGCACACACACAGGTGAGCACTAAGCTTCCTCACTGAGAGAAATGCATGCTCATAGGTATTTGGAATTCACTGGTTCAAAGAATGGGCTTTAGTGTCTGAGCTGCCAAAAAACATATAAAATAGAGAAAATGATAGCACCTCCTATGGTTGTAGGGAAGATTCAGAATATATTCTGCAAAGTGCTTGGTAGTTTTCCCTGCTATTTGGCCAGCTTCCTGAGCGCAGATCTCACCTATGTCCTGTGTGTCATGTATCCCTCGGGCCTGGGACAAGGTTTGCACAAAGTAGGTGTTTTACAAATACCTGTTGAGTGGATGGATGGTTCATGTGGTGCTTCCACACTGATGTAACTCCACCTGTATCTGTGCTGCACAGGCAACAACAGTGAAATACATGTGTGATAATGGTGTCATGATTGATAAAGCCAGGCAAATCATTCACAAAGGTAGGCAATTTATTTTTAGTAACAAATGACTGGCAGCACACCTTCCAACTGATGGTGACTCACCCAGGCGCTGTCCACTGTGCACGGGCATGACGACTCATGTGCTTCCATGGGTCTGAACCAACTGTTATCACCAGACTTACTTCCATCTCCTGATCTAATCTGAGTGGGGGGACGTGTTCATATATCTCTCTATATAAAAGCCTAAGCAAATGAACGACTGAAGGACCAGTCCACTGGTAGCAATGACGCACACTGACCACCAGGGAGCAGATGCTCTGTGAGCTTACCGAGCGGCAGTGGCAGCAGGCACAGTGGGGCTGGGATGAGTGGAGTGGCGTGGGTTACTCCCCAGCCCGCCATTTCATGAACGACTTCATCCCTCGGGGGATGTCAGACTGCCGGTTTCATCCTGGCCTGTGGGGCTTGGTCCAAAACTGGCAGTCCAACATCCTCTGAGGGGTCCAGGATTGCGAGAGGGCACAGGCCAGGCTGAGGGACTCCACCATTGCACAAATCCACGCATCAGGCCTCTAGTCACGATATAAATACTCCTTCTTTATAAAACCCAACAGGGGAAAAGGAGAGAAATGAATGTAAAGTTTAAGAGAAGAGACCTAACTTCAATAAACGGAGACTTTCCTTTTTCCTTTTACTTTTTTAAAAATATGTTTTTATTGATTTCAGAGAGGAAGGGAGAGGGAGAGAGATAGAAACATCAATGATGAGGGAGAATCATTGATCAGCTGCCTGTGCACTCCCCCTGCTGGGGATGGAGCCCGCAACCCCGGAATTGAACCCAGAACCCTTCAGTCCACAGGCCAATGCTCTATCCACTGAGCTAAACCAGCTAGGGCAAGGGAGACTTTTTTGAAGATGAGAGGTGTTTAGTGTTGCTGCTATTAAAGAAGCTATTTGTTTCCTTGTATGGATCTAGCTTTCTCCTGAGCATGGTTATAAAGACTATTAAACACAAACTCTTCTCCAAAATTCTATCATAATATTAGCTTTTCTCTTCCCTCCTCCCCTCCAGACGGCAAGCAACTTTTCTCTGATAAATTTCTATGATAAGAATGCCTTTATCGATTCTGACAAACAGTTCAGATTCCAAATTCCACAGCCACGTTTCTCCCATGGAACAGCTCTTGGGCAATTCTAAGCCCTCCTCGGAAGAGCATGCTTTTCTCTCTCTTGGTCCCCTTCATCCTTCCAAACCAAGATCTCCTCTCTCTGGTGTCTTTGGGGCTCTGCAGGCCTGCAGCTGAGGCCACCAGGCTGTAGCTGTGGCAACCAAGAGCCAGCAGCTCCCAGCAGATGGCTGGTGTTTAATTCCATCACAGTTGGATATAGAGAAGCCTTGAACAAAAAGACAAATATGGGCAGACAACTTCTCATTCTCTTGGGAGAATGTGAAATGTACCTTTTTTAAAAAATATATATCTTATTGATTTTTTACAGAGAAGAAGGGAGAGGGATAGAGAGTTAGAAACATCGATGAGAGAGAAACATTGATGAGCTGCCTTCTGCACACATCCAAGGTACATGCCCTTGACCAGAATGGAACCTAGGACCCTTCAGTCTGTAGGCTGACGTTCTATCCAATGAGCCAAACCAGTTAGGGCTCTTTCTTCTTCTTCTTTTTTTAAAATATGTTTTTATTGATTGATTGATTGAGAGAGAGAGAGAGAGAGAGAGAGAGAGAGAGAGAAAGAGAGAGAGAGATATGAGAGAGTTGTCTCCTTCAGGCCTCCTACTTGGGATTGAGCTCACAATACCAGGAATCGAACCAGCAATCTCCTGGTGCTCAAGTTGCTATTCAACCACTGAGACACATCAGCTTGGTGCTAGGATATTTCTTAATCCCCGTATCACAAAGACCTTATCTGGAAATTCAAAGTCCAAATGAGCTGTTAAAATAGAAGGAGATAATAGATGTTCTCTCTCTCTCTTTCAACCACTACTATTCTCAAAAAAGATGAAGTAATGGGAAGAAGGCTGTCCTTGACACTCTTTTTATTTTTTATTTTTATGTCCTTGATACTCTTTACAAAAATATGTTTATTGATTTCAGAGAGGAAGGGAGAGGGAGAAGGAGAGTGAAAAACAGAAACATCACTGATGAGAGAGACTCATTGATCGGCTGCCTCCAGCACGCCCCCTACTGGGGGTTGAGCTTACAATCAGGGCATGGACCCTGACTGGGAGGTCCCTGATACTCTTGTGTGATACTGGACTGTGTCTGCCCTTAGGTTCTTGGAGCAGTTTCCCCTAATGGAGGGATGTGTTATTCCATGCTCCCCCAAAGTTAAAGCAGTGAGAGACAAAGCCCAGTCATGTGGGTTTTCTGCCTCCGGTATGCTGTGTCACTCTGGGATTGTCCGGATTCTGGGCAGCGATGGAACTAAAGAGTAAACTCTGGACTAAGTCAGAATCTCTGCTTCTGCTAATCACATTCTGACAACCTAGAGGTTTTATGCAAGACAAGCCTAAAACTCCCCCGACACATTTTTCGGGCAGATGAAATGAGGTGGCGGCACTCGCTGAGTGGGTTTTGAAGTATCCATGGGCTATCTGGAGGGACTAGAGTATTTTAGGGCTAATTCTTACTGTGTGTGTGTGTGTGTGTGTGTGTGTGTGTGTGTGTGTGTGTGTGTGCTTCAACCCTATAGGTTTGCATTGGGCCCCATAACATCTTTTCCATGTTGACTTACCCCTTGTGCCTCTTTATTTCTCACTTCTATTCCTTGCAATTATCTCTGACCTATTATCTAGGAAAACAAGCAGTCTTCCTCCTAGAGGTTTCCACTCTATCCCACCTTCTTTGAAAACACAACAAAGGGTTCCTCCGCTTGGCAGGATCTGGATAGGAGGCAGCCCTGATAAAGCTTCTAGCTCCTGTCGGGGCCCAAGTCAGCACACCATCACATTCAAAAGAACCCGCCCCTGCCTCCACCCAAGGGCTTGGAAAGCCCACCAGTGCTCTAAATATGCCCTTTCGTCACTGTATTTGTTTGCTAGGATTGGCCTAACCAAGTTCCACAAACAAGCGGAATGGCTTACACAAGGAGGGTATGTTGTCTCCGAGTTCCGGAGGCCGGAAGCCTGAGGTGAAGGTGTGGGCAGGGCTGTGCTCCCCCTGAAGGCACCAGGAAGGATCCGTTCCAGGTCTCTTTCCTGCCTTATTGTAGCTCCTTAGAAAGTAGTCACATGCAGAAACCAGCTTGGCTCAGTGGATAGAGCGTCCGCCTGCGGACTGAAAGGTCCCGGGTTCGATTCCGGTCAAGGGCATGTACCTTGGTTGCGGGCACTTCCCCAGTGGGGAGTGTGCAAGAGGCAGCAGATCGATGTTTCTCTCTCATCGACGTTTCTAACTATCTATCCCTCCCAATTCCTCTCTGTGTAAAATCAATAAAATATATATTTTTTTTAAAAAAGAAAGAAAGCGGTCACATAACTGTACTCTTCATGTGCGTTCTTTTCACATATGGGTCTGACCGGTCCAGATTTCCCCCTTTAGCATTCCTCGTGCTCCTTCGAGAGCCATGTCTCTTACCTGCCTGTGTTTGAAAATGTTGTGATTTATTTCTTATTTTGGAAATAAATCCCTGTCTCCCAGTGGAGTTACTACCGGTAGTTGCACAGCTGTGACATTCAAACTAATGTCTTCAAATCAGGTCAGCTAGAACCAAGCAGTTACTTTGCGCATCCAGACGCTGCCTTCTTTCTGCTTCTTTATGGGCTTAGGGTACCCTCTTTCCCCTGTTGTTAACTCATTGTCCTCCCATTGGGCACAGTTTTAATGAAAGCAGATGCCATGTCTGGCCTAGTTTGGATGGTAGCCGTGGGAAGGACACAAACGAAATACTTGCGAATCAAGGGAAGGAAGGGAGAGAATGGCGATTCACCAGGGATCTGCTACCCACCCCGATGCTTTTTATTCTTGTGTCACCGAACTCTCTGCTCGCCTGTGCGATAGACACGCTTTGAGCTAATTTGGTGATAAGGAAATGGAGGCTCAGGGAAGTGCAGACTACACAGCTGGTCCACGTGGGAGGCAGGATTTGAACTTCTGCTCTTGGCTTTTCCCAGCTGTTCAAGCAGCCGCAAACCCACGTTTGTTCTCTCTCTCAGGCTAGAATTGTGCATCCGGCACTGCTCCATAACGTCTGTTAAATAATCAAGCGGTCTTTCTGATTTCCTCCTCTGAATAAAATGACCACGAGCTCCAGCAGAAGCAAAATAAGTCACTCTAATTTGGCCAGGAGAGGGGGGCAGAGTGGATCAAGGCAGGGCTTTGCCTCCGAGATGCCAAGCTCCAATCTCTTTCTATCTCTGCCTGCTATGGAGGCTTTTATGTCTCACTAGCTTCCAAAGTCTTTTTCTCCACTTAAAAAGGAGTATAATGTTGTGCAACTGGCATGGCTCAGTGATTGAGCGTTGACCTATGAACCAAGAGGTCACTGTTTGATCCCATGCCTGGGTTGCAGGCTCAATCCCCAGTGTGGGGCATGCAAGAGGCAACCGATCAATGGTTCTCTTTCATCACTGATGCTTCTATCTCTCTTTCCCTCTTCCGTCCTCTCCGAAAATCAATCCTATATAATAAAGGAGGAATATGCAAATTGACCATCATGCTATAACAAACTGGCTGTGCCCACAGCAGAGGTGAGGATCCCGTAACACAAGATGGCTGCACCCACAGAGGAGGCCAAGTTCCTGTAATGAGCCTTAATAGCAAGCAGCAGGGAGCTGAGGCTGCTTGGTGCTGGGCCCATGAAGGGGACCTGGGGCTGCACCCCCCCTGCCTGGTGGGGCTTGACAGAGGACCTCAGGCCATGCCCTTCAACCTGACACCAGGCTGAGGGACCTCAGGCTATGTCCTCTGCCCGGTGGAGCTTGATGGGGAACCTGATGCCATGCCCTCCACCATGCAGGGCTTGACGGGGGACCCCAGGCTGCATACCATGCCCCAGCTCCAGGCTGGGGGACTCTCGGCCATGCTCCCTGCCCTGGCACTGGGCCAGGTGACCTGAAGCTGCGCCCCACCCCCTCCTGGCAGAGTTTAATGGGGATGGGGCTGGCTGGGTCTGGATCTTGCCCAATGGGGTTGGCGCCAGCTGGGTCTGGGTATCTCAATTTCGAGGCGCACATGGGTGGGCGGGGACTTGACTCTGGTTCCCGTGGCGCGTCCCAGACTCTGACAGCAGGAAGATTTTCATATACGTTTTACTAATTTTCTTTTTGTCTCTGACACTTCTATTATAGAGTAAGAGCAAATAGCAATATTAAAATATTTCCTGTAATTCATTCCCTTTTAATGTACACAAATTTCATGCACCAGCTCACTAGTAAGAATATATATTTTTAAAATGAGTATAATAACATTGGCGAAGGTTTCCAATAGTATACATAAAGGATCTTCCATATGGTAGGATTTCAACAAAAATGAAAGCCACTGATATTCTATTGGCAGAGATAATGAGAATAAGTTGGGGCCACATCACTTGGAGGCCTGCACGCCCCACAACGGAGGATTGAGCCTGCAACCCCGGTCAGGAATTGAACTGTGACCTCCTGGTTCAGGGGTTGATGCTAACCCACTGAGCCACGCCAGCCTGGCAATGGAGCTTACGCTTCTTGACGAGAAGAATGCAGGGGAATACTATCCCAATCAACCTAACAGCTAACCCTGTGTGCTAAGCACCCTCTCAAGTGCTTTCGGTGAATTAACTCACTCAAATACCCAAACAGCCTGCAGGCCCTACCGCTAGCCCAGAGCCACCTGCGGTAGCCCTGGCCACACGGCCTGTATTCTGGCCTGTCACACGGCCAGGAAGGGGAGGAGGCAGAGTTTGAACCCAGGCTCTAAGCTTTGTCGATGAACTACAATGTTCTGCAGTTACTGTGTTCCTATAGTGGCTTTCAGTGGGGAACAGGCGAGGAGCCGGTGTGTATAGAAATAATAATAACCTAAAGTCTGCAAAGGTTCAGTGGTTGATGGGCAAAGGAAGGATTTGGTAGGTAGGATAGATTCGAGCTCATATCATGCTTCATTTCTCTCTCTCTCTCTCTCTCTCTCTCTCTCTCTCACACACACACACACACACACACTCACACGTGCACACACACGTGCACACAAACATACACACACATACACACACTATTGCAATCTCTTCTCAGCCCCCTGCTCAAATGCCAATCTCTCCTAGAAGTTGCATCATTGGGAAGGTACCAGCAACCAGCTTCCCCGTGCAATAGCATCCGGGGAACGTGCCCAAAGGCCACGTTGGGTGTCTTACCGTAAGCGGTTGCTTTCTCCATAGAGGGTGCCGAGGAAGCAGACGCTGAGACAGGCTCCCCCCTCAGGTGGCCCAGCGGGACCCGTGCGCCGAGCGGGCCGGAGCCAAGCCTTGGGGAATGGCTTGTCCAGAGTGTCCTGTGCTCTCTCCCCAGGATCCCTCCGCCAGCCTCACACCACCGTGCTTTTCTTCCCCAGGGGGGCGGGATTTCCAAAATGAAGGTCGGGCCCCCTGGCCCAGGGGCCCCCTGGCGCGCTTTGCTGCATCACCACCAGGCGGATGGAGGGCTGGCCGTCGAGCGCGGCCTCGGGCGCGGCCTCCTGGCTGGGGTCCTTGCCTCGGCAGTCATACAGCGCGCAGGAGACGAGGAACACCAGGAGCAAGATGACGTAGCTCACCACCAGGATGATCAGGTTCAGGGTGACCGGGTCCACCTCCAAGTAAAACCCCATGGCTTCTCTTGCGGTTGGGAAGCTGGTCTAGAGAAAGGCCGAAGAGCCAGTCTCTTTGCAGGAAACGAACCCTAGTTGATTGGCATAGCGACGTTGGCTCTGGGGTAAAAATACATTAATCCCCCGGGCTCCCCGAGACCTCCCAGATAAAAGCTGCTCGGTTTAATAACTTAAGCTCTGGCTGTTAATACTACGGCCACGGAGACACAGATGCTGTCTCTCCCCAGTTCAGCCGTGCCGAGAAAGAGAGGAAAAGAGGGGATCCAAGGGTCACCAGAGCCTGGTGGCCATACAGCTTACCCTCCAAGCAGGCAGCACTTGGGTGAATGCTCCGCTGCCGCCATCCTGCAGTTTTTCAGAATTGTTAATTTTGCACTGGCCTCACCAGTTACGCATCTGGCCTGGGTCTCACCTAAGCATTGTGGCCAGACAGGGCCATTTCCCCAGGAGCTAACGGGACTCCTTTGATTAAAGGCCAGCACTCCCCGAGGTCTGCCAGTTCCGTATCCCCATTGAGCCGAGCAGCTGAAGGCCAGCTTCCGTGGGAGCCCGGGGTTCGGGGATGCTGCAGAAAGGAGTTCTTATTGATCTGGACGCCTTTTCCAAAGAATATATTCCATGATTTCTGTGGTTCTGTGCAATTACTCTCAAGAAGATGAATGGTTCCCAAACACCCCAGGAATTGGGCCAACCTCACTGGAATCCATTGGACTTCTTAGGAAGACAGATTCCCCAATCAACCCATTCAAATTGGCGGGTGAGGGTGACACGGGTAATACCGATTGAATTAGAATGTGGGGGACAGGGGTGTGGGAAGCTGCGCTGGATCATTCTGATATGCACGCAGGATGGAGAGCCGTGGCGTTAGAAGTAGGTAAGAAGAATGATGTGTAGGAAACAGGCCACCAGAACCTTGGTTGGCTGCCAAGCGATGTCCTGGCAGGCGTTCAGCACAGCGTTCAGCACAGAATTCAACTCAGCCTGCGTTCTGAGTCCAGTGGCTCATTGGTTCACTTTGTCAAGATAAATCGTTTTCCTGGTGGCAGTTCACCTTTACCAAACGCCTGGGAGACTGATGTTCAGCACACAATACCAGTGTATTAAGTTACAGTAAAAAAAATACAGCCACCACAGGCCAGGAGGGCCTACACTGGAATGACCACAGCTTCTCCTCCCTGGAGGCAGATCTGTCCGGACTGTCTATAACCACCCGGCTTCTTGGCGAACATAGGATCTCGGCGAGTGGACCTGGCAGGTGCTTTTCGCACAGAGCGCCCGGGTCCCAGCAAGGCTTTCGGAGGCGGTGTGGTGTGCCAGCTCACTGCTTCCTGCTGCCCACCCTGAACTCTGGCTTCTCGACTTCTACCATCAGCAGATGGCTGTACGGCACAGGCTCGTCCGTGTCACAGTAATTTAGGAAAGTTCTCCGACGGCTATAAATAGATGCCACAAGGATTGGCAAAAATTGCCTGCATACACTTGAGATGAAACCGAAGTATACGTGCAGCAGCTCTGCTCTGTCAAGCGGAGTTTTCACGTCGGTTCCAGGTTTCTCGGTGCAACCGCCAGAACCCTCCCTCCTTCCTGGTGGTGGTTGGTCCGGTCGGGCCTCCTCTCGGCCTTCTCCCGTCTCACATTGTCTCAGTTCAGCTGCCTCCCTCCCTGCCGCCCCATGATATCTTATTCCAGGCTGTTGTTGTTTGGAACTGTATCTTATTACCATCTGCACAGGGGTATTTTGTTTCGTTTGTTGTTTTTTTGGTCTTTGTATCTACCAGTGCTCAAAGGTTTAGTTGAGCCTTGTGCTGCCAAAACCGGTTTGGCTCAGTGGATAGAGTGTTGGTCTACGGACTGAAAGGTCCCAGGTTTGATTCTGGTCAAGGGCATGTATATTGGTTGTGGGTACATCCCTGGTTGGGGGTGTGCAGGAGGCGGCTGGTTGATGTTTTTCTCTCATCGATGTTTCTAGCTCTCTATCCCTCTCCCTTCCTCTCTGTAAAAAAAATAAAAAAATAAAAAAATCAATAAAATATATTTAAAAAGAAAAACTTTTAAGTTGAGCCTTGTGGAAACTTGGCTTCTTTCAATGTGGCGGGTGAAATGTTGGCTATTTGTTTTGCTTCATTACCCCCAGGGTGGCTGCTTTGCATCTTTCCTTTTTTTCCATCTTTCAGGAACTTTCCTCTTGTGCCATCTAGTGGCCCAAGCAGAGATTGTTAAAAAAAACACACAAAAAAACTTGGCCAACAAACCAGGGCTGTCATGTCAAATTGGCGGGTGAGGGTGACACGGGAAGAACAAGCCACATGTCTGAACAGCCCCTTGAGGTGGTCAGGGCCTAGTCATGCCTTCATTCATTCACACGTTGTATTGTGCACCCACCATATGCTGGCAGGAGCGAGGGGCTTGAGGATGGGATCCATACCGAAACAGCGCCACAAGCCCGAGGTTAGCACCAACGGAAAGAGGAATGAGCAGCCCCATCACAGGAGTGAGGAAAGTGAAGCTCTGAGAGGGGGTGGAATTCAAACTTGCTTGTTCTCATTCCCTTTCTCCCTCTTATCTGTCCATCTCTCTTTTCTACTGACTGAAATATAAATTAAACATCTACAGAGATTGCCCTATGCTTTGTGCTCTCGGGCATTCAAAACCCAATCAGGCCCTGGCCCATTTGGCTTACTGGTTAGAGCACCCACGGACTTAGGTCCCGGTCAAAGGGCACATTCCTTGCATTGCAGGTTCATCCCTGCCCCAGTTAGGATGAGTGTGGGAGGCAACCAATAGATGTGTCTCTCTCACATCGATATTTCTCTCTCTCTCTCTTTTGGATTAGTTAAATCTGAGATGCTGTGGAGACAGTGGATTTCTGGGTCTGGGTCTGGCTCTTAGTAGGAAGTTCAGTGTAGCAGCTGCAGATTTTGAAGCTGCCACTACACAGGTAGTGTTCTCAGTCATGGAACTGGGTGAGATGACACGGGGAGGAGGTGTAGATCAGGAGGAGAAGAGGACTAAGCACGGGGCCCAGAGTTCTGCAATATTTAGAGGTTGAACAGAGAAGAAGGAGCCAACAAACGAGGCAGAGGAAGAGTGGCCAGGGAGGCAAGAGGGAAAACAGGGCACATGGTATCGGGGACATCTGGGGAGAGAGGGTGTAAAAAAGGAAGTGGCCAGCTGGGTTAAAGGCTGCTAGGTGACAGGGTCATAGGGGAACAGAGGACTGGTCAAGAGTTTTGAAACCTTGATGAAAACAGGGTGTTTTTTTTTCATGGAGGGGTGGAGGGAAATACAACTAAAAAATTAGACTAAGAAAAGAATGGAGGGTAAAAAAAGGTAGAGATGGTGAGCATGGGTAACTTGGAGGAGTCTGGCTGTGACAGACCACAGAGCAATGCAAAGTAGCTGGAGGGCAGCGTGGGAGGGAAAGATAGTTTTGTTTTGTTTTTTTCTTTCTGTTTAGATGAGTGATACAGAGACATGTATGTCAGCCAAAGGGAACACTCCATTTAAGGAAGGGCGATTGACAAAAAAAGAGAAAAAGAAAAACTGCAGGAGCAAGTTCCTTCAGCAAGGATGAGGTCCAGGAGAAACGTGGAAGGAGGGGTCCCAGCCAGGAGCAGGGGACAGAACGGAAAGTCCATGGGCATTGGGGCGGCTTTGGTGGCAGGAAGATGAGGTTGGCTTCGTGTGATTCCTGACTTGTTTTTCCCTCATTCAGGGATGAGTCAAAGTCACTAGCAGCGACCAAGGGACAGAAACGTGTGGCATATTAGAAACCGGAAGGCACCTTGAAGTATTTCCTTTGGAGAGAGAGAAACAAATGTCCCGGAGAAGGAGGGCAGGATTGCTGGGTAGTGATACGTCCCCACCAGAGTTTGTTACGGCCTGAAAGTGAGACATCGGGTTCCAAGCAGACAGAGAATCTGGTCAGGCAAACTGGAGGCTTAATCAGGTACATAAAGCCGAAGAAAGGGCCAGTAGGGGTGCGAGGGAGCAGTTCAAAGCGTGGAGGCTGTGGGAGGAGGAAAATGAGGACGTTGGGGGTGTATGTGTGTAGATAGTGATCAAGGGAGGACTCCACGCAGTGGTGGTCCCTGTGCGGTCAAAGAGAGCTGGGGTGGAGAATTAGAGAGCTGTCCTGGGGGAGTTAGGGGGACGGGGGGAAGAGATTGGAGAGGGGCAGGGCTGACATGATTTAGGGAAGTCCATGAGAGTGTGCGTGGCTGACGTGGGGTGAAGGGCACATCTTCTAAGGCAAGGCCGTAAAACGTCTGCAGGGGGAGAGAATTGTTGACATTGCCAAGAAGCACGACATTGCACACAGAGAGAATGAAGCGAGCCGAGTGCCAAAACCCTGGATGCGAGTGGGGCGGTCAGGGGGTGGCTACATGACTGTAAAGTGAAGTGGTGATCAAGTCTGATGACATACATGTCCTTAAGCAGTATGTTCAGAAGTAGCAGTCTGGGGAAAGGAATCAGCCACCTACACTGCGGGCCCTGACGTTGGTTAGGGAGGTTCGTTATCTGAGGACGCTTGTTCGCTTCCTGTGGCGGCTGTAACGAGTTAACACTAACATTGTGACTGGGAACGGTGCAGGTTTACTCTCTCACCGTTCCACGGGCCAGGAGGCCCCCATTGAGGTGTTGGCAGGCTTCCTGTGCCCAGCGATGCCAGGGGAGAGTCTCTTCCTTGTCTCTCACCGCTTGGAGCCGGCCCGAGATCCCTTGGCTTGTGGTCCCATCACTCCCATCTCCAACGCCAGCACCTTCACACGTCTCCGCTCTCTCTTCCCTCGGCCTTCTCCGGGCGTGTGAAACCTCTTTGCCTCAGCCCGAGAAGGGCAGGTGCCATTACACATTGAGCTCACCCAGATAACCCAGGAGAGTCTCTCTCTCTCAGGATCCTGAATGAGTCGCCTCGGTGAAAATTGCCCTATATGCTAACATTCACAGGTTCCAGGGATTGGGGTGTGGCCTTCGTGAAAGGCCAGTTTTTTTTCAGTGGACCACATGGAGTCTGGTGGTTGGAGGTTGTCCTATGCACCAAGAGGTTGTTTGATTCCAATCAAGGCCACTTGCCCAGTTTTCAGGCTCGATACCTGGTAGGGGGTGTGGAGGAGGCAGGCAGTTGATGTAGTGTTCTCACATGGATGTTTCTCTCTCTCACCCTCTCACTTCCTCTCTCTCTCTCTCTCTAAAAATCGGTAAACTATTAAGGAAAAATAAAAACCCAGCTTTTGTTTGAGAAGGCTGATGGGGAACCCCTGTCTTCAGGGGTGGTCGGTTTTCAATAAAAACAATGCTAGCAACAGCAATGGCGCTACTAATTTTTTACTTAGTAAAACATTCTTGATCTAGAGCCTCAGACTCTGTGAACAAAAATCAGGGAAGAACAAGATGCGTAGCTGAGGAGCGTTGCGCTGAGTTCGTCTTAAATAAGAAAAACTCAAAAGATGCCGCTTCTTAACTTAGCAACGAGAGAGAAAGCGATTTTTAAGCTGGCTTTGGAAAGTACCGACATGAGGTATTACCAAAAAAATAAAAAATAAAAAAAATAATTGCACCGTGCTAGTCATCCATGTTTAAGGGTAGCAGATTTTACCACTCCCTCCTCCCACCGGCTGTTTTCCTTTCTTCTGTTTCTTTCCCCTTTCCAGTTAGAAATGTTCAGACCCATGAGGACAGTCTGTATTTTCTTATCTGCATCTCAGACCATCTGGAGGCATTCTGTATTCTTGTTGGCTTTCGGCTTTTTAGAACCTGTGATTAGAGTCTAGGCAGCTAAAGATGCCTACTTTCCCCAATTTCCTATGTAGGATTTATATAACGGGTGCATTCACTTGTTTTGTTATGTGGACCAGACTTGGGAGGACATGCGTGGATTGGAGATGCATCTTTGGTGCCAAGATATAGAGGATGCTCAGAGGCAGCTGAAACGTGGATGGTGCTGATTTTCGGGATGCCCAAAGCAGCCCAGCAGGGTAGAGGAGCACCAGATGGAAGAACAGACAGCCCCAGTGACTCTACATGCAAAAGACATCAAGAATGGAAACCTTCCCAGACCATCGTCCACTTTGCGTCGAGCCTCCATTGCCTCCTGTCTTGACTATTTCTAGTCTGTCACTCCATCTTTCCCATGGCTCTCTGCCTAGGCTATTCGCTACACACCCTCGAGTGCACTGTTTTTAAAAAAATGCATTTTTATTGATTTCAGGGTGGAAGGGAGAGGGAGAGAGAGAGATGGAAACATCAATGATGAGAGGGAATCATTGACCGGCTGCCTCTAGCATGTCCCCTAATGGGGATTGAGAGCCCCAACCCAGGCATGTGCCCTTGACCGGAATCAAACCCGGGACTCTTTAGTCCACAGGCCGATGCTGTCTGTATCCACTGAGCAAAATCAGCTAGGGCCCTTTTAAAACAGAGTCAGACTGTGCCATTCCTTTGCTCAGAACCTGCCAATGATGTCCCCCTCCAGGAAAAGTCAGCATCCTTACCCCAGCAGGTAGGCACCTGACAGGTGCCCTAACCCACCTCCGTCCTCTCGCTTCCAAGTGCTTCCCACTCACCTGGGCTACTCCAGCCGTGTTGGTGTCCCGAGACCCTGCAAACTACTCAGGATCTGAGCCCTTGCTTTCTGTCTGCCTGACGTGTTCTTCCTCCCATAGCTTGTTCTTCTATTTCCTTGCGTCATTGCAAAAACGTGACCTTGTGAGTGAGGCTTCCCATGACCACCCATGTGAAACAGTCACCCTCGCTGTCTGAGGTGCTCCCTTCCTCCTTATTCTGCTTCATATTCTCCATCACTGGCTCCCCTCCGACACACTCTAAGCAGTGTTACGCCATTTGTGAGATGTATGACACCCCATGAGATTGTAACCTTTGAGATGGCACGAGGTTTGTTTCATTCACTGCTGCAGCTGGCAACTGCCCAGGACATGGCATATTGCATCTGGATATCTCTACCTCTACCTCTACCTCTACCTCTACCTCTACCTCTACCTCTACCTCTACCTCTACCTCTACCTCTATCTCTAATCTATCTCTATATCTATATCTGAAAACCAAGTGACCAGCGTGCTGAAACAACTGGAGCAACCGGACCAACCTGTTGCTATGACATGCATCGAGGCAGCCAACTGGCCAGATTGGGACCCCAATTGGCCACCCCAACCTCTTGTGGCCCCTCCCCAGAACCGGCCCAGCCCCCTGATCAGCCTCCCTGCCCCGATAGGGGGCAGGGCCAACCAGATGCCACCCGTGCACGAATTCGCACACTGGGCCTCTAGTACTGAATATGGAGGGATGAGTGAACCATTCACAAAGACATCTCTCGCCTTGTTTCATAAAGTCTTACACTGTTTCTTGTGAGATAATGGTGATGAAAAAGGATCTCCTCAACAAGGGATTACAGAAAATATCATAATGAGGAGAAAGGGCCTAGACTAGCATTATAGGCTGAACTGTACCCTCCCTCCATTTAGATGGTGAAGGCTTAACCTTCAATACTTCTTTATTTTTATCTATTTTTAAATTTATTATCTATTGATTGATTGATTTCAGAGAGGAAGGGAGAGGGAGAGAGATATATAGAAACATCAATGATGAGAGAGAATCATTGATCGGCTGCCTCCTGCATGTCCCAACAGTGGGGATTGAGCCCACAACCCGGGCATGTGCCCTGACTAGGAATTGGACCCTATAAAGAGTCTGAATTTAAATGGCCCATGCCACAACTAACACTTTATCAAACAACTTAGAATTTATAAGACTCCATAAAAACTCAAAACACAGCATTCCTTATCACCTTAGTAGTAGTTTAAACACAAAGGCTTTTGAAAATGTCTGAAGGATTGATACAACTTATGAAAAATGTTTAGATGAGTTATAGCATTAGTCACTTCTGTTAAGGTGACAGGCTAGAAGGAAACACTGTTTGGCTAATTAAGGTCTCTCTCTCTCTCTCTCTCTCTCTCTCTCTCTCTCTCGTCTCTCACTTTCCCCCTCTTTCATTCATCAAACATTCTTTGTGAACCTATTTGTTTTCAAGAGCTTCCCTTGCCCTGGCTGGGTTGGTTCAGTGGGTAGAGTGTTGGCCTGAGGACTGAGGAGTCCCAGGTTTGATTCCGGGTACATGTCTGGGTGGCGGGCTCAGTCCCCAGTGGGAGGCGTGCAGGAGGCAGCTGATCAACGATTCTTTCTCATTATCGATATTTCTATCTCCCTTTCCTTTTCCCTTCCTCTCTGGAATAAATAAGAATATATATATATATATATATATATATATATATATATATATATATAGCCCTAGCCAGTTTGACTCAGTGGATAGAGCGTCGGCCTTTGGACTCAGTGGTCCCGGGTTCAATTCCATTCAAGGGCATGTGCCTTGGTCATGGGCACATCCCCAATAGAGGGTGTGCAGGAGGCAGCTGATCGATGTTTCTCTCTCTCCCTTCCTCTTTGTAATAAATCAATAAAATATATTTTTTTAAAAAGAATATATATGTCAGCCCTCCATTAGACATTTCATCCATGTAATCTTTCAGCTCTGTGGGACTCTTCAAAAGAGCATGGTCTCAACCCCTGGTTCCTGTCTCCTTGCTCCCTCTTATGGCATCTCCTTTCTTCTTATCCCTTAACACTTACTGAGTCTCAGGTCTAAGGCCAAATTCTGGGTTGTCTTCATTTCCTCAACGCAGGCAGCTGCAGTCCCCATCCCCGACAGTAGAGGGCACCAGAAGACCACACCCTGGCAAGTCTGAGGGTCATGGTCCAGTTTTCCTTCCCACGCAGACCAGGAAATGGACAAGTGGTTTTTGGATGATAATGGGAGTTTCCTCATTTTCCATTTCTTTATATCACCAGTGACATTCTTTGGCAACAACTGAAAAAATAAACCACTTTTTTCCCCTCCCACATGACCACTCCCAGTTTGCCTCAATCTCACTTCTCTCTCCTCTTCATACTCTGTCTCCTTGTCTCTTTCCAAGAACTGTTCCCATGATCTGCGGGGGGATATCCAGATCCCAAGATACCACAGGTTTTGGGGGTCTGCTCTCTCCTCACCTGAAGCTCATTGTATTGAAAGCCCAAGAAATGGAATGAATCATTTGGGAGGAAGATGGCCTCCGGATTCCACAATGTACTCAAAAAGTGTCCTTTGTTTGTTTGAGGTGCAGTTTGGCAGATTCATAAATTAAATGGTGGTGGGAGTGAGTTGCCAGAATGGATTGTGATTCTGCTGTATTTACATTATTTGCCATCTCCTGTAGGCGTTGTACTGCCAAACGTGTGAGAAGAAGAGAGAGGGGAAATGGTTTGGGCCCGTTATCTCTGGCTGCTGTGGAAAATCCAGACACCAAAGCTGCCACAGCCAGAAACAACATTTTCCTCTTTTCCTGGTGGGGATTCTCCAGTTTGCACAGAGCCATGAACTCCTGTGGCTATGGTCTAAGTACCAAGCATTTTATATTCAGCCCACAACCATGAGCCATACTATATATATATATATATATATATATATATATATATATATATTTGATATTTTACAGAGAGGAAGGAAGAGGGATAGAGAGCTAGAAACATCGATGAGAGAGAAACATCGACCAGCTGCCTCCTGCACACCCCCTACCAGAGATGTGCCAGCAGCCAAGGTACATGCCCTTGACCGGAATCGAACCCGGGACCCTTCAGTCCGCAGGCCAACGCTCTATCCACTGAGCTAAACTGGTTTTGGCATGAGCCATACTTTAATTCTTATTGAATTTATTGGGATAACACAGTTTATACATGTTTCAGGTGCAAAATTCTACAACACATCATCTCTACAGTGTATTGTGTGTTCAACAGCCAAGCCTCTGTCCATCATCATTTGTCCCCCTATATCCTCTTCCACCTTCCCTACCCCCTCACTCCCACCCCATCCCCTGGCAATCATCACATTGATGTCCATACTTTTTAGAACACACGGAACGTTAGAAAAAGAAGGAACGAAGATCACCTAGTGCGATCTACTAATTTTATGAACAGTGGCCCAGAGGCCAAAGGTCACTCAGCTTGTTGGATCTTTAAAAAGAAAAAAAAAAAAGAAAAAAATATATATAAAATTGATTTTTTACAAAGAGGAAGAGAAAAGGATAGAGAGTTAGAAACATCGATGAGAGAGAATCATCGATCAGCTGCCTCTTGCACACCCCTACTGGGGATGTGCCCGTAACCAAGGTACATGCCCTTGACCGGAATCAAACCGAACCTGGGACCTTTCAGTCTGCAGGCTGACGCTCTATCCACTGAGCCAAACGGGTTTCGGCAGCCTGTGGCATCTTAATTTTCCTCAGTCTGAGTTTCTCCAACCTCTGCTCTTATTGCTAGCTGAAGTAACCAGTCCGGGAAATTGTATTTTCATAGGTTAGCCTGAGGCTGAAGGTAGATAATTCTAATCTGAAATATGTAGTATTTTTTTTTTTTTTTGATGTAGAGAAATGCCTCGTGTGACCTCTGACCAAGAGAGGGCACCCTCTGAGCAGGAATTGTCCCTTCAGACCAGGTTACCATCAGAAAAAGTAGACCAACCTTAATTAAATAGATCACCAGAGATGGGGACTACCAACACAGGCCTGACAACCTTGTATGCACCCTCAGGTAGCATTCAACTTAGGGGTGGCAGAAACCAGGCTCTGTCTACTTGGCCCGGGAAGACTAACACCCACTTCCTCCTGAGTCTGTGTACTCATGCTGGCCTCTACCTGAAATCCCCGCTTCTTTCCTCCTCTGGAGAACACCTGGCCATAAGTCAGAGCCCTAGATAGTCCTCTTCACTTTTTAACCCCCCTCCCTCTGCATTCCAGAATGCCTCACATCCCAGCATGAGAGAACATATTACCCATTATTTTTGTGTGTCTCCGTGTCTAAACTGTGACATCTGTAAGAACTGGGATGGTATTCTCTGTTATTCTCAGTGTCTTGCCCCAGGGCAAGCACATAATAAATGCCTGACAAGTGTTGGTTGCATCTATGAACACACAAATCCATCCAATTACAATTTTTTTTTCTGTACTAACTGAACTACCATCATAGATGGGAGGGATTATTCGCAGAAGTCTTCAACCAGTAGCCTAGTTGTTCTTGCTTTTTCTGCCAATGTACTTAAAAAAATGTACTTGCCATGTGTAGAAATGTAGGCAAAAGAAAAAGAAAATGACCATTATCCCAGATATACAAAGAACTCTTAAAACTCTACATGAAGAAAACAGCCTGGTTAAAACATGGGTCAAGGATCTTAACAGACACACCTTACTTACTAAAGACAATACGCAGGTGACAAATAGGCATATGAGAAGGTGCTCCATCAGGGAAATGTACGCCTAAGCAACAAGGAGACAACACTTCACATCCAATAGAAGAGCCCGGAACCGGAGCATGACATCAGCGGCTGCTGGCGAGGATGGGAGAACAGAAACTCTCACTCACTGCCGGTGGGAACACGACATGGCCCAGCCACTTTGGGAGATGGTGTGGCAGCTTCTTAGAAAACATCCTCTTACCATATGACCCAGTAGTTGTGCTCCCTGGTATGTACCCAACGGGGTTGAAAACTTACAGCAACAATAAAACCTCCTCACAGGTATTTATAGCAGCTTCATTTATAGTTGCCGAGGCCTGGAAGCAATGAAGAGATGCTCCAATGATGGATCCCTTCAGACAGTAGAATAATATTTGGGAGTGACCTCGCCAACGTGGCAATGTAGGTTGTTCCTGACTTCATGCCCCTCATAAGAAGCACAACTGACCACTATTCCTTTGATGAGTTGCCACTGGGAGAACCCTGGAACCTGGGGTGAGGCTGAAGCACCCCCTGTTCCATAGAGATGAGAGAGTCCACGTGAGAACAGGCTGGCCACACTGCCCCTCCCCCAGGCTGGCACAGCACCACAAGGAGAGGTGTCTCCCAGACCTCCAGGTCCTCTAGGGGAAAAGTGGAGGGGATGCAGGAACATCCAGCCCCCCAGCACTGTGGATCACTTGTTGGGAGCCCCCACTATGGGCTCACCCCATGGGATGGCGGGGGAGTCTGCATGCTGGACCACTAGGAGTCTGTGTTGGAGAAGGGGGAGAGGCCTCCAATGGCTGGCACGGAGATCTTGGCCAACAGAGTTCCTACTGGCAGAGCCAAGTTGGTGGTGATATCCGGCCAGAGAACTAGAGATTCAGCACAAAACAAACAAAAAAAGACTTATCAAGCCATGAAAAGACATGGGATGGGGGAGGGAAGGTGAACAGGCAGAATACTATATATTGCCATTATTTTGGTCTTAACCCATACATAGAATGTACAGCGCCAAGAGTGAACCCTGAGGTGAACTATGGACTTTGGGTGATGATGATGTATCAGTATAGGTTCATTAAAAAAAAAAAGTGACATCTGGTGAGTGATGTTGCTAATAGGAGAGGCTATACACATGTGAGATCAGGGAGTATATAGGGAATCTCTGTACAGTTTGTGGTAAATCTGATTGCTCTACATAAATAGTTTCTTCTTCTTCTTCTTCTTCTTCTTCTTCTTCTTCTTCTTCTTCTTCTTCTTCATTTTCTTCTTTTTCTAGAAGAAATGGAGCTAAAAAGATTTGGACAGAGAACAGGACATTTAGGCAACATTCAAGTTCTGCCACACATTTTCTGTGTGACCTCAGGTATCACTTAACCTCTCTGTTTTTTTTAAAAAAAGAACATTCTTATTGATTTCAGAGAGGAAGAGAGAGGGAGAGAAAGACAGAAACATCAATGATGAGAGAGAATCACTGATTGGCTGCCTCCTGCATAAACACTGGGGATTGAGCCTGCAACCCAGGCATGTGTCCTTGATTGGAATTTAACTGGGGATCCTTCAGTCCACAGGCCGATGCCCTATCCACTGAGCCAAACCAGCTAGGGCTCTCTGGGTTTTAGTGG
The DNA here is from genome assembly GCA_963924515.1 of Vespertilio murinus. Taxonomy (NCBI): domain Eukaryota; kingdom Metazoa; phylum Chordata; class Mammalia; order Chiroptera; family Vespertilionidae; genus Vespertilio; species Vespertilio murinus. The sequence goes on along the minus strand of OZ004718.1, from coordinate 25,159,567 downwards.
ACTCATTTGCACCTTTTGGGGATTCTTTCCATGTTTGCTCTGCGTCTTTTCTAGCACTATTTGAAATTGCATGAAGAAGAACGCACAGACAATATTCATTCTGAGGAAAAAAGGGAAGTATTGATAAGAGTCATCCCTTTCAAGTTTCCTCTAGTTGTGGTACACGAGATAAATGTGCACAGACACTAAAAAACAGAACATGCTTAATTTTTTAAAAAAGCTAGTTAATTTAGAAAATAATCAGCTGAATTTCATCCAACAATCATAACTAGTTTTCTGTTTAAGATATTGTATACAACATTGAAATCTAACTTTTCCTCCTAAATAAGTTAACATCTGTCCATACAGCCCAGCTGTAGCAGATGTTCACTGAGTTCATCGTTGGCCGCCATGATGGAGTCAACAGAGAAGTTTCCAAGGTCATTCAAAAGGACTCCAACACAGCCCTTGGAGGACAAGGTGTTTAACTGATAACTCAGCATCAGACTGAAAGCTGAGCTCTCTCCCAAGGCCAGAGAGAAGGAAGAGGAACAAAACCAGAACATCTGATCTAAAAACAACAAAGTATTGCAAATCCCCCCACGAGAATCTCTAAGCCCTACTGGGACTTGGCAGCAGATCACTTGGACAGCTTTCGCGTAAAGATGATAGGAATACAGCTTGGCTTTTCCAGAGATGGCCTGGGGCAGAGAAGGTCAGAGATGGTGGGGGGTGGTGATGAGGGAGGTCGGGAGGAGCCCTGTAAATCTATTCAACACAGGGATTTGAAAACAGTGTTGCTTTCCAAACTGAGAACCTCAGAGTCAACTTCATCCCTTCTCTGTCATTGACAGACCCAGCCCTGGGGGCCTCCTTGGGCCGTGGAAATCTTAGTGGAGGCTGAAGGTTTTCTGCTTCGTATTGAAATGGGAATCGAAGAGGTTGCAGAGGTAATTAATGTAGACATCACCAGGAAAGCAGAAAGAATTGCTTGGATATAGAACCCCTCATTTGGAAATTGTCTAGGACCAAAACAAAATAAAAAGGGGAGGGGGAGGTATAGTAGTAGATTTAGGCATCCGGGCTGGAGAATAAAGCAGAGCATCCTTTTCAGGCCTAGCCAATAATAATGACATAATTTTGCTGCTCCCCCACTGTCATTATTGTAGTTCAGATTTTCTGACTTCAAGATTTCATTTCATTAAAAAAATATTGTTATTGATTTCAGAGTGCTAGGGAGAAGGAGAAGGAGACAGAAACATCTTTGATGTGAGAGAATTATTGATTGGCTGCCTCCAGCTTGCCCCACACTGGGGATCGGAGCCTGCAACCCAGGCATGTGCCCTGACTAGGAATTGAATCCTGATCTCTTGGTTCATAAGTCAATGGTCAACCACTGAGCCATGCCAACTGGGCAATATTTCATTTCTATCTCCTTCCACCCCATTGTTCATAAAGCAACATATCTTTTTAATCACTTTGCTTTTCATCAGCTTTTGCTGGATCTCCATCCTTCAGATTAAAGGCAGAACATCTCAGTCATGTGAGGACCTTCTGAATCCCAAATGATGCCTTTTTTTATTTTATTTTCTCCTGTTGATTTCCCCACTTATCAAGCTTCCCTTTGTTTCTTGGTCAGTTGCTCATAGGTCCATGCCCTTGCCTTCCCAGAATGCCCTTTCCCTCCCTCCTGTTGCCTTGGTGAACCCTCATTTACTCTTTCAAACTTGCTCTGGTTATCCCCTTCTTTTGACTTTTTTGCATCTTCCCAAGCCAGAGTCCTTTGCTACTCTTTATATTGTCTTCATATTGGGTACACACAGGCCTCCATTCTTGTTTTCATTTCTCTTTCGTTCACTAAATAATGACCATTTAATATTTATCTTTGTGACCCATGTGCCTCCTCACCATGTCAGTCCTATAACAGATGGCAACTAAATATTTGTGGAATAAGTGTATTTCTTGGTATTTAACTTTTTGGTCTTGATAAAGTGGGAATGTTATTTCATATTGGCTCCACACTGGGAGAAAGTAATGCTGAAGGGAAATACTCTTAAGTGCTCTTTTCCTTTGAGATCCAGCTCCCTTTTGTATGAATTTTTATTCCGATGGCACATCGCTGGTACCCTGTCTCTGTGTTTCATAAACATGGGGCCTGCGGTAGACACAATTGTTTGAGTGGAATGCAACCGTAATAATACAGTAAGAGAACACAATAGTCCTGCATGGGACCCAAGCAAAAGCTAAACAAACCAGACAATGGTAAGATAAAGTTAAAGACTACGAGATAACATTCCAGGAGATTTGCCTTCAAGTGGAAGACCTATTTCTCCATTGTGTAGAAGTAGATCATTCACGGGTAACCCAAGGGTCAGCTGTGCAGATGACCCAGTCCCCTCGCCTTCTGGAGTCAACCTTGATTTCCAATTCCAAATCAGAGAGTGTTGTGGGAGAATCCCACCTGTGGATTTTTTGTGGGCTTTCTGTGTCCTTGTCTGTGCTGCAGAATGCTTCCTCAGTCTTGGTTTCTGCTGTTTTTCTTTTCCTCTTTCACTGAAGCTCTGCAGGACTGAAAGGGATGATAGCCCAGCACCACATAGACAGCAACTTAAAACTCGGCGGGGCCCTACCTAGCGGGTTTGGCTTGGTGGATAGAGCCTCGGCCTAGGCCTGAAGGTCTCAGGTTCAATTCCCGTCAAGGACACATTCGATTCTGGGTTTTGGGCCCTATCCCCCAGCCAATCAACGATTCTCTGTCATCATTGATGTTTCTCTCTCTCTCTCCCTCCCTGAAATCAATACAAATATATTTTTAAAAACCCACAAAAACAAGACTGAACAGGAGATATCATTGTCCTACAATTCTTGGCTATTGGTTGATTACATGAAGGTTATATTATCTGAGGGCTGGCCTTCCTTCTCGTAGGTTATCTATCTTCGGGTTGTCTCTAATCTCTTCTTGGCATCTTCCTTGGGTTGCCAGCTGAGATTCAAGTTCTTCTCACTTAATTGTGTCATGCAATTCACTTCTAATTTTGCATATGCCTCCAGATTATAGCCTGAGGTGGGGTGGGATGGGCATTCACAACGAGGTTCAATATAGTGATTATTGTTTTTTTCTAAATAAATACTTTCTCCTCTAATCTGACGCTACTCTACAAGTGGGCAGAAGAGACCAGTCTGCCTTGTTCTAAATAGTAGCTTTCTTCTGGATCACCATGGAAACAGTTCTTTCCAGGTTCAGAATTTTCTAGAGCCCACAACATAGAAGCCCAGAATGTCTGATTTGGAAACACTATTAGAACTCAGCCAAATAGGCTGTATCTACGTGTTTTCTTTTCTTGTTCTCTTGTCCACATATCCACAACCCAGGCACGTGTCCTGACCAGGAATCGAATCGTGACATATGGGTTCATAGGTTGATGCTCAACCACCGGCTTTGAAAAGATCACTTTGACTGTTATGAGGCCATCTCATTTATCTACAAAATGCTTTGTAGCTGAGAGTTTCAATGTATAGAGAATAGATCATGTGCTTTGGAATCAGATAAACCAGACACCACCTCTTATTAGCTGTGTGACAGAGAAAAAGGCTACAACTTTAAAAAATATTTTTTTTTATTGATTTCAGTAAGAAGAGCAGAGGAGAGAGAGATAGAAACATCAATGATGAGAGAATCATCAGTTGCCTACCTCCTGCATGCCCCACAATGGAGATTGAGCCTGCAACCTGGCCAAGTACCCTGACCCGGAATCAAACCTGTGACCTCCTGATTCATAAGTCGACGCTCAATCCCTGAGTTATTCAGGCCAGGCAGACTATAACTTTTCTTAGCCTTATTTGCCTCTCATGCAAAATGGAGATAGTAATACTTTGCTTATTGTGTTTTCTGAAGGATTGGCTTTCTAATTCATGTAAAATGCATGGTGAGTAAGACCTTGGTTTCTTATGACTTCATCCTCAAGGTTCTTCTGCCCTTTGGAAGAAAATCCAGGAAACACATCAGACATGGCATCCCCAGGGCAATGGTGGCCAGTTGTGAAGCCAGCCACAGGTTTGGGATGTCCTGTGCAATGTGGGGGGTCCTGTGGTGGGCAAGGACTCCTAGAGCAGCGCCAGGAAAAGAAGAAAGTGGTGTGAGCAGTTCTTGCTGGAAAAGACATGAATAATTTACACACACACAGTCTTTGTCCTCAGGGACGGGGACTGGAGGCCAACTATTCAGTAAGATTGTTCTCAAAGAGCAGCACAAATCACTTTAGTTCCAGCAATGACGTTTTCCAAGTGTTTCATTAGATTTCTCTCTTCCCTGGTCATGCATTGTTCCTGACTGCATAGGAATAACAACATTTAGAACATTGTGTATCTTGCTTTTTCTTCTCTTCCCTGCCTTCTTCCCTTACTTCTCCCTCTCTGCCTTTTCTTTTTCCCTCTCTCCCTCCCTCCCTCTAACTTCATTCTTCCTATTCTTTCTTCCTCCTTTCCTTTCTTCTCAACTTACATCTCAAACAGTTAGCCTCTAAGCATTGGACTTGTTCTACCTTTCCTATTACTGGAATTAAATGATGGTTTGAGCAGTAATCCATATTCCTGTGTGGGTGTCATGTTCCTTCCTCTCAAATACATCTCCACTGTGTCCAGTCATCTCTCATTAATATTCACATAGTTGGAGTGTAATCTCTTTCCCCTTTGAAGCTCTTCTTAATGTTCATTGTAAACTACTTCCAGCTGGTTAAAATTAATGGGGAGATATCCAGGGTAAACTCTGTCTAGTTGAGACATTCTTTCATTCAATTAACTATAGATAAACAATGCGAGCACACATGTCCCCCCCCCCCCCCACACACACCTTTCACTCATATAATCTTGAGTGCTTACTGTGTGCCTAGCAATATTGATAGTGGGAACTGATTTGTGAATAAAACAATCAGAATCCTGGTACTCACGAGGGAGATTGACAAACACATGCCCCTCCCACACCTACAATAATAAATGGTGATCAGGTTCCTAAATGAAATAAGCAGGGCACATTAACAGAGAATAGCAAGGAGAGAGGGAGAAACTTATTTAACACCATCATGGAAGCATCTCTGAAGATATGAATTTGCAGGTTAAGACAGGTCAGCCATGCAAGAAGCATAGGGACATGTACTCAAGACAGAGGGAATGCTGAACATCAGAAACTAATCCTATATAATAAAAGCATAACATGCAAATCGATGAAACAACCAGTCACTATGACACACACTGGTCATCAGGCGCAGACACTTTTATATGTATAAAAACTGAAACATGACCAGTGTGGCTTGGAAATGAAGCATAAAGACAAACAGTAGCCCAAAATTGACTTCCAGAGGTAAATGGGGACCAGGGATTAGATCATGGAGGCCTCTGTGGGTAAGAAGTATGAGCTCTATTTTGAGTGCATTGGGAAGACACTGAAAGGTTTAGTGGAAGGGCATGAGGTTATTTTTATTCTAGAAAGAGTTATTTTGGTTTATCTGTGGATATAGATTGGAGGATCAAGGGAGAATGTTGGAAGCCCAGTTTGAATGCTTTCACAGGAAAGAAATGATAGTGGGATGAACCAGAGTGGTGGCAGTAGATATAAAAAAGTGGGAGTGTATCACATTGGGTGAGGTTCTTGCAGTATAGGAAGCTACGGCCGGGAGCCCAGGCCATATGGTTTTTTGAATTCTCTTCCTTTACAACCTGGCAGGATAAAAAAAAAAAATACCGTAGAGGTGTGGAACCTACCCATGAAACCCCGTGACTGGGGGTGTCCTTGCCTGCTCCAGAGACAATGAGGTATTGGAGGGATGGACCCAGGGAGGTGGAAGAGGAGAGGCTGTCCTCATCCAAGAAGTCAGCAGTTTGGGAGTGGAAGGATATGAGCTGAGAACTTCAGTCTTGGGAGATCCCATTGAAATTGTAGTCATTGGAAGATTCCCTAATGAGGAATTTTTGAGGCCCCTCTCCCTTCTAGAAAAAAATGTACCCCTGTTGGAAGAGTTATCTGTACTCACTGAAGCTTCTAGAATTGAAAAAGTAGCCCAGCCGGTGTGGGTCAGAAGTTGAGCATTGACTCAGGAACCGAGAGGTCACCAGTTTGATTTCCAGTCAGGACACTTACCTAGGCTGTGGGCTCAATTCTCAGTAGGGGGTGTGCAGGAGGCAGCTGATCAATGATTCTTTCTCATCATTGATGTTTCTATCTCTCTTCTTTCCTCTCTGAAATCGATTTTAAAATATATTATTTATTTAAAATTTTATTGATTGATTTTAGAGAGAGGAAGGGGGAGAGAGAGACACTGATTTGTTGTCCCACTTATTTATTTTTTAAAATATATATGTTTTATTGTTTTTTTTACAGAGAGGAAGAGAGAGGGATAGAGAGTTAGAAACATCGATGAGAGAGAGACAGCGATCAGCTGCCTCTTGCACACCCCCTACTGGGGATGTGCCTGCAACCAAGGTACATGCCCTTGACAGGAATCGAACCTGAGACCCTTCAATCTGCTGGCAGACTCTATCCACTGAGCCAAACTGGTTTCGGCTGTCCCACTTATTTATGCATTCATTGATTGAGTCTTGTATGTGCCCTGACCAGGGGTTGGATGCACAACCTTGGAGTATTGGGGCAATGTGCTGATCAACTCAGCTACCCAGCCATGGCTTAAAAAAATAAGAAAGTACATAAAATAGCAGCCATCTTGGGTTACCTCTGAATGTGGCATACTTTGATTCTCAGTGATTTGTAGGATATTATTTTTTTCATGCAATTCATTCAGAAGATGCTGGGCCACTGGCCTCAGGGCTGAGGCTGGGAGAAAGAGAGGCCAGGAGGTAATGAATGTTGTTTTTGCTCATAAAGTTCACCCGCACCATCTGGTACAATGCGCCACTTAAGCAAATATTTTTAAACACCCAAACAATACTGTATATCGTTTGTGGAAATGTTCATATGTAAGGAAGGTAAAAAACATGCATGGGAATGATGCAATCATTCTTGAATACCGCTTAACCTTAGGGAGGGTGGGAGGGAAGGAAAGGGCTGGGCCTGGGCTTGTGCTGTATGGGAAGCATTTTATTTTGCGGTGGGCGTGGGGTGGGTGGTGGTGGCAGCGCTGAAACAAAAATGGCAACATTTCAACATCTTAATCTACAAATGTTATCAGTATTTTTCTAAATGTTTAACATATCTTGTAATTAAACACTTACAAAAAAAAATCCTACAACCGCTGTCTAAGGAAGGTGGGGTCTATTAAAATGGATGGGCCTTCTGGAATGACTAAGACCCATCAGACAAGTTGGTGAGGAAGAGGAGCAATGGAGCTAGGACCAGGGATAGTGGAAGGGGATGAGGCTGGGGCTTCAGGGGTGTGTGTGTGTGTGTGTGTGTGTGTGTGTGTGTGACAAAGTCTATGGGAAAATTTCCAAGTCTGGGTTGACTGTTTTACGAAAAGGGATGTCTCTATCTAATACAAACCTCTCCATCTAACTCACACACATGGCCTGGTGAGAGCTGTTGTTTTTTAAAGTGAGGGGCTGCCAGGTTCTTACCTGGATGTCTTTGGTCTAGAAAGACAGTACAGGAAGTTCAAGATCGGGTAACCACTTACAGCTGTGGTTGGCAAACTCACTAGTCAACAGAGCGGCAAATGAGCGGCTCGCGAGCCGCATGTCTGGGGGGGAGGAAATATGAGGGAGAGAGAAGAAGAAATAAAAAATAGAAAAAAAGTGCATTCATGGGAACTGAGGGGAGGTGGGTGAGGCCTCCCGAGGTGTCACTAAGTAGCACCTGAGTGAGAAGCAGGCCACCCATTGGCGGAGAACACCCCCAGGCCTCAGGGCACTGTGGGACATGAAGAGGATGCTCAGCATCTGATGCACCTCCATCCCTTCTCAGGGAGGCGGCAGCAGGATTCATCCAGATTCTCGCTTTATCCTCCCTTTCAAACTGTGGTCCTCCAGGAGTCTCACAAGGAGGCCCATCTGCAAGCACACTGGGCACTCTGGCCACGTTGCTGACTTATGAACACAAAATACAGTGAGGTCCCCGGTCCCTTTAACAGCACAGGCAAGTAGGTAGTAACCTGGACGTGGCAAAGGCAGAGAGCACTCTTTTGCCATCTGCTGTGGTCACTGGCCCAGCGTTGATCTTTTCATCGGCTACGCCCGGCGTCCGCCAGCATCATGGAGCAGCTGATTTCCTAGCCTGGGAAGGAGTGATGCGCGAGTAGGTGGGGTTAGGGGGGAGGTGGTGCGGGTGGGAGGGTGGGAGAGGGAGGAGGAAGGCCCCAGGGAAGACTGACTGCAAAGGAGGAGAAACGAAACGGGTTTCTTGGAAATGGAATTGCTTCCAATAAAGAACAGGCTGATGTGATAAGAGCAGAGTAATAAAAACCAGACAGCTCAGCCTGGATGGCGTGAATTAGTGGTTGAGTATCAACCTCTGAACCAGGAGGTCACCTTTAGATTCCAGTCAGGCACATGCCCAGGTTGTGGGCTCCAAACCCAGATCCCCAGTAGGGGGCGAGCAAGAGGCAGCTGGTCTGTGATTCTCTCTCAACATTGCTGTTTCTATCTCTTCTTCTTCCTCTCTGGAGTCAATAAAAATATACTAAAAACAAAACAAAACAAAACAAAATGAAAAGCCCAGATAGTTCACATTTCCCCGGAAGTGGAGAGCCAAACGGCAACTGCATTTTGACGGGTCCCCAGGCCCTGGGAGCGGAGTGAGGAGGGGGAACCTTTCTTCAAAGGCTCCCCACGGACTCTACAGCAAAGAGTGCCAAACCCTGCAAACAGAGCCTCCCACCTCCCTGCCAACACTGTCCCTTTCAGACCAGAAGGGTGGAAGGTCTCTGGCTTAGCCCACTCCCCCTTCCAAATCCCTCTCCTCCCCAGCTTCACTAAATCATCCGGCTCAGAAGGACCCGCCCCACGCTTGCCATTCATTCTCTTGCTGTGCGGGGTGGGATCAGAACGCGAGTGGGGTCTCCCGTTTCACACAGCTCACGCTGAGAGGCCTTCATCCGACAGCCCTTGTTTCAAGGAGCCAGTGGTGGGATTTGATGTTGGATCCAACAGCTTGCCCTCCCCCTAACCCCTCCTTTTGGTGGCTCTCCTGAGAGGGTTCCAGAGCTTTCTGAAGCTTGTGCCAAGACACAGTTTGACTTCTTGCATCACCCAAAGACCACAGTTTCTGAACACTGGCAGGAGACGTCTGTTTGTCAGGCAGCTGGAAAAGAGGAGGGGCGGGTCTCTAAGAAGAAAGCGGGACCTTGATTCCAGGCAGTGATGTCAGTGGACCTGGAGGACTTGGCCCAATGTCTTCCCAGACGCTTCCTTTGCGCCTGCGAACAGCAGTGGGGGCAGTTCCAAAGCAGAGGTGACGATGCAAAGGAGAGGGTGAACGTCTCACAGGTCAACTAAAACCAAGCCTGAGCTGGGGAGGTGAAAAGATTAAGAAAGGGCAATTATTGCCCTACCTGGTATGGCTCAGTGGATGGAGCGTTGGCCTGCAGACTGAAGGGTCCTTGGCTCTATTCATGTCAAGGGCACATGACCCGGTTATAGGCTTGATCCCCAGTATGGGGCATGCAGGAGGAAGCCAATCCATGATTCTCTTTCATCACTGATGCTTCTATATCTCCCCCCTACCCCCTTTCTTCTTCTTTGGGTGAGGATTGTTATCCATATCAGAATATATGGCTGCCAAACTCAAGGTAATTGCCTGGCCCTTTCTTAGCCCCATCTTCGCTTTCTGCAAATATGAGAAGGTTGCACCAAACCATAGCTGATGCTCAGATTAGTCAGATACTCTCAGATTCTTGAGCTTCTCATTTCATTTAATTAAGCTCTCTATGGACTACAGAAATACTACCCCTGGACAATAACATTCATATCACCCGTTTTCTTTACCTGTGTTCCTCAGCATGGAGGGTGAAGCCTGGCTCATATCAAATACCCAATCAGTAACTACAGAGTGAACACTTATTGAATTTCAATATACCCTCTGGCATATCTGCTTTGCTTCAATTCACCAACCATGCAGATTCCACCATGCTGTTTTTCTACCTAACAACATCTGAATGGATTTCCATTGCCTACTTAGGTAATGAAACCTAAACACCTTCCAGTGGCATTTGAGGACGTTCACAATCTGGTTTCATCTGCATAATGCTGCAGAACACCATGCGCAGATAAGATGTCAGCCAGGAAGCTTCGGAAGAGAGGAAAAACAGAAAGTATTAGTCCTATTTCCTGCCCCTTGGCCCCTGTGCAGCAGTCACATGAAACTACTTACTGCTATTTCACGGTCCCACCCATCCATTTTGAAAGTTCTGGCTGCAGATGAATGGTATATTTTTACAAACTTGATTTGCATCTCCATTAAGTATGGAGAGCTGAAATTTCCCCATATATTTTAAGTAAGTTATCTTCTTTGCTTTGTGTGTGTGTGTGTGTGTGTGTGTGTGAGAGAGAGAGAGAGAGAGAGAGAATCGTATGGGTCTTCCCTTATTTTTTTCTTTTTAATGTGAGCATTCCAATGATTTGGGGCTTATATTTAATTTCTGGTGTATGACTGATATAATTTTTAAGAGAAAGCCTTCTTGTAAGCTTATCCCTCCTTTCATTTATTCTTTTCATCATTGTTTTGTAATGTTCCTTTTAATCTTAAATATTTTAGTTGGTATAATCTAAATATTTTCTGGAAGTAAGCAAAACATTTATTATCTCTCAACTAAAAATATATACACTATTGGTCATGTTTGTACTATGTAAATTATTAATCTTTTTCTCAATATGTCTGTGCAACTCCTATTAGTTTACTAAATGTATACTTTATGGCATTTATGTGCATTAACCCTTGAAATAATTAAAAATTGTACAATTTGGCATTTCCAGTTTCTCTCCCTTATCCTTGTTTTTACTCGATCTGTTGCTAAACTTCCTTCAGCTCATAGTTTGAAAGTTCATTATTTTTATTTCTACTTGGACTGACTATTCTGTTTATTTTGTTGTCTGTAAGCTAGTTGCTAAATTTTTTAATTCCTTGAGAAAGCTTATTGGAATTTTAGGGAAAACTAAAAAGATATAGACATTTCTAGACCAGTAAAGGTTTTTAAATTTAACTTATTGTAGAAGTAATTTCTCTGGTTCCATTTAACTAGATAATTAATAATACCAATAATCTCAATTTCATTTAGGCCACTTTAAAAGTATGTAGCCTAGGCCGGGTATAGAGCTAGGCACCGGCATGAAAGGTGGATAGCTATGCTCCTGCCCCTTAAGGCACTTTCTGCTTAACTATGGAAGCAAAGAGCAGGTAGTGTATAAATTTTATTTGTTTTATTTTTAAGATATTTTTTATTGTTGATAGTATTACAGATATCTCTCATTGCCCCTCATGACTTCCTTCCTCTCAGTCCCTACCCACCCCCCAGGTCTTCACCACCCTGTTGCCTGTGGCCATGGACTATGCATAGAAGTATATACGTGTTTTGGTTTATGTCTTCTTACCCTCTCACCCCCACATTGAGGTATGTCATGTGTTTCATGCCCCCATGCTGGACTTTCAAGTGGTCTTTCCTTTCCTCTTCATACTTTTCTGTAGTTGAATTTTCTCCACTAAGGGTGTATTCATTTTATAATCAGGTTAATTAAACATGTATTTTTACTTCTAAAAATCATTCCCGAATGTTGTCTCACTCAGGCAGGCTCTTGGTAGACATTTGGCAACAATGTCCTCCCCAAGGTCATCTACCCCAAGATGATAAACCTTAGGAAGTGCTTGGGGATGCAGCTATCATGGCTTCCCCTTACAAATCCAAGTCTCAACAGATAGTCTGGCTGGGGTAGGATGGATGTTTCATTTTTGGGGAGTAAGTCTGAGAGCACAGGCAGTAACTGAGACCATCCCACATCTCCTAAGGCAATGCCTTTAGTTTGTTATTTTGTTGTTGGTAATTCTCACTTGAGGGTATTTTCCCTTTTATTTTTAGAAAGAGTGGAAGGGAGTGGGACAGACACACTGAGAGAAACATCAATGTGAGACAGACACATTTTTGGCTGCCTCCATACCTGCCCCAACCAGGGCCGGGGATTGAGCCTGCAACTGAGGTATGAGCCCTTGACTGGAACCAAACCTGGGACCCTTCAGTTTCAGGGCCAATACTCTATCCACTGAGCCAAACTGGCTAGGGCTTGAATGCTTGCAATTTGAAATCCCATAGCAATCAAATAGTGGCTTAGTTTTACAATATTCTTTGGTTTATCACCGGCCTTCTCTTGGTTCCCCAACCAATTTTAACTTTAAAGGACATTAACCTTTAAAGTCTGAATATGTACTTTATCTCAGTTTTAGGTCATGACCTTGGATGTACAGATTTAGCGTCCAGGTGGTAGGTTAGCCCTGGACCACCAGCATCTTCTTAGCTCTGGTGTACCTTACAGCATCCTGGGGCTTTGCTTTTTCTCCCAGGGCTTCTGTTCTTCTGTCTTGTCCTCAAGAGTCAGAGCAGCATGGGGGTTTAGAGCATGCAGTCAGGAGACAAATGGTTGACCTTTAATCTTGGCTTGGCCACTGAGTAACAGTGTGATCATGGATAAGCCCCTTGACCCATCCAAGCCTCAGTGACTCATCTATAATGTGTGAATAAAAATAGTTCCTTCTTCAGAGAGAGGAGGCTGTGAGGTTTAATTAGATGATGCATGGAACATTCTTTGGCACAACATCTGTTCTCAATGAACATAAGCTGTTATTTAAAATATATATATATATATATATATATATATATATATATATATATATATATATATATCAATGTCTAGTGTTCTTCTCCCTTTATTTTTGTTCTTTATTTTGTTTCTTCTCCCTTTGTTCTTGTAGGGCTGAGATCAGAACCTGCCAGATCTCCATTCCTTGCCACACCTTGACCTCTTTCAGCAGGATGCAGTAAAAGGAGTATGGCCCTGGCCCTGGCCAGTATGGCTCAGTTGGTTGGAGCATCATCTCATGCACCAAAAGATCATGGGTTCAATTCCCAGTCAGGGCACATATCTAGGTTGTGGTTTGATCCCAGTTGGGCACATACAGGAGGCAACTGATTGATGATTGATGTTTCTCTCACACATCAATGTTTTTCTCTCTCTTGCTCTCACTCTCCCTCCCTCCCTCTCCTTAAAAAAGCAAACACAGACAAAAACAGAGAATTCACTTTGAAACTAGAGGCACCTGGAACTGTGGCTATACAACTGACTGCGTGACTCTTGGCTCGTTATGGTACTCAATGCCCCAAAGTCTCAGTTTCTCACTTACAGGAAGACCAACTGAAAGAGCTTTTTATGAAGATGCATACGTGTCCTCATCCCTTTGATACCAATTATCAAGATGTTCTATCCGTAGTAGATGATCAATGAGAGCACCACACACTTTCCTCGTTTCTGAATTTCTTTAAGATTTTACTTCCCTGGTCACCCAACACCGTGGCCCAGAATTCAATAGGATAATGCTACTTATAAGCGTGTCTACCAAGTTACTCTTTTGGGTGGATGGTAATGGCCTTGGACATGTTAGAAATGAGATGATGATAAGAAGGGAGGGGGGAAATTTCAGACCTTGAGCACTTTCCCACATACAGATTTTGTCCTTTGTCCTACTTTCTCTTAGATTTGATTGACACCTGAGGGGGTAAGGGATGGTGCTGGCCCAGTTTCCTGTCTCCTTCTGATTTGGCTTTGGGCACCGGTTGTGATGGTGCCTGCTCCTTGAAGTTTGAAAGAAAGGAAGGGCGATCATCAAAACACTATTATAAGTGGCCACTTGCTCTGAGAGTTCATTCCCCAGTGGGCCCACAGCCACGGGTGGGGAGGCGCAGAGGAATCAGCTGCAAGATCTGCAATGCAGAGCAGCGATGTGCAGCCAGTGTGTCTAGGACTCCTTATTTTACTTTTTTATTTTTTTATTTTTAAAATGGTGGCTAGACATCCTCCCTGACTGCCAAAGATGTTTTCTTTTCTTTTTAAATATATTTTATTGATTTTTTTTACAGAGAGGAAGAGAGAGGGATAGAGAGTTAGAAACATCGATGAGAGAGAATCATCCATCAGCTGTCCCCTACTGGGGATGTGCCCGCAACCAAGGTACATGCCCTTGATCGGAATCGAACTTGGGACCCTTCAGTGTGCAGGCCGACACTCTATTCACTGAGCCAAACCAGTTTCGGCTATATATTTTTATTGATCTCCGAGAGAAAGGGAGAGGGAGAAAGATATATAAATATTAATGATGAGAGAGAATCATTGATTGGCTGCCTCCTGCATGTCCCACACTGGGGATTGAGCTCACACCCGGGCTGGTCTGTAGCAGTACTCTTTAAAACTTGCAAAACCATGACTATTCAGTCATGGGCACTGACCTCTCTTTCTGCAGATTGTCAAATAAAAAAATGACAACAGCCAACACAACAATAGCCAGCTGGGGTGAATGAATCACAATTATAACTTTTTTTGTGTGTGTGGTCCAATAGACAAAAAAAGGTCCATTTTTTTAGAGTGCTCCAGAATTTAGTAATTAGTTTATGTGTGTCATGAGATGAAAAAGATTGCAAATTGCTAATGCAGAGAGAAGAAGCAACTCAGAGAAGATATAGAGGTAAATATAGTTTTTTCTTATTAAAGAGAGGGAGGGGGAAGGGAAGAAGGGAGAGAGAGGAAAAGAAAGAAGGAAGGAAGGAAGGAAGGAAAGAAGGGAAAGAAAGAAAGAAAGAAAGAAAGAAAGAAAGAAAGAAAGAAAGAAAGAAAGAAAGTCCTAGAAATAGGGGACAAGTGGAGAAGGAAGGTAGGAAAGACAGAAACCAACTGCTAACGCATAGTTACTTGACAACCTCCAAATCATAATTAGGAGAAACTTCCTGGCCTCACATTTTCCACATAAACACTCGGGCGCTGGCAGAGTTAATGGGTCCCTGACTACTGCCCAGAGCCGCCTCTGGCCCAGCCCCGCAGCCATTGACGTCAGGGGCAGAGTGTCAGAGGACTGCGCTCCGCTCTGCTATGCTCCCCTCGCTCGCTCTCTCTGGTTTATACGTTTGACCCTAACCTTTCCCAGATGTGCAGCGTTCTTGCATCCTGACAGGGAGTTTCGACAGGGAGTTTTGACAGCGAGCATCATGTGCTCTCAGAACCCTGTCCCTGGACCAAAACAAAGGTCCAGAAGTCCAGGTCCCTGAGTTGTAGAACTGGACGTGTGTGCGCTGGAGTGCCACTTGGCTGTTGGGTGTCCCCCACCGGAGGCCTTGATAATGGGGTTTCTGTCTTTCATAAGATTGTTATCTCATGCCTCATGTTGTTCCTTAGCATCTGGCTGGCCGGCAGCCTCTCTTTGTCTGCCTGGGGAGGGGTGGGAGTACCGGGCAAGCAAGGGCCTTGATGATGGGGCTCCATCCCTCTCTGCCCTCCTCCTGTCTGCCCCCCTCCTCCTGCCATCCTGGCTCCAGGCTCACACACTGCTTGTCCTACTGACACTTCTGGGTGACTCATGGCCCTGTGGCTTGCCCCACTTTGTTCGGGCTCCTGGAAAGACCTCTCCCCCTTCCCCTTTGTGGCTTGGTGGACACTGAGTCCTCCTTCCCTTCTCCAGGCAGGACAAGCTCCCCCCTTCCCCAACCTGCCCCGCCCCCCCTTTCCTGGAAGCCTTTTCTCATTCCCTCCCCTGCTCCTTCCCAGTTTGCATTGGCTGTTCCCTCCATAGCTCCACTGCCCGGCTTTGTAGGAGCTCCTAACCTTATGCTTCCTGACACGGCTGTGTTTCCTGTTCTCTCCCTGCTTGACGTTTGAGTGGATATTCATGCGTCTATTTCTCCAACTAGATTGTAAGCCTTGTAAGAACAGGGACCCTACCTTGCCCGTCTTTGGACCTCCCATGTACTAGTAGGACTTAGCCTGGTACCTAAGAGGTAGGCAAGAATTCGTGTTGAGTGAGTGAATGTACATGCCCAGGGGAATGAGGCGGGTGTTCTAACAGGGGGCAGGGACGGTGATGACTCTGCAGGAGTTTGGTATTGACACATTAGCAAGACCTTGTTGCCCCCGAGGACGGACAGGCTAGGAAAATAAACTCAGCACGTGCACAATGGGGGCAATGGCGGCTGCTGCTACAGGCCCTTCACCCTGTCTAAGTGCTTCACCCGTAGCATCTTCGTTGCTTCTGGCCACATCCCTTTTCCAAGTGGCATGGGGATCCCGTAATCCTTGTTTGTGTTATTTCAAGTTTCTAGAGGACAGGATTCTGTAGCCTGCGGCGGAGGCGCATTCCAAGACCTCTCAGCCCTTTGGAAAGCTCCGAGTCCCTTTGCTCCAGAGCAAGTGTATGATGTGTTCCAAAGGAGCTGAGAAAGGATCCTGGCTTCAAAATCCCCTCTGTGCCTCTCCTGAAATCCCACTGTCCCCTCCCCTCTGCCCTGAGCTAATCGCCCTCCTTCCCCCAAATCGGAGGCCCCTGAGGGAAGGCCCGATCCCTGAGGAGGTAAGAGGGACCACCAGTTGGGCTGAATTAGTCCGCCTTTGCCCAGAAGATAACCTCTTAAGAAAGAGCTACATATGGAGAGGTTAAAAATGGCGGCAGAGTAAGTGGATGCTGCAGGGACATGCTCCCAGGAACGCACTGGAATGACAACTAAAATACAGAGAAAAAAAATACAGAGAAACTTCCTGAATAATCAACGGAAAACTCGAAGGAGAGAACCCTGATGCCCGAGGACCGAAAGTGGAGACCGCATAGAGACTGATTTATTTTGTATAATGTAAAATAAATAAATAAATAAATAAATAAATAAGAGCTACTTATATCTAAAAAAACCCTACACTTCACACTATGCTTCCATTTGTGAGCGAGGCAATTGAGAGTTGTAGCAAAATTCCCTATGGAAGAAGAAAGGAAAAGAGGGCTGAGGAAGCCTATGTAACAACGTGTCTTCCTACCATCTGAGTGGGGTCTGCCTATCCGTTGCCCCTCCTTCTCCTTCTCAAGGAATGAGACCCCCAATGGACAGACTCAAAGAGAGCAGAGGACACCAGGTAGTCACCGTCTGTCACTTTAAACTCTCCTTTTCCCAGTGTATGCAAACATAAAGCCAGAGCCCTGGCTGAGAGGCTCAGTTGGTTAGCACGTCGCCCCAATATCCCAAGGTTGTGGGTTCGACCCATGGTCAGGGCACCCACAGGAATCAACCAATGAATGCAGATGAATTCAGGAGTTAATGGCAGCTGGAAGTCTGGGGGACACACAGCACCTACTGGTTATCATTTCAGAAGGGGAATTGGAGAGAAAGTCCCCTTATCTGACTGTCCTCCGAGAGAGGGGGACCAGAAGTGGTTCTACTGTTTCATTCGATCCAGAAATCCTTCAGGCTTCCCACCGGAAAGGGACATTCCCACGGGCTGGCCCCCTCTTGGGGTAAGTAGACGTCCAATGTGAGCAGAGGTAAGGGCTAAGTAGATTAGACCCTTCAGAGTTGCTCCGAATTCATCATTATGGAAAATAATTTGTAAATCTTGTAATATAATTAGGTGGTGTACTTGTCCTTATATGATTAGATACAACTATAAAATATGCAAAAATAATTTCTAAGTTATGCAAATAAGGGACAAACCAGGCCTTGACTGTTCTGTTGTTCCCCTTTTTCTCTGCAGCCTCCCTAAGAGCCACCTCCCCAGGGTGGGAGAGAGTGGCTTCCCAGAGCTGTGGGGATTTTCCCAAGGAAGCTGGGGGCGCCTGGGGAACTCCTGTTTTGAATCAGAAACAAAAGATGTGTGTTGTGCCAGGGTTAGAATGGATGGGGAAGTGGGCATTACCTTCTCTCTTTTACTTTAAAACTCTTTGTTCTTTTTCTTTAACACTAATACCAATGCGGGCCACGGAACTCCAGCCTCTGACCATTTCAGATCACGGAGAAAGCCTGGCATTCATTTCAACTTCCGTTAGCCGGTATTCCCAAGGAGAGAAAGGCAAGTGGATGATGGGAAACAGTAAGAGTAATCCTGAGCCAAATCAGATAGAGGAGGAGAAGGGAAAGAGCAGAGCTCACACACTAGCAACCGAAAGGGGGGGAGGGAACCTGGGGAAGGACAGCTATCCTATTGCTTCCCCGGGCAGGAAGCTATCGCTAAGTTAATTTCTCGGGTACAGGGGACAGTCAAGTCCCCCGGGCAGTGGTTCTGATGAGAGATCTCACTCTCAGCACCTCAGTGTTTGCAGAAAACATCCCACTTCCATGGTTAGGAGGTGGGGAAGCACAATACAATTTCTTAGTGCTGCTTTAGGGACGATGGATCCCTGCATTACACCTATACTGTTCCTACTATGCGCAAAGCATAGGCAAGGCATTTGTAGGCGCAAAGATGAATAGGCTTCTGGGCTTTCCATCAAAGGGACCCCCAGTTCTCTGCAGGTTTATGAGTCAAAGAGAGAAAAAGGGATTTCAGTCAAACAGGTGAGTGCCTCCTGCCTCAAGGTTCTGAACTGCTAAATAACTATAGGTTCATTCAAAAGCCAACCAATTGTGATCTCCCCAAATTACAGTATGTCTTATCTATGATTAAGACTCAAGTTATTTATTGAATACTAGAGACCCAGTGCACAAAATATGTGCATGGTGGAGTGTGGAATCCCCTTTCATGACTCATGTGGTTCAGGGAGAGAAACACATTGATTGGTTGCCTCCTGCATGTGCCCCAACCAGAGCCAAATCATGAGGTTCATGCCCTTGACCAGAATCAAACCCGGGACTTTTCAGTCCAAAGGCCAGTGCTCTGGACCAAACCAGCTATGACTCAAATGGACTATCTTTTATTTTTTATTGATTTTTTTTATAGAGAGGGAGATAGAGAGTTAGAAACATTGAGGAGAGAGAAACATCCATCAGCTGCCTCCTGCACACCCCCTACTGGGGATGTGCCCGCAACCAAGGTACATGCCCTTGACCAGAATCGAACCCAGGACCTTTCAGTCTACAGGCTGATGCTCTATCCACTGAGCCAAACCAATTTCGGCTGGACTGTCTTTTAAATAAGAAAGGGAGCTGTGACCCATGGAAATCTCACGGACCCCCTGACACATGGTAGAGAACCAGAAGGGAGGGGATGGGTGAGCACTGTGGATACTGGGATTGGCCATATCCACGATCTAGCATTTACTAGTAGTTTCCTTTTTTGCCTGCTGTGATTCCCTTCTGCCAGAACCCCATGCCTTCACGGTTAGGGTAGTGATATTTTAGTGGCCTTTTTTGCTTGTGCTTGGTAATAAAGGGTTTGCATTGCATCCGTTCTTGGAGTGACGAGTCTTTGAGAAGCAGATAAAGCGATGTTCTGAAGAGTCTTCTACACAAAAGCAGATCAGGTCTCGGATGGTGGAATGAGGGGACGAGGAGCAAACAGGATGAAAATGTGCCTCAGAGATTCTCAGAACTGCTTGTGGCGGGGAACCTGATAAAAGACGGGGCTTCCTGAAGCAGCAGGAGAGGAGGTAGAAAAGTTATGATTTGACATTCAAGGACACTGTGACCCTCTGCGGACGGAGGGCCAGGGCCTCCACATTGCCGTATTAGCTCTGATGCCCCTTTGCTGCCATTGCCACAGCCCAGCACCCCACGGGCCTGCTGACCGCCGTATCCGTTGGCTCCTTTTTTGCTTGAAGGGCTCCTGAGAGCTGATCTCTTGACCTTAAGCCACTTGATTCATCAGCCCCCTGACCTGGGTGCTTGGCCACCACTTGAGTTGTCAACATGGACCTCCGAAGAGGACCCAGCGACATCCTAGTAGCTACACCTTCCGTGAGACCTCAGCTCATCTCGCCCAGGCCGGGTCTGAGGTGGGAAGCAATGAAAATCAGTCTTGAACTCCCACTTATTTATTCTTGCAGTATAATAAGCTTCTCTTCTCCCTTGGGGCTACTGAAACCTGCCCCAGCTTTCATTTTCATCTGACAGGATGCTCATTTTTCAGCCTCCTCGGAGGGACCGCTGATTGCTGCTGGGTCAATGGACTCCCAGAGGGGGTACAATGAGGCTGAGGCTATTTTTTAAAAAAGTGCCAGAAAACCTCCCACTGTGTCTAACTATGGCCACAGGAGACCTGGGTCCTTTAATGACATGGTTAGCCCCGATTCAGTAATTACTTAGCGAAGCTCTGTGGAGGGAAGGGCATGTGAGCAATTCCCAGGGGGCTTTGCTTGCCTCCTGGGCCACTTCCATAAACCCCACTCTGCAGACCTCGTACATTCCCACAAGGACCAAAGCAAGCCCCCCTTCCTCTGGGGACAGGCCCCCTTTGTTTCTCCCCTTGAGCAGTGGCTCTCTCAGCCTCTGTTATGGCCTCCCTGGAGCTCTGTACATAGCAACCAGAGCGGGAGGTGAGCAGCTCTCTTCCCATTAAATATGATGCCACCAAGCTGTGCCTGTCCGTTACTGCCATTCAAATGACAGCTGCTGGTCAGCTTCTGGTGGAGAGAGGCAGCCTCTTCCTTCTTCTTGCTTCCTCCAAATACCAACCTTTCCCCTCTGTGCCCATTCGAAGGTGCCCGAGCTGACCCAGAGAGAGTGGCTCTCAGCACAGTCCCAGGCACAGCCCAGCAGGCGGGGAGTGCAGAGCGGGAGGACGCCCAGTGCCAGGTTCTCAGGACTCAGCCGGGGCTCCACCCTGCCCACCCTCCCCCTCCTCCTCCCCCTCCCCCTCAGGCAGACGCTGTTTCTTCCTTCGGAGAAGTGACTGCATCAGGAAACTCCCCTCCCCTGGGGACAAGCCTGGGGTGGCCATGGAGGAAAGGGACAGGCAGATGTGGGCATGCCTCTGTGTGTGTGTGTATGTGTGTGTGTGTGTGTGTGTGTTGTGCATGAATACCATGCGCACGTGCTCTTGCGTATGTATGCACATTGGGTTCTTACATGTGCATTTAGTAGACACGTGAATGTCTGTGTGCACAGCTGTCGTGTGAGTAGTGTGTACGCAACCGGAGGCCTTCAATCCCCTTTCCTCTCCTTCGTGCCTTTCCTCACCCCAAGGTTACTTCATCATTTATTTCATTTGCTTCATGCTATCTGCCATTGTGGGTACGGATGCAGCAAAAAGCAAATGGACAAAAAACACAAAAAATCCGAACCAAACCAAACTCAACAAACAAAGCTGAACCAAAAGAAATAACTGGCCAAACTTTTGGCAAAGGGGACTGTTTGCAGATGGGAGCAGTTCCTCCTGGTTAGTGGAGGCCTTTCTTCCCAGAACCCAGGCCCCCCCGCCCACGTGGTAAGAGGACAGGGCTTCCTGTTGATGTCACAAACTCGGCCCCACAACCCCACTGCCCACCTTAGTTTGGGAGGCTGTGTGCTCTGAGGCAGCCCGTCAGTCCTACCCAGCGAGCATAGAATAGCCCGTGGCAAAAGACAATGGCTTTGGACTGTGTTTTAAATCAAACCCAAGTGCCTGTGTTTGCTCCAAAGCTTTATTCCCTATGATAATGTGTCTTTAAAACATCTCTTAGATTTAAGATCTCCTGATTCTTCTTCAGGGACTCACTGACGCAGTCACGTTAACCCAATCTCCGTCTCCTGCATGTCTGGAGGTATAATGAGATTTGAAGTCAGGCTCAAATCTTGAATTGAATTACAAGTAATGTAACCTTGGGTAAATTAGTGAATTCTCAGTTACTTCATTTAGAAAAAGGGGGAAAGAGTCACACTTATCTAATAGGGCTGTTGTATAAATTAAATGAAACTTACCTGTGAGCCTTCCCCCCTCAATTGATATTTATTTATTTATTTATTTATTTATTTTGAGAGAGAGAGAGAGAGAGAGAGAGAGAGAGAGAGAGAGAGAGAGAAGAGGGAATAGAGAGATAGAAACATGGATGAGAGAGAGATCTCTATCTGCTGCCTCCTGCATGCCCCTACTGAGGATCGAGTCTTCAACTCAGGCATGTGCCTGGACTGGAAATCACACAGGGCACGCCTTGGATCATGGGTCGACACTCAACCACTGAGCCACACTGTCAGATAACCTATGAAGAGCTTAATGCAATACTTAATAGGTAGTAAGTGCTCTGTCAGCTATTTTTATTTTTCGCTTCCTTCTCCCAGCCATTACTGGTACCAAATCTCTTCTACCCCTCGTTTTTTGCCTACCTACCGTGTTGATTTCCCAGGGCTACCATAGTGAAGTACCACAGTTTGGGTAGTTTCATACAACAGAAATGTATTCTCTCACAATTCTTGAGGCCAGAAGTTTGAAACCAGGGTGTCAGAAAGACCATGCTCCTTCTGGAGGCTCTAGTGAAGAATCCTTTCTTGCGTCTCCCATCTTCTGGTGGCTCCCGGCATTCCTTTGCTTGTGGCCACATAACTCTAAACTCTGCCTACTCTGTCTTCACATGCCTTCTTCTCTTTGTTTCTCCTGCTCTTGTAAAGACCCCCGTTATTGGATTTAGGGCCCATCCCAAACCCAATATGATTCCATCTTGAGATCCTTAACAAATTACATCTGCAAAGACTAAATTCCCAAATAAAATTGTTTTCTGAGGATCTGGGTGGACCAGAATTTTTTTTTTTGGGGGGGAGGGGACAATAAAACGTATTATACCTACCAACCTAGGCTTCTCTCTTTTTAATAACATCTGAACATTTGCATCTGTCAAATTCACTTCTCCTGCTCTGTTAGGATTTTGCTCACTTTCCTCCATCCTCACTGCCATGATTTATGGCAACATTCCCCTTGTCTACTGCTTTTTCTCTGGCCTCACTCATTATCCATTTTTCACATTGTCTCCAGGGTGGACTTTTAAGAGTATAGACTGATGGAGAGTTCTGTCTTCTCAAAAGCCTTTAGTTCTCAGGTGCCTTTAGGATAAAATCCAAAATCTTAGCCTTCAAGGGTCTTCCCAAGTTGGTCCCAAATGGCTTTTCTGATATCCCAGCACATCCTGCACTAATCGCCCTCACATGCCTCAGCCCACTCTAGACAAGGCCTAAAGGACAGCCTCTCTATTGCTGCAGCAAGGTGGGCTGTCCCCTGGTATGATCTTGGGTTTCAGTGGAAAGTTTATTTAAAATTCTTTGGAACAGGCATTAATTCAGGCGTGGGTGTAGGGAGGGAAGCTGGAGGCCAGTTCCAGAGAATGTGGGTGTTCAGAGCTGGTCACCCCAAGATGTGCTTCTGTGGCAATTTTAGCTTTTGGTCCAAGAGGAACTTCTGCCCCTCCCTTTAATTTCCTAGAAGAACTTGAATTAGGGACCTTGCCCATAATAAGAGAGTATCAACTATAATCCCTTTTTGCCCATCAATATATGGCAGGGCAAACTTCTATTTATTAAATATCTGCTCTTCTTATCATACTATGATGACCCTTTGGCATCCCTTGCTCAGAATATCTTTTTTTTTTTTTTTTTTTTTTTTTTTTTACCCATATTCCCTTTCTGTCTCTGAACCTCTTATGCATGTGGGGTCTCTGACTCCCTCACATAGGTGAGGTTTCCGTACACGTGTGTGTATTCTGTTTGGTTATTTTCTCTTGCTAATCTGTCTCATGTCTATTTGAATGTTAGGCCAGCCAAAGAAACCTGAGGGTAGAGAAAAGTTTTTTTTCCCCCTCACAAGAACCTGTGTCAAGCACAAGGCTTGAGGCCTGAGTTTGGTTCCATGAACAGAGAGAGAAGCCATAGAACCAAGGCGATCCTGGTCAGGTTTTGTAAAGGGAAAACAAGTTGGAGAAAGAGCTGAGAATCTGGTATTTGAGCCACTGAATGAGTACAGCGAATCCAATCCTATATTAGAGGCCATCCAAGTGGCCTGGGCTAGGCTGGCTTAACATCACTAGGGCAGGGTGGAGAGTGCATTCTGTGGTCAGGCTCCACAAATCTCTCTGGACATCAAGGAGGGACACATGGAGCACAGTGTCCAGTGACCTAATCCTTGTGACGCTCTGTTCTCTTTCGTCGTCGTTGTTTGTTCTGTGGGACCTAAGGCACTGACAACTCCTGGTCATAACCTGTGTTTGCTGCTGTTTGTGTTGTGGTTTCCTCAACAGCTGGGCGGTCGGAAGAGCTGAGATTTCACTGTTTTTGAGGATGTCAAACCCTGTTTGTCTGGATTCTTGCTCTATTGCGCGTCTGGTTTCTGAGTCAGTGTGGAGCCAGGCTGAGCATGAATCAGGAGACCGAGCTGGACTTGATGGTGTCTCAGGAGTTCCATCTCTGATACTTTATGACCCTGAGTCCGACCAATTAGCTAAATGAGGTGGCATTTTCTCTGCCTCTCAGATTTGGCTGATATGCTCAATGCATGACTCTTGCTGGATAGCTGAGATCCTGTAATTTTTTTTTGGCAGAGGTTGCAGCATAAGGAAGTGATGAGGGACTGAAGCTGCTCCAGAATGATTTACCAGGCTTCCAAGATATAATCACTTCTAAAACCCATGTTGCAATTTATTATAAAAACATTTTTTCTAGCAATTTCAGAAAATTAACAGACTCAGAGGGTTTCAATGTTTAAGTAGGCATTAAAGATGACTATCTTAGTGCAGACTGGGTGGCTTAAACATATACGCAGAGTGGCCAGATTATTATGATCTCTGAAGGCATAATAATATGGCCACTCAGTGTATATCCTATATAATAAAAGGCTAATATGCAAATTGTCTCCTCTACCAGGAGCTCGACCAGCAGGCAGGCTGGGCCCACCACCCATGTCCCCTCCCCCTGGCCAGGCTGACTGGACCCCACCCATGCATGAATTCATGCTCCAAGCCTCTAATACACACACACACACACACACACACACACACACTGAATGGCCAGATTATTATGCATTCAGAAATCATAATAATCTGGCCACACAGTGTACTTCTCTTTTTAATAATAGAGTATGCTGTGAATAATGTTTCACAGTGTATGTATATATTCTATATAATAAAGAGGCAATATGCAAATTGACTGTCATGCCCTTGCACAAGATGGCCACCCCCATGTGGTCACAAGATAGCCCTCACAAAGTGGCCTACAGGGGAGGGCAGTTGTGGGCAATCAGGCCAGCAGGAGAGGACAGTTGGGGGCATTTGGATCAGCAGGGGAGTAGTTAGGCATTGATCAGGCTGGCAGGCAGTAGTGGTTAGGGGCAATCAGGCAGGCAGGCAGGCAAGTGGTTGGGAGCCACTGGTCCCAGATTGTAAGAGGGATGTCTGACTGCCTGTTTAGGCTTGATCCCATAGGAATTGAGCTTAAGCCAGCAGTCAGACATCCAGACATCCCCCAAGGGATCCCAGATTGGAGAGTGTGCAGGCTGGGCTGAGGGACAACACCCCCTCCCCTGGTGCATGAATTTCGTGCACCAGACCTCTAGTATATCATAATATAAGTGTTCGCCAAGGACAGATATTTGGCTTTTTTTCCTGACTTCTGCTGTGACTGCAATGCTGCTGCAAATCACTGTGTGCATTTGTGTATTTACATTTGTAAGAAAATGTCTCTGTGGTTTGAATTCCTATAAAAGCAGCAACTGACATAAAGACTGCATTTTGTGCTTTGATAGAGATTGCCCAGTTACCACCCAAATGGGTTATATCAGTTTTTATTCCTGCCAACCAGTTTATGAAAGTGCTTTCCTCCACCCTACCCTCCACATTCACCACTAAATTACTTTTGAGATGAAAATGGTATCCCTTTGTCACTTGATATGCATTTTTTTTAAAAAAATGATCAGAGTGGTTGTGCATTTTAAAAATGTTTATCACTACTATAATTTCTTTTTCCCCCTCAGATTTATGTCCTTTGCTTTTTTTAAAATAGGATTATTTGTTTTTAAACAAGTGCTTTTTAAAGAGTTTTTATTTTAAGGATATTGCTATTTTGGTGTCAATTGTAATGTAAGTATTTTCCAAATCTCTCTAACTTTAAATCTTTGCTCATGGTATTTTTGCTATTCAAAAGTGCTTTTATTGTCACGTTAATTATTCTTTTATATGTGTGGCCTCTGGCTTTTGTACCATCATGACGAGGGACTCTATCACTATAAGATTAATTTGAAAAAGTACCTATGTGTCTCTAGTCCACTCTAGTTACTTTAAAAAGTGTTGAATCTTTCTTACACCTGGAATTAATTTTTAAATAGGGATTAGGGTAGCCATCTATGTTTTTTTTCTAAATAGATTTGTAATTATACTAATACCACATAATCAATATTTGATAAATTTTCCCACAATACTCCTTTGTACATATTTCTCACTACATTTTTCATATGTATTTATAATATTTGTGTATTCTTTACACTCCCCTGATTTATCTGTCTTTTTCAGCACTAACACTAGTTTAAATTAATGTAGCTATATAACTTTAAAAGAAACATTTGACGAATGCTCATTTATTGTTCATCTGTTTCAGAATCTCCCTGACTAGTAAACACTTTTATGTTAAGAGATAAATTGTTTCTGTAACATGACTGGATTTGATTCCAATGACTTCGTAGGTTACTTTAGGGAAACGGAATTCTTTTCAGCAAGGGGTCTTTCAGTCTTCTGTGTCCTTTAGGTGAACTTTTAACATTTTAAAGTAAAAACCCCAAATATTTCTAATTAAGTACAATCCTATTTTAATTGTTCATTAACTATTGTAAATCAGACTTTAAATCTTTCATATTTTGTTGTTGTTATCAAACCATTTACTTTATTCTCTTGTTTAAAAAAAAAACGTTTTTCAATTGCTTAGATGTTTCAAGTATAAAGACATCAGTTATAAACAATGATAATTTTTTATTCTCTGATTTTTTTTCACTTCTAAATCATTTTCTTGTGTCAGATGCATTGTAAAGTATTTCCAGAAAGAAGTCACACAAAGGCGCTGATAATGGCCTTCCCAGCTTTGTTTCCCCCTGTAATGGGAATATTTATAACAGTTTACCATTAAGCAGGTAGCACAGTTTAAGATACTCTTGTCTTCCATCTTCAAGAAGTCCCCTTTATGTCTTTTAAGCATCTATTGAAATGAGACTATGTTTTTTGACTCTGACTTATTAATGTGGTGACTTACAAGAACAACTGAAGCATCCATCTTACATAAAAACTGCTGTTTGAAATTTTAACCCTGCTATTTGGCTTCTGTACATGCTTGCTTGCTTAAATAATAAGGAAAATAAGACTACTCCCGCGTCAGAGAGGCCATTAAACCTCCCCCCCTGGATGAAGTTATCAGTGCTGGCACCAGGCCAGGCCTTTGGTTGAGGTCTCAAGGCCCCAGCACATAGGGGCTCTTTAAGAACTTGCAAAGGAGGCTGCAAACACCCCACATTTGGGCGACAAAGAAGGTAAAAAAACATATAAATAGGGAAAATTCCTCCATGTTGGGGCCCAGAATTTGAGAGACATTTTCCTCTGGACCCGTGAGTAATAAATGTAACTCCATCTCTCTAAGTATTGCTTGGTTCTTCTCTGGTTCTCTGTAATACAACTGCTTAATACTGAAGTGTCCTTGGGTTTCTGAACAGGCCTCAGATGTCCCCGGTATATTATTGTATAATGTACTGCAAAATTCTCTTTGTGATGTTTATTTTACCACTTTTGCATCAATATTCATCAGTTAGATTGGGGCCTTAAGTGCCAACTTTGTCTCTTTATGTTGTTATTATGATGGCTGGATCATACCTCTTACACTGTGCTCCGGACTGGTTTATAAAACACTGGGGTTCTTTGAAGTTAGAGATGACAAGGCAAACAGCTCTCCAGTTGTTCTGTTTACTCCTTCCTTTCTTGAGTCAATTTTGGCAGTTTCTATTTTTGATTTAAAAAGTCCATTTTCCCCCAGGTTTTAAAGGGCCTTTGTATAAATCTTTGCAAACATTTCTTACAATTATTTCTGTTTCTTTTTCCTCTATTGTTATTTTTTTTTAATTCTTATTCCTTCTCACTTTTCTCTGGATAAGTCTATGTAGTGATTTACCTATTTAGTTACTGTTCTTTTTCAAAGACTCTGATCATACAAAGTCTTTTTGTTTATGTGTAATTTCTGCCTTTACTTTTATTGATTCCTATATTTTACTTCGCTTGGAAATTTTTTTAAAAATATATTTTTATTGATATTTTACAGAGAGGAAGGGAGAGGGATAGAGAGCTAGAAATGTCGATGAGAGAGAAACATCGACCAGCTGCCTCTTGCACACCCCCTACCGGGGATGTGCCCACAACCAATGTACATGCCCCCAACTGGAATTGAACCCGGGACCTTTCAGTCCGCAGACCAACACTCTACCACTGAGCTAAACTGGTTTTGGCTCGCTTGGAAATTTTTGTTATTATTTTTCCACTTAAGTACATATTCATTTACATATGTACAGCTATTAATTTTGATGAACTTAGTTCTAAAGACAGCTTTCTCTAGATCATACAGATGTTTTCTGTTTTTTCATATTTACATCTTTAAAATATATCAAAGTTATGCATTTATATTATTTACAGTTTCAAATAATCACATAAGGCTTTATCATTGACACAGGAACTTCTTGTTCTTGGCATTTAGTTAGAGGTAGATATGGAAACAGACAATAAGATCAACTTGAATACCTTGTATTTATACCTTCATCCATTATTTTCTACTTGATCTGCCATACGCCACTGAATTGCCTTGGGGTACACCAGGGAATGCTCAGTGAGCCTTTGCCTATGTAAGGGGCCCTATTCCTGCCTCAACCTTTTATTTCTCTTCTAATGGGGCTTCATCTAAAAGATTACATTAAGAGCCCTAGCCGGTTTGGCTCAGTGGATAGAGCATTCCCTGCGGACCAAAGGGTATCAGTTTTAATTATGGTCACAGGCATGTAAAAAAAAGAAAAGTTTCAACAGCTTATAATGCTTGAAACTCATTAAACTTATATACATGTACAGTGTTCATATATGGAAACCCAGAAGTAAAAGCACAATATGCATTTGAATTCAAGAAGACATCAATGACAAACACATTATTATTTAGATACTAATAAAGAAAAAAAAACCCACATAGCCCAATAGATTATGACATATCATCAATCTTAAGAGGCATAGCAAATCAGAGATGCTAACATGTGAAAATAATTACTCAGTATCTTAATGCAGACTAAATATGGCATATGCTTTATGTATAAGACTTAGAATTAAAGTCTTGGGCTTCCTTGACAATTCTGTGACTGTTCAAAGGTTAAGTGACCCTTGAAATATAAATTGAGGAAGAACTCCAGCGAAGTATCATTTGTTAACAGAGCATCTGAGTTCAGCCTGGAAAGTGACGCTGCACTTTGTCCTCGGGGTTCTCATTCCGGAGGGCCCAGACACCCCTGGCTTTGCTCAGTCCCCTTGGCAAGACCGCACATCCCCGAGCCGCAGTCGGGAAGGGGAGATGGGTCCTGGGCTCAGGGTTTGGAAATGTCATCTGGGCCAGATGGGCTCCTGCTGTTTTGAGTTCCCTCCCTGGACCACGTGTGCCACAGCTGGGGCCTCCACCGCACGGCCCCCCAGGCTGCAGGGTGACGCGTCATTGGCCTCCCTCTCACTCTTGGCGGCATCGGCAGCTTTCCTGACAGTAGTCCAGACCTTCTTCCACGTTCCCATGCAGCAGCTCTGGCGGTTCAGCCCAAAGCAATCAATCATCCCTCACTCTGAAAACATTTAAGGATCATAGATTATAAAACACTGGATTGGATTCTTAATATGCAGTTAGATTCTTGACAAACAAACAAACAAACAAAAAACCTTCTCAAGCAGAAGAAACTAATTTAAGAACACCCTACAGTCGCTTGCCTTTCTCTAGGGCAGTGGTCAGCAAGCTCATTAGTCAACAGAGCCAAATATCAACAGTACAACGGTTGAAATTTCCTTTGAGAGCCAATTTTTTTTTAAACTTAAACTTCTTCTGACGCCACTTCTTCAAATTAGACTCACCCAGGCCATGGTATTTTGTGGAAGAGCCACACTCAAGGGGCTAAAGAGCTGCATGTGGCTCACGAGCCGCAGTTTGCCGACCACTGCTCTAGGGGCTTCAATTTGTCAGGATTGGTGGGTTGATAATATTGGTCCATGGGGGCCTTGAGATGCTTGGCATAAAGGGTATTTGATGTGCATAGGACAGCTATGTGCAAACTACTGCCCACGGCTAATGGACAGAGCAGAGCGGGAAGTCAGGATTAAGACATAAAGGAGGCAGAATCTTTACTTTAATCCAGTGAGGTACAACTGACTGGGTCACGTAGAAGCTGTGTCTCTCACCCTGAACCTCCACTTCCCACACCGTGTTCAGAGCACTTGGCATTTTATCACTTAAGGCTGATGCTGAAAGAAGAGGCAATAGAAAGATTGGTTGAGAAATGTGGCCTTTTAAATCTGATTATGACAAGAAAGGTGACTTTTCTTAGCATATAAATAAAAGATGATTGATGAGTTAAATTATAAAAAGAATAATATTTCCCATTATTTTATTTTTTCAGTTGTTAATTAATTATATGACATCAATATGATATCTTCAGGTTCATTAAAGACATATGCATAATAATAATGTGTTAAAGTTCATTGTAAACTGGAGGGTGCTTTGATATTTATTTATTTATTTAACCTTTATTTGACAGTATTTAGGGTGCTTTTATATACACTTGCTTGTTTGAGTCTCCCAATAGCCTGGAGATACACATTTATCTGCATTTTACAAGGCAAGTAAACTGAGGCATAGGTGTAAATCTTAGCACCTAGGAGCCAAGCCGGGAACTGGTCTAAGATTGGTACAGTTCTAATGCCACACCGCCTCCCTCGATGATCAAGATTCCTTCTCCTTTGGGGAAGTTGTCAGGGACTCTGGGTCATAGCAGGAACCTGCCAGAGGAGACAAGAATACGTGATGGTTCATGCAACTCTCTCCCGGACCTCCTCCAGACAAATCATTTGGCATGCAATTGAAGGGGTGGGGGTTTATTTCATTTTCCTGGATGTTTCTTTAAGGATGTTAAGAGGAACCAGCCAATACTAATCTCAAACAGGATATCCTTTAGGGAAAACACTCCACACTAAATACAAACAAGAGAGTTCAGACTGAAGAATCGCAGACACTGAGGAATCCTTTAACTTACTTCGTGTGTGTGTGTGTGTGTGTGTGTGTGTGTGTGTGTGTAGTTAGTTTCAGAGTATCTCTTGAACCTTCACTGGACAATGTACCAGGAATCTGTGTAAATCCTTTTGGCCACCCAGTGTAAATTTTGGTGAATCTTTTATATTTTAAAATATGTTTTTATTGATTTCAGAGAGGAATGGAGAGGGAGAGAGATAAAAACATCAGTGATAAGAGAGAATCATGAATCGGCTTCTTCTGCACACCCCACACTGGGGATTGAGCCCACAACCCAAGCATATGCCCTGATCAGGAATCAAACGGTGACCTCCTGGTTCATAGGTCAATGCTCAACCACTGAGCCATACTGGCCAGGCAATTAATCTTTATTTAGAGTTCTCCCTCCTTCTACATAAGTTTGTTTCTACACATGTTATTCTTTTTTTTTTTTATGTGCTGAGTTCCCTCCCTCTCTCAGTCTCTCTCTCCATGACCTTGCTCCTGCAGTACTCAAATCCATTAAGAACACTTAAATACAAAGAGGATCAATGAGCTCATGCCTCCTAAGTTCAGGCCGGACCACCCACGGTGGAGCATGTGGACCAGGATGAAGCTGGTACTGAGGACAAATCCTCAGCAGGCTTTGCTGTCCTCTGGCTTTGGTGTTTGTTCTCCACCATCTCTTGGGTCATGGGAAGCAGGAATCTATTTCTGTAACCTTACTGAGTCTCCATCGCTGTCCCTGGAAGGAGAGGGAGTGACACTCCAAGTCCCCCAAGCCTCTGTCACATTTGTGTTTGAACATCCCTTTCCTGCCTACCAAGTGTTCTTCTGAATACCCCATTGTTACAGTCACACTCACCACCCCTTCGAGGGACTTAATGGCTAAATCAGATCCTTTCTTCATGGCACGTCTCAAGGCGGGGACCCCAACCCTTATCTCGGCAACTGATCTTTCCCACTGCAGACCTGGTGCCAGTGTGTCCCAGAACCCTCTCGGGCCCCCAGAGAACACTTCAGAATAAACAAATCGAAAATACCAAGAGGATATTTACAGCCACTGCCCAAGCTCCCAGTTTCCTCGGCTGGCCCTGTAGACAATGCGCGCCTGCATCAGCCTCCAATTGTACTGTCAGAAATTGATCCAGGACCAAGATTGAGAAAATATTATGCTAAGTCAGTCAATGGGCAAACAAAACATTGTCTACCATTTCTTCAGAGGAGCTTGGGCTGTTTGTTTGCGTTCACAATGCTATCTCAATCATCACGCATTCTGGGCCTCTCTGGCTTACACATCCTGATGTATTTCCCAGGGACTCAAGGGAAGCCGGCTTTGGGGCAGGGAGAGCCCCATGGCGCCGAACAGCTTGTAGTTTCCTCGTGTCAGGGGACAAAGCTCTCCTCGGCAGGCATCCATCCACTCAGCCCCACTGTGCAAACTCATAAGACTCATATTCAGCAATTCCTAACGGGAGCATCTCCTATGCCTGTCTAATACCTCTCATGCCGGAGTCTCAAGACCCCCAATGGGCGAGTACTATCAACCCACTGAAGCTGACAAATCAAAGCTTCTAGATTTTTGTTTTTAGACCCTGGAGAGGAAGGTGATCATCTTTAGGGTGCTCCTCAATTCTCTGCTTTAGAATAAAATTCTTTTTAGAGTCTACCTGGGTATTCAGAATCCAACCCAGTGTTTTAGAATCTGATCCATAATATGATTCCATTAAATTCTTCTTGCTCCCTCTCTTTCCTAGTTATGTTCATCCCTCCCACCCCCCCAACTTCATCTGCCTGCCTCTGCTCATTTGCATTTGTTAATTGAACCTAGAATGCCATTCTCTTATCCACATTGCAAAAGCCTACCCATCTATTCAGGTTTGATTTAAAGGTGTCCCATTCAGACCATTCATTAGTATGTGACCTACACAGCCCTGAGCCTCCTCCCGTCTCTCTGAATTTTCTTCATCTTCTTTATACCAACACCATGATATCCAGCACTTTCCCCTATGGTTGGGACTAGGGTGAGAGGCATGATGTCTAGGGTGCAAAATGCAAGATGGCACTCACTCCCAGAGCTGTGCACATCAATCCTGAGCCCAGGCACCTCACTGACCTTACCCTAGTCCCCTTCTCTCTCTAAACACATTCTTTCTCAGAAAAATTTGGATCAATCATGTAGCTCTAAATGTATTGCTTTACGTTCTAATAACATGTTTAAACTGCTCTCTTGATTTTTCGACTTACGTAACATATTAGTTAATGGCCTGGCCAGTGTGGCTCAGTAGCTGAGCAATAATCTATGAACCAAGAGGTTATAGATTCGATTCTCAGTCAGGGCACATGCTTGGGTTTCAGGCTTGATCCCCAATAGGGGGCATACAGGAAGCAGCTGATGGATGTTTCTCTCTCATTGATGTTCCTAGCTCTCTATCCCTCTCCCTTCCTCTCTCTTTAAAAGAAATAAAAGCATATTTTTTAAAAAGCTATCAGCTAATGATTTCTTACCATGGCAGAACACCTATTCATCGCTCCTGAATGGCCCTCCATTCTTTCTCACATGCTTACAGTACAAGGACTTTGCGATTTCATAATGTTGGGTTCCATAACCTGTGTGTACATTATTGTGACCATGTAAACATTATCACAGTGAAGTCTATAGACGGTAGTATTTACATTTCTTTCTTTTTAAAAAAAATATATTTTATTGATTTTTCACAGAGAGGAAGGTAGAGGGACAGAGAGTTAGAAACATCGATGATGAGAGAGACATCGACCAGCTGCCTCTTGCACACCCCCTACTGGGGATGTGCCCGCAACCAATGTACATGCCTTTGACCAGAATCGAACCTGGGACCTTTCAGTCCGCAGACCGACGCTCTATCCACTAAGCCAAACCGGTTTCGGCATATTTACATTTCTTTACTCTATAACTTTTTGCTTTTCTTAGGATGGGTGGCTTCTTTCACGTTTTATTGTTGCATAATTATTCATTTACCATCCCTCATTGAAACCTAAATCATTTTTTTCAGAACTGCATAACTCCTTTCAACATGGGCAAACCACCAGGAAACGTATTGATGCTACCTATCCCTGTCTCCCTGGAGCCCCCCGTTCTTCAAACTGGATTCCTGGCTCTGCTTGCAGGGGCCCGCTGCTCATCCGGCAGAGAGGAATTTTCCTTCCCTTGCCCCTGGGAATTCCTGTACCCCTCTGCTGGATCCCTGCTTCCTGAAGCCCAGGCCTCATTTATCATATATATATATATATATATATATATATATATATATATATATATAATTGATTTTTTTTTAGAGAGGAAGAGAGAGGGTTAGAGAGTTAGAAACATCGATGAGAGGGAATCATCGATCAGTTGCCTCTTGCACACTCCCTACTGGGGATGTGCCCGCAACCAAGGTACATGCCCTTGACCGGAATGGAATTTGGGACCTTTGAGTCTGCAGGCTCAAGGTACATGCCCTTGAAATGGAATCTGGGACCTTTGAGTCCGCAGGTCAAGGTACATGCCCTTGACCGGAATGGAATCTGGGACCTTTGAGTCCGCTCTATTCACTGAGCCAAACCGGTTTTTCTGGGCCTCATTTATCTTGACTAACTCTTCTCTGGCAGGACAAGTCTTTGAGAACTTGCAAGTAAAAATTATGTCTTTATTCTCCCCTTGCAATTGGTTAATAGTTTCATTGAACATAGAATTCTGGGTTAAATCCCCTACCCCATGTCCCCTATAGCTTGGAAGCATTTCTTATTACCTTCTAGCTTCCAGCAATGCAGATTAGAACAACTGATCTATGATATTTCTATTGGCTCCCTCACCTCCTCTTCTTTCCTTCTCTTTAGTTTTTAGTATTATCTCTTTAGCCCTAGTATTCTGAAATTTTATGATAATGTGCCTCAGAATAGAAACTTTTAATACATTGTGTTGGGTACTCAGTATTTTATTTTGCTTTTGGTTTAAATCTAGAGACCCAGTCCTGGGAATTTTTTTGTTTTGGTATTATTATTTGGAAAGTTTCCTTCCTTCTATTGTTTTTTTTCTCTTTTTCCTCATCTCTATTTCTAAAATTCTTATCAGTTAAATGTTGTCCCAGTTATCTATTGCTATGTAATAAACCATCTCAGAACTAAGTGGCTTATGACCATAGCAATAATTTACTATGCAAGGAAGGGCTTCATTTCTGTTTTATGTGTCATCACTAAAGCTTCTGCAATGGGACTAGAGGACCCACTTTCGAGATGGTTCAGTCACA
Source organism: Vespertilio murinus (assembly GCA_963924515.1). Classification (NCBI taxonomy): domain Eukaryota; kingdom Metazoa; phylum Chordata; class Mammalia; order Chiroptera; family Vespertilionidae; genus Vespertilio; species Vespertilio murinus. The sequence goes on along the minus strand of OZ004718.1, from coordinate 25,124,223 downwards.
GGGCTGGCAAGTTGGTGGTAAGTTGTTGATGACATCCTTGATACCTTTCCACATGGGACTTTCCATACGGCTGCTTGAGCTTCCTTAGAGTATGGTGACTCAGTTCCAGAGTAGTAATATAGGGGGCCTACATAGAAGTTGCATGTCTTCTATTGGAAGTTCCAGAATATCACATCTATGACATTCTATTTATCAAGTAAGTAACAAGACCAAGCTCTCTGCTCTCTGTCAAGAGGAGGATATTTGGGCCGAAACCGGTTTGGCTCAGTGGATAGAGCCTCGGCCTGTGGACTGAAAGGTCCCAGGTTCGATTCCGGTCAAGGGCATGTACCTTGGTTGCGGGCACATCCCCAGTAGGGGGTGTGCAGGAGGCAGCTGATCGATGATTCTCTCTCTCATTGATGTTTCTAACTCTCTATCCCTCTCTCTGTAAGAAATCAATAAAATATATATTTTTAAAAATAAATAAATAAAGAGGAGGCTATTTGGACTCTACCTCTCAACTCGAAGAATAGCAAAGAATGGTTAGCCATCTTTAATCTGTCAAAGCACCCACTCTTCTCGTGTCCATATATTTCTCTCATATTGTTTCATCCTGACTTTTCCCCTAGATCTGTGATCGGCAAACTGTGCCTCGTGAGCACATGCAGCTCTTTGGCCCCTTGAGTGTAGCTCTTCCACAAAATACCATGGTCTGGGAGAGTCTATTTTGAAGAAGTGGCATTAGGAGAAGTTTAAGTTTAAAAAATTTGGTTCTCCAAAGAAATTTCAATCATTGTACTGTTGATATCTGGCTCTGTTGACTAATGAGTTCCCTGGAACCAGAGCCATCCTGGCAACTTCTGTCCCCAGGACAGCCTGAAATCAAGAGAGAAAGAACAGAAAGGCAGCGGTAAGGGAAAGGGAAGCTGGAGGGTAGCCTCACATTGCAGCCTCTCCTCAGACAGATGAGAAACCTGCATTACCCCTGCCACAGAAGCGTCAGGTTTTCTACTTTGATGAGCTCACTTCCAGTAGTGGGCTGTGGCTGTGGCTGTGGCTGTGGCTGTGGCTGTGGCTGTGGCTGTGGCTGTGGCTATGGCTGTGGCTGAGGCCGAGGTGGAGGGCTGGGAAGGATACCTCATTTGTAGCATTTGTAGATTGCTCATGGTGTAAGTTTTGCTCCCTCCCCATGTCCAATATCAAGCCAACAATGTGCTTGTTGCTGAATAGAAGGCTCCCACAAGCTGGTTTGAGCTGCTGTGTGGCTTCTTACACAAAGGGAAAAGAAGCTGCCTTCTCTTCAGCTCTCTCTCCCACTGGCCAGCAGTCTGATCTTTGCTTAGCTGAACACACACGGACAGCTTTTCGTTGCATGTAGCAAAGACTAGTTTTCCTAGTTTTAGTCTTTGTTTGGCTCTTTATGGGCCGAGTTTCCCCCAGAGAATGAAGTGTGATAGAGTGGGGTAAGGATTAGGAACAATCTGAACTTGGAGTTAATTCATCTAAGGCCTCATCATTGGTCAGCAAACTGGTTCACAAGCCACATGCGGTTCTTTGGCCTCTTGAGTGTAGCTCTTCCACAAAATACCACGGCCTGGGCGAGTCTATTTTGAAGAAGTGGCATTAGAAGAAGCTTAAGTTTAAAAAATTTGTCTCTCAAAAGAAATTTCAATCATTGTACTGTTGATATTTGGTTCTGTTGACTAATGAGTTTGCCGACCACTGATGTAGGGTCAAGCCTAGAATCTGCTCTTTACTAGTTGTGTGACCTTGGCCAAATCACTTCTCCTTTGTCGACGTCAATAGCAGAGGCCACCTAGATCCGGGGATTGCAGGGTTCTCTGGCTTAAACACTTAACAGGATGACAGTGTTCTTAGCACTTACCTGTCTTACAAAGAGCCCACCCAGTAATCAGCGGCAAGTGGGCAATTCTGCAGGGCCCGTGGCTGCTGGGATTTCTCACTAGGCCTCAGGGTCCTAGATGTCCTATGTCCGTTTTCAGAACCACAAGAAACACAAATGCACAAAGGACTGAAAGCTCCAGAGTGACTGTCAGCAAATAATGAAGGGTTTTTACACTGTACCTGCTGGGGAGTCAGGCACCCCCTTTCTGATGCAGATGAGATGGTTAGGGACTCCTAAGTCCTCTTCTAACTCCTATGTTCTCTTTTTGGCACTTATGATTTACTGACTGGTCCCCATTCAGAGCAGAAAAAACCTGGCACCCTTACCTCCCTCTCCTTCCAATCAGTGTGGCCCTGACCACCTGGGTAGGCTTTCTGAGCTTCAGCCTCCTCATCTAGAAAACAATAGCACCGAATTGTTGTATCTGTTAAAGGGGGATAAGAACCGGGCACAAAGCCCTATGTGGCTGCTATTCTTATTTCTGCCCCTGCTGTTGTTGCCAACATGATGTCTGTGTCCACTCCAATAAATGTTTGTTGAATTACCGATGTCTGGGTGTTTATTCCTGGCTCCTGTTCTGTTTCCATTGTCCTTCTCTGACGTTTGCATGGGTTCCTTAGGAAGGGGCTGCAGACTGCCAGGACCCGCAGGGCTGTGTGAGCTGCCTCCAGCTCCCTGCCCCTCTGGTTTCAGCCCAGCGTTTCTAGAGCTGCAGAGGTACATCTCAGCAGCCTGTCCGGCCAACACTTGCTTGTCCGATCTTACAAAGTTGGTCATGGCTTGTTTGAGCAAACAAAAGTCTTTTTCTTGACCACAGCATAATCTATTTTCTCATTTTCTTTGTTTGGTGTATTTCATGATTTCCTTTAAAGATGCAGGAGTCACCTATCTTCTGTCTTCTGTGGTGCTTTCTTGCCTGATGCACTATATGTCCTATTCCAGTGGTTGGCAAACTGTGGCTCGCCAGCCGCATGCGGCTCGTGAGTAGCGGTTTGCCACTCTGTTGACTCATGAGTTTGCCGACCACTGGAATAGGGTTTAATCACAAGGATCAACAGCAGCCTGTAATTATTGGAATTGATAGTCTATTCTAACCAGACACCTATCAATTGCTTCCAATGAGTATACCCAGGAGTCAGCAAATTTTTCTTAAAGAACCAGATAGTAAAACCTTTCAGACTTGCAGGTCATGTGTTCTCTGTTACAACTACTAAACTTTGCAAAAGCAGCTACAGGCAGTGGATGTAGTTATGTTACAATAAAGTTTTATTTTCAAAATTTTTGTAGTGTATTATATGTGGCTTGTGGGTCATAGTTCTCCTACTCCTGTTACGTACTATTACCTACTTTTTAATTTCGAAAAGATTTCTTTTTTCTTTAAAATTTGTTCCCAATCTTCTCTGTTTTTATCAAGTTGGCCATGTCTCCAATTCCTCCTTGTTAGTAAAACTCTAATAGATTGCTTGGGAGTCTCCTGGTGCTGACAGTAAGGTCAGGAGAACTTCACGCTCTCTTTTCCCGGCTGCTAAGTTGATTGTATTATTCAATATTGGAGATGCACAAACTCCCCAAACAAGGGCGGCTCCACCCTAGTCAGCCATGTGGATTCAGTTTGAGTATAAAATGTGTTCCCCCACAGAGATCATAATAATGTAAAAACAATTATGTGTGAATCTTTAGGTAGAGTTCTGGGATTCAAGACCCAGTTCTGCTACTTGCTAGCCATACGATGTTGGCAAATTATGTAATACTTGTGCCTTAGTTTCTTCCTAAAAAATGAGGCTGGTAATAACTAGGGTTATTATGAAAAGAATATGCAGTGATACATGTAAGGTATCTTGGTATTTTGTAGGAACTCACTTTAGATTAACTATTTCTACTCAGAAGTGTCTGGGCATAAGATGATGTAGGGGAACAGACTTTCCCAAGAGGCCTACTTTTATTAATCGAGTCAGTGGGAAAAAGTTTGTGTGGGATCCCGGGGACTAAGTATGGTGGTGTGGCATGGGGTGAGGTGGATGGTATAGAACCTTGTTACTCAAGGTATGGTCCATGGACCAGCAGTTCCAGTTTATTCACTTTAAAAACATGTAGTTTTCATTTATTATTTATATAGATGAGAGTATGAAACCCAACTCTAGAACAAAGAGAGTTGCTTTTAAGAATCACAAACAAAAAGAGTTTGTTATGTTATATAATTTTAATTAAATGCCTTGAGAGAAAGTTTGAGTCAGTTAAGAAATCCATCTGAGACATCTTTCTTTTTTTAGCAAGTAGTGTTAATTTATTATTTTATTTTCCAATTACAATTTATATTAAATATTATTTTATAACTAGAAGCCCAGTGCATGAATTTCATGCACTGGTCTGTGATCTCTCGCAGTCCAGGAGTCCTCGCGGGATGTCTGGCTGTATTCCCTGTGGAACAGTTTACTTCCCTACAACAATTCCTTATCTACCAATTTGTACTTCTTAATCCCTTCACTTTTTCACTCAAACCCTTGAGCCCCCTCCCTTCTGGCAACTGAACCTTTCTTGATTTCTTAGTTTGACCACTGTAGCTCTGACCTGCAAGGAGAGTTAATAGAGAGGGTAGATGATATCTGATTCTTTCTCTTTGGGTCACTTGCTCTAGGAAAAGGCACTCGAGCAGCTGTTTGAAGAGCCTTTTGTGAAGACAACTGAGGTTTCCTACCAACAACCAGCACCAATTGGCTGGCCATGTGAGTAAACCCCCTTGAAAGTGAGTCCTGTAGTCTCATTTGAGCTTTCTAGTGACTGAAGCCTTCCCTGTAATAATATGATTGGAGTATACTTTACATATTAGAAAATTGAACCATTCTCGATCTCACTTCCAGCCCTGGGCAACTGCCAACCTAACCATGCCTTTATACGTTTGCCTTTTCTGAACATTCAATATAAATAGATTCATTAGTATAAAGTTTTTGAGGTTCATCCATATTACAGTATGTATCAGGATTTTGTTCCATTTTCTTTGCTGCATAGTATTCCATTAAATGGACAGAACACATTTTGTTTTGCTGGTTGTTGGGTATTTGGGTTGTCTCCATTTTGGGCTGTAATGACTGAAGCTTCTATGAATATTCACATGTAAAGTCTTTGTGTATACATGTGTTTTCTATTCTCTTGGGTATAGACTTTTGAGTGAAATTGCATATGATAACTATGTTTACCTGTTTGAAGAACTGCCAAACTGTTTACCATGGTGGCTGCATCATTACATTCCCACAGCAATGTCTGAATGTTCCTGTTCCTCCACATTCTTGCCAGTATTTGTTACTCTCTGTGTTATTTATGGTTGTTATTTCAGTGAGTTGAAATGGTATTAATTTACATTACTCTTATGACTAATGACATTGGGTGTCTTTTCCTGTGTGTAGCAGCCATTTGTATATGTTCTTTGGTGGAACATCTATTCATATCTTTTGATCTGTTTTATAATTGGGTTATTTGTCTTTGTGGGTTCTAAGTGTTCTTTGTAAATTCTTAATGCAAGTTCTTTATCAGTAGGTATTTTGCAAATATTTTCTCTCAGGCTGTTGCTTGACTCCTCATTTTCATTGTTTTTCAAAGTGCCAAAGTTCTGAATTTTGATTAGATCCAATGTATCCTTGTTTTCCATGTAAGGATCATTCGTTTGATGCCCTATCTACAAAATTTTTGCTTTACTCGAGGTCCTAAAGATTTTCTCCAATATTTTCTTCTTAATGTCTTTTTGATTTAGCTCTTATGCTTATATCTAAAATCTATTTTGAGTTAACTCTCATGTATTATGTGAAGCAAGAGTCTAAGTTCAGTTTTCTCAGCATCATTCATTGAATAGGCCACCCTTCCCATAATGAACTGCCCTGCACCTTGTCAAAGATCAATTGGCTATAAATCTAAGGACTTACTTATGGTCTAGCACCGCACTGATCTTTATAACTAGAGCTTTAGAGTATGTTTTGAAATTGGGATGTGCAATTCCTACAACTTTGTTCTTTTACAGATTGTTTTGTCTATATGGAAATGCCAAACATCTAGAATCAATTTTAGGATCTGCTTGTCAACCTGCTCAATATTTTGACAGCAATCTCCTGGGAGCCAGAACTGGCCAGCTAAGCCGGTTCTGATCCCTGACCCACAGAACAGAACAGTTGGGGATGATAATAATACATCTTCATTCTGAGTTTAAGCCACAAACGTTTGCTTCACAACAATAGATAACTAACACAAAATACTCTGTGTTACTTAGCATGTCCCTGTGTGACATTTAGTGTCTCTGTAAATCATGCTGCTCTGAGATTTTAAGATTTTCTGCTTTTTAGAAAAAAAGAAAAAAGAAAAGAAAAAAAAAAGGTGGCATATTGTAGAAAAGGGAGAAATGAGGAATGTAGAGGGAGGTGCAGAGCAGCAAACTAGCTTGACGGTCAAACCTGGTGCAAGACCAGTAGAAGAATGCTCTTCATATTTTTCAAAGGTTGCTTTTTGTCTGTCTGTTTGTTTGTTCTTTTATTTTTTAAAGTAAGACTGTGTAATAGAGACTTTATGTGACCCTCTGCAGAGAAAGGTTCCTGAACCCTGGTCTGGAGCACTAGAGAAGGGTCTGGACTAAAGTTTTGGAGTCATGAGCATTTAAGAAACATTTGAAGTTACGGGGAAGAAGTGGTTTGATATTCATATCTGGAGCCTAATTCCACTGGGGTGGAGATAACATCCTAGGCTCCTCTGGGCAAAGTATCAGAGATGCAAGTGGTCATTTGGGTCTGCCCAGGGACAGGGAAACTCATAGCTGCCCAGATGGCCTCCCAGTAGGCGGAGAGTCCCGCTACCAGCTGATCACCTCCAGGCCTTGGTTCTCAGGTGCAGAATAGGACATGGCTCCCTGCAGTGAGGTGAAGACTTCCAAGTGATATTACCTTCCAGCTGCCTGTCAGCTCTGTCTACCTGTGTCCCCCCTCCCCTTCCACCGCTGGGGAGACTGGGAGTGAGGGCCTGTGGTTCTTAAAGGTATTAGCACATATCCCTCCAGAGTCCAAGAGTAAGAAAGGGCATGTGGTTGGCCCACTACCCACCCACCTTGGCTGGCTGGCTGCTCTGCACCAGAATTACTGTAATCACTGAAAGGACCTAAAACGCCTCTGCCAGTGTCTGCATAGGTCACTCTATAGTCTTCCAGGCCAGAGGAGCCAGTGCATTCCATTTTGCCAGCTATTCCCTTCTGAGGATTCCGCTGCTCCCATCCTCCAAAGCTCCATGCTCTCGGTGCCCTGCCTCTGCTCTCTGCCTTACGCAGATCCCTGATGTGTATGTCAAATTCACGTTCCTCTCTCTGCTCTCAGTTAAATGGAAATCAGCACTTCGGTCTATGATGCCCACTTCATTCATTGTGTTCCCAGGGAGAGGGATTATACTAGTAGACATTTCTGCAGATTTCTCTGGTTTGGTAGGAAAAGCTCCAGAGTTGGGATTTCTGCCCCCCCACCCCACCCCCCAAAAAGAAACAAAACTGGATTAGAGTCCTAGCCTTGAATGACCTTGAATAGTCATTGAGCCCCAGTTTACTTAATTTATATTATTGGGGATCACACTGAGGATTACATGTGATGAAATTTAGAGAGGCATGTGCTTCCTGCAAATTTCTATGCTGAAGGAAGAGGATGTTTTTATTTTCTTTTCAAAGGTAGGGTACTAGTTCAAATCTGTGTCCATAGAGTTAGAGTTTCTGTTTATCATAATTCATGTCACAGATTACATAAATGGACAGAGCGTTCCTAAATTGAGATTACCATGTTTCTTAAGAGAATGCAATTACATCCAATTAATAAACTCTTTTCATAAACAAATGTCTCTGTGGAACTGGTGATAGATGGGGATAACTGACTACACGAATCCTACTTAAAATAAAAGGCAACTTTATGGGTCTTGGCTAAGGCGGAGGAGAAAGAACTAGAAAGAAATGCAAAGCTCAGGGTCTTCTCCCCACACCACTCTTTTCTCTTTCAAATCGGTTTGTCTTTTTTCAGTTGTTGATTTTATTTTTGAAGAATTAGCTTCTTGAAAAGAAAACAGTAAATCCAATCTCTAGCCATGTTTTCAGTAGAAGAAATTTCAAGCACCCGAGATCAAATGCAATGAGGAAGTGAGTTTGACCTTACTCATCCACTTAATCATTAGCCTTAAGAAAGTTACAGCCTTGCCCAGCTGGTGTGGCTCAATGGTTGACCATTGACCTATGAACCAGGGGGTCATGGTTCTATTCCTGGTCAAGGGCACATGCCCGGGTTGTGGGTTCAATGCCCAGTACAAGGCATGCAGGAGACAGCTGATCAATGATTCTCTCTCATCGTCAATGTTTCTATCTCCCTCTTCCTTCTTCTCTGAAATAAATGCAAACATAAAATAAAAAGTGACAGCCTCATGAGAAGCTTTTAAGTTGTTAGAACCTAATGCATGTTGAATATCTCTCGTGGTCACACGGGATGAGGAGGCACCCTGTGGTCTTGGTTGGCATTCTAGGAGTCAGGTCTGGAATGATGAGAGGTAGAGAGGTCTAGCTTGTGCTTTCCTGGGTCCCTGCCATTTTTTATCTGCAAACTTAAACTTTCTACTTTTTTTCCCCTTACCCTGTTTGAATTGTTGACAAGATTTCAAGTGACCTAATTGTTTCTGACTTGATCCTTTCTTTGCATGTGCGTCTGAGAACTGCCTTGTAGGGTTCTTATGCCACAAATAGGAGTCATAGGTGCTGTCTCCCTTTTTTTGGCCTATGGTTTTGAGCACCTCCACAAGCCATTTATCTGTATTAAAAGTTATTTTCTTTACATTTAGAATAAGATCTAAATCACCCATACACAGTACGTACCACCTACGGGGCCATTTCCTCCTTCGATTACAGTTATAATCATAGCACTTCCACTGCCGGGTCCAATTCTTCCTTCCATCCCTTTCCAGGCTTAGCTCAAGCCTTCAGTCTGCAGAAGCATGGGACTTGAGAGTCTGCCCTTGTAGGTTAAGGATCTTGGGTTGGGAACCTTACCCGTGGGCCGCCACCGCTCAATGGTGTGAGGCTTAGACAATAAATCGGATATAAAGGAGTTCCCTTGGAATCACTTGCACTGGCTACCTTTCCTCTGCAGACTTGCTATTGTTTGCAGCCAGAATGGCCAAAGGTTATTTCTCATCCCTGGGGGACTCTATCAGGATTGATATCAGTAATTAAAAGCGCACTGTGTGAGGCGGCTGAATGCATCCAACAGTCCCCTTTTTTTGGCAGGAAATGGCTAGTTACTCCCATTCACTCCCCGGCCGCTGTAGCACTTGTCTGAGCACTTTATCTGGGTCCAGCTGCCAGAAAAGTTTTCATTCTCTTCCCTTACATGCAGGGAGCCGCCTTTCCTTGGATAGCTGAACTCGGAAACGTTTAACATTCTCCCCGGAAATAACTCCATTCAACGCTATTGTTTTCCAGCGTGCTCGAGCTATTGACTTGAAAGTCACTTGCGTAAATCAGTGCTGTTGATTGCTAAACACAATGGTAATTACCAGGGAGGCTGGGGAAAACACAACGTGGTCACGTGAACAGTGCTACCCTTGGAAGTGGAACCTGCATGGATTCTTAGTATGAGATTGCAGTGACAGGAACGGGTTGGTTTGCAGGTGTGTGGCTTGCATGCTTTTGGTGCTTTTCCCTGTTTTCCCACTTGGCAAGTATTGCTACGTGATCACACTTCCCCCTTCTGTACCCGGAGGCCTCGGGATCCTTCTCCACTGGTGTTTCAGGTGGCCATTATCAACCAGATGTATTCACACAAAGATGAAAGTGATTTTTGTATTCTCATGATGGGGTATATGTTTTCGGACACTAGATTGCTATGTGGGGGGTGATGGCAGTCTTTTATTCGCCCCTGCATTCCTAGCACATAGACTCAGTGTTTGACCCATTATAAACAGTAAGTAGTTATGAAGTTAAACATCTGGCAATACTCAATTATTGGTTAACTGCTCTCAGTTGAATTCAGAAGAACTTTCCAACTAGAGTGTCAAATGGGCTATAGGTATGTGGATATATTGTCTGGTTCCGTTTTCAGGGCGGGAAATGATCTGTGAGTGCTCACAGCCCTAAGGCAGTGGCCTCCTACTGTGAGCAGCCTCATGGAATCACCCAGTATGCCTTCCACACCTTCTCACTTTTTTACGTTTTTTTTTACGTTAGATGACCCTCTCTGGAAATATTAAGGTAACACACTGATAATATAGCTCGTCTAAACAATAGCTCTGTATTTCTTTTTGAAGATGTCAACCCCTGAAGGAAAAATATGTCACAAGTAGAAAAACATATCAACCTGAGGAAGGAATGATCATAATCAGTTTCTATCCCGTGGGTGTAAATCTCGCAGCCTCACAGGGAATTCCTGCAGCTTTCGAAAGATCTCTCAAAAGGGGTAGCCAGGGAATTCTACATGAATTGATAAGACAATATTAATGCACCTTTTATATGCACTGGATAAAAGTACTTTGTTCCTGGAAGATAAAAAAGTATATATCTCCAAAGAAAAATGAGCCCTTTCTTCTATTTTCTGGTTGTGCTCTCTGAATTCTAAATGTGCTAAAGAAAAGTTCAGGATCAACATTAAAGACACACGCTGACATTGGGACCATTTACTTAAATTAGGACTCTCGGCGCCATGGGCAGAAGGCATGGGCAGCATAGGAGGATGAGTGAGTGGGGAGGGGGGCAGTAGTTACCATGGCAACTTTCCAGTTGCGCAGTGGAGAGAGAATGGACATAAAGACTGAGCTGGGAATAATTGTAGCTCTGAGTCTCCCTGGTTGTATGGTTTTGAGGACTAAAGCCTCAGTTTGCAGCCATAAAACACCTGAACCCTTGGTACAATACAGGTTATGGTGAGGACAAATGGGACAATATGTATAAAGTATACCTGGCACCGTTAGACCCTCAGTGTATCTTCTGGGTCACCCTCATGACCCGGTGTCAATCCGACCACCGGAAAGGACAGACAGAGGCTTGGCTGGGGAGCAGAGTGAAGACCTACGAAGCCTGCCAGACACATGCTACTGCAGGGCTGGTGACAGGAAGGGAGTCATTCCTGCGGCTCTGGGAGATGCTGATGAGTCGTTAGTGGTATGGGGTAGGTGGAATTCTCAGATGGTCCCCAAGAATCCTCCCACAGGGTGTTCACATCCTGTATAATCCCCTCCCCTGGAGTGTGAATAGGACGGCTGAATATGATGCACAAGCCACCCCTGGATCGGATTATGTCATATGGCACAATTAACGTTAGGAAAGGGAGAGTCTCCCCTGCAGGGCTGACCTAATCAGGTATGCCCTAAAAATAGGCCGGGCTCTTCCTGAAAAGAGAAATGCAGATTGGGGGGGGGGCGGGGAGTTGGTTGTTGTTGCTGTTGGCTTTGAAGATGGAGGAAGCCAAGTGGCAAGGACCTAAGAGTGACTTCTAGAACCCAAGAGCAGCCTTTCAGAGTTGAGGGAAAACTCCTGGACATCAAGCGAGGAACTGGATTGTGCCAGCAGCCACCCGAGCTGGAGGCCCAGGAGCTCCCAGTGAGAACACAGCCCAGCTGATCCTTTCAGTTCAGACTGAGAGACCCTGAGTGGAGAACCCAAGGACACTGCGCCTTGACCTCTGACCTGTGGAAATTGTGAAATAAGTCATGGCTGCTGCTTTCAGTCACTAAATGGGTGGTGATCAGTTATGCGGCCATTGGAAGCGAATAGAAAGCATTTTTTCTTATCAGTCTCATTCAAGGTTTTTCTTTTTTTTTTTTTTTTAAGGGTCTTGTCAAATTATAGTTTATTCCACTCTTCCAGGTATTATAGGTATCTGTTTCTATGCATGTTTTTCCAAATAGCTAGTAAGTTCCTTGGTACTGACGTTTATATATATATGACTGCCCCTTCTGATAATGAGTTAGCCAGCCCAAAGGGTTATAGTGCCCAGGTGGAGACACCCTGGCATACACTCTTATCTCTACCCAGAATACCCTTTCTTCTTCCTCCCACTATCCCTTCCTTCTCAATCCGGTGAAATGACTTTCATCCTTCAAACTCTGCTTAAATGTTCCTTCCTCTGAGAACAGATAAGAGTACTCTGTTTCCCCCAAAATAAGACAGTGTGTTATATTAATTTTTGCTCGCAAAGCAGGGGATGTCTTATTTTTCCATGAAGAAGAATACGGTACACATTTATTGTTAAATGAAAAGAAAGGAAATTTATTACCTGCATACGGTACGGTAGTGCGGTAGTTGTCAACACAAACCAGACAAACTGTGAATCCTACAGTATCAAGAATTTACCCATTTATTCAATGACAATCATGTCATCATCTTCTGGAACATCACCATAACAATCCAATTCCTGAATTTCCTGGTAAATTTCTTGTGACTCCATTTCTTTCAGAATCAGTGGGCCAAATCTCTCATGTTTAGCAATAGCACTGTCTTTAAATGAGTACTTCTTGTCAAGGTAGCCTGCTCGCAGTGCATTTGCAATGCAACTGTCAGTGATTTTCTCCCATGAATTCTTCACCCAAGTAACAACTTCTTGCAGTTTAGGTTTCACAAAGTTTCCATGCTGATTTCTCTCCATTCACACATCCATGCAGTAACGTCACTGGTTGCTAGACGCCAGTCGGGGCGGCCCTAGCGACCAGTTTATGGTAAATTAATTTTCATTCTGAGACAGAGCCTGGGGGCCTTATTTTTTAGGGTATGCCTTATATTTCACTCAGAAGGAAACCTATAAGTAGGTCTTATTTTCGGAGGATGTCTTATTTTCGGGGAAACACGGTACTTATATTTAAGACTATTGTGTCTGCCCAGAGAATGTGCCCCACATATAGCTGATTAACTGAATAGGTTAGGAAGAATGGATTCTTTGGGGCATCATATTTGGAAGTGATTGTCTTTGGGATTTACAAAACTTTGGGAGTTTTCGTAACCCCTCTGAGTTGCATGGACCACAGTGGACGTTTGATACATATTTGTTGGATTGGATTCTTCACAATCTCGAAAACATTTCTCCCAAATGTAATGGCAATCCTAAGCCTACTCTCCATGGGCCTCATTCCCAGAGGAGAAAACTCAACTACCAAAATCCTGAACAGGCCAAAGGCAAATTCCCTTAGTTACCCTCTCTCTCTCTCTTTTTTTTTTCTTTCCCTAGGAAGCTGGCGATGTTGCAACAGCTGTTTATAATTTCAGCCCAAATCCCAAATTAGTAAGGTGAAGTATCAGAACCAGCCAGCCATTACTTCTGGCCCCTTAAAGCATCTTTAAAAAAACGTCAATGCGACATTGACACTGCTGGCGGAGGCTTTAAATAACCACCAGGTCTGACCCTGGCTCTTAAGCCCGGCAGCCCCTACGCACGCTGTGTCCCTGGCTCCCCGGGCAGCAGATAACTAGTCAACACGTCCTAGGAACCCCTTTTAGACCGCAGGCTCCGTTAGCAACAACACAACAAACAGTTGAAAGGGCTTCCGGGTGTAAGCTTCTGGCCGCTTCCAGAATTGTTGCTAAAATAAGGGGGGAGTGGGGGAAGCTGCAGGTGTTCTCAGCCCTCAGAAGAACCCGCGCCTGGGGCCACGTCAAGGCCAGGCGTGTTTGACTGGCCTACGTGGACGTCCTCAGGCTAAGAGTCACGGACTCGTCTGCAGACAGAGTGACCGGGAAGCAGAGGGGTCGTGTTCGTTTTCTTATTTGACATGTCTACCGTGTCACTGAGTTCTCTAATCCCAGGCTCTGCCCCTCCAAGTGTTTATTATTATTATTATTTTAATCCTCATCTGAGGATATTTTTCGGTTGATTTTTAGAGAGAAGTGGAAGACAGAGAAAAATCAATGTGGGAGAAACACATCGATGGGTTGCCTCCTGCACAAGCCCCCACCAAGGGCCCAGGGAGCAGCCTGCGACCAAGGTACGTGCCCTTGACTAGAATCGAACCCGGGACGCTTTATCCACTGAGCCAAACTGGTTTTGGCCCAAGTCATTATTAGTACCGTGCTTCCCCGAAAATAAGACATCCTCCAAAAATAAGACCTACTTCATGGAAACAGAATACATCCCCTGAAAATAAGACCTAGCGCATCTTTGGGAGCAAAAATTAATATCAGACACTGTCTTATCTTCGGGAAAACAGGGGGTATTGCTTCTGGTTATCATTTCGAAACTGGATGGTGCCATTTATGCTTAAAATCCCCACCTGAATGGCCAGGCGTAGAGAGCAATGTCAAGCTGATGGTGAGCACTGAGTTCCCTTGCACCAGCTGGCCATGGATTGTTGGCCAGCCTTCTTCTTGCCTCATCACATTCATGAATGTCTGCGGACACTGGGCTTCAGCCTCGTGGAACTTCATTCCCTGAATACACCAGGCACCTTGTCCCCCACGGGACATTTGGCAACATCGGGAGGCATTTTTTACTGAAATAATGATAGGGGGAGGTGTTACTGGTATTCACTGAGTAAAAGCCAGGAAAATGGCTAAGTATTGCTCTTTCCCATAATGCATTATCCAGTTCCAAACGTCAGGAGTGCCCAGTGGAGAAACCCTGGCATACACTATTATCTCTGCCTACAACACCCTTTTTTCTTCCTTCCACCCTCGTTCCTTCCTAGTCCGGTGAAATGACCTTCATCCTTCAAGCCCTGCTCAAATGTTCCCTCCCCTCCTTCTCCTCTTGCTTTAGTTTCTTTGCCCAATCCTCTCATAGTATTTCTCAGCCTCCACTAAAATACCTTTAACATTTCGCTGAATTTCTTTTTCAAAGCAGCACAGATGACAAAGGTCACTTTTCCCTTAAGAACTGGAACAATCTTTTTGAATTGCCAATTGGGTGCGTGGTAGAGGTCCAGACCACACATCCCTGCCCGCAGGTGGTCACATGGGACTTGGATGATTGTATTTTTGTCAACATCATGTGAGTGCCTTCCAGGGTACCGGGGTTCTGGGGTACCTCACACAGGAAATGCATGTTTGTATTTACAAACCCTCCACTCGCATGAGACAGTTTGTGCTGAGTGGGTTTTGCTGGAAGGAGGAGTGGAGGGAGTGTCCATCTCATCAATGTGAGCGATGTCAAAGCGAACATTAGATCTCTCCTCCCAGAAAGCCTTAGCCACTTCCCTGGGGACATACTAGATACTGCTTCCTAGTTGTGCTGGGGGCACTGTGTCAGCATCACCAGCTCCCCCTCCACCTCTGCTCCCGGAGATTCGCCTCCATCGATGTAACTTATTCTGACCTTCTTTTTTTTTTTTTTTTAAATAAATCTTTATTGTTCATATTATTACAAATGTTCCTCATTCCCCCCCCCCATTGCTCCCCTACACCAAGTTTCCATTAAATTCTCTGCCCTTTCCCCATCCCCCATTGTCCTCATCCATAGGTGCAGTTTATGTTCAGTCTCTTCCCGCTCCGCTCCACTCCCCATTTCCCCAAGAATCATCAGTCCACTCCCCTCCCATACCTCTGATTCTATTATATTCACCAGTTAATATTGTTCATCATTTTTACTTCCCTTGGTTTTTAGACTCACTTGTTGATAGTTACGTGTTTGTTCATAATTTTTATCTTTATTTTCTTCCTCTTCCTAAAGAACCCCTTTTAACAATTCATATAATTCTGGCTTGGCAGTGATGAATTCCTTTAGCTTAAATTTATTTGTGAAGCTCTTTATCTGGCCTTCGATTCTGAGTGATAGCTTTGCTGGGTAGAGTATTTTTGGCTGTAGGTTCTTGTTATTCATCACCTTGAATATTTCTTGCCATTCCCGTCTGGCCTGCATGGTTTCTGTTGAGAAATCAGCTGACAGTCGTATGGGTGTCCCTTTATAGGTAACTACCTGCTTTTGTCTTGCTGCTTTTAATATTCTCTCTTTGTCTTTAGCTCTTGGAATTTTAATTATGATGTGTCTTGGTGTGGTTCTTTTTGGATTCCTTTTGTTTGGGGTTCTGTGTGCTTCCTGGACATGTAAATCTATTTCTTTCACCAGGTGGGGGAAGTTTTCTGTCACTATTTCTTTCAATATGTTTTCGGTATTTTGCTCTCTGTCATCTTCTGGGATGCCCATAATTCTGATGTTGGTTTGCTTGAAGTTGTCCCAGAGGTTTCTTACATTATCTTCAACTTTCTGGATTCTCTTGTCTTCTTGCTTCTGTGGAGGAGTGTCCTCTGGCTCTTTGTGTTGCAAATCTTGGACTTGATTCTTACAATCTTCCATTCTGTTTTTAGGACTCTGTATAATATTATTTATTTCAGAGATTGTATTCTTTATTTCTAGTTGACCTTTTATTATTTCTTGTTGACCCTTTATTATTTCTTGTTGATCTTTTTTCATATCCTCATAGGTCTCATTTATTTTATCGGCCTTTTCTAGGAGATTGTTGAACAACCTTATAAGCGTGGTTTTGAACTCTATATCCCGTCGCTTTTTGTCCTCCATTTCTTTCGTTTGTGATCTGTTTCCTCGTTTCGACATTTTCGCTGCTTCCCTGAGTTGGTAGGTTGGGAGGATCAGCTGTGTCTATGCCAGGATATAACCTTATTCCACTAGACTTGGAAACCTGCAAAAGCCTCTCTGAGTTCAGCTTGGATGGGGCGGAGTTTCAGGGTGGAGCTTACAGCCTTGGCTTCCGGTTAGCCCCGCCCTCTGAGGTTCCTGAGTCTCAGTGTTCCTCAGTGTCCTTTGGTACTCGCTGCAAGCACCTCTGAGAGAAAGGCGCCCTGGAGCTTCGCCCGCTTCCAGACAGTGTAGTCTCTCCCCCAACAAGCCCACAACTGGGGTTCAGAGCAGTTGGAAGTGGGGTTAAGAACAGTCCGGAGCTTATGTCTCCTTCCCGCTAGGGCGGTCTCCCGGCCCAAACAACAGTCTGTCCTCTGTGCGCGTAAAGTGCGCGACTCAGGGGATCTGCTTTTCGCTCCCCTGAGCTTCTGCCTTACAGCCCAGATTCCCCCTGTATGAGGCTGGGGCCCGAGGGTCTTGCCCAGGACTGGGGTTCAGTGCAGTCAGAATTGGGGCTCAGCACATTCCTGAGCTTTTGAGTCCTTCCCGCTGGGGCAATTCAGCAGCTCAGGGAACAGTCCCTCCTCTGCGCGCAATGTGCGCGACTCCGGGGCTCAGCCTTTCGCCGCTGTTCCGCTGAGCTTCCCCTTTACAGCCCAGATTCCCTCTGTATGAGCCTGGGACCCCCGGGGTCTCGCCCAGAACTGGGGTTCAGTGCAGTCGGAGTTGGGGTTCAGCACGGTCCGGAGCTTTTATCTCCCTCCCGCTGGGGAACGCCAGCCAGGCACTCAGCCGCCCCTCCTCTCCGGCTTAGTCCTCTCCCCGCGCGCACCGCGCCTCCGTACCTCAGGCTTTTACGGCTCCTCTGGTTTTCCTTCTGGTTTTCTCTTTCCTTCTAGTTGTAGAATTTCCAGTCAGTCAACTTTCCTGTAGTTCTGGATAGTGTCCACTCTATATTTTAGTTGTATTTTTTTAAATTGTTGAGGGCGGCTGCAGTTAGGCTTTTACCTCTGCCGCCATCTTGTTGTCTCTCTTATTCTGACCTTCTTATGTTTGGCCTGGCACCTCCTTTTCCCCAACTCAATCCACACCCACTTTTGCTCAAGCAAGTCAAATGAAACGATAAGGGAGAAGAAGGTCTCTAGGTAACATCTTGGCTAAAATGTCTCCTTTCCCCTTTATTATATTTTGCTACTTGAGGCCCCATCTTGAGTACACATTCTTTGAGGACAGAGATCGAACTTCATTTATCTATACTTCAGGGATGGAGATGGTGCTGGGTACATGGTTGGTGGGCAGAGGATATTGAAGAGCTGCGCTTTCATTGTTGGAACTGATATGGAAAGAGGGTTAGTCGGGACCCTCCTCAGCTCTTGGAATTCCAGTGGGGTGTGGAGGCTGGGGGCTATGTGGAGCCTATGTTTGAATTTCATCTCTCTAATGCTGAGCATGGGGAAATGAAAAAATAAAGGGTGGTGCCCTGGCTGGAATAGCTCAGTTAGTTGAGCATCGTCCCATCCACTGAAAGATTGCTGGTTCGATTCCTGGTCAGGGCACATGCCCAGGTTGCTGGTTTAATCCCTGGTTGGGGTGCATATGAGAGGCAACCCACCAATGCTTCTCTCTCCTTCTCTTTTCCTTTCTCTCTAAAATCAATGAAAACAGGCACAGCTACTTTTCCTCTTGCAGCTCCTGCAGAGATCTTTCAGATGCAGCGAGCGTCTCTAGCGAAGGTATCGGTCCTGTCAACATTTAATCCCCTTTGCTCCATCACTGAAGGGGCATCCAATCAGTGACCATAAGCTTCTGCATTCCTTGGTCACTTGGTTCCAGGGCACATGATTTGGACAACTTTGTGGGTGGGAAGTTCAAAGGAAGAAGCTTGGGACCAACTCAATGAGGCTAGTTGTCCACTTATGATAGGCGACTTAGCGGAAAGCAGTCCTGGAAAGGCTGCTGTGGGGCCCTTCTGGATGTTGGCATGAAGACGTTCATCCTAGTGAACCCACAGTTCCCCCTGAGAGGCTCCAAGCTCATCAGGGCTGTGCAGAGTTCACCCTCTAGGCAAAGGGGTAGATTGTAGTAAAATTTAGGGTTCAGGGCTCCTGCTGGAACTGCTTCCTCTACTGTGGCAGGGTTTTGTGGGCCACTTTGAAACTCTAACCACAATATTTTTGCACTTCTAGTGGTAAAATGCTTGGTAAGTAAAGTTTAACTTAAAGACTATAAGCCTTATTAAGACACAATTGATTTGGAATTTCCCGTGACAGTAGTAAGAATAACACCACCATTAAAATACTGTTAGGCACTTTCAATAAGAAAGAACATTGATAAGCTAAGCACACAAATGTCAGGAGATGAAGGTTCACGCAGTGGGAAGGAGGGAATGGGAAGGCAGGCGACATAAGACCAAATGTCTAATCCCAGTCCTGCCAACAGTAGCTCTGAGAACTTAAATCACGATCTGTTTCCTCATCGCTCTGTGAAAACAGGATAACAGCCGTTGTCCTGCCAACAGTATAGATTTGCAAGGTGGATCTAAGGAAATAGAGGACTTGGAAAAGCTGAGGGAAGTTGAAGCAGTTGTTCAGAGAATAACAATAACATTGGAGTTATCTGAGCCAGAATGGGGAAACCAGGTAATTGTCTTGTAGCTGAGTTTTTTTCAAAGAGTGCGTCACGGTCATGGCAGATGGACATTGTCCAGGCCCTGTGCTTGGACGGGCCCTGTGTTGCTAGGCGATGGATTCAGTGACAGCGTTTCTAAGGGGCTTAGGCAGAGTGTGGGGAGGAGAAAGATGTGGCCCTGGACCATGATGGAGTGTAGATTCCCATGAGAATCCCGTAGATTTCCTGAGATCACTGGTTGGCCATTGGAGACATTCCTTTAGGACCTTTCAAGGGTGTTCATTGTGGCAGTGGGATGCACCCTGGTAGTCACATGCCATAGGGACCTCCCTGAGAGAGACCCCAAGGTTCATCACTCATGCTGGCACAGAACACAAACACTGCAGTCCATTTCTCATAAAGGGACTTAAAAGGGCTTGTGTGGACACAGTACCAACATTGGCTTTCTCAAAGGCAGGTCCAGGAGGGGCCTTCTTTACTGACCCACCCATCTTGTGTTACCCTGAAGTACGGATCCTGCCCATGAACGCCTGTCCTGTGCTTTTTGTGGGGCGATGGGATTTCCTCCTTGAACGTGGTGGACTTCCCCTCCGGAGGCTCAATGGTCATCTTCAGGAGTCCTGCTCATTTCTCAGGAGCTCAACTACAGCAAACACATTTCATAAGATGTCAAATATGCCCATGAGCAAATCTGAGGACAGTAAAAGAGTTCAGGGGAAAGGAACCTTGTGGCTTCAAGGCATAAATAGAAACCCCTTCACAAGCCTCTGTAGCAGGCCTGGCTCTGGTAAAAAAAAAAAAATAGGAGGCACCCTCAGGGGAGCAATTGAGGAAACTTTAATAAAATGACTATGTATTAAAGGGTGGGTGGAGATGAGGGACATCCACAGAAATTGGAGAAACAGGCGAGGGCTAACAATAGCTGGGCACCGTTCCCACATCTAGACCTGAGGGGTAAGAGGAGAGAGTGGTTCCTTGAGCTCAGAGAGCTGTAGGAGAGGGATGCTGAATAGGAGCCGAGATCTTGGGTGGAGACACACAACAACTCACCTCCCTGACCCAGCGCCCAGGGAGTGGGGATGCAACTACTGTGAGCCCCTATTTTCTCACCCTCTGGCCAGGCCTCCCCATTGGCTGAACCCAACAGCAAGCCAGAAGACAAGGGCAAGTGTAAAGGCTGCCTATGGAACTTCTCCGAGAGCAAACTGGAAGATACCTAGCACGCGTTTCTTGGATAAATACCCTATTGGGAAATAAAACACTCCAGCAAAAACAAACGTAGGCGTGGGAAGAACATAGCGTCACTAGGGAGGGGAGTGGAGGAGAGCACTAATCTGGCCGGCTACTCGCTGAAAAGTCTGAGTCACGCTGCCTCTTTCTCCAGGTAGTGTGCGGAGGAAGTGAGTTTATATAGGTGTGTGGTGAGCGTGAGAAGATGGTTGGAGCCCTAGTAATCAGAGCGGGGAGTGAGCAGCCATAGATGTTGTAATGTAGAAAGAGGGAGGAGATGGGGACACTGAGATTTCTCGGGACCTAGTGGAGGAAGATTAAGAGCAGAAAACCAGAATCCTGGGAATAAGTCCTGAGCCTCCCCTCTTCCCCCATGTCCAGCAGAGCCTGGGGGATGCATGCTGACAGCTGTAGGTGGAAGCATTGAAGCGAGGAGACAGGGAGGCTGTGTTTATTCCCGAGGAAAAGGGACACTAACTACTTTCAGTTAGTTTTTGTTCTTGTCTAGTTGCCAGAAAGCACATCAGTGCTTATTCGTCGCAGTGACCACGTGTCTCAAACAGACTCTGTCTCTGTTTGCTGCCTGCTCTTTAGAATGGATGTTCCCAGAGTATGGGGTGTGCTCACAAGCAAAGGGAATATTTGAAGAGACAGTGTCTAAAAATGAAGTGCAGACCTAAGCCACGTCTCAAGATAGGAATGCAGGAGAGGAGTGTGAGATAAGTAGAATAGATACAAGAGCAGAGGCAAAGGTAAAATATTTATTCTATTCCCTCCCAGGCAAGGCTAAGCCAGCTACTGAGAATATATGGACAGACAAATTACTGCTGGGGTGGAATCTAGATGCATGGAGCTGGTTCCATTTTCTGTCCTGGTACTCAAGCCATGATTGAGAAGGGACACAGGTCAAGTTCTGACCTGCTACATTGAAAAAATAGAAGTTCAAGGGAAGAATAGTAGACCAAGCCAAAAGAATTCAAATTTAAGATGTTGAGCATCTTAGAATCCTAGTTGCATATAAAATATTTTTAAGACATATGCACTGAAATATTTTCAGAGTTAAGAAAAGGATGAAGCCATCCTAATTTGTATTTGCTTGCTGGCAGTAGAATTTTCATTGTTAATGGACAATTAAAGTTGTGATACGTAAAGTGAAAGCCACTGTAATCTCTAACTACTCAATGATTTCTTTTAATTTCTTAAAAGCCAAGACCTGTTGTAGAGGAAGGAAAGAATGCAAATATATAAAAGGGGAAGCTCAAAAGCATGGCATCTGTAGTCTCTTTTCTTGATAATCATAAGTGAGGAGTTTTCTGGTGGTGTAAGGAAAGTTCTCAAGTGAGTAAACAAAATACTGAAGTCTCTAGATATACATGGAAACAAACAGAGGAAAAGAAAGGGGAAGAGATGAAGAACTGTAAGACTAAATATTGAAAATTTGAAATCCATTGAAACATTACCCATGACAAGTTCAAGATGACAAGGGAGGAAAGAGATTCAGCAAGACAAAAGGCTCAGACTTCTAGACACATTCCAGAGTGCCCAAGAGGTGCCAAGGAGAAGGGGTGATGTTCTTTAAAATAATGGATAAAAATTGTGCCAAGAAATAATATGCTGATAATCAGGAGCCTTTCTTCTTTCTGGAACTTGTCCGAGGCAACAAAGGGGGCATAGACAAGGGCAAAGACAGTGTCATCAAAGGCTAACTAACCCTTTGATGGGCAGATCCCACAGTTCCAGATGTGAAAATCATGACCTGAATGTCATCCGGAGACTTGCCCCTGGGAAGGCTGGGTTCCCTGGCAGGGGTGCACCTCAGAGGATGGTTAGAGTAGACCTTTGACTGCGGAGTTCAGGGGTCTCAGGGAGAAGAGCGTGACAAGCTTGCTGTCACAGGAAGGTTAAGGGAGATATTGAAATGGAAAGGGGGATTTATACTGTACCCGTTTCCTATTATGACTGTAACGGAAACTTAGTGGCTTAAAAACAACACACCCTTATCATCTTACAAAGTTCTGGGGCTCACTGGGATAAACTCAATGTGCTGTCAGGAAAGTGTTCCTTTCTGGAGGATCTTGGGGGTGGGTCTGTTTTCTTGCCCTTTCCTGCTTGTTGGAGATTCATGACCCTTCATCCTGACCTCTGCTTCTATTGTCATAAGTCTTTCTCCGACTCTGATACCCCCACCTTACTTTTACAAGGATTGCTGTTATGACAGTAGAACCGATTGATGATCAGAGTAATTGCCCCATCTCAAGTCCCGTAGTCCCATCTGCAATCTCCCCTTTGCCATCTAAGGTGGTATATGTATTCACAGGTTCCCGGGCACTAGGATGTGGGCAGCTTGAAGGAGGGGGAGTATTCTATCTACCCCAGTTTCCTATTGCTGCTACAACAAATTGCCATACAGGTGGTGGTTCAAATCAATACAAATGAAAATATTCTGTAGTTCCAGAGATCAGAAATAGGAAATTGTCCTCCTGGTGTCGGCAGGGATGCATTTCCTTCTGGAGGCTCCCCACATTCCTTGGTTTGTGGCCTCATTCACCTCAAAAGCCAGCAATGCTTGGTTCTGTTTTTCCCACTTCACATCACTCTGATACTGACTCTTCTATATCCCCCTTGCGATTACACTGGATGCACTCACATAATTTAGGATAATCTCCCATCTCAAGATCAACCAATTAGCAACTTTAATTCCTTCTGCAATCTTCATTTCCCTTTGCCATGTACCCTAACCTACTCATAGGTTCTGGGGATTAAGACACGGACATATTGGGGTGGTAGGGGCAGAGGAAAGAATTATTCTGTCATTCACATATACTCTCCCATTTGAACTTCAAGCCAATCCTAGAGAATGCTACCGCCTGCATCTTATAGGTAAGGAACAGAGCATGGTGATGACCTGGATTTGAACTCAGCTCTCTAGGAAATCAAAACATGGCTCTTTCCACTGCACCGCCGAGAATTGTGGATCCTGGATATGACTGAAAATATGGAGCACATATCTGAGGCTTAATGACCGGTTTAAAGAAGATGCCTCTGAAGGAACAAGGCAGGAAAGAATATTATTGAGGAATTTATGAGAAACCATGAAGCACACTAAGAGAGGAGAAAAATAATAAGGAAAATATAAAAGCTTTTCATAGACAAAATTTAAGACCAGGCAAAGGACTTGATGCTTCGTGGGCTATGCACTTTAAAAAAAAAATATATATATATATATATATATATATATATATATATATATGATTGATTTTTTACAGAGAGGAAGAGAGAGGGATAGAGAGCTAGAAATGTCGATGAGAGAGAAACATCTACCAGCTGCCTCCTGCACACTCCCTACCGGGGATGTGCCCGCAACCAATGTACATGCCCTTAACCGGAATAGAACCCGGGACCCCTCAGTCCGCAGACCGATGCTCTACCACTGAGCCAAACCGGTTTTGGCGGCTATGCACTTTTTCAATGATGTCATAGGCCAATGTGAATCCAGAGAAAAGTCTTATGATCAATGTCTGCAGATGCCTAAGCTTTGGGTTTCCTTTCTTTGTTAGTGCCGGACTGCTATTTCATTTCATGTTAATGATTTAAACATATTGTATGATGCCAGTTCCTTTTAAGAAACAAAAAAGGCATTAAAAAATATAAACCAAGCAAGATATACTAGTAATTAAGAGAGAGAATAGGAATATACACTGCTATTACATTATTAGCATGTCTACGCTCAATAGTCCAGGGAAGAAACGGGAGCCGCAGAGAGGGCAAGAGAGAGAGCTGGCCAGGTGGTTGTCAGGGTTATCAGACCACGGAGGGGCGGTTTGTAAATTAAAGACAGGAATAAGACAGACACAGGCTTGTCCCAGACACAACACAGATAGATTCAACCTTTCTGGCAACAGCAGCATTTAAAACCCAAGGACTCCATCAGAGAACAGAGGACGTCAACTCCCTGAGGACAAAGTTACTGTCTATTTTGTTCCCTGTGGGCGCTCCAGGTCTAAAGCATAAACATTTATCGGATGGTCAAGAGTGGCTTTAAAACTGTAAGCATGCAGGAAATTAGGGGCGACAAAAAGAGAAAGACAATAGAATAAACTTTAAGAGTGTAAGTGCAAAATATTGGAGAGCAAGGCAATGAGGAAGCAGAAGAGAGGCAGCTGCTGGAGAGGAGTCGTTGTTGGAGAAAAGACTCAGTTTGCGTATAGCATTGTTCTGTTGTCACAGTCTCTGCTGGGATGTTTGCTTCGGGCCCTCACCGACAGGAACACAGCCTGGCATGGCATCAGCCCCTGGTTGTACATTCACTCCAACATGAGCGTGGAAAGGACACATATTTGAAGTTTGACCTCAGTGCAGAAAGACTTGGAATCCGCCCAGCAGGGCAGTTAAGAGACCAGAGCTGCTAAGAGGGACTGCAGTTTGGGAATAGGATGCCCGTGGGAAAGAATAATTCTTCTGAATAACACAGGTTAAAAAAAGGGAAAGATTTGTATCAAGTGGAGGGGAAGCTGGATGGAGCAGAGCACAGGGTACAGAACTCCAAGTCCAAGTACCAAACGTTGCCTTGCCCTGCCCCATTTGCTCAGTGGCTAGAGCATTGGCCTGAGGCCTAAAGGGTCCATATTCATTCTGCTCAAGGACATGTGACTGGGTTGCAGACCTGATCCTGGCCTAGGTCTGGGTGTGTGCAGGAAGCAATGGATCCATGTGTCTCTCTCGCATCAAAGTTTTTCTCTCTCTTTCCCCCCTCCCTCTCTTCCACTATCTCTAAAAGTCAATGGAAGAAATATCCTCAGGTGAGGATTAACCAAAAATGTTTGTTGTGAAACAAACAAAAACTGTTGTCTTCACTTGTGTATTTGAGATGTGTACATCCAATGTCAAACCTTTCATCAGGAGCAAGCAGCGAGGATTAAATTGGAGGATGTCTAAATGCCGCAGGTCCTGGAATGACATTGTTTTGTTATAGTGCTGTTGAGATGCCAAAGGAACTTAACTCATGTGTGCATCCATTAGTTGGTCAAATCGCCTTTGTTATACCTCCCTCATATAGCTTAAAGTTGCAGAACCTACTAACATGGTGAAGTGAGGACTGACTGCAAACCCTCTGGAAATCATAAATTTTATGTGAATACTGGCCTGCCCCCTCTCACAGGGAGCCCTCAGGGGTGGGAGGCACCCCAGCAATCAGGGGAAGGTAACACCCCCATCACACCCCTGCTGCTGCCACTGCCAGCAGCACAAGCCTCAGCCGACCCTGGTTACCTGAGCCTGGGCAGTTGGACAATTACCATCTCAGGCTTGCTTGTGCCTTGGGCCTGCACTGGGTGGCTGGGAAGCCATTATCTGAGTCTTGCCTGTGCCTTGGGCCAGCCCTGAGCAGCTGGGGGGCTAAGGAGACTGTACATCACCATCTTTGAGGGCATGGCAGCAATTAGCATATTCCCTTCTTATTAGCTGTGGGTGCTGCCATTTTGTGAGGTTGTGATGGTCAATTAGCATATTCCCTCTTTATTAGACAGGATAAATCATTTATATTTGTTAGTTCTCAGTCATTACTTGCTGATTGGAGATGGACAGAGACAAAATTTGGGGATGCTCAACAAGTCCCAGGCTGTGATACTACACTGATAGGCATCTAAGAGTCTATGTGTGTTGTGTTTATGTGAGTTGCCATGCCACCAAAAACCTAGAATGAAAACAAGCACAAAAAGCACCTCTGTGAAGGTCCTAACAGGCTGAGCAAGGGAGGGATGTCAAAGTGAAGATTGTCACCTCACTGCATTATGTTCTTTAGTCATCAAAATTATTTAAGCACTTGATCACGTAACTTATATCAACAAGAGGAACTCATTTCCAGTAAAGATGAATATCATTATTTTCCAAGAGGATGCAGCAGAACAGAGGTAGAACATCGCAAAGACTGCAAGAGACCTGGCTATTTTTCATGTCTGTGTTCCCTGTTGTAGATCTGTGCACCATCAGTAGGAAGTAGTAACAGCATGAATTATTTACCTGTTCCCTGGTCTGGATTAGTAAGTTATCCAAGCTTCTCAGGCACTAAATTCTTAGAAGATGTATACTTTGCTATTTTTCTGTCTAATGGTTGTGCACATAAGGTTTAAATGTATGCAACAGTGAGGATGCTTAGAAGAAATGAATTATTGTCAATGTCTACTACCTGAAAAGCAGGAAAAATAAAAAAAGACAGAAATTCATTAATTTTTGAAACAATTTGTATAAAGGAGAACTAGATTCTCAAATTTACTTGCATAAGTATTTTCATGAAATGTAGGAAATCAGTTTTCTAATTGGTAACTTGGGCAATGCAAGTAAAATAAAGTCATAGTACCCTAACACCATTTGTTCATAAGTTTGTGCCATGCATCTGCATTGAGGGCTGCTATGTCGTGGACTGAGAATAAAATAGTGAACAAACAGAGGAGGGCCAAGAACCTGCTAGAAGGAGGAAGCTCCAAAGTGTTATTTCCCTTCCCTTGCTGTTGAATGGAATTGCCATGCCAAAAAAAGTTATTATTCAGAGCTGTTAAACTTCATGAACTTGAATGTAACTGGAAACACTGATACATAACGCAGGGACTGATTTTCAGAGAAAGTGCCCACGAGTGTCTACTAAAGAGACAAGGCACAAAGAACCAACGTCTTCTATGAGAATTGCACCATTCATGGCTTGTTTCTAAGGCCTGGGCAGGCAGAACATGCCTCAGTAAACAGCTGTCTAATCTCAATGAAGAGAAGTTAGCCAGCTTCCCACGACTTCACTGCAGGTTATTATGTGACCTCCTACCTCGAGGTCGGACACATCTTCACTCTCCTCCCCAGCAATCCAGAGAGCCTACACCTGTTACTTTTAGGGAATCTATAGAGTGTTGAAAAAAATATTACTCATGGGCTGGGGCCAAGAACTTTCTGGGCACCACTTTGGAGAATGACCTGGGCTGGACCTAACCTAACCCCTTGTATTTTATCCAGATTAAAAAATAAAGAATATCCATGAACAGCATACTTTCCCTCCCTGCTCCCTCCTACTTTCCTCTCTCCCTCCTTCATCCACTATAAGTTCCTAGTAGACACAATCAAGTTGGTTTTTCTCATCATAGCACCTAACAGAGGGCCTCCCATAGAGGCATTAATTAAATATTGAATGAAAACATGAATGAGTGAATGAATTTAGCAAATACATTGAGTGGCCAGATTATTATGATCTCTGAATGCATAATAATCTGACCAATATATATACTGGTGCATGAATTTGTGCATGGGTGGGGTCCAGCCTGGCCAGAGGGGAGGGGACATGGGCTGTTGGCCGGCCTGCCTACTGGTTGAACTCCTGGTTGAGGGGACAATTTGCATATTATCCTTTTATTATATAGGATATACACTAAGTGGCCATATTATTATGATCTTGGAACGCATAATAATCTGGCCACTCAGTATGAAGAGCCTACCCTGCATAAAGGATGGCGCTAGGTTCTGGAGGTGAAGATGGAAAGGGAGGCAGTTCAAGGATGAAGTAAGAGTCCTGTGTTAGTGAGGTCTATGTCCTTCTATTTAGCCAGTATTTGACCTTGGAATTCAGCCTCTATACATCAGAAATGCCAGGTTTGCTTTCTCTTCTACCACATTTAGCTGTGTGAGTTCAGGGAAAGGACTGAATTCTACTTGCTTCTGAAATGGAATCGCTCCTACCCATCCTGTCAGGGTTGCTGTGAGGATCAGTTGATGGAATGTGTGTGATTCCCTCTGTAAATGATTAGGCAATTAAGCTACTTTGTTCTAAATAACACAACACTTACTTTTCTTTTCAAAAAACATATTTTATTGATTTTTTACAGTGAGGAAAGGAGAGGAATAGAAAGTTAGAAACTTCGATGAGAGAAAAACACCAATCAGCTGCCTCCTGCACACCCCCCACTGTGGATGTGCTCACAACCAAGGTACATGCCCCTGATTGGAATCAAACCTGGGACCCTTGAGTCCGCAGGCTGACACTCTATCTACTGAGCGAAACTGGTTTCAGCAACATTTACTTTTTAAAATATATTTTTATTGATTTCAGAGAGGAAGGAAGAGGGAGGGGGAGAGAGAGAAAGAGAGAGAGAGATAGAGAGAGAGAGAGAGAGAGAGAGAGAGAGAGAGAGAGAGAGACATCACTGTGAGAGAGAATCATTGATTGGCTGCCTCCTGCATGCCCCACACTGGGGAGGAGTTACAACGTTTAAAAACACTAATAATTGTAAAAGTAAAGTGATTGTACCTGGATGGAAGCTCAACTGAGATATCATGCACGTGACTCCCACTGTGAAAGTTAGAGCAGCGCTGGAAACCCACCTTGCAGTCGTCACTGGAAACTGATTCAGAAGCGTTGGGTGGCTTGCCCAAGGTCACACAGCTGATAAGGAGCTCAGAAGGGATGGAAAGATTTCTTCTTTCATTGGAGTCAGTGTCTATTCCACATTCATTCCAGTCAATGAACGTAGAAACATACTAGCTAAAATATGAAAGCATTTTGCCATTTTCCTACCATTTCATTTTTATTTATTTTTTTTTAAATATATTTTATTGATATTTTACAGAGAGGAAGGGAGAGAGATAGAGAGCTAGAAACGTCGATGAGAGAGAAACATCAACCAGTTGCCTCTTGCACACCCCCTACTGGGGATGTGCCTGCAACCAATGCACATGCCCTTGACCGGAATCGAACCCGGGACCTTTCAGTCCGCAGACCAACGCTCTACCGCTGAGCTAAACCGGCTTCGGCCCATTTCATTTTAAAAAAATATATTTTATTGATTTTTTTAGAGCGGAAGAGAGAGGGATAGAGAGTTATAAACATCGATGAGAGAGAATCATCCATCAGCTGCCTCTTGCACACCCCCCACTGGGGATGTACTCCCAACCAAGGTATATGCCCTTGACTGTAATCGAACCTGGGACCTTTCAGTCCACAGGCCGATGCTTTATCCACTGAGCCAAACCAGTTCCGGCCATTTCATTTTTTTTTATATCCCTCTGATGCAAAGCTTTTATATAAACTCATCGTTTTTATTAATAGGCAAAAAGGCTTACTTCTCTCCCAATTTACACCTGGTGATGTTCTTGAGACCATTTAAGGCAATGTAGTAAAGGTGTACTTTACCTCTTATCTGGGAAGTGTGACCAGTGCAAATGTCAGTTCTCATAAGAAGGAATTGAAAACACACACACACACACACACACACACACACACACACACACACACACACACATGCACGCACGCACGCACGCACGATTCGGTAGGTTTAGTTGCTGCTCAAATGTCAGCTTCCTCCTCTGAACTCCCCAGCATTTTATCTGAACTTCCATGATGGCTCTTTTCCATGTTTCCATCCTCTGCAAATATTTGTAGAATGAATGAACAATTTCCTTACCGTTTCCAAACACAGGAAGCCCGTATCTTATAGCCGAATAGTTACTGCTTGATATCTGATCCTGCATACTATTAGCCAAGCTGCTAGCTGAGTGATAAAGTTCCTCGGAACCCCACCCCTGGAGAATTTACGTCTTTGCATGAACCCAAAAGGAGTAGGAGTTTAATGAAATTGGTAGATGATTTAAAAAAATGAACGTCCGCCCCACTAGAACTTTATACATGGCTGACCTGGCCACACACCATAACATGCTGGGGTTGGGGTTGGGGTAGGTTCCAGAAAAAGCCAGCTGTGGGCAAATATTCATCCAAGAATACCCTACTGCTCCATTCATTGGCCCTGTCCCCTGAACTTCTCTTTGCTTCTCCAACCCCAATGTTTCACTCTGACTTCTATCTGCTCCTAACCTTCTCAGGTATGACACTTGCTCTGTCCTCCCTATCTGACCTTTGCTTCCATATTTATTCTGTTTGATGTGTCCCAATGCAGAGGGAATATGGAGGAGTTTTCCTTGGAAAATTCCAGACTCACCTACCCTGGTGCTTCTTCCTGCTGTTCAACTATTGTTTCTTATTTGTTCTCTTGCTTCATCTAGCTAACTCATTGATAGCACAACTCTGTGTATTGGCAATAATATCAAAAGAATCAAGGTACTCAGCAAAAAAAGGACTCCTGGCGTGTTATATTATTTCCAAGGGCATAAAACAGTGATGGTCTGGCTCTTATTTTTTTAAAAAAAATTTTTATTGATTTTTTACAGGGAGGAAGTGAGAGGGACAGAGAATCAAAAACATTGGTGAGAGAGAAACATCGATCAGCTGCCTCCTGCACACCTCCTACTGAGGATGTGCTCACAACCAAGGTACATGCCCTTGACCGGATTCGAACCTGGCTGACGCTCTATCCACTGAGCCAAACAAGTTAGGGCCTGGCTCTTATTTTTAACTTGTACCTGAAGAATCTCACATTGCCGTTTTGTAGACATAACTCTATTTTTTTAATCTCAACTGTGAGAATGGTTTTTGTCTTAGTAACCTCCATATAAATGGCTCCTTATCCCATGAGCCTCACCCTGCTGTCCTCTCAAAGAGAGATTGATAACTCTCTGCCTTGTTGACATGCTGACAGTGGGGGTGTACCAACAAAGAGAAGCAATCTAACAGATTTCTAACGAAGACTAAGAATGCATTTTAACACATGAAACTGAAAGAAAACTCCAAAGCATTTTCAACAGCTTGACTTTTACCCTCTACCCTCCAGAATAAGGATTTGTGCCCTTGATCCTTACCTATTCTTAGGGACTGGGAAGGCAAATGGGACACTTGTCACCCCATGTATTAGGATTCTCCAGAGAAAGAAAACCAGTAAGGACTGTGTATTTACACATACTGTGTGTGTGTTCATATATGGATTGGAGTATTAAAGGATCAGGTTCTTGGGGGAATAAGTGTCTTTGGAAAAAGTTAGTTTAAGATTCTCCCCAAAAGACAGTTAATGTAGACGTTTAGAATCCTAGGGAATGATCAAGAAAACTGGTTTATCTTGGATGGTAGACCAGGAAGTTGCATATATGTAAAGTTGGATATTCTATATGTGCTCTTTTGGGGTGTTTTATAACTGAAGTTGGTGTTTGGTTTCACCTGATTGAATTTTTTCCCCAACCTAAAACGATTGCCGTCATACTGTCTGGCATGGAAACTGAGATTAGGATTTTCCATCTGCTAGTATGCTGGAGAAACTCCTCGATTACCCTCTTAGTGTTCTTGTGAATATTCCTTCAACTTCCTGTAAGGGAAAGGGAAGTGCCTTCTCTTCAGACCTGTGTCCTTTTCTGGACTCTTACCAAGTTCAAAGGGATGTCAACTCTTATAAAATTAACTTATGGTTAAGATAAATAATTCTGCCCTTAACTGGTCTCATGAGCTGTCATGAAATATAGTCTTAAACACAGCTCAGAAATTCTACATTGATTATTCATCATGAAGTCTTTGTTCCATAGTCCTGCATTCATCACACCTTTCCAGAACATTCTGCCAACATCCAATTCAAGTGATTCCTGATTCTTCCCAAAAATGAAGGCTTCCTGTTTCCCTTCAGAGGGAAGGAACATGGGGGTCAAAGCCCTGGAGTTTTTAGCTAAAATTTCACCTTTCTTATGCCATCCGGCTTTCCCATGATTCCTCCTTCCTCTATACCTCCAAATACCAACTTCCTGACCATCTCCTCTTCTTCACTGAGCTTGGGCACTTGGCTCACTCTCTCTCTTTCTACCCAAAGTTCTGCCATCATTCTGGATGATCCCACTATCCTGGCTCCTTACTCACATATATCCCTAAGGTTCTTAGTGGTGTGTCAGGGTTATATAAAGCTGCTAGAAAAAAAAGAAAGAAAATATAACATATATCTGGAGTCAAAATATTATTTGAATAAATATGCACATTAAAATAAATACATGCAGAGTATGTATAAAGTAGAATGCCACTGTGTTTTTTTTAATTTAATAAATCTTTATTGTTCATATTATTACAATTATTTCTCCCCCCCATAGCTCTCCTCCACCCAGTTCCCACTCCACCCTCTGCCCTTACCTCCCCCCGCCCCACTGTCCTCATCCATAGGTATACGATTTTTGTCCAGTCTCTTCCTGTAACCCCCACAGTCCTTTTCCCCTGAGAATTATCAATCCACTCCCATTCTATGCCCCTGATTCCATTATATTCACCAGTTTATTCTGTTCCTTAGATTTTTAATTCACTTGGTTTTTAGATTCACTTGTTGATAGATATGTATTTGTTGTTCATAATTTTTATCTTTACTTTTTTCTTCTTCTTCCTCTTCTTAAAGAATACATTTCAGCATTTCATATACTACTGGTTTGGTGGTGATGAACTCCTTTAACTTTTTCTTATCTGTGAAGCTCTTTATCTGGCCTTCAATTCTGAATGATAGCTTTGCTGGGTAGAATAATCTTGGTTGTAGGTTCTTGCTATTCATCACTTTGAAAATTTCTTGGGTTCCCATCTGGCCTGCATAGTTTCTGTTATGTGGACTTTTTAAAGACAAAGTGGTAGAGATGGGCTACTTAAGAGTATGCCCCAGAAATCTAGGGCTGAATAGTTACTGTGCTCTGAATAGTTACTGTGCTCTGGGGGGGGGGGGGGGGGCACATCCCATGGATCTTATTTATCATCCAGAATTTGTTAAGCTCTGAAGTTTTATTTCCAAATGGTATAGTTTACAAGCTTGCTTGCAGGAAAAAAGAATACAGCATCTCATTGTTTAAATGCACATTTCTTTTGATTTCTAATGAGATTGAATTTTTCTTTGTGTTTGTTGCTCATTTTGTGTGTGCTTATTTTACTACTGAGGAGTTCATTTCTTATAGTTGACCGGTATTTTCACCAACAAAAATGTTTTACTTACTTTTTTAAGTTTGTTTCTATAAGTCATTAAAAATGATCAGATTGTTTTTAATTCCTCTGACTGAACTTAAAAAAATTATTTGAAAAACTGTGGAGTTTAGAATCATGTGCATTAAAAAAAATCACTCCTTTAACACTGAACTGTATCTTATTTTGTAGGCCTTGTCTGATAATTTACCTGTGGCTAGTTCTTCTGAAATGAACCCTTTTCCTGTCTCTGGTAGTTATAAATATTATCTAGGGTGTTGTGAACATTTTAAAAGCCATTTTCATTGATATTTATAGTCAAAATATAATATTCCCCTAGAGAAGGTTTCTATCTAAGGCTTCATTTTTTATGACTAAAATGAAAGATGTAGTTAATGATATGTATAGCATCACTCCAGACCTTGTTGGAACTACCAGGAACTTTGAAAAAATCCAAGCAAATAAATCCAAAATAGACTCTGACCCAAAGCACTCAGGCAGCGACTTCTCCCAGTTTCCCCAGATGTCAAAGCAGCAGGTCATTCTGGATTTTAATTTTAGGCCTAATATCCAGGATCTTAATCTGAGGACCTCCCACGCAGCCTTCCCACCGCATCTGGGTTCTCGCTGAGGAGGGCTGTCTCCTGGCCTTGTACTTGACCGTTTGCTGGAGGCTTACCAAAGCAGCGTTCCATGTAAACAGATCTTTCACTGCTCACAGAACCCCTCTTCAGGAGGAAAGCAGCCAAATGGCAGACAAGGGGCTGGACTCAGAAGCCCTGGCCCTCTTTGGACACTGGAACTTTGTTTCGGGTAAAGCCCATCTGTCTGGCTCCCTCTACGCTTTCTCAGGGGCCCTCTCAGTCCTCAAGCCAATAGATCCATAGTGGGCCCCACCCAGGGGTCTGCCCAGCGTTCCCAGATGTGCCAGAGTCCAGAGGTGGTCGGGGTTGCTAGCTGGCATCCCTGCCCACCAGCCCTGTGTGTTCATGAGTAAACCGTGGTGAGAATCCGGGAGAGTGGCAGCTCCTTGTCTCTGGAGCTATTTCTGTTTATGCAGCCCAGGCATTTCTGGTTGAACGCTGTGGCTTGCAGCACTCGCGCAGGATCTGGAGGCCATCTGGAGTTCAAAGGCACCCGCAGACCTCAGCACAGCAGAGCTGGGGCAGCTCCTAGCCGTACAAAGGTCACTGGCATGCACATCTGTTTCAGAGGCTTGGTGGTGTCTCGGTGGAGTTTCTGGCTGAGAAGTCGCTGAAGAACATCCACGTCTGCCGCATTTTGAGCAAGCCCACACCCAGCCGAGTTTGGATAGGTTCTGGGAAGCCCCTTAGTATAGTGTGTGGAGTGTCTAGAAAGGGGTCTGTCAAAGGTCAGGAAATGAGGGCACCCTCTTCTCAGCATTCAGATGGCAAGGATGTGGCTCTCCTGCCTGCACAGGATGCAGATGGTATATCTGGATGCAGTGACCCCAGAGTCTGTGTCTCCTTTCCCCGTCATACTCCTTTATTTGGATCAAACTACAGAAATTAATTTCTCATGGTTCTGAAGGCTGGTAGTTCAAGATCAAAGTGTCATTTGTTTTGGTTTGTTTTTTTAAATTTTTGTGTTCAGATGTTTTTATTTATTATTTATTCTTTTTCTTAAATTTAAAACAATTATACTTTGCATCCAATATGATTTTGTATCAATTTCAGAGGCACTTCAAAGTGTTCTACCCGGTATTCTCAGCACCCACCTGGCCCCATACATAGTCACCGTACTATGACTGATCCAGTTTTCAGGAGCCAATTTCATGTGATAATTAACTTTGGAATTCTTGAACCAAAGATAAAAAGATACATTCAGTTCTATTTCTTACATAGTAAGCCCCCATCCATCACTTCCCTCCCTTTGTATTTTTCTCCTAGGCTCTATCTCCTCACCTCCTCTTACTGTTCTTCCTTCTCTGCTTCCTATCTCGGCTTCCTCCCTCTCCCACTCCTCCCTCTCCTTCCCTTTCCCCTTCCCTCTGCTCTAGCCCCACTGAGCTTGAGCTAAGGTTGGCACAAGATTGTGGAATCTAGACTTTGCCTCCTTCTTGATCAGGGTCCAGAGGTGCCTCATGACTGAGAGGCCAGGGTGCTTGCCTCCGAGAATCATGGGTCTGGACCCTGACACAGTTCCTCTGGCAACTCCACTAAATCATCTCCCCAGGGAGGAGCTGGGAAGAAATCACAGGGGAGTCCCACCAGGGGTCACAGAAGTGCACGGAATCTGGAGAGAATCCAACAACCTGTGATCTCTCGTCCTTCCTTTCCACTTGTGAGTCCTTGGGCAGCCTACCTGCCCTCTGCATGCCTTGGAGTTCTGTCTGCAAAAATGAAAATGCTGGACTCATCAGTGCCTTTATCTTTCTGTCCCCTTGTTAAGACACTGCCATACAATTATAGGCATTATTCCCTCAAGCACATGTTGTCCTCATTGATGAAGAAACGGGTTTATAATGGAAGTGGCCCTTGAAGACATTTCCAAGCCGAGAGAGGGGAGCAATGTCTGCTGTGTCTCCCCCTGGAGCGATGGATCTCTGATTTCAGCCTGCCTCCTCCCCAGCCACCCAAGTCTCTGGCTCCCTCACAGGAGCCTGTTTCTCACAGACACGCCCACTGGCTCCAGGAAATGCTGAGCTCTTTCTTCAGTGTGTGTGTGGGGGGGTGGGGGTGGGGGGGATATAATCTTCCCTTTAGAAACGCAGAATCAGATTTGTAGTTAACATACTGAATGCTCACTAGACAAACAAACAACAAAGCCAGTATTTCTGAATACAGGCTTCTGAATATACTTGGGAGCCAAGTTCAGATGCGCTAAACTCTTGCTCTAGGTTGCTCAGGGGCTAAATTTCTAGATTGAATGGGCTCATCAGATACCCTCAGAAGACTCACTCCAATTTTTACAATAAGAGTTCTGACAGTCCCTAAAGCTGGCTCTGTGATGGAAACCTGGCCAGCGCTGAGGCATCGGGGGGAGGGGCAGCTCCAAGAGAGTCCTCTGTTTTTTCACTCCCTACTCTATGCCCTCAGACCAGAGTCTGGTCCCCTCCCTCACAGGAGATGAGTGAACAGCATCCACCTGTCTGTTCTGCCACCAGGGAAGCCTCTGGGGATGGAACACCAACTTCAGGAATTCATTTGGGGAAAGCATCCGTGCTTGGTTGGTTTGTTGCCTTGTCATCAGACTTGGTTGGTGTCCCTGTTCATTACTGAGAGTTCCCATGGCCCTGGCATGAGCCAGACCCAAGTGAGAGGGATCTGGTACAGCCCTGGCCTTGGCCTTGGCCCTTGCTCTCCTTGGTGGTGAGGGGCTGTCAAGCTCTGTGGCCACAGAGGTGGGCTCAGAGCCAATTCCCACTTGGGGAAAAGGGAATAAAAAGTTAAGGCAGATGCCTTGTACTAGAAAATGCATTGCTGTCTCTAGTGAGGAAAGTTCTCTCTGAAGAAGTAAGAGATAGAAAACAGATGCTGCTCCTGAGATGCTCAGCACTAAATGAGCCAGTCTAGTCTCTTCCTCAGAAAGGACTCCAATTCCAAAGTGTTTGCTTGATGATGCCTGGAGAGCATTGGCGATGGACACCTTTTTTCCTTAATCCTCACTCAAGGATATGTTTTCATTGATTTTTAGAGAGGGGGGGGGGAAGAGATAGAGAGAAAGAGAGAAACATTAACATGAGAGAGAAACATTAATTGGTTCTCTCCTGTACATGCTCTGACTAGAGATTGTACCCGCAACCTAGGTATGTGCCTTGATCAGAAATTGAACCCACCACCTTTTTGGTGTATGGGAGGATGCTTCAACCCACTTAACCACCCAGCCAAGGTGGTGACAGACACCTTTAAAAAATATATATAATTGAGTTTTCACAGAGAAGAAGAGAGAGGGATATAAAGC
Organism: Vespertilio murinus; assembly: GCA_963924515.1. Lineage (NCBI taxonomy): Eukaryota > Metazoa > Chordata > Mammalia > Chiroptera > Vespertilionidae > Vespertilio > Vespertilio murinus. Next base: position 25,087,187 of record OZ004718.1, on the reverse strand, counting down.
TAGAAACATCAATGAGAGAGAGAGATTGATCAGCTGCCTCTTGCACACCCTCTACTGGGAATGTGCCCGCAACCAAGGCACATGCCCTTGATGGAATTGGACCTGGGACCTTTCAGTCCGCAGGCCCACGCTCTATCCACTGAGTCAAACCGGTTTCAGCAACAGACACATTTGATGTTCGCACCCCTGTGGCCCTTTACAAATTATGCTCTTCACAAATTATTACACAAGATTAATGAAGATAACCTTTACTCTTGTCATTATCCCTGGCCATCTTTGGGATGGGATGGGGTTATTTTCCCATTTCTCTTCTGACTGTTCCCCAAACCTTTGAAGTTCCATTGATAAATCCTGCTTTCCTTTCATGGGTGGGAGAAAAAGGCTATGTGACTGTTTGAGTAGATGCTCCGTACCAGTGTGAGCGGTGGGACACCATCCAGAGCTTGATCTTTCTGGTGCTAGCCTGGCTTGGGACCTCAGGAATGTGGAAGGGTGTTAGACAGAAACGTTCTAATTTGGGTCCTGGGTTGTAAATCCGGTGAATGACCCTAAGTGCATTTCCAGTCTAACATGGAAATGAAAGTGACCGTGGGGCATATCCGTGGGTGCTAATGTGCGCAACAATGTCAACTATTCGGAAAACCAATGCTGGGAACATTTGGGATGTAACAAGGTCCCCTAAAGCCACATTTCTCTGATGCTTTCGCTGTCATTTGAGTAACTTCCTGCCGCTGCTGTCACCCAGCCCGTGAGAGGTCATTCTTCAAAGGCGATGCTTCTGGGAACCTCACCCATGCCCCCGAGTGACTCCTCCCCGACGTGTCCGGGGCCAGGTGGTCAGATGGCCACTTTACTACAGTGTGTGGAAATATCAGGTTATAACCACCCTCATGAGTAATGGCATGTCTGGACTTACTGCTCACCTCAGCTCTGGTTGCCACAGCGATAGCTTCAACCTCATCTCCATTTCAACTTCCTATTTCACACTGTCAACCACCCCTTCCAGTAACCTTCCTCACCTCCCAAGCTAGCAGTCTCTCTCATGCTCTGCCCCGCAACACCCTCCTGCATTCCTGAGGTTCCAAGCCAGGCTAGTACCAGAAAGATCAAGCTTTGGATGGTGTCCCACCTCTCACACTGGTACAGAGAATCTGCTCAAAGACACTTCCATCTCTAGCCATCACAGACACATAAGACTCTTTCTAGATGCTGTTTCCATGCAAGACAGGGCTCCCCCACATGCAGTCATTCTGGGCTTGGCAGTCTCTTAGTCCCCAGACCTAGACTTTTCCTTTTGAGATAAAGACCCCAGGGGGGACTGGCTAAGAAATATGCCCCCAAGCTGTTCTTTATTTGAACTATCATCCTTCTCTTTCAGAGAACTTTGCAAACTTTTGCCCACAATTTTCCAAGTCTTTATACATTACCCACTACACAAGTCCCAAGCTTTTGTGAATGGCACAGACTTCATACTTCCATGAATATGATATTGAATACAAATATGTGTAGACTAGTATATAAAACTTAATTTAAATTAAATTAAGATAGATACAGATACACACACACGTGTGTGTATAAATATATAGCCATATGTTTATATATATATGTGTGTGTGTGTGTGTGTGTATGCATTTATATGTATGTATCTAAATGTATATTTACATGGCATATATACATATAAACAGATATGTAAACCACTGTTTAAGTGTATATTTATAAACCACCCACAGCTGAGAGAAGAGGATTATGGGAGCTCCAACAAGAAAGAGCCATGGCCAGTACAAGTCCAGAACCTTTTTGCAGTTCCTTGACCTAGTTGAAACTATTGAAAGCTACAAACCACCTTGTCAGAAAAATAAGCATACATGTGTTTGCCTATAATTGCAGGAGGCTTACCAATGTCCTACAGTCAGCCATGGGCTCTAGGTTAAAGACACCTGTTCAGACCCCATCTCTTTCCTTCTCTCACCCCCTCATTGTACAGAGCGGAAACGGAGGAACAGGTAGGCAAATCTCACAGACAGCATGAGACAGAGTTTCAACTGAGACAAACATCTTCTGACACCTAGTCCACAGCTTGGTTTAGATGCCATGGCCATGAGAACACCCTTGGTTTAATCTTACTTGACACACAGAAAAGAAATGAGATCATTGTGCAAACGAGCAGTGTGAGAAATCTCCCCACGTAATATTCTAGGGGAAAATGGGCCACAGAGTTGTTGGATGATAGCTTGTAGAATATGTCTATGGATCTGAGTCAAGTTAGCGATCACCCGAGAACCAGAACCAATAGGATATACATATATAAAGAGATTTATTTTGAGGAGTCTGGCACGTCCAAAATCTGCGAGGTGAACTGGAAGGCTGGAGATCTAGGGAAGAGCCAGTGATGCAGTTCAAGGCTGAAAGCTGCATGCCATGAATTCCTTCTTGCTCAGAGGAAATCAGTTCTTGCTATATTAAGGCCTTCAGCTGATTGGATGTGGCCCGCCCATATTGGAGAGGGAGAGCAATCTGCTGTATTCATCCACCAATTTAAATGCTCATTTTATAAAAAAAAAAAACATAAAAACAAACCCAACAACCCACCCTCTCAGTTAATACATAAAATAAATCATCACAGTCTTATCTGGCTCTTTCTATGAGCTTTTCAGACTTAAGTCAGAAGCCACTGGATGTATTTGCACCTAGAAGAGCACTTTCTGGGATGAGAAGATGCATTTGTATCATCCTTTGATGATAAAAACAGAAATGTGGAATTTCTGATACCATCAACTAACTCCCTAATGAACTGTGTTGTGTGTATAATTGTAGCAAGGTTATACTGAAGTCATCCATTTAAAACATAAATGATATTAAATTTGAAAATTTCTTTGGGTTCTAGAAAATGTCCAGAATTTCAGTGTCCTAAACCTCGGATCCTTCATTATTTTTTTTTTTAAGAGAAACATATATTGGTTACCTTGCCATTGGCCAGGAATTGTGTTAGCAATTGAGGAAATGGGAAAGTTCTTATGCCAAGAAGCTGTGGTTTAATGGGAGGACAAGACAAGAAAAATCCTCTCCAGTTAATACTCTGAAAAAGGTGCAGAGTATGCAAATGGAAGCACATTCCCAAGGATACCTCCCCTATCACAATGCATTCCCTCATCATGACTGCAAAGCTTTGCTTCCAAGGTAGAGAGAGAAGGCCCCCACTGGCTGACTTAGTTAACCTTCTGTAACTCACACCATCACACATCCTTTAACTCCAGAATCTGCTTTCCTTCCACTTGTTTTTTCGCCACAAACCGGTTTCAGTATTTTCCAGATGCAGCGTAGACTGGGCAATGAGGAGATGGGGGTCCAGACTTTATCACTTCATCTGGAGAGGGGCCCATGGATTGACTGGGGTCCCAAGAAGCACAGCCTCTGGCATCTTCATAAACAGAAGCCCCTGAAAGGGAGGCAGCTGGGTAGATGCTGGAGTTTTGGAATAAGGGTTCCATGAACAAGGTCGCCGCGTCGTAGTGTTATGTTAGCAATTATCACAGAGGAAGTCCGTCTGGGATTAGGCCCAGATTTTCCAAAGCTGGACTTGTAAACACAGTGGAAGTAGACCTTCCTGTTAGCGACAGAAAGATTGACGTCTGACGGTGGCCTTTTGTGCGGCACCGGCGGGCCCGATTGTGTCAACGCCTGACCCCAGCGGCAGGTGGATTAGATTATGGGGTTCGGGGTTTCAATGCTGGTTCACTGAGAGCCAACTTTCAACCATTGGTCCAACAATTTCATCTCTGATACCTTCATGCTGTGCTGGCCCTATGGTCTCTGCAGCTGAGGGCAAGATTCTTGACAGCGTTGACTATTTAAAATTGAAGACAGAGCCCAGCCAGCGTGGCTCCGTGGTTGAACATTGACTTGTGAAATAGAGGGTCACAGTTTGATTCCTGGTCAGGGCACATGCCTGGGTTGTGGGCTGGATCCCCACTGTGGGGTGTGCGAGAGACAGCCAATCAATGATTCTCATCATTGATGTTTCTATCTTTCTCTCCCTCTCCCTTCCTCTCTGAAGTCAAGAAAACCATTAAACACAATCAAAAAACAAAAACAAAAACAAAAACAAAAACCCCACAAAAACCCTGAAGTTGGAGAGTGTAGCACGGCTGGTTAGGGAAAGCCCAGTGTTGTCATCCTAAATATAAAAGTTCTTGTGAAACCCATTATACTTTTGTTCCAAAAGAGACTATACTCCAGTTCAGAATTTTAAAATTAAGCAATGGGTGTATTCTCTGAATATTGGGATAAGAGAGTACATATTTATTATAATTTTTTAAACTCAGAACAGAATGAACCGAACCTTATTCTGTCTAAAAAATATAGTTTCTTCATTTCAAGTGAGATCTAATATCTGGAACAGTTCAAAGTGGTGAGAAGCTTCATGTTGTTTACTTCTTAGCCAATAAAGTAAGACATGATTAGAAAACAACCACACTGCCCAGAAGAGAGAGAAATGGGAAAGATGTCCAAGTAGGTCAATTCCAAAAGATAGTTTGACCTTACCTTGCTAACTTGTTCTAGATCACAAAGGGAAAGATAAAATCATTTATAAAAATATTTACCACAGTCATATTAATTATATCAGTGTTTGATGTCGCTCAGTGCACTATAAAAGAAACACCCAGATGTCATTTTATTTCAAGCTGGCTGGTGATGTACAAAGCCAGATCTTACAGACATTCTGGAAGAGTTTAGCAATGTACAAACATTGGTTACAATTAGTCAAGTCTTTCAAAATATTGTGGGATAAACTTGCAGACAAATGGTGAAACATGAGGTTTATGATGAAGTAGAGACTGATTTGAAGACAGTCATGATTCTCGTGTAAACATCATTACTTCTAATAGTATTTTGGAAATCAGTGAGATTCATAATAATTTCAAAGCCCCATGGACGTGCCCTTTTGCTGGGTGAAGTAAACAATAATATGGGCCATTATTTGTAATCGTGTTGAAACAGGACTCAGTGATGATTACATTGGCAGCTCATTCTTGGGAGTCTCTTATTGCTGCAAGAGACAAGAAAAGGGGTGACACCAGAATGGGCAATTTTTCACTAGCAGTGAGTCTCATGAACGTCCAGGAAGTGATTGGCTTTCTCCAACACCAACACTAAGCTGCATCTCAGTGGCCTGGCTATTGTGATTTGCATCTAAAATATTTTTGTGGGTCTGAGCTTACAAATGACCAAAACAGGAATAGTAGATATACATAAGAATATGGTATATTTTCTATAAGTTCTAATAGTATAGAAATCTAGAACAGTTCTTCAGACTTCCCTGCATGTACCCTCAACTTCTTTTAATCTCATTGACTCCTTCCCTCAATTTAGATGTTTATGGTCTTTGTAAAAGCTTCATTTAATACAGTTTATCTTATCTATTATTTTTTAATTTCTATTAAATATCTAAAAGATTTGTGTACCTTTGTTATATGTATTTCCTTTTCTGTATCATTTTGAATTCACCAAAATCATCTTCGCATTAATTTTCTTGCTCAAGTTATCAAAGACTTACTAATTTCCAAATGCCTACAAGACTTCTATAAACTTTAAGAAGATCATCTCATAGATAAAGAGAATGAAAAGGTTCTGTAAGCAGAGGACTCTGATAGGAGTTTTTTAAAAGGTGGCGACTTCAGCCCTACCCAGTTTGGCTCAGTGGATGGAGCTTCGGTCTGGGGACTCAAGGGTCCCAAGTTTGATTTTGGTCAAGGGCACATACCTTGGTTGCAGCCTCCTTCCCAGCCTGGGCCCTGGTTGGGGCTTGTGCAGGAGGCAAACAATTAATGTGTTTCTCTCACATTGATATTTCTTTCTCTCTTTCCCTCTCTCTTCCACTCTCTAAAAATCAATGGAAAAATATCCTTGGGTGAGGATTAAAAATTTTTTTAAAAAAAAATGTGGTGAGGTTTGCCTGGCCAATGTGGCTCAGTAGTTGAGCATTGAGATATGAACCAAGGGATCACTGGTTTGATTCCAGGTCAGGGCACATGCCCAGGGTTGTGGGCTCAATCTCCAGTGTGGGGCATGCAGGAGACAGCTGGTCCATGATTCTTCTCATTGATGTTTCTGTCTCTTTCTCCCTTTCCCTTTCTCTCTCTGAAATCAATAAGAACATATTTTTTCAAAAAGGGTAGTGAGATTCCAACAAGATGGAAAACAGGTTAACTGGCATTTCTATCTGGGCAAGGTGGGATGAGCTGGTTAGAGAAGCAGTGGAGTGAGGTCAAGAGAGGGAGTTTAGAACACACCTGCCAGTGGGCAACATATGTGAGGTTGGAGACAGCACAGCCAAAGAGTTGGCAGAGAATGATGGCCATGTCATGTGATTGCTCTTCTGGGACATGCTCATGTTTTGCATAAAGTTAAACACCACACCGTTCTTATGATTGGATTTCTTGTAGAAAAGAGAGAAAGGATAGAATTTCAGATCTGAGAATGGCATGGTACAGACCCAATGAGGCTCCAGGAACTCGGGGAAGGAGGTAGAGGGAAATCCAAGAAATAACAAATGAAATTGTGGGGAGAACTTTGCGGGTCCTTAAGCCCCTGCCAGGTCTGAATCCTCAACCTCTGAGGACTGAGCATGCAGGCTTACATAGGGATACAGATATGGAGTGAAAAATTATACAGAGGGGGCACTGATGTTCAATTATATTGCAACAAAAGCCATGGATAGAATATGAAGCTTTTTGTGAACTCCAGATTGAAAAGGAAAGTGGATTTGCTTTGCTGAAAAGGGCCTAGAAGTACTGGAAGTACTGGAAGTAATTTGTGGTGACCGCGTAAACAAGGTAAGATGAAAGGATCTCATCTTTCAAACAATAAACATTGCAAAAAAGGGAGGCATTTGACTTGGTTGAAAGTGATTGTCATAGATTCATAGACTGCATCAAAGCAGTTTAGATACAAGACCAGGCAGAATATTATGGTTAAGATCTGTTTGTATAAATTTGCATGTGTGTGTGTGTGTGTGTGTGTGTGTGTGTGTGTGTGTCTACAGAGAAACAGTAACTGCAAATGAAGAGCCATGGAAATAAATATCTTGACCACGTTCCAGCCCACCTCTCATCTCTTGCTGTCTTCTCCATTGGCCAGACTTGACGAAGTCTGGGGACAAAGTATATCTTAGGAGAGGCTGACAAATAAAAGAATGAAAAACATAGAAAATAATTGAATGTATCATCATGGTACCTTGGCTGAGATTATTAGGCATGATAATACTACTGTTTCTACATACAACCATGAATCTTCAAATTAAGCTTGTAGGTTGAGTCTTTTGAGTCTAGGACTTTATCTGATCCAACTGTCTATTCCCAATGTCCAGCATGAGGCCTAGGTACTGAGCAGGTTCTCAATGCATGCTAATCTATTAGACTTGCATTAATAATGAATCATCTGATAGTTATAAACCTAAAATGTTTTAGAAATATAATTTTCATCTGGGAAATGTTCCCAAATTTCTTAGATTTTTTAAAAAAACTTAAATTCAAAGTAAGATTAGAATCTGGTTAAGGGTCTGAAAAATAATGGAATTGGATAACTAAGAGAACTTGTAGTGGCCCTCAAAATGATCTCTCATTTGTAGAGTTTTTAAAAAAATGTATTTTTATTGATTTCAGAGAGGAAGAAGAGGGAGATAGAGATAGAAACGTCAATGATGAGAGAGAATCATTGATAGGCTACTTCCTGCCTGCCCCACACTGGGAATCGAGCCCACAACCCGTGCATGTGCCCTGACTGGGAATCGTATCATGACCTTCCAGTTCATAGGTCGATGCTCAACCACTGAGCCATGCCGGCTGGGATAGACATGTAATTTTGATTTATTCTTCATGAGATTCCGTGGGAAGAGGCAAAGGAAGCTGACTCAGGATTATTGCATCTTTATTCACAATCACTGAACACATGCAGAAGAGCAAAGATAATGCTGTCAGCACCTCACGGAGCAATTTGGAGGATTTCATCACAGGGCGTGCTGCTGTGAACAGACCCTCCAACAACATGCAGTGGACAAACATGACGGAGAGCTCAGATCCCGCTCTCTGCCGCCCACATGTTTGCTTCATGGCAGAGCCTCCCAACCCTTCTCACTCATCACACTCAATAAAATTTAACACCAGAGCATTTGAGAACCAGAGGGCTCCTAAATGTGTTTTTCTTCCATTCTGGAACAGAGGAAACTTAGACCCACCTAAACATGGGTGGAATGCTTCAATTGGGTAAAACCCAACAAAACCAACATGTTCAAACTCAGACTAAGCAAATATATGGGAAAACTGGGCTTTGCTCTTCAAATTCCTCTGGCTAATGGGGAGTGCTTTTGTCAATCAGGGCCCTGCCTTTCTGAGCCTCAGTTTCCTGCTCTCATGAAGTGAGTATCACCATAGCTTCCTCCCCAGATTATAATGATAAAATTGAGTGAATGTAAGTTTTGTAAACCTTAAAATGTAACTAAATTCATTCAGTTACTAATAAGTAAACAATATTCACTAGTAGCCAACTCTATTCTCCCTCATATAGGCTTTGGAGAGCAGCCCCTATGTAAGGATTTTGCCCTGGAAAGTTCTTTTTCTTCTGCTTCATTTCTCTTTTTTCCCCCCCTTCAATCTAAATAAACCTTTTATTTTATTTTACTATTTTTTATTATTTCAAGAAAAACTATTTAAAATATAATAATGTTACATGCAATAAACTTTAATATTTTAAGAAAACAAATTTATATATAATATTACTTGCAATAAGAATTAATATTTCAAGAGAAAAGAGATTTTCAATATAATAATGTTACTAAAACTGTACTAATATAGTATAATATTACAAAAGTTGTAGGACTGCCGAAACCGGTTTGGCTCAGTGGATAGAGCCTCGGCCTGCAGACTGAAAGGTCCCAGGTTCGATTCCGGTCAGGGGCATGTACCTTGGTTGCGGGCACATCCCCAGTGGGGAGGTGCAAGAGGCAGCTGATCGATGTTTCTCTCTCATCGACATTTCTAACTCTCTATCCCTCTAAATTCCTCTCTGTGTAAAATCAATGAAATATATTTTAAAAAAGTTGTAGGACATATTAAAAATCTGCAAATAACAGGATTACTTCTATTATATTCTTTAAAAATTTCCCCTCTGGTTCTATTTTTGTTCCTCAGTTTATGCTGTTCACTTAATTCCACAAATGAATTAGATCATGTGATATTTATCTTTCTCCGACTGGCTTATTTCGCTTAGCATAATGTTCTCCAGGTCCATCCATGCTGCTGCAAAAGGTAAGAGTTCCTTCTTTTTTACTAGTACAGCAGCGTAGTATTCCATTGGGTAGATATACTCAGTTTTCTAATCCATTCATCTGCTGATGGGCATTTAGGCTGTTTCCACATCTTAGCCATTGTAAATTGTGCTGCTATGAACATATAAGGGGCATATATCCTTTCTGATTGGTGTTTCTAGTTTCTTGGGGTATATTCCTAGAAGTCGGATTACTGGGTCAAGTGGGAGTTCCGTTTTTAGTTTTTTGAGGAAACTCCATACTGTCTTCCACAGTGGCTGCACCAGTCTGCATTCCCACCAGCAGTGCATGAGGTTTCTTTTTCCCCTCATCCTCTCCAGCACTTGTCCTTTGTTGATTTGTTGATGATAGCCATTCTGACAGGTTTAAGATGGTACCTCATTGGTGTTTTGATTTGCATCTCTTGGATGATTAGTGACTTTGAGCATGTTTTTATATGTCTGTTGGCCTTCTGTATATCCTCTTTCGAAAAGTATCTATTTAGGTCTTTTGTCCATTTATTGATTGAATTGTTTACCTTACTTTTGTTAAGTTGTATGAGTTCCTTGTAAATTTTGGAGATTAAACTCTTATTGGAAATAACATTGGTAAATATGTTCTCCCATGTAGAGGGCTTTCTAGCTATTTTGTTAATGGTTTCTTTTGCTGTGTAGAAGCTTTTTATTTCGACATAGTACCATTTGTTTATTTTCTCCTTAGTTTCCCTTGCCCTAGGAGCTGTATCAGTAAATATATTGCTACCACATATGTCTGATATTTTGATGCCCTGGGATTCTTCTAAGATTTTTATGGTTTCCCATCTTTTAAGTCCTTTACCCATTTTTATTTTTTAAATAAACCTTTTATTTTAAAATTATGTTAGGTTTACAGAAAAATTGGAAAGGGTACAAAATTTCCATATACCCCACATCCCGTCTTACCAATTTTTCTCTCTCTTGTGGACTTTTCCCATCAGTATACAGGTATTACGTGGTTCCTTCCATCTTAAAACAGAACAAAAACATCCTTTCTCTTCACACCCACCTTCAGTTATCCCATTTCATTCCTCCACTTCACAGCAAAAGTACTAGGTTATTTATTTCTACTATAAATGGTCTTTTCTACTTTACCCTCTTTGTCTCCATGATTTCACTAATGGGAGTTTGTCAAACTCACAAAATCCTCTATGTTGACCAGTCCAGTGGTTGTTTCTCTGTCTTCATCTCATTCCACCACCTGTCAGTATTCAGTTCAATTTCTCTCTCCCACCTTCTTGGCAAACTCTTTCCTTGTCTTCTGTGATACCACATCCTCTTATTTCACTGGTTGCTTTTCCTCCAATCTCTTTTTTTCCAGCTACTCCTTCTCTGCCTGCTCTTTGAATGTTGGCAAGTCTCTGGGTATGGTCAAGAGCCTTCTGCCCTCCCCACCCCCATCTGTATTCAGTGCCTAGGAGATCTTACCCACTTTTGTGGTTTATCCAGAGATTCCACATGGTTTATCCAGTGATTCCACATGGTATTTCAAGTCCTCACTTCTAAATTGAAAGTTAAAAGTTTATTTCAAAGTTCACATCTGCACTTAGATGTGAGGGAGCTGACCGGCTTGGGGATTGATTGAAGATGAAAGGAACGAAGAAATGAAGAGTCGAGAAAGACTAGGTCTGCGCAACTAGGTAATTGTTGTCATTTACTAAGATGACATGTACTAGAAGAGAAGTCAGATGTTTTGTTTTGTTTAGGAGAAAGATCATGAAGCCAGATTTGGAGACGTTGACACTGAGGTGTCCTATGGGACATTCAAATAGGACATTCTATAGATAGCTGAATACAAAGGGTGGGATCCCCAAAAAGAGCTAGAGGAAAAACTGGAAAATTATCAACAAAATATAAAACCACGAGAGTAGAAAAACATGTCTTGTGAGAAGTAAACCGTGGAATACAATAACCCAGATGGAGTGGTTTTATGTTTTTAAACAGGCATCTTTAATCCTGTTGTTTTGTTTTCTTTAACTTCCAAGTTTCTTCCTTTTAAAAAAATTACACGCTACCCTCTAAAGGCAAAGCAAACAAACACAAAAAAATCTGACACCACCTTCTTTTCTAATATTGCCTTTAATCTTGTTTTGCTTAATCTTTTCAACATCAAATCAGATCATCATCCCCCCTAAGGGAAGGAGGCAGACATGGAAATGGAATTAAATTCTAAAAAAATGAGCCAATGTATTTCCTCTCCACTTACGTACAATCTTGTTTCACCCTTTGGTGACTGATACCTCTGATTAAAAAAGCAACACACACACACACACACACACACACACACACACACACACACACATCTGTGTCTGATTTAAACTGCGCTGTGTAATGCACTCTGTCCTGATCAAACCTTTTGTTTCCTTTTCACTTCGTGCTGTTTGTAAAGAAGCTTTTCGTGTTGCCCTTTTCCTTGAGAAAATGATGGGGCACACTTGGGGACTTTAGGTCAAAAGGTCTAGCTTTCCATTTTGGTTCTGCATCTTTCCACCGAGTAACTTTGAGCCTTTTCTGAGACACAGTTGCCTTTAGGGGCTGCAACACTCAAAGGTACAGGGGAACCAGGAGCCTATGGGTGTAGTTTCCAGGGTGCTATGCTGTCGTGACTCATTCCTTGGGCTGTGGCCAAGCCAGATGACGGTTTCTCTCCCTGAAGAATTGTTCATTTCATTGCCCTAGCCTGCCTTTCTCTAACCGTGCTGCCCCATAGAACTTCCTATGGCTCGATAGCTGCCCCTTTCAGTGCAGTACCTATTAGCTACACATGGTCATTGAAGGCTTGGAATGTGGCCAATACAACTAAAGGAATAGAAGGCTTTTTTATAAAAAGTATAAATTATTTAGGATTACATTTTAAAATTAAATTAAAATATTATCACATTTTTAGAAAAATAATATGTAACACTGTTAATTTTAGGTGCATAGCATGAAAATATATATATATATATATATATATATATATATATATATATATATATATATATTATATGAAGCTTGCCGAAACCGGTTTGGCTCAGTGGTAAAGCGTCGGTCTGCGGACTGAGAGGTCCCGGGTTCGATTCCGGCCAAGGGCATGTACATTGGTTGCGGGCACATCCCCGGTAGGGGGTGTGCAGGAGGCGGCTGGTCGATGTTTCTCTCTCATCGGCGTTTCTGGCTCTCTGTCTCTCTCCCTTCCTCTCTGTAAAATATCAATAAAATATATTAAATATATATATATATATATATATATATATATATATATATATATATAGCTTGTGGACTGGACTAACATATGTCCAAAACGGTGATAGAATACACTTATGGAAGACAGTAGGAGTAGCATTCTCTTTTCTTAGATTCTCCTTCTGTGACCTCTTCTCTTTTATTTCTCCCTTCCTGTCTCCTTCCCAAGGTCAAGATCTGGGAAACCTCATTTCCTACCGATTCGCTGTGGTTTTGGGCAAGCAATTCAGTCTGTCTCAACTTCAGTCCCATCACGCATAAAAACTAGTACAAAGAGGCAAATCTTTAAAACTTCAAAATTGAATATGATGATGAGTGTTGCCAGCTGGTGCAGCAGCCACATGGTCCTCTGGATGAAATATTGAGAGATTTCAGAAACTTGAGTGGCTCAAGTCATAGACTATGATGAGAAAGAGGAGAAGGAAGATCGTGTCTCTTAGGAACACACGTCAAAGGTTTAGAAAATTTGGGAAGAGATAAGCCACAACAGCAACAACACAGCTATAGAAGTTCAGACACGCAGATTCCTGAAGTGCTCGCTTCTTTGACCTTGATAAGGAGTATATTGTCAAATGTCAATGGGATGTTTGAAGAAGGGGAAGAAGGATCACGCCGAAAAAGTGTGGAGGAGGAGAGGGAAGGAGACAGGAAGGGAGAAATAAATGAGGAGAGGTCACAGAAGGAGAATCTAAGAAGAGAGAAGGCTACTCCTACTGTCTTCCATAAGTGTATTCATTCTATCACCGTTTTTGGACATAAGTTAGTCCAGGCCACAAGATTCACAATCCTGTCTAGATGATTGCAATACATTTCTAACTGGTGCCCCTCCCTTCAGACTTGCCCTTCCAACTCGTCCTGCAAATGCAGCAAAAGGGATTTTCCTAAAACAGAAATATGATGAACATGCCATTCCCTTGCTTAACATCCTTCATCAGCCTTCCCATGGTTCTGCAGAATAAGGTCTAGATTCTCTAGTGCAGATTCCCAAGATCACTGTTCTCTTTCATACCTCTGTGGCTGTGGCTGGCAAACTTTTTCTGTAAAAGCCAGGTAGTAGATATCTTCTGCTTTGCAGGCCAAATGGTCTCTGCAGCAACCACTCAATTCTGCTACCATGCAGGGGGACAGCCACAGAGGTGTGTACATGAATGGACATGGTTGTGTTCCTATTAAATTTTCCTTAGAAAATCTGGAGGCTGGAGTTGACTGACCCTTGCCCTAGCTTCTCAAGATCACCTCTCTCTACCGACCCCTTCACCGTCTGTACTCAAGAGGCTCTGAATTACTTGCAATTCCCTAACCGTACTCTGCTCTCTCTCAATACTGTTTTTTTTCACACACCCTTCCCTCAGTGTAGACCACCTTCCCCCATCTCTTTGTCCAGTTTACTCCCCATCCTCATGATCCAGTTTTAATCTCCTTCCCCTGTCTCACACCAACACTGTGTCCCCATTCATGACACTGTAGACTAATTGATCTGTTTGTATATATGTCTCATCCCTCACTAGACTGTAGACTATTGGAGGCCAGGAACTATATGTATTATTCATTTTTATAATAACCAAAGTGCTCCTGGCCATGAATAGACACCAAAACCCATTTATTATTATAAGAATTTAATACCAAAGTATCTCCTGTTCTTTTGCCTCACTACAGAATGAATACATGGTACTGATTCTGATGATGAATTGAAAGAACATAGGCCATATTTTCACTAACTCCAGTTCCTCGCTAGAGAGTTTGATATCGAATCCCCAAGAGGAGAAAGTGAACTTAATTGGGAGCCCATTTCAGAAGAAAAGAAGGCAGCAGCCCTGTGGCTTTATGAAAGACCACACATCACTCAGAAAGGTAGTGTGAGACATGCTCATGGTAAATTTAGCAGCTGGATTTGGAATTTGGACCAACAAATACATGAGCAGTAGCATGGTGAGGAGGAGAGGATACACCTGCCGTGTTGTTTCCATTAGGGACAGAGGAGTTTCAGCTGGTAGTACTAACTGCCAGAGGCATGCCAAGTCAGTCATCTGCGTAGAAAGGGTAAGAATGGAAAACATTTCTGACGTGGAGAACAAGGCCCTGGCAGGGCTCTCTGCCTTGATGAGGGTGAAAATTACCCGGCACATTATCTAGAGAAGAAGTGGTGGGGGGCAACCAATATTTCGTTGGGTGACTACTGAGTGTCAGGCACTGTATCTTGCCACTCATAATCTTCAGAGAAACATATGAAGCATGTCCCAATTTTATGGGTGATAAAAAAGGAGGCTCAGAGGCTTACACAACCTTTACCGAGTCACAAATCTCTGCTCTTTCCAATGCACCAGCAGGTGCACGGTATCCAGTATCAAGTATCCAAGAGAGGGGAATTAAAAGAACGGAGCTAGTAATGCCTGCCCAACTGAACGGAGAGCATCTATCTTGATTTGAAAGACAGGCAACTAAAAGGCCATGCATGGTACCTCCGTTTTTCATTCACCAGCAATAATTCCCCTTCCTCTTCATTCCCCTTCTTGACAGCACTTTAATTTACTGTTGAAGGTGACCCATCCCCATTGTATAGGATCTTATTCAGATTTTAAATGTAGAAGTCATTCCCTTCCTTTTCTGTATGGAAGCTTACAGGGTCCCTAGAGGCTATTTCCGCCAAATCCTTTCTCAAATCTCGTGGTACCTACCCTTGGCCAATCAGACTCTATCTCTCAGGACTTTAAAATCTTCAGTGGAGATGACTGTGTTTTATCCCATTCCAAGAGCACCTTGATGGTTGAGAATTCCTCTCCTGTTTCCAAAATTGGATGTCCAGCCTCCCCACTGAATCTCTGATACAATAGAATTGGAGCCAAGGCCCAGAAGAAGAGTGTTAACTTACTAGAGAAGGGACATTGAATCACATGGACTCTTAGATAAATCAAAGGAGCAGTAGAAGTCAAGTAGAAGGGTGTGAGGAAAAGAATTCAGAAGAAGCACTTAAAAGCATGAATTAAAATTACATGAAGTCGGGTTCAAATCCAACTGAAAGACAGACAGACAGTCACACCTTTGAGCCTTAGGAAGCCCACTCATTCCTTCGAATGGGCCCTCTAAGGAACTCTTCAAGTGATCCTGATGTAAGTGGGTTTCCTGTCCCCTGCTGGGTCTCTCACTATGAAACACGACGCAGGTGTCACTCAGAGCACCACAGTCACACGGTCATTTATCCTGCTTGTGGGTAGAGACACCTTCCCAACAGCCTCATCGGTTGCTGTCCTATCCTCTCCTAAGGATTTTTAGGGAGAGAGACAATTTCTTCCCTCAATTAAAACTAGCCTTAAAACCAACCATGACAGGTAGAAGCATGTAGGGTATACACAATGAAAATCCATCCTTTTTCCCCTGTTATGCTCATCACAGAGATGACCGGGGTGTCACTGTTAAGAAGAGACCTTGGGCACCATCAGATCCAGAGGGTTCCCGATTGGTCTTTCAGTTTCTGCCCTGATACATTCTCTACATTTCAAAAGGTGAAATGGAAATGATTCATTTGTCTAGGACGAGACCACCCAGGTTATTCTGCCGTTTGCAGTATATTTAGGGGCCAGAATCTTTCCGAACACACATCCCGTATGAAAACTTTGGGGACTATCCAACCTCGCTTAACTTCCTTCTTTTACTGTAGCTCAGAGAGGTTATGGCTTCTCCGAACGCACCCAGTTAGCTCCGTTGCGTAACTTGGAATGCAGCCCTGGTTTCCTTGTCCCTAATTACTCCTCTTTCCATTACACAACCCTCCTCCTTAAATGAAAACTTCCTGCCCCAGTATAGCATTAGAGCCATGATTTCCTCAGGGTAAAGCTCTGGGAAGCAAAGTGCCAGGTAAGGCTAGCTGGCTACTCAGTGAGGTCAGAAAACCAGCAGCACCGATGTGACCTAGGAGTTTACCAGAAATGCAGACTCTCAGCCCCCGCCCCGATCTCCAGCATCTTAGTGTCTGGAGACTGTTACAGTTTGAGACTCTCTAGCCTGTGGTTTGCTAGTTTCAAAACTATGACTGACACCTGTAGGTGGTCTGTCCCCAGCTCCCAGACGTCCAGGAAAAGGTCTATTTCTACCACCTGCATTCCCCATGGTGGGGTTGACTGTGAGGAATCTCACTGGGAGGAGGAAATCCCTAAAAACTCTCTCTTCCCAAGACAGAAGGGAGACACTACTTTGGTATGCCCTCCCCAGCCTGAGTCCTTGACTTCTTGAACCAGTTCTTTCCAATGTGCCCGGCGTTGGCTGTCTTCGTGAGTGAAGGCTCCTCGAGAATATATGTTTCTTCCACCTCATTGCCCGAAAGCCGCTAATGGAAAATAGGAAATGAAAACTGACGGAGATGGGGTGGGGAGGGGGGACCCCAGCTGGGAAAAGGGAAATCGTTTAGCAATTAAAAAAAAACAACACAAAACACGAATCCAGGAGTCTGGGAGTTGAGAAGGGAAGTTTTATGTAATTCTAGCCAGTTGATGTCATTGCAGCCAGTCCTCTGACCGACCGTCCAGAGAGGCCAAGGGGAGGGCGGCAGGGAGGTGGGAAGCACCAGACATTATCCCCTGGATCTGAGGCTCAGCCTCCTGCGTGCAGCATGAGGTCAGGGAGAACAAAGAGATGAGTCTGAGCAAAAGCCAGGGCCATTTCCCTGCGGTGATGATTCCTCGGTCCCAGAGAGGGACCCACAGAGAGTTTAAACACTCCGTCATCCCTCCTGGGCCGCCCCCTCCCTCGGCCAGTGTTTCTGTGGCCTCCCGAGCTGAAATGGCACAGCGAGGTGTCCGGTCTCCTAGCTCATCTGTGCTCAGGAACGGGAGGGTCGGGGCCGCTGACACACACCAGTATCCTGCAGCCTGTTCTTTCCTGCCCGGGCTGGCTCCCCTCCAAGGCCCAGCATGACAGGTGGATGAAGTTCACGAGAAAGCTCCACAATGGGCCGGTTTTCCAGGAATGCTGCTGATGACTAGATTCACACACATGCAGCCATCCCCCTCCACCCCAGGCTGAATGGAGAGCCAGCTGAATGGGGCAGAGTTGGCCTTTCCCCCCCCCCCCCCCCCTTTCTTTTCTTCCCCTCTGTCTCCAGTCTGAATCCTGTGATTGTTTCAGCGGGTACAAGTGACTCCCTCCTCAGCCTCCAGGGTTCCATGTGCTTCCTCAGGCCTCCGTCCCCAAACCCAGTACCCGCAATTGAAGACTGGAGGGAAGGACAAGTGTCGTTGGAGCTTGAGAGGAAGGGAGCGTGAGCGCCTCTGACTGCTTTAGCAAGAAAAGTCTCAGGGTGATTTAGTCATCGGGATGTGGGAAGAGGAATGGGGAAGAGCAAAACCAGACCACAGCTTCCATGGGTGATCCAGGGAAACGTAGCGAGCCAGATTCAATGTAGAGAAAGAAATGACTCCTTTTTAAAATTTATATATATATATATATATATATATATATATATATATATATATATAATTGATTTTCTACAGAGAGGAAGAGAGAGGGATAGAGAGTTAGAAACATCAATCAGCCGCCTCCTGCACACTCCCCACTGGGGATGTGCCCACAACCAAGGTACATGCCCTTGACCGGAATCAAACCTGGGACCCTTCAGTCCACAGGCCGACGCTCTATCCACTGAGCCAAACCGGTTTCGGCAGAAATGACTCCTTTTGAGACTGGAGACTCTAGTGTCTGATCTTCTAATATGCTTATGACTCCCCCTGCCCCCAACAAAACTGTGAGCTAATAAGACAAATATTCATTGAACGCTGCTGTCATTAGGGTATTGACGGAGGCTCAGCAGCTGAAAGCAACCTTGAAGCTGCCACGAAGGGGCCATTGAACAAGCACCTAACACTTCGCTCACCCATCCTGCCTCGGCCCAGCTTACTTTCCCTGTGGCACCCTGTCTTTGTGAATGGCACCATCATCTATCCAGTTCCCAAGCCTCCTGCTGGATACCGAGTTTGATCCTTTTTCTTCCTCATCCTCTAAAAATATTCAGTCTCAAAAGCCCTTACACAGCCTGCCTGCACCCAACGGAGAGGAAGGGCAGAAGGGGAGGCTCCACCCTCCTGGAGCTTGAGCTCACAAGCAAGGACAGACATGCAGACAGACAAACATGCAGGTGGACACACTGTAGTTGGGTGTGGCATGCACGGATGCCATGGCAACAACAGGAAAGAGACACAGGAAAAGATGCACTCGCCAGGGGAGGGAGAGTAGCACTCTTTTTAGCTCTTGGGCAAGCAGAGCCAGAATGGGATGGGCTTGGCCCACCAGATTTTAAGGCAGAAAACCTGCTAATAGAGCCAGCAGTCAGGAAAGGTGACTTGGGCCCCAAAGGCAGTCTGTGGGCCAGGGACAGCATCATTTGGATGGTGGGCTCTCCTTGGATACTAACTAATCCCTTTTCTTGCTGTGAGCCCTGGTACCAAGGACCAGGATGGCTGCTGCGGAAGTTGGCTTCAGACTTCACACAGGTGTCCTGGTGCAGTGATCGGCAAACTCATTAGTCAACAGAGCCAAATAGCAACAGTACAACGACTGAAATTTCTTTTGAGAGACAAATTTTTTAAACTTAAACTATATAGGTAGGTACATTGTTATTAACTTAATTAGGGCATGTGTTATGTTGTGGAAGAGCCACACTCAAGGGGCCAAAGATCCGCATGTGGCTCGCAAGCCGCAGTTTGCCGACCACTGTCCTAGAGGTTCTCAGGGAAATTATTTGGGGATAGAGTAAGTATTTCAAGTATTTGAGTGACGTGCTTCTATTGTTGCTTCCATGGTTAAATACTAAGTCTATCTTCCCTGTGCCATGTCGTCACTGCAAAGGAATGAGCCAGAAGAGCCAACTATCCCAACTGCAGGCAGACCACTTCCATCCTGCCCACAGGTGGGGTGGGGGTAGGAGGGATGATTTTTATTAAAGGCTAATAAACCTTCTTATAACCTTTGTACAATGTTCAGAAAAAGGATGGACACAGGATAAACTCATCTCTGCCTGTATAAAACATACTCCCCTTGGTATTTGAAGAATATGGTTTATATAGGAAAATGTTTCCATTTCTTAATTAGGCTCTAGACTATATTTTAAGAGATATTCATGCTTATTCTTGAGAGGAGCGGTGTATGTGCATGTGTATGCAGGCATGTGTGAGCCTTTGAACCAATGTTTACTTGCTTAGGAATTAGGAAGAAAGAGAAAGCATATGTTAATGTCACACTGACAGGTCTCTCAAAGGGCACCAGAATCCACCTTGAGATGTTCATTCTACTTCAACACAAAAGTCCACTCTTGGGCTGTCTTGCCAAAGTTCCTACCATCTCCCTTAATTTCCCTTTCCCTCCCCTAGATATTATTCTAAGGAGAATAAATGAGACTTTGGAGAATTGCTGTAAATTATTGTGTTATGCTGGTGTGGTTGGAACAGAGATGGGGATATGGTACCTCAATGGAAAAAATAAATTAGGGATCGAAGGCTTAATGCAAAAGCTGTGCTCTATGAGAGAGAAGGCCAGTCTTAGGAGAGAGCAATCAGGCTAGCTAGAGAGAAGGGATCGTGCTCACGAGGAGCTTTCCCTGTGATGGTTGTGAATTACCTTGATCTCTCACTTTGTTCTATAAAGACAGTCCTATTGATAATCTTAAGTTTGAAGTTGGTTTCTTCTATTTTGCAATTGCCCTGTGATTACAACAACTCTTTGGTAAATTTTAATTTATCTTTAAAGACTTCTGGGAATGGTACTGTGGGAATTAGAGTCTTGCCTTTTTCCTCTTTATGGACTGAAATTCTTGTTAGAGTGATAGCCTGATCTTAAGAAGAGGCATTCTTGGTGGGAGTAAACTCAAGACCAAAGATCTTTTCCAAATTGATACCAGACAGAGAGCATGTTGAAAACACTTTGGTTTTTTGGCTACAGGATGAATTACAAAAGAAAAAGAGATAAATCTTCTAATGGACTCAAGGAGATAGAGCATGGATACATGACTCACCTTTTCCAGCGGAAGTCATCATTTACCCATCCCGCCACGGCCCAACTTGCTTTTCCTGTTTCACCCTGTCTTTATGAATGGCACCACCATCCATTCAGTTCCCAAGCCAAGATGTTGGATGCCAACTTGGTTTCCTTTTTCTCCCTCACCCTCTTAACAACAATCAGTCTCAAAAGTCCTATAGATCCTAGCACCCAAAATACTCGCAGTATTTGTATTCGATGCTGTTACAGTGACAAAAGACACACAGCTCCTCTGCTCATTTGAAATGCCATGCACAGTAAAAGCCAGGGGAAAATAGATATGTGCCATGTTCCTTAGGTCATGAAGAGGAAAGTGCTTATTTAGGGTTCGCTTCCATTGAGAGGGAACCTGCCACGTAGGAAGGGCAGCACATGCACAGTGAGGATGAGCAATGGCAAGAAGATAGGAAAGGGCATGACACTAGTGAGTGATGGCTGAAGTTCAGCATGATTATAGCATAGGATGTGAGGGAAAGGACAGTGGTGGGAAAGAAATCTGGGGAAGTGGTTCCTCTCGACAAGTTCAATGATGTGGGCTACAGCCTCTAGGCCACCGTCTCCAAGCCTTTTTGATCATGCATCCCATCAAAATTTTTTGAGCTTCTTTACAAATATTATACAGTATTATGGTGGATTCACATATGGAGTATTAATTCTACTAATTTTATATTTAAGTTAAAAAAATAACAGGAAATACAACAGTCATGTAGTCTTTCCACATTATAAAGAATTATTATCTCGCTTGACCTCAATCTGGTGTTAGTTTATTAGAGGGAAAAGGCATATTTCCTTTTTTTGTCCATATTTGTTGTGTTTTTTTTGTTTGTTTGTTTTTGAAGATAGTTCTACCAGCAGCATGGGAAAAGGACTAGAGCAAAATCCTTGAGTTTCAATGTGAGTAAACTTCACCTGGATTGCTTTATAAGAACCAGAGTCCCCAATGAGGTCATGGAACTGAGCGATGTTCATCGGTAGCTACTAATATTATTTTTTAAAATCCCAGACATTTAGTGCCCCCAAATGGAAGTGTTCCATACCACCTATAAAGTATTGTTAAAAACGTAAACCAGAATCTATTCAAGGGTTTACATTTTCATAATAAACAGCATCAGTAACTATTCTAAAGTTACTATTTGTAAATTACAAGTAAATAAAATATATAATAAATTATAAAATTAATTATATAACATTATTATATAAATTAAAGGGAATATGTAGGGAGGGTGTCAAAGGAAATGTACATAATACCCTAATGATGTAACCAGCAAAATACAGAGTATGGGAAACTCTGCAAGGCAAAAAACTCAATTTCTTTAAAAAAAAATAACTCTTTATTTTTGAAAGTATTACATATGTCCCCTTTTTGCCGCCATTGAACCCTGTCCCCCACCCCAGGCCTTCACCACCCTATTATCTGTGCCCATGGGTTATATTTATATGTATACAAGGTCTTTGGTTGATTACTTCCCACCCACCCTCCCTCCTCTTCCCTCCGAGATTCCATACTCTTAAACAATTCAATTTATCTAAAAAATATTTTTATAATTTTAAAGAGGAAGGAAGAGGGAGAGAAACATCAATGATGAGAGAGAATCATTTATTGGCTGCCTCCTACACACCCCACACTGGGGATGGAGCCCACATATGCCCTAACTGGGAATCAAACCATGAACTTAACCACTTGGCCACGCAGCCGATCCAACTCAATTTCTTTAACAAATAAGAAGTAGTGGGTGGTGGTGGTGGAAGAGTGATAAAGGAGTGGGGAAAAAGAGACGAATCTTATCAACCAATTGCAACATGAGCAAGTTATTTGGTTTTGAGTAAAAAAAGTTGTGATACTACAATTGGGAAATTTAAATACTAAATGTCTGATAGAAAGGAAATATGACTAATTTTTATTATATAATCATTCTATTTAGATTTTTAAAAAGTATTATTTAGAGATACAACCAAAATATTTGCAGGTGAAATATTTACAGCTACTTTAAAATAATCTGAGGTGGGGTTTGGGGTTATTAATCAAATACGATTGGCCATGGATAATTAGTAAAGCTGGGTGATAAGTAATGGTAAGTCATTATATTTTCTCTTTACTTTTGAATATGCTTGAAATTTTCCTACTATAGAAGTATTTTAAATTCAGATTCCTGGATTTTTCCCATGTAGAAGTTCATGGTTCTAAGGTTGTATTCAAAAATCTAAATTTTTTTGCAGTATTTTATTGTATTTATTAACAAAAAATTTGGGTATACTTGTATTTGTTTCTTTCTTTCTTTCTTTTTTTTTTTCTTTTTCTTTTTTTTTTAGAAATCTAAATTTTTAACAAGCGCCCAGGGAATTTGGAATCAGATGACCCCTAGGCCATAAACTAAGAAAATTCGACTAGACAATGCAGTTGACTTGAAGGGAGAAAATCAAGTAGGAGAAAGTGGCTGCATCTTTAATAGAGTAAGAGCTCAAGATGAATATCTCCCCATTTCATCTGATGATTGTTTACAAATAATTGCTCCAAATCTTAATAGTGTTTGTGTATAACAATCATCCAGGGCGTAATTACTGGCCCTATTTCCTGACGTGGGCCTTTTTTTTTCTGTTTGATTTTTTAAGAGTCCTCTAACACTTGCCTCATGAACAAGGCTAATTCCCTGATTAGATAATCATCCTTGCAAATGCTTTCTTCCTAATCACAATGGTAAGAGAGATGTTGCCAGGCCTTCCAGGAAGGGAGAGACACCCCGTTGTGACCCATTAAATTGACATCATCAGCTGTCACTCCACCCCTTCCAGGAGGAAAGGCTCTCATAACCCTGGAAGGGGCGGGAGCCCAGAGCTGACCAGTCAGTCCATCCAGTGCTTCCAGGGCACATCCTACCTCACAGGCTCCCCACCCCCTTCTTCTTTCCACTTAGAGACCTTTTTCAGTTGGTAAGTGCCCTAGGCCTTGGGGTGTGGAAAGAAGACCGGGCTTGCCCATCATTAGACAAACTAACTGAAAATGGAAGGTCCTATCATAGATTCCCAGAACAGGGGTCCCTCTCTGGCAGTTAACCCGCAGGTGACCTTCCCAGCAAACTCAACATAAAACCCTGCTGCTGGCTGGGGCTCCCTGGGACTGCAGGCAATCTCGATTCAGGCTTTGTGCATTTAACTCCCTCAGAGGTTCTTTGAGATCTGCCTTGATGCAATCAACTTGCCTATTATACCCTACTTTGCTCCTCCTCCCTAAAGGTAACCTATATTCCAGCTGACCTGAGCTGTGTGCATTTCCCTGATTTCCCTGATGTGTGCATTGTCCCATTTGTTCTCACATAATTCTTTTTCTTTTGATTTTTGCTCTTCCCTAAATGCTTCCCCTCAACTCCAATTTTTCTAATTAAAATTCTGCTCCAGCCCAGCCGGTGCTGCTTATTGGTTGAGCATTGACTTATGAACTAGGAGGTCATGGTTTGATTCTCAGGTCCCAAGTAAGGTGTGTGCAGGAGGCAGTCTATTAATGATTCTCTCATATCATTGATGTTTCTATCTCTCACTCCCTCTCCCTTCCTCTCTGAAATTAATAAAAAGATATTTTTAAATGTTTTTATAAAAAATTAATTTATCTAGCTTCAAAGCATTGTAGGGTTCACTCTTATCAAAGTGACCTCCTTTGCATCTTCATCACATCATGATAGAAGCAATAATATTTTTTTTTTTGTCACTCACATTTGTTCCCTTTTCTTGAATTTTTCTTATAGAGGCATCATGGCCATGTGTATTTTTGCCCTACGAATCCTTTCATTGCAAACTCCTTGATCTCAATGATTTATTATCCAACTTTTGTTTTCCTCCAGCACTTACCACAGTGCTTTATAGTAGGAGCTTTAAAAAAAATCTATTGTATATAGATTTATAGTAGGAGCTTTAAAAAATCTATTGAGTTGAATACAGGCAACCCTGAAATGTACACTTGGTTTTCATCTATCAGACATATCACTTAGCTTTCATTTATCAAAATATAATTAAATGTACAAGGGAAGTTAAATGCTGCAAAGGATTAACCCAGTGACGAATCCTTACACAAGTCACACAAAAACTCCTCAAGCAACGTCAAAACTGAAGTCTTTGCTAAGTGTGTATTTCCGTATACTAAACCCATTGAAAATGAGTTGCTATTTTGAAGGTCTTGCTCCACATATTCTCCACTTTACATAGTTGAAGTCGAGGCTAGTAGAAGACAGAGCTGTGGTGCTTCCTGGGGTGGTAAGTATATTCAGAAGTTCACCCTCAGGCTTCCTTGCTCTTTTGTGAGTCCCCGATTGGGTTGTGGACGTGAGGAGGGAAAGGGCATCTCTCTGGGGAGATTAATAATAGGATGAAGGATGGAGATCAAAGGGCAGCTTTGGCTGCCGACCAGACCACGTAGTAACGTAGTGCCCGGCAGAGGCTCTCTGATCTCCAGGCTCCTCCATACCCTCTGTAATCTCACACTGCACGTTGCACCCATCCTTGGGGTCAGCACCCTTCTCAATTACATCCTGCCCTTGTTTCCCCAAAGCTTCACCTTCTGCAAGACCATAGGTTGCTGTTTATCTGCCTATAGCCGCTGTCTAGCCATCACACAGCACCACCAAGAAGAGTTTTATAAAATTAATGTGAAACCCATTTTTAGTTAGTATATAAGTTTGAGAAAAGTTTAAACTTTTCTTAGAATACGTACACACAGTGAATGATCCCAAATGGTCTTCTGTAGATTTAACTTCACTAACCAATGTACACAGCCATGTCATAAACCTTATAAAATGTGCCTTTTATTATTTTTAATTATATCTTACTTGAATTGTTTGCATTATTACAGATGTCCCCCAACCCCCTTGTCCCACTCCAGCCAGACCCTGCCCTCCTCTCCCTCTGGCCCTCACAACATGGTTGCCTGTGTCCATGGGCTATGCATATGTGTTTTGGCTATGCTCTTGCCCTTCTTCTTTTATTCTGTTCCCCTTACCCAATCCTCTGGTGCATGATGTCTAGAACTGACTCCAAAATAATCAGGTGGTGAATGGGAGTTGGCAGGAAGGTACAAATGAAACCAAAACTGGCCTTAAGTTGATAATTGTGAACGAAGCCAGGAGTTGGTCACCCATACCATTCTCTTGTTTTAGTATATGTTTGAAATTTTCCTTATATTTTTTTTTTCTTTCAAAAACCTATTTTATCTTCCAGTTCAGTCTCCCCACAATTATGGTATGGTTAATTTTTTTTTAGAAGTGAGGAGTCACTTAGGTCATCTGCTTTTTCCTTCTGCCTTTCTTCTGAACCCAACTTCCTTGACCTGGCTTGGTGAAGCAGGATCTGCCCTCTTGGTGAATCTCCAGAACCGTCCACAGAGTGGCCCAGGAATCCTGGGCCTTGCCGGCCCGAATGCTCAGACTCCTTTCGTAACCATTTAAAAATATGCCGTGGTAGCGGGAGTTCCAACAGGGGTTTCATTTTCCCTGGGAACGTCAGATACTGCCGCCGGGCTGCAAATAGAAATGGGGATGGTGGCGTGTGTGCAGAAGTCGCTGCCTTCCTTTCCTCTTTCCTCATTCCTTCGCCCTCTTCGCCAAAGCCTCTGCTGGTGGGCTGTCACCAAGTCAAGGTTACCAGAACTCCCTGGTGGGAAATATTTCCAGGATATCAATAGGTGAAGCTGTTAAGACGGCTATGAAAGATTCAGGAGATAGGTACCGTGTCCTCTTTTGGGGAGACATAAACTATATTCTTGGTCTGGGAAGAAAGCACGCCTAGAACCCCAACATGAGATCCTGGCCGACAAGGTGACACCCAATTGGTTCTTTGCAGGTGTTTTGGCACCAGCAAGCCACGCAGAGTGTTTCTGAAACCGAACCAGCAGACAGACTTGCCATCTGACCCCCGGCAGAGTTTGTCCCTTGCAAACCACGTCCAAAATAGGATTCCCCATCCCTTGCAGTAACAGCCACCGGCAGGCGTCCCTCCAGAGCTGGTGCCTTACTCTGCAGTTTGTCATGAGGCCTAGGAGACTCCTTGAACAACCCAGAAAGGCAAAGTTTAAAGAGAAAGAGAGAGAGAGAGAGAGAGAGAGAGAGAGAGAGAGAGAGAGAGAGAGAGAGTGAGTCCAACTGATGAGAACTGTGGGCTGTGGCGGACGCCGGCCACCGGAGCTGGCTTTCCAACTGTCCATCACCCCTCCCATTCTGCACAGGAAAGCCGTTTCTTTAATCCACCTGTTCAATTATTTATCATGCTATGTGTTTCCTCTTAATTGTGGCTCGGGCAAAGCCTTTATGTTGTAAGGGGACACCCTAGAATTTTTTAATGACCTTAGGCAAAGTGATTGACACCAGATCCCGGAGTCAGATGTTCCCAGTGACGCAACTTGTTCTTCCAGTAGCAGGAAAGCTTCCTGCCATGATTAAGTTGGAACCGTGCGAGTGCGAAAATGTGTTGTCAGCCTTCCTCTGATGCAAGCGCTTTTATTATAGCGCCTGGGTGCAGGGCAGTGAAGCGACGCAAGCCTCCCTTCCCTCCCTGGACGAGCCCCTCCGCACGGACAGGCGACCTGCGCCGGGCACTCGAAATGCCAACGGTCACAGTCACTCCATCTCCCAAACATCCAGTGTTTTCTGGCTCTCCCGCTTGCCCCTTGTCTATTTCTTTTTTTCTGGGTTCACAGGACACTGGGATCACAATGGGGCCATGCCTGGCAGGCTGCCAGTCCCCAACTCTCATTAACAAGAAGCAAAACAAGAAGCGACCCATTCTGTATTTGAACTAGACTTGGAAAAAATCAGAGGTGTTTGCTTTTCTCAATAGGAGGCTGAGATGGAGCAAAAGTGTAGTTCTATTTTCTTTGCACGCAGTCCCCACTTCCCAATGAAAGCGCCTGAGAGCCCGAGAGCCCTGGGTGTCAGATCCACTGAGGCTCACGGCTGGATGATCTGTTCCATGTTAGAACAACACAGATGGGAGCCCCCGCTCGGGCTGTCTCTACTGCTCTCCAGGGTTGTTGTCCAAAGGGATTGTCAGGCTGTGTCTGACTCCTGCATGCACAGGCTCAAAGACGTTTTTTTCCTTTTTATTGAATTTATCAGGGTGATGCTGGTTAACAAAATTATACAGGTTCTGGGTGCGCTGTTCTACAACGTATCATCTGTACACTGCATTGTGTGTGTTCGTCACCCCAAGCCGCGTCTCCGTCCAAGATTCATTCATTTGCCAATGGTGTCCAACTACTGCCATGAGACCAAAACATATATAATGCTCCTGTTTCCCCGAAAATAAGACAGTGTCTTATATTAATTTCTGCTCCGAAAGATGCTCTAGGTCTTATTTTATGTTTCCATGAAGTAGGTCTTATTTTCGGAGGATGTCTTATTTTCGGGGGAACACGGTATCTCCCGTGAAAACCTGAGATCCACATAGAAAGGAAGGGGAAGCCAACAGAAAGCATGTGGCACTCCCATTACTTTTACAGTTAAGGCTCTTAGAGGAATTTACTGTAAATGACCGTAGGCATTTTGTTCCCATCCGATCTTAATATCAGAGATATTAAAATAGACCACATATATGAGGTTCATGTGTAGGTTGGGAAGTTGACCCTTTAAGCTTTTATTGCTTTGTTAGGATTTTGCCTGAACTCCCTCAACCAGACTTACCTTAATGCAGTCACAAGACACTTATTTTTACTGTTTGAGTCCCCGTTGCCTCGATGTTCTTAACACATTGCATGTGCTCTGTAAATACAGGGCAGAGGAGTGAGCCATGGGTGAATGAATGGAGAGGCACCAGCCTTGGAATGGACAATTCCCTAACCCTGCTGCGCACCAGAATCAACTGTAGCTCTTAATTTTTATTTGCAATGCTTCTCCAAGTACCACTTAATTTCCTCTTCCCATTCTATGTCCTTCTAAAGTGAATTATTGTCCTTTTAATGTGCTTATTATCATAATTCAAACAATACAGAGTAAAAAAGTATCTCCTTAATACCCCAATGATGTAAATGCTCTTAACAATTATCATATGCTCTATAATTTTTCTCTGTTTAAGCAAGCTCAAACAAACGTCCAGTTTAGTCTTTAAGAATCATATTGTATGCTAGATATACATTGAAAACTTGCTTTTTTCACATAGTATATTGCAGATACTATTTCAAATAAATATCAGTACATTCCAATCTGCCTCATTCCTATTATTAACTACATTAGAGGCCTGGTGCACACAATTCCTGCATGGGGGGTGGGGGTGGGGATGGAGGGTTCTCTCAGCCCGGCCTGCACCCTCTTGTAATCAGGGACCCCTTGCTCCTAACCACCTGCCTGCTCATTCCTTGCCACTTGGCTCACTGCACTCCTTAGCTCTGCTGAGGAAGCGGGGAGGCTTCTGCCACCTCCTCTGTGCTTGACAGCTCTGCGCCTAGCTTCTGGCTGAGTGGCATTCCCGCTGTGGGAGCACACTGACCACCAGG
Organism: Vespertilio murinus; assembly: GCA_963924515.1. NCBI lineage: Eukaryota > Metazoa > Chordata > Mammalia > Chiroptera > Vespertilionidae > Vespertilio > Vespertilio murinus. The sequence goes on along the minus strand of OZ004718.1, from coordinate 25,058,140 downwards.
GATCAACTCCTGCATTGAATGTCTGCCCCCTGGTGGCCAGTGCATATCATAGCGACTGGTCGTTCTGCCGTTTGGTTGATTTGCATATCAGCCTTTTATTATATAGGATAGTATATGTAATGTGTGATGCACCATAATTCATTCAATGGTGTGTGTGTGTGTGTGTGTGTGCGCGCGCGCACATGCACGTGCAAATGCTGTCAAGAAATAAATAAATATTCTTGTAGTTGTATTCTATGATTTTCAGGTAAGTTTTCAGAAGTTGGGATGAAGTCTATAGGTACACATTTAAATTTTAATTAAATATAACCATATTATGTGATTTTTTGCCCTTACCAACTCTACCTTATTCAATCTTCCACTTTATCATAAGTCAATGGAGACATAAAAAGATATCATTGTGGTTATTAATTTGCATTTCCTGGGACATTTTGTTTCTGTTTATAAACACAAAGTCAGGGTCCCACTTTGAATCTATTGAACCCAAATCTCTGGGGTCAGCACCAGGGAATCTGTGTCTTTATAAAGTGATGCTACTTGGGTCTGATGCAGTGAGCATTGGGCCAGGCATCTGGGAGCCACTGGCTGTCTCCTCACTGAGATGTAAGCTCCATTGAGATATAAGCTTCATCATCTAAAAACAAACCTCAAAAGCAACAGAGCTGGTTAGAGGAAAATGTGCATTGTATAAACATGTTATGTTTTCTGCATGATTTCTACACCTTATTTCAGATGTGGATGGAAATCTCAATTTGCTAATCTCAGTAAAACTTTTTTAAAATGTCTATGTCCAATTAAGAAGAACAATAAAGCAATGCTATAGGTATAACAGATTTCAAGACTTGTTGAACCATCTCTAGCTGTCTGGCCAGGGGCCATAGAACCCCGAGGGAGGGTATTCTGTAGAAACCCTCAATTCATGGGGGAGTGAGGCACTGGTGAGACAGAACAGAAAGACAGAAGACCTGAATCTGGGTGGGAGTCTTATTTCTATTTTGTACAAACAGTTTGAATACAAGCAAACCCTTTAACCTCTCCATGGTTAACTTCCGTGCCTTTATCTACCACATGAAGCTACTATTTCATAGAGCTTCTGGAAGGAGATAGCAAAGCAATGCAGGTGAGAATGAGATGTCTACATCAAAGCACTATGAAAATGCTAATTGGCCCTTTTTTAAGGAGCTTGATAGCATCAGGGTTATTTATTTATTTTAAATTAAATATATATATATATATATATATATATATATATATATATAATTGATTTATTACAGAGAGGAAGAGAGAGGGATAGTTTGAAATAAAGATGAGAGAGAAACATTGCCTCTTGCACACCAACTACTGGGGATGTGCCTGCAACCAGGGTACATGCCTTTGACCGGAATGGAACCTGGGACCTTTTAGTCCGCAGGCTGACACTCTATCCACTGAGCCAAACCAGTTTTGGCAGGGTTATTTATGAAATATATAAATTTGAATATGGATACACTGAATATTACTTCTGGTTGAGAAAACAAACATCGGTATGAATGTGGATATGGAAGATATGGCTGAATGAAAATTTCTGTGTCAACTCATTTTCTCTGTGTTTGCAATTTCAGTCACAAGGTAAACAGCTATTTTTTTTTATTAATATCCCATTTAAACTGATTTTTTTGTTGCATAGTGTTTATAGTTCTATGCATCACAAAAACTGAAGACATATATAAGCTAGAAAAATTAATTTTAAAAATTAACTTAAAATTAACTTAAGATAGATAATACTGCTAGGTAATATATTGAGTACTAGTCATTGACATTAAGGACTTTATATCTATTGACCTAATTAATTTTTAGTACTACTCTAGGGATAGGGCCATTATTTAGTAGCATTATTCTTTTCATTTTGTTGATGAGGAAACTGAGGCATGGAGAACTTGACTTGTATGAAAACAAACAACTAATAAGCAGTAAATATGCATTTTAAGTTCAGGTACTTTGTTCCTAGAGCAGGGGTGGGCAAACTTTTTGACTCGAGGGCCACAATGGGTTCTTAAACTGGACCGGAGGGCAGGAACAAAAGCAACCTGACCATGCTGGCACTCTCATCTTGGGCTGCTGGTGAAAGAGCGGAGGGGAGAGCAAGAGAACCCTCCGCTCTTTCGCCTCTGAGGGCTGGATAGAACAGCCGAACGGGCCGGATAAGGCCCGCAGGGCCGTAGTTTGCCTGCGGCTGCCCTAGAGTTTAAGAGTTTCAGTTTTTACCCTTAGGGCTGCACTATCTTCAGGGAAAATAGTTCTTATTATTATGAAGAGGAAGGCATTCATTATAATAATAGTTAAGGCCTGGAACATGAAAGTTCTTGCACTTGAGGGAGCGAGGAGGGGAGTCCCCCAGCCTGGCCTGTGCCCTCCTGCAGTCTAGGAGCCCTTGGAGGATGTCATACTGACAGCTTAGGCCGGCTCCTCCTCCCCACATCCCCACCCTTCCCTCCTCCCACCAACCAGTTGTTCTGCCTTTTGGTTGATTTGCATATTAGGCTTTTATTATGCAGGAGTAGAGGCCTGATACATGAAATTCATGCAAAGGTCTTGGCCCCTGCCCACCATGGTGGCTGCCTATGCCTCTATCCCCACACACCACAGCTTCATCTGGAAGGAAAGACTTCCAGAAGGATGTTTATCTAATTTGCACATTATGCTTTTATTAATATAGATTGTTTATTCATTACCCTCATAGTGCTCATAAATTAAAGTGTTTCTGCCCAATTAAAACTTGAACATTTGCTTCTCTCATTGTAAATTTGAGCCTTATGGATCTTAAAGTTATGAGCCTCCTCTTAGACAGAATTTTGCAACTGATAAAACCCCTTAAGAAATTCTTTCACTGTAGCCTTACAATAACCCAGGGAGGTGGAGAGGCTGAAGGCGAGCTTTCTCCAGGACCTGTCATCATTCAGCCATGGTACCCTCTGGGAGTATCCCTGACTGCTCTTCCTCTCTCCCTTCACACTAACTCCTCAGCCGGTCCTGGCCTTATCAAGTCACCACTTGCAGGAAGACTTCTTTGATTACCCCTGAAGTATGTTAAGCTTCCCTGCTATGCGTTTTGGTCGCACCCTACCTCAGTTTTGGGCAGAGGCTGGCTGATGTTCTGAGTCTTGAATTTTCCACTCAGGACACTCAAGGAGGCTGAGAATGGGAGCATTAGCTCTGGTGGCAAAAGATGCGACCAAGGAGTGTCTTGATAATTGTAAAATTCTACAAATATACTGAGGTGATGATAAGAAGACCTGGTTTCCAATGGTAAATACTTCAGTAGTTGCCTACGGTTTGCATCCCAGTTTTTCAAAACTATTGATTCCTTCTTGCTTTAAACTCCTTCTTGACCCACTGTTGCTCAATTTCTGATAAGACATTTTTTATTCAAGAATCGGGTATTGACAGATTATGATGTAGCAGGGAGTAGAGAGTAATGGTGAAGTGAGCGGGTTCTAGAGTTTGATCTTGGATCCTACTCCATGAACTGTGTGCTCTCAATTATTGGCTTCATCCGTGACTCATCTGAAGGTTGAGTTTCCTTATCTGTAACATGGAGATAATAATAGTACCAGCTTTATTGGATTGTTGTGAGAATTAAATGAGATTATTCATGCAAGACTCAGCTTAATGTTTGGAGAACAGCGAGTGCTTGGTAAATGCCTTTCTTAGCATTGTGAGCAAAACGCCCACGCTCTAGTCTAATTTCCTGGTCTCCAGAACATTGCCTTGAGAATTTATCTTCTGTTTCTTTGCATTTTCCAAGTCTAGGTATAAATCTCACTTTTCCACTCTAATTTCTTCTCCAACCTCTAGCCTGCTCTGCCCAATCATATCCTAAGTTCTGCTGCTACATCCCTTTGCTTAAATATATACTTTCACAGCAACCCAATGCCTAAAATGAAAAAGAGGAAAATATAAACAAATGGATGAAGATGTGATGCATCCAACTCTTTATTGTAGTGCCGGTAGGAGAATAAATCCATTCAACCAGTGAAGCCGAACACATACTTATCTTTTAGTCCAGGACTCCACTCCTCGGGCTGTACTCAACAGAAACATGTACATATGGACACCAAAAAGCACATAAAAAATTTCACAATAGCACACTATTAGTCATCTTCTGCTGAATGACAAAATTACTCCAAAACCGAGCAACTTAAAAACAACAAACACTTATTATCTCACAGTTTCTGTGGGTTCTGCAGGCATTTGCAAGACGCTGAGCTGGTTGAAGGGCCAGTCTCTAGACCTCACTTGATGAGAGACCTTCACTGAGGTAAATCCCTTTCTCTGAACTGCAGTTTGTTCTCCTTAGAGCTATGTGGGTGCTGGCACTTTTAGCTTCTAAGTGTGGTGGAGAAATCAGGTAAAATCAGGTACAGTGGAGTCTGTTGTGAAAATCAAGTATAAACAAAATTCCCTTGACATTCCTTAGATAAGCCTTCTATCACTGGGGTGCCCTTGGAGGTTCAAAAGCTATGACCCAGTAATTTACTTCTTTTGTTTTTCTTTAGATGTCTGCCCTGGTCTTCCTTTCTGGGGGGCAGCCTGGGACAAGGCTGGTTGTATTGGCTGGGGAGGGAGGAGGGAATTTCACACTCTCCTTATTGGTTGTTGTTGTTGTTGAGGGCACCTAATTGAATTTCCATATTAAGTATATCTTTACACTGACTGCAGTATATGTGAAAGCACTGATGATTATGATTGAGGAAATGTAAGTCATGACTCATCTTGGAACAGGTGCTCTCCCCAGTTTATCTTGGGTCTAGAAAGCCTTGTGGTTAATGTCAAGGTTAAACACAGTGACTGGTTAAAGTCTTTATCAAAACAAGGGGCTGCTTGATGCTAAATGTCATGTTGGGATAATGGGTAAAGAAAGGAACAGAGGTCACATGAAATATTATAATAAATGGCAATTTTGAAATTATGTAGTATTTCGTAGTTTACAAAAGAATTTCTTAGAAAAAATAACCTTATTTTAAAGATGAAGCTTAACTTCAGAAGATCATCTGACTAGTTTACCAGAAGAGGTGGGATTCATAACCATATCTTCCAAGTTCAAAACCATAATACTTCCAGGAAACAAGGATATATCTTCCCTTTCTCTTCTCCTCCCCTCCCCTCTCTTCCCCTCCTCTCCTCCCCTCTCCTTCCCCCCTTCTCTTCTCCTCTTCTCTTCTCCTCTCCTCTTCTCCTCCCCTACTTTTCCCCCTTCCGTACTTCTTCCTTCTCTTTCTCCTCTTCTCCTCCTCTTCCTCCTTCTCCTTGCTCCCCCCGCCCCTCTCTCTCTCTCGGTGGTACAAAGAAGTAAATGTGAGAATTTATGACCTGGCTCTTCTGAGCTTGACTACCTGTACAATCCACTTGACTTTGATCACCTTCTCTAGGTAAGACCCCTGAATTAATTAGGACAGTGAGGTGGGAAGAGCAGGTTCTTCTGTGTGGCTATGGTTCTCATCTGGACAGAGACATGCTCCACAGGTTGAGATTAAACATTGTTCCTGTGCATTCTGGGATATTTGAGTTTTAGGGGAAATCCTGTTAGTTTTAGGGATTTTCTCATGCTCTAGGATGGGGCTAGGTTATCATTTAATACGTACATGCCTACATCATGCTTATGAATGCATTTAACATCTGCTTATTGATATATAATAAAATCATTTGCAAAGACAAACAGTGCCCACTAAAGAAACATGTTAGGATATAATTGTGATATCATAATTTAGGTCTGGATTTGACTAAGACTATCTCTTTTCATAGGACTATGTTTTTTTTTTAGGGCCTTGTTCCCTTTAATGTGACCAAAGCTCCCTAGACAGGACAAATCCCTCCCATACCTCCCAGGAGAACCCAGAAGTAGCCAATGAAGTGGTCTAGGGAGGAGGGGAGGAGTGGGCTCAATGGAGACGCTTCACCGAGTTCTCACATCCAGGACAGATGTGTCTCTCTCCACACAGAATCTCATGTGAGTCATTACAATGTAAGCCCTTCCCTGGTGTTTCTTCTGGGATTCAGATAGCAGCACGAGGCCCCCTGGTGGCCTGAAAGAATTCATGAGTTTCCTTGTCAGGCATTGAAGGGCAGGTGTGGCTGGAGGAGGACAAGGTAGTCAAGACTCACCTAGACCTGGTGCTGAGCGTGAGGCAGGGCAGAGGAGGATGAGCTCTTTGGGGGGAGTTGAGAACTAAAATATTTTCCTTTAAGAGATGAAACAAATGGGTTGTAATTCTGGATAAACCACTTTCTGATTTTCATTCAGTAGTTCATTTAGCCAACACTACTTAGTACCTAATCTGAGCAAGACATTTTAATAGATATCACATGGGGTAAGAAGAAATAAAGACACACCGTATACTTCTGAGAAGCTTTGGACGAGAATAAAACTTTTATTCCACTGACATGGTAGAAATGCAAGTGCCCCCAGAGAATGAATAGACTCTGGAAGGAGCAGTTACTTTCAGATGAAAGGGAAGGCTTCTAGGAAGAGGTGGCATTTCAGCTGAGGCTCTACTGGGAAGCAGGAGGGGATCTCTTGGGATAGAGAAAGAAAAGATGGCATCTGGGGGAGGAAAAACAAGTTTAAACAGACGTGGAGGAAAAGGGAAACCTGATCCAGGAAGCGTGACTAGTCTGGTCTGACTAAACTCATAAGGAGTTTTCGGGTTGCAGAGAGAGCGAAAGCTGGATACATCTGTTTGGATCAGACCCTGGAGAACCTTGAACACTTGCCTGAGAAATTTCCTCAGCAAGCAGTTGGGAGCCTCTGAATATCTTAGAGCAGAAAAGATGCATATCAAAGCATAGACTCGCTTCCACTGAAACAAACACAATGCCCGGTCCTGTATTTCATCCAGAGGAGTGTTGGTTTCCATGTGTTTAAGATCATCGTTCTCTGCTCTACTGTACTCAACAACTCCAGACTCTATCCACAATCTGACCTTCAATGCCAGGAGTAACTAAGCCATCAAAGCATCTCCCTTAGCAAAACTACCAAGTACCAGGGAGCAGTCAGAACCAGAGGTGCCTGCTGTATATGATTTAATTCCTTGATACCTTTCCTCCAAAGTGCTATGCTAGGTTTGTTTAGTCTGGCCTTGTTTTTCTAAGGTTTTTAAAAAAGGGCTGTATACCTCTTTTGTTACATGGACCAGGAATATTCCTGGCCAGCGTTGTGGGGTGGAGTCCTCGCCGTGTGTGGAATAGCTCCATGTTCACAGAATTGAAGCAGTGACCTTAGAACTACCACAGCTAAGCAGCCCACGAATCTACACAAAACTTAGCACACAGTTGGTGCTCAAAAATATCATAAGCAACTAGTTAATGACTGATTCTCCAATAACTATGCAACACGCATTTAACAACACATTATAAAATTCCAGGCATTGATTTCCTAATTGCATTGGCATAAAATCGTGACTATCTAGTAAAAATAAGTAACAGTATTCTATGGAAGTCATGGAAAAAAAGATGTATAAAAATTAAAATCCTTGCCTTGGCTGGGTTTCCCAGTAGTTTGGAGCATTATCTGGTACATGTTGGAGGTTCTTCTCCCAGTCGGGGCACATACCTAGGTTGTGGGTTTGACCTCCAGTTGGGGTGCTTAGACGAGGCAACCAATTGATGTTTCTCTCTCTCTCCCTCTCCTTTCCTCTCTCTCTCTCAAATCAATAAAAAAAAGGGTGTCTTTGGCTAAGGATTAAATTATAATAATAAGATCAAACAAAAATCTTTTGTTGAGTGAGGAGGAAGCAATGTGCCCACTTGTGAGAAATAGAGTTGAGACACTTGTAGATGAGGCGAGGGGAGATGGGCAATTTGGACTGTAATGAAATAACTACAACAGAAACAGCCATTTAAGAAGTGTCAGCAGCAACGAGTATTTATTATTTCTAATGAAATGTACATTAGACTTTTTATATAAAAATCATCAAAAGTGCTATATTGGGTTATTTTAATATTAATTTAATCCCCTCTCCTATGTCCTCTAGTAGTTACACCCTTCACCTCTTTCTTACTTTGGATACATCACTATAATCCTTTAACATTGTCCAAGGTTAAAACATAAAAAAATATTAGTTTATTCTTCAAGAGAAAGTACCACCAGTCAGTCATGAGTTACTGAAAAAAAAAAAAAAACCCACAAAAACAAAAACAAGTAAAACAGGTGCCAGACAATCAACTTATTGAAAAAAGAAGATATCACAGAATTTCGTAGAAGTATGCCAAGTCCACGGCCATGGAGACTCTCGGCAGCACATTTTTATGAAACAGCTTCTTACGCCTGTGGCTTATTTCACGGGGAGGCGGGTCACTGGTGTGCCAGAACCATCCGATTGTTTTCCCGCCTTTTCTTGGCTCCTTTCCAAGGTGAACCAAATGCTGTCTACTGCTGCACACCTCCCATGACCCCGACAAGGTTTAACGTGGGGGAAAAGCTGATTCTGCCATCTGAGAAATAGCCCTTAGAGTTAAGTTTGTCATTAAAGAAGATACGAGTCATTTCTCGCACAGGAGGACCTGCCCCCCCACCCCCACCCCTCCTCCATCCCCTCCCATTCCCCTCCTCAGCTTCTGTGCCAAGTCCAACCTCTCCCACAGGAGCTGGGGGGGAACTGGCTGACGCAGGGGCGGCAGGGTGATCAGCCTCAGGCCTCACTCGGTCTCTTTCAGTCCTAAGCAAACAAGCTCCTCCGGTTTGCCATGAGAGCCGTCTGACTCTCGCGTCTCCTGCCTTTCTTGTGCCTCTGCCTCAGCTTCCAGCACAAGGCGCTGGAGGCCAGCAGAAAGAGTCCCGAGGAGAGCAGCACCAGGCCCAAGATGGAGATGATGGAGCCGTGGGAATTGAAGCTGTAAGCCACGGCCGTGACCACGATCCCGGTGATGAGGATCACCACGGCGAAGGGGATGATGCAGCGGTAGCAGGAGAGCTCGGCACCGCCGGTGGCGGCCATCAGCTGGATCTCACTGACCACAGGGACCGTGGTGATCACCACTTCGCTCTTGGGGCTCTTCTCCGTTGTCCCCGGCTTGGGAGGCGTTGGGGTTCCCGGGATCTCCTTGACAGGTTCTTCGGTCATTTTGACAGCGGTGTTCCCCAGCTGAGTTCACAGACTAGACCTGGGGGCTCTCACCAGGGTGGAGGCTGTGGAGGAGAAGACGGGAGATGTCAGCGAAATAAATGCAGGAGAGCGACCCCTGCAAGGAACAAGGAAGACCTGCGGAGACACCGCTGTGTCCTTTTCCGCAGGGGAAATACACGTGAAAAGAAACCCGAATTTCTATTTCTAATTCATATATATATATAATTGATTTTTTACAAAGAGGAAGGAAGAGTGATAGAGAGCTAGAAACATCGATAAGAGAAGCATCCACCACCTGCCCTATGCACACCCCCTACTGGGCATGTGCCCACAACCAAGGTACATGCCCTTGACCGAATCGAATCTGGGGCCTTTCAGTCCACAGGCCAACACTCTATCCACTGAGCCAAACCGGTTTCGGCACTATTTCTAATTCTTTGCATTCTTTTTGCGTTGGGCAAAAAGCAAGATAAAGCAGATCACCACAAAGAAACAAAGATGTAGAAAGCAGGAAGCACTTTGCAGTTATTTAATAGACCCTGGCGGTGGACTGATGTTTTACTAGCCTTTCCTCCTTGCCTGTTGCTTCTCTTTCCTCTAAGCACACCGGAGAACCTCCATCCGAATCCAGAGACCTCGCTCAAGGAGGCTACTTTATAAACAATACTACGCACAGTTCTTTCCACGACTCATAGCAACTCAGACTCTGCCAATGTTTCCGGGCATAACACACATTCTTTCCAAACTCTCACCCATTCACTGCCCATTGAACCCATGTCAAGACCAGAAGCCAGCGTACCAATGGGGTTCTTCTACATCAGCCAGCCAGTCAGCCAGTCTTTATTGTGTGACTACTAAGCACAGGGCACCATGGGTCCTGGGACTCGAGTGTGAACGCGGTTCCGTAACAATTTAGTGACAACGAGGCTAGGATGTGTGGATCTCAAATGTGGCCATATCCTCCCATCCATGTGAAAGGAATGGAAAGAGAAAAATTAAGAAAGGAAATCAATTTTTGGAGGCTATCAGTGGACACTTTTATGCACTAAAGATACGATCAACTATTAGGGTGATTTCCATGCAACTCAACAAGGATTGTGGATACGATGTGTATCATGCCCGTGGGAGAAAAAGCTAGGTACTCAGGAAAGTTTTATAAGTTCCTTTTGTCCCCACTCGATGCGCATCTGTAAATATTTTGAATCTGAACATTTCTGCACAAAACCCGAGGCTCCATCAACAGCATCTGGCCGAAATGCCGTCTGTGAGAAGTCAGCGTAAACTCTTGCCTGCCGCTAGGACAGACACACTAAGTCATTCCCTTTTCTCCCTCGGAGCTAAGTTATGCAGCTTAAACAAAGATTACAGAGGCTGTTTCAGTTATTAATCCTTGGGACATAGTAAGCTCCCACTGAGAACAAATCCAAGCTCAAATCAATCCCTGAGCAGGGAAGCTCAATGTATGAGAATTCTCTATTTGCATCAAAATTTTAGCCACCAAATGAATCACTGCTGTCCAATGACACCCTAAATATTGGCTGAGTCAGGAAAAGGATTTTTGAGATTTTGTCTGAAAGGAAAAAAAAAAAATCTTCACCCCCCCCAAAACTGAGATGCAACGTAATCTGAAAATGAAGGTCTGTCCCCAAACGACTTACCCGTTTCTCAGGGAAAAGCAATCCATTACCAAGGAAACCACTCCACTTGGTTCAGGGGGCGGGGAGAAACCTCAGAGCCTCAGCCTCTTCTGGTCAGCTTCTGGGCAAAGAGCCCGTAACAGCGTGTCCGTCAATGAAACAATTCTCCTCTGGGGAAAAGGGAAAGAAACAAAAATCTTGAATTATATGGTCAGTTTCAGATCCTGGAGTTCTTCCTTTCCCTCTGCCTCTGTTCCTAAATGACGCTTGTCTTTCCCTCTCTCTCCTTTTATTTCCTCCCCCTCTGACGGCCCCTCCCTGCCCCCCCCCCCCCCCGCCCCACTTCTTTCTTTTCCTTGCCAGCTGATTCTGGGTTTGCCCCCCCTCCTCCTCAGGACATGATAAGTGCGAATCCTTCCTCAGTCCCTAGAGACAGGAGCCAGCTTTTACTTTATTTCTCTCCTAGCACTGACTCAGTACACTGTGGCTGCATTACTCATGTTTTCCCCAGCCAGACCTGCCTGGCGCTTCAGGCATTTTCATAAGAAAACCCCCGAGTCCGCTTTGCAAACCCAGCTGAGGGGACAGAGCCCGGGGGACAGACCCTGTAAGGTGGCAGGAGCAGCTGCGAAGTCTCGGGCAGCTGAATTCAGCCTCTCAGCCAGCAAACCAGTCCGGGCTCCTAGGTTCCCCAGTGATCTCCCTTGACCTGTGTGTGCAGGCCACGGGCAGCTTACACCCTCCGGATGGTTGTTAATTCATTTGGAAACGCGGTGGGAGATACAGATGTTTGCCCTGAGAGGGAAAACTAGCCATCTTGAAACTTGTATAGATAAAAAAATAAAGGATGGATAACTTTGAACTGTATAAGTATAGAGGCCAGCTTTATAATAGTCTCCCCGTATCATCTTTTTTGTTTTTTAACCTCAAAAAGTGATGAGTAACTACCTCTGGGAGGAGGTCACTCTGGCCATGTTGACACTATCGTCATCGTTGTCATTTGCGGAGCTTCTCCTATGGGCTGGGCGTGCGCAGTACGCCCACATGAACACGACTGCTCCCTCATTTACCAGTGAGTTGATACCTGAGTTTACTGATCATTTATAAATGAAGCCCAGAGAGGGTAAGCAATCTGACAAAGGTCACACGGAAAGAGAGAACTTGTTGGCTCGAACCCTAGTCTTTAATGAGCATAAAAATCACAAAGGTGGTGGGGGGGTGTTAAATGTAGATTCTTATTCATGGGTCTGTCGCAGGGTCCCGCCCTGTGAGGATTTGCAGCTTCTTCAAGGAGCAGGATATTTTCAACATTCACACACCTAGGGCACAGCGCTTCCCCCTCTCAAACAATAAAGTTAAAGACGCGCTTCCCACCCCTCTCCCTCAATGGCCTCATCGGTTTGTACTTTATTAGACGGGCTGTTTCCATCTTAAAGCCCCAGGTTATCTTTCTGAGGTTAAAAAACAAAAAAGGATAATACTGGGAGACTATGATAAAGCTGGCCTCTATACTTGCACAGCTCAAAGTCATCCATCCTTTATTTATTAATCTATACAAGTTTCGATAACTTCTTTCTGACACATCCAGCCAATCTACACACCTAGATTTAAACCTCAGGAAATACTTCCCCTCTTTTTCAAATCTTCGGTGTGAGATTCTCTAGCTGCTGGCAGAGGGCGCGGGCACTCACAGGCATCCCACCTCTGCTCCTTCCAGCCGCAGCCAGCAACAACGCCTGGCCGATTGTGTCCCAAAGCTGGAGGGACCAGGGACTGTTCTCTCTAGAATGGAGCCAGGGGGGGCTTGGGCTTGAACATAAAGTTGATGAGTCCCTGAGGAGGCCGAGGGGAGGGACCCCAGCCTGCTGGAGAGGATGAGTCCCTGGAGGGCCTCAGCCGCCCCCCCCCCTCACCCAGGAAGAGGCTGTCACGTCACTGGGTGTGGAAGATAAGGAATACTTGGAGTTGAAGATAAGGAATACCTAGAGCCAGCCACGTCTGCACTGGCCTTCATTGTTCTGGGAAGACGGTGATCCGGGGATGGGGATGGGGGTGGGGGTCACTGGCTGCATAAAGTGGAGATTCTTGAGGCTCTCTTATAAAAGCAGCCATCTGCCCACTGCAAACTGGCCCTTGGGGGCAATCCCTGTCTACTTCCTAGCACGGGCTGCCTTCCCCCTAAACAGCCCGATAACCCTACTGAAGGTCAGACTGTCACCTCCCGAGGAAGCTCACGTTGCCCCATTACCAAAGTCAAAGGTACGCGAATCCCCCAGAGAGAAGCCAGAGACACCTTTTCCCTCCGGGAAGCCTGCCGCCCAGTCTGCAATGAGGGGCAGGGAGTGTATCCCTGAGCCCCGGAGCCTGCGGGCAGGGCTGGTATTCCTTGTAACAGCAGAGCTTTCTTCAGCCTCTCAGACCTCAGGTGTCATGTTCCCCCTCCTTCGCCTGCCTAGACGCCCAGCTGCCCATCTCCAGAGCCTAAGCAGATAATTGGGGATTTGCAGTGATAAACACACACAAGTCGGAAGCCGGGGGATCAAGCAGAAACGGTACCTGAAGATTAAGCAGTGCCACTCCAGTGTGGACGCACACGCGGTTTTAACCTCTTCAGACGGAAATTCAAAGCCAATTCCCAGTGATCGGCGCCTGCTGCCTTTGAACGCACCCCCGCCCCTTTTTTCCACTCTGTGCCAATAGGATATCAATCACTCCTGGGAACTTCTAAAGGGACACCTGCCCCCGCCCCCACCCCCACCCCCACCCCCAGGGAAAAACCTCATCCACAGTGCAGCTAGCTTTTTCTCTGCAAGCCTGCTTTCGGAAGGGAGAGCAAAGCTTTCTGGCTCCTTTTAAAGCACAGGGCACCCGGAGATCCCTTGACATTCGGACAACTTCTCAGAAAGTTTCCAATCAACAGGTTTCATCCCTGACCCCCCTCTCTCCACCCCCTCCTTACGCAGTCAACAGTTCTCTCCCAGATCTTTCAAAGAGCAAAGCAAAGATCCTTACCTTTCCCAGCCACAGTGGAACTGAGACAGCTGCCAGCCCTGGCCAGCAGCAGCCCAGCGAGGGAGATGCAAATCACTGCCCTAGGGACCGTGAACAAAGTACTCGGGCTTAAACACCGTTAAGGGACGGGAGAGAAATTGACGAGAGGAAATCTCTTCCAGTGCTGCTGTGCTGTGTTCTAGTTCCCTCTCTAGGAGAATGCGATGCATATTTTTTTTCTAAAAAGGAACCAAGTTGGAAAAGAATGTTCTTTTTTTTTTTTTTTTTTCTCTCTCTCTCTCTCTTTCTGTTCTCTTTCCAGGCTCGTTTTCCCAGGTTTTTCCCTTTTCCAAAGCCCCATCCTGTTACTCTCCCTCTGTAATACCTGGGACCCGCAGAAAAGATTTTATCATTCCTCTCCTGTACTTCTAAGTGCACGTGGGGTTTGGAACATGTGGGGGGTGGGGTGGGGAGTGGGACGGTACATGAGTCTCTTTCCCTGAAACCTGTGAGTGATAAGAGGAGCGGAGAACGAGAAGGGTTAATGGTGAAAATGGCTTTTGTTGCTTTTTGTGGACAGTCTCCCTAGCAGCAGAGGAGTGGTTTTATCTGCTCCTCATCAGAGGACAGCGAGCAGATAAGGATGGAAATGACTAGACCACCTTGCACCTCAGACACCATAAACAACAGCACCCGGAACACGTGCTGTTCCAGGGAGAACTCCCCCAAACTGGACAAACCTCGATTTACTTAGAAACAAAGTTGTTTAGGTGAGGGGATATAGACGGGTAAGGGGTCAGGGACATGCCGGGACCATGACAAAAAGGAGATTGGGCCAATTTCCCTTCCGTAGAAGCTAATTTCCCTTCTGGTCCGAAAGGCGGACATTCTGATTTTTCCCCGGAGCCATATGCTTTTGAAGACCTGGAAATTGCTCCTTAGAAAACAAACACACTTTGTGAGGAGCAATGCCATGTGCATTCGATTACCGGCTCCCATGGACTTTCGGTTTGCTTTCGCCTGGTGTGGTTGGGTTGGCCCCTTCCCAGCAGCCCTGAAGGTGCCAGGTCCTCCTGGCCCCCCCATCCCGCCTCTGTGTGCCTTTGATGTCGGCCCTCACCCAGCCCAGTTGGACTCAGTGAGATGCAGGCAGCTGGCCAGGGTTGTCCGTTCCAGGGCTTCTTTTAAGGGCGTGTCTGCATTTATGTCCTAAAATCACAGACATTTGGGAAAGTGATCTGCGCTTGTGTGTTCGTTTTGGATAGCAGTCATGCTATTATTGCTCCCCTGCCCCGAGGCACTTTGCTTTGAGATCTAGGAAGTTAAAGAGAGATCTGGTAGTACAAAGGGGAACAATAGGTATATCTTAGGTATAAAATGTATTTCACTATTTTCTGGTCAACTTCCAGGTACCAGAAAACTCCTAAAATCCATGCGTCTATAGACAGGAAAACATACATCTTTTAGGTGCACATCCGGGTCACCATTCTCTTACCCGTTTTGTTCTGAGTCACCATGAAAGATGACATAAAACAAAACAAAACAAAAGAAGAGTCACTTAAATCAAAGGACACAGCGGGACCTTTGGGAGGGCTAAGTAAATCATCTCTCATTTCAACAAAATCTGTCATTCTGGCCTCAGATGAGAAGAATTGATTTTCTTGTTTCAGGATCTGAACCTCTGCTGACAATGCTGCGCCCCTGATATATTTCCAAGTAGCTTGCATAATCCTTTACATTTATGTACATTATTCTTCCGAGGCCTAGGATGAGGAAGATCAGCGGTAAAGAGTTATAGCAAATTGGGCTGACTACTTCCCAAGACAAGGCGTGGCACTTACGTCAGCCTCCCCCAGTGGGCTAGCGGGTCACGGACTCAGGGGCCTGTAGGAAGCCCACCACACTTGTCTTTTCCCAGAAAGGGAAGAGAAGAGACAACAATGACTGACCCATTTGCTATTCTTAACACCTGATAGGATGCATTTCGATCTCCCATTGGCCTCTGGTGACAATGTCCCCTGTTCTGTCCATAAAATGATGTGCATTTCGTGTGACCTCATTCGACTCCTAATCAGCATATCATTTCTTGGTTTCATCATCAATTCGGTGCGGGGCAATTTGGAACTGCCCTGCCTCATGTAAAACACTGGTGACCTATGCCATCCCACAAGAGTCAGTTAGCTTTTCTTTGTTTCCACGTTCATCGAGCAGAATAAACCTCAGACCTGATCCCAGTCCTGTAGTGCTGGTCTTCAAATGACTCACACGGGGTGGGTGTATCAGTGTTGGCCCTCCCCCAAATAATGAAAAAATGCAGTTAAAACCATAGATTTTAAGCTCTGGGCTTGGGTAAGAGGAACATCCAGTATATTTTCATAAGTAGTTTTGGCTGTCTCCATTTTTTGGAGAAAGAACTGAGGTGAAGAAGATATCATTATCCCCAAGTTTAACTCCAGAGCCTGGGTTCCTTCATCCTCAGTTGACCCAGCCCGCAGGCTCAGTTTGAAGAGGAAAGGAACCATGTAACACCGATCAAACGTCTAACGGGTACCAACCACAACACAGCTCTATCTCCAATATTTGTATTTTAATTTTACTTATGAAAAAAAACCAAACTTAGCAGGGTTCAATACTTGCCTGGAATCCTCTACTAGGGCAAGAGGCAAAGCCAGGGTTCAAGTCCAGGGGCCTCTTCTGTGTTGTACCATGAGGTCTCTGTTGCTTATTCATTTTTATTAGATTAAGTGTTATTAGAATAGCCTAACGTTAGCCTACAGCCCATTTTCTTGGGTGGAGGATACTATAGTCTCACTGGGCTTACTCTTGGAAAAGTATTCTGAAAAGGGGGTCCCTCTTGCTTCTAGGATGATGAACCCTGATGTTGCCCATGGACATCTGGGAATTGTAGTAGAGCTGCGTTGCTAAGCAGATTTGAGACACAAGCCAGGTACCAATGGAGTCTGTGGACGGTGTCATGGCTGCAGGGGCATTTCAGAAGTCACCCAGGCCATTCCTCAGCTTCCAGGAACACTTTGGTTCCACTGATATTTGTTGTACTCCTTCCAGGCACCAGTAACTCTCGCTCAGTAGATACAAAACAGTAAACAAGCAGGATCTCTGCCTTCATGGAGCTTACAGTCTAGGACAGGAATGCCACAGGCCACCGATGTCTATGATCTTTCTGCTAGAGGAATAACCAAAAATCTGTGAGGCCCAGGAGATATTAAACCCATTCTGGGTGGGAAGGAAAGCTTCATGGCAGACAAGCATTAGTCAGTATGAGTAGGAAAGAAGAGAAGGTGATTCTAGGTGAAGGGACAGCCTATATATAAACATAGCTCAGAAAAGTGCCAGTCCTTTGGCACAGAGCTTTGAACAGCCTACGTGGCTGAATTCTAGATTTCAAGGGGGCAGGCAGAGCAGTCAAAGTAAGACTGGAAATGGTTTATGGTGGGATGATTGCCTCGACATCGAGCCTGGAATTTATTTGGAAACGATTGTAGTTTTGAGCAACATGACAATGATAGTCAGCTCTGTGCATTATCAAAAGTAGCCTGGCATTCAAGTGTTGAAATGCACTATGGGAAAGTCAAGAGGGAAGGCACAAAATACAGTTGGGATGTCCATCAGTTAGGAAACTTTTGTCTAGATGAGAGGAGTCAGGGGCTGATATTGAGTCATGCGTGCAGGTTGGTGTTAGGTCTGCTCAAATAATTGAATAGATATCCCCTCCGCTGGGACCTGACCGTTAGGTCACTTCACAATGGACATTCTACTTGCTTAGACCTCATTCCACTTGCTAAGACCATTATCTCTCCCCTCCTGGAGTTTCCCAGAATCCAGACCTGCAGAGACAAGTCTCTGCCCAGAAAAACTCCGCCTAGAGTCCTTTAGAAACTACTGCCTCCCTGTCTTTGGGGGCTGGCGCCATTTTGAGGCTCAGTCCATCTGGCATCCAGATGACCTATTAAATTTATAACCCCTTACCACTTTGGCCTGTGTGTTCCTCTTTCAGCGACCCTAGAAGTTGGAGGTCACTGCAGCGAGGGATTCAGCAAACATTGGCAATGAATGTCAAGGGGGAGGAGACCAAGGAAGAGGGGTTTGTAAGGTTTTAAAGCCTCGGTGATGAATAACTTAGTGATACTGTTGGCAGAAATAGAAGGCCAGGTCAAGGAGCAGGTACCAGTTGGAGGTCATGAACTTGATTTTGTTAGCATAGGTATCCACTTCTCCAGTGAAGAGGCAAAACGCTAGAGAAAGTGGTGTTACCACCCAACTGCCAGTTTGTGAAGCATTGTCTGAATTGCCAAATAATGCCTTATAGGCTCACAGGCGAATCTCCCACTTATGAATGAATTTATAATTCACTTCACTCTGAGCGTCTATAGACGGTTGCAGACACAGGTGCAGTATACACGGATGGATATGAGATCGCTAACTTTTTGCATAGACAAGAACATAAATATTTTAAGCATTCTCATTTGAACCTTTAATTGTACTGAGTCTATGCAAAGAATATATTGATTCAATTTTAAAGTTCCATTTTAAACTCCATGAAAATAAGAACATAGCTATATAATTCTTTCTATACAGTGCCTAGAGTAGACAAAAGCACCCCAGAGATGTTTTCTGGGAATGAAAATGCTTTTTCTTCTCGTGAATCACTGCTCCAAGGTACTGCTCATGCTGAAGAGAACATATAGAAAGTTCCAATTTCCCTACTTTACCTGTGGAAAAGCAGCTTTTGTCCTGCCAATAACTAATTTTGTATTGCCTCATGAGTTAATGATTTTAAAAAGAGGCAGTACAAGTCCGCTATGGATTTCTTTAGAATGTCGTTTGGGGCCTCGTATAATGTAAACACATCTTCCTATTGCACTGTACCAAAGTCACGTTGACTGGAAAGTCCCCCATAAGTCCCTGACGGATAATATCAGCAATTGTGTATGTGTTTATAGAGAGTCTTTGCCAAGTAAACGAACAAATAAATGAAAGAATGACTCTGCATTGAAGGCAGATATAAACCTGAAAACTCAGATGGTTATTCCAATGGATGATTTCAAAGCATTCCCATGTTTAGTGCTATCTACATTAATTATTCCATTTCATTAAACATTCAATTATTCATTTTGCTGGAATTCTTTGGATAGTGGATACATACCATGCAGATGTAGCCACAGGTTCCTTATAATTAACAAACATAAGTATTTATTGAATATTTTTGTAACAAGTAAAACTTTTATTAAAGAAACTTTCCTCTTTTTTTTTTTAAACCAAAGAGAGGCATTTTAGACAGAAAATGATGCTTGTAGCTTCTCACCCGAAACACAACACACCCCAGGAACAAGGACCTCTCCAGCCACAAAATTCACCAACCCACTGTTTCCCCTAAGTTTGTGGTCGGCAAACCGTGGCTCACAAGCCACATGTGGCTCTTTGGCCCCTTGAGTATGGCTCTTCCACAAAATACCACGGCCTAGTCAAGTCTATTTTGAAGAAGTGGCATTAGAAGAAGTTTAAGTTTAAAAATTTTGGCTCTCAAAAGACATTTCAATCATTGTACTATTGATATTTGGCTCTGTTGACTAATGAGTTTGCCGATCACTGCCCTAAGTCCTTTTCTTGTGTGTGTGTGTGTGTGTGTGTGTGTGTGTGTGTTGGTTTGTTCCCAAAAATTGGTTTTGCAAGTTGAAGCTTCATGAACTTACTAGCAGAAATAAAGTACATTGTACAAACCATGCAGATCTTTGGTGCAGAGTATACAAATGGTATTTACAGTCAGTAAACATGGACCAGGACACACGCCATTGCATGCCAGGCCTGGCGGAAGTTTGGGGGGCATAGGGGCCACAGATCAGCCCCGGAGCACATGTTTTCACATGCAAACACACAGGATACAGGCACACTAGATGATGTCTTGGAATAATTATCAAACTCGGGAATATCAAAACAAGATGGTCCAAAGAATTTTCTTTTTTTTTTTTACTATGTGTTTTTCTTTTTTTCTGGGTTGATCAACACATTTTGGGGTCTCCCTCCCAGCCCCAGCTAGGACACAGAAATCCATTGTTTGATTCCCACCCAACCCCATTGTTCTTCTTTGTACCTGATCAGAAAGATCAACATTTTTTTAAAATTCTTTTTCATATATATGTATGAAAAGTTGTGATTTATTTTGGGAAGCCACCAAAGTCATGGGGGGTAAAGGGAGGAAGGAGATCTCCCAGGAAAAAATGGTGTCCTCCCCAGTAGCATTTTACATTTGGGGAAGGGGGCTAAGTGGAGACAGAAGAGGAGAGAAAAAGCTGGTGTCCAAACTTAGTTGTAATTTACAGAAAAGTCCTGCATCAGTTGGAAACAGGGAAACCCTCCTGGGGTGAAAGGCCCCTCACCCGGGCCAAGCCCATCCCCCTGATGGCTGTGGATGTGGTCAGTAGGGGAATCCCAGGTCTTTGGGCCGCTTCAGCTACACTTTCAGCCTCTTCATGCCGATCTGAAAGGCATGCCCGTCCTGGGTGGCATTCTGTGAGCTGGCCAGGTTGTTAAAACTCATGACGCTAAAGTATTTGTTCTGTTTAGTGGCCTGACGTAAACACCTTGGAGGAGATGACACTGCCAAAGAGCAGGAACATCTGCACCAGCTCTGTGTCTCCAAATTCCTGGGGGAGATGGTAGATAACCAGGTTACAGCCTTAGGGACCTTCTTGCGGCTGCTACTGGAGTGCTGGCAGCTGAGGGATGCTGCGGGTTGCTGTGGGTGATGGGCGTCCACCACGTGGGTGAGTAGTAGGGAATGGAACTATTTCCTCAGCCGAACTGAGCTCAAAATAGAACTATTTAATTTATGAACTTATTGTATGTTGATCATGTCAATGAAGAGAACAAATCTCTTGCACTCTTCCACTAGATAAAAATGTTTAAGTCTCACACACAAGATGATACCTTGCTGTCTCCTTATTCTTTACTGAAATATACGCTACAGCAAGCATGTCAAACTCAAAGGCTAACACGGGCCAAATAAAAGAGGCATGCAGCCTGCGGGCTGCGAGTTTGACATGCTTACAGGTACCTGGAATTATTGTCTTTGTAAAAACAATGGTAAAACTTGCTAATATGACCCAAAGGGCATGGCCACAGAATGAGAACACAAGGTTTCTTTCATGGTGCACACTGCAGGGCATCAAGTCCACGTTGAAAGCCAGTGGGCACTTGCAGCTGGTCAGCAGATCTGTCATCGATGCCTATGCGTGACTTCCAATTTGATGGGCTCTGTAGTCTCTGGGGAACCTCTCTCCCTGGCCTTGTTTCTTGCTATTTATTTCCTAAGTTAAACTGAGCTTGGAAAATTTTCTTGACAGCACTGATATGACTTGATCTTTTTTTCCCCTCGGGTCACAGGGTCAGGCTTTGGATCAATTCCACAACAAAATTAACATTTATGATGCCCCACTCTGGTTGTGCAATGAAAACAGCCACGGACTGGAAGTCAGGAAACTTGGGTTTCAATCTTCTTTCCTTTTTGGTGGCCTTTCCGACCTCTGAGAGTCCCATCTGTCGGTTCTCAGGGTCCGGTCTCTGGAGCCTTTACTATTTTTTTCCTTTTATTCTATTTTAAAAAGTCCTATTGGAGCTTATAATATCCGAGAACGTAGACAAGACAAGTTGGGGCAATAATTAACACTACAATCCAAGCTACCAGGACAGCTGTAGGAAGCCTCTTTTGAAAAAATGCTCCCTGGTGCAGCATCTGTCAGCAAAGCCATTGACCTTTTACTGTGGCTATTCGTCTATTTCCCTGTGAAGAGAGTCACGGGCATCTGGCTTAGAGACTGTCTGCGGTGCAAAGGTTTTCCGCGGCTCCAATCAGAGGTCCTAGCTCTGCGGTGGCTGCGCACCTAATTTCCACTCGCGTGGACCCAGAGCCAGCGCACAAAGCAGTTTGTTTCATAAACAACCCCTTGAATTTGGAAGTGAGGCAGCAGGAGCCAGAACTGCCACCTGCAGAGCCTTACTCTGCTGTGACTGACGCGACGTGACGTAAGTCCGAGACCTCGGTTCACAGTTTATGTGACAGGACACAGGGGCGGCCAACTTTAGGGAAGACTGATAGGAAAGTCCAAGGGTGAGTCTCTCTGGGAACAGGAAGCAGGTCCTGCTGTACCAACAAGGCTTTGGGAGGGAGAATTTTGACAGGTTTTGGAGGAGCAAATGGGCTTCCCAGAGGCTGCCAGGAGGATGTGCTCCTGTTCCATAGAGTGCGCATTTCCTCTGGGCTTCTCCCCTCCAGGGCCACGCTATCCAGAAAGGAGTGGCCACACGGCTGTGTGACTTGCATCCATGTTACAGATTCCTGTATAGGCACCCAGGTCACATGCTCAGATGAGCAGAGAAAGGGATAAGCCTATATACTGAGTGGCCAGATTATTATGATCTTTGGATGCATAATGATCTGGCCACTCAGTATGTATATATATTGGAGGCCCGGTGCATGAATTCGTGCATGGGTGGGGTCCAGCCAGCCTGGCCAGGGGGAGGGGACATGAGCAGTTGGCCAGACTGCCTGCTGATTGAACTCCTGGTTGAGGGGACAATTTGCATATTAGCTTTTTATTATAAAGGATAAACACTGAGTGGCCAGATTATTATGATCTCTGAAAGCATAATAATCTGACCACTCAGTGTATATCCCTCTCCTTCAGAAGTTCCTTCTTATAGTCTTTGTGTACATCAGAGCACTAGGAAAACACCAACTGGCCCTATAACAGTGAGCTTGAGAGCATCAGGGCTATTTATAAAATGCAGACATTTGGATGTGGGTACACTGACCATAACTTCTGACTGAGGAAACAAAACATTGGTAGGTACGTGGATGTGGAAGGGGTAGGCTCCTGCCAGATATGGCGAATGAAAATTTGTGTGTCAACTCATTCTCTCTCAGTGTTTGCAATTTCACTCATGAGGTAAATGGCTATTTCTCTATTACTATCCATTTAAACTGATTTTTGTGTGTAGGTTCAGTAGTTATATGCATCACACAAACCCAAGACATATATAAGCTAGAAAAATTAATTTTAAAAATTAACTTAAAATAAATTTTAAAATAGATAATAGTATTGCTAGGTGATATATTGAATACCAGTCATCGACATAATGGACTTTATACCTGGTGAGTTAATTAATTTTTAGTATTACCCTAAGGGGTGTAGCATTATTCTTCCCATTTTATTGATGAGGAAACTGAGGCATGGAGAAGTTCACTTGTACAGAAACACACAGCTCATGAGCAGTAAAGATGTATTTCAAGTCCATGAACTTTGTCTCTAGAGTTCAAGTTCTTTTCCTCAGTGCTACACTGTCTTCAGGGAAGAGAGTTCTTGTGATGATGAGGAGGGAGAGTATCATTATGATAGTATTGCTTATGCATGACCCTCGTAGTGCTTATAAATCAAAGGGAAGCATTTCTGCTCAATTAGAACCTGAACATTTGGTTCTCTCCTCCTAAATTTGAGTCCTGTGGATATCAGAATTATGAGCTTCATTGCTTGGACAGAATTTTGCAACTGGTAAATCCCCATAAGAAGTTATTAATTTTAGCCTTACAATAACCCAGTGAGGTGGAGAGGCTGAACGCAAGCTTTCTCCAGGACCTATCATCGTTCAGCTATGGTACCCTCTGGGAGTATCCCTGACTGCTCTTCTTCTCTCCCTTCACACGGCTAACTCCTCTGCCGGTCCTGGCCTTATCAAGTCACCACCTGCAGGAAGACTTCTTTGATGACCCCTGAAGTATGTTAAGCTTCCCTGCTATACACTTTGGTCACACCTTGCCTCAGTTTTGGGCAGAGGCTGGCTGATGTTCTGAGTCTTGAATTTTCCACACAGGACACTCAATGAGGCTGAGAATGGGAACATTAGCTCTGGTGGCAAAAGATGCGACCAAGGTCCCAAGGCAGCCCCCATGTTCACAATAGGATTGTAAAATGCTACAGATATATGGAGGTGATGATAAGAATACCTGGCTTCTGATGGCAAAAGACTTGGTAGTTATCCTTGTTTCTCAAAACTCTTGACTCCTTGCTTTAGCTTAGACTCTTGACCCAGTGTTGCCCAATTTCCGTTAAGACATTTTTTATTCAAGAATCGGGTATTGAAAGATTATGGCATGCTGGGAGTAGAGAATAATGGTGAAGTGAGTGGGTTCTAGAGTTTGATCTCAGATCCTTTCTTTATCTGAAAAATAGAGATAATCATGGTACCTGCTTTATTGGATTGTTGTGAGGATCAAATGAGATTATTCATGCAAAACTCAGAGCATCATGTTTGGAGAACAGCTAAACGCCCACTCTCCAGCCTGGTCTCCTGATCTCCAGAACGCTGCCCCAAGATTTTATCTTCTGTTTCTTTGCCTCTTCCAAGCCCAGATATAAATCTTACTTTTCTACTCTAATTTCTTCTCCAACGTCTAGCCTGCTCTGCCCTATCACATCCTAAATTCTGCTGCTGCTTCCCTTTTCTAAATATATGCTTTCAAAGCAACCAGATGACTAAAATGTAAAAGGGGCAAAGTATAAACAAATGGATGAAGATGTGATGCATCCAGCTCTTTATTGTAGTGCCGGTAGGAGAATAAATCCATTCAACCAGTGAAGCCGAACACATACTTATCTTTTAGGCCAGGACTCCACTCCTTGAGCTGTACTCAACAGAAACGTGTACATATGGACACCAAAAACCACATAAAAAATTTCACAATAGCACACTATTAGTCATCTGCTGCTGAATGACAAAATTACTCCAAAACTGAGCAACTTAAAAACAACAAACACTTATTATCTCCCGGTTTCTGTGGGTTCTGCAGGCATTTGCAAGATGCTGAGCTGGTTGAAGGGCCAATCTCTAGACCTCACTTGATGAGAGACCTTGCCTGAGGTAAGTCCCTTTCTCTGAGCTGCAGTTTGTACTCTGCAGAGCTGGTGGGTGCTAGCACTTGTAGCCTCACAGTGTGGTGGAGAAATCAGGTAACATCAGGTACAGTGGAGTCTGTTGTGCACAAGATGAAGTGCTAAAGTCAGGGAGTGAGGTGAAAATCAAGTATAAACAAAATTCCCTTGACATTCCTTAGATAAGCCTTCTATCACTGGGGTGCCCTTGGAGGTTCAAAAGCCAGGACCCAGGAATTTACTTCTTTTGTTTTCTTTTAGATGTCTGCCCTGGTCTTCCTTTCTGGGGGGCAGCCTAGGACAAGGCTGGCTGTATTGGCTGGGGAGGGAGGAGGGAATTTCACACTCTCCTTATTGGTTGTTGTTGTTGAGGGCACCTAATTGAATTTCCATATTAAGTATACCTTTACACTGACTGCAGTATATGTGAAAGCACTGAGGATTGTGATTGAGGAAATGTAAGTCATGACTCATCTTGGAACAGGTGCTCTCCCCAGTTTATCTTGGGTCTAGAAAGCCTTGTGGTTAATGTCAAGGTTAAACACAGTGACTGGTTAAAGCCTTTATCAAAACAAGGGGCTGCTTGATGCTAAATGACATGTTGGGATAATGGGTAGAGAAAGGAATGGAGTTCTGCATGAAATAATATAATAAATAGAAATTTTGCAAGTGTGTAGTACTTTATAGTTTTCAAAATAATTTCTTAAAAATTAACCTCATTTTTAAAATGAGGTTTACCTTCCGAAGATTATCTGACTAGTTTCCCAGAAGAAGTGGGATTTATAACCATAATTTCCAAATTCAAAACTATAATACTTTTCTGAAGAAAAGAATATAATTTCCTTTTCTCCTCTCTCCTCCCCCTCCTCCTCCTTCCGCTCCTCCTCCTCCTCCTCCTCCTCCTCCTCCTCCTTCTTCTTCTTCTTCTTCTTCTTCTTCTTCTTCTTCTTCTTCTTCTTCTTCTTTTCTCTCTCCCTCTCTCTCTCTCTCTCTCTCTCTCTCTCTCTCTCTCTCTCTCTCTCTCTCTCTCTCTCTCATACAAAGAAATAAGTGTGAGAATCTACGACCTAGCTATCCTGGCTTGACCACTGGTGTAATGGACTTGACTTTGATCACCTTCTCTAGGCAAGCCTACTTAGATTAATTAAGACAGTAAAGTGAGAAAAGCAGGTTCTTCTGTGTGGCTATGGTTCTCACCTGCACAGAGACATGCTCCACAGAATGATATTAAATATTGTTCCTGTGCATTCTGGGATATGTGGGTTTTAGGGGAAATCCTGCTAGTATCAGGGAGTTTCTCATGCAACAGGATGGGGCCAGGTTATCATTTAATACATACATGCCTGCATCATGCTTATGGATGCATTTAACATCTGCTTATTGATATATAATAAAATCATTTGCAATGACAAACAGTGCCCAGTAAACACACATGTTAGGAGATCATTGTGATATCATAATTTAAGTCTGGGTTTGACTAGGACTATCCCTGTGCATAGGACTATGTCTTTGCAGGGCAAAGACTATGTCTTCACATTGGCTACTTCTGGGTTCTCCTTTAATGTGACTAAAGCTTCCTAGACAGGGCAAATCCCTCCCATACCTCCCAGGAGAACCCAAAAGTAGCCAATGAAGTGGTCTAGGGAGGAGGGGAGGAGTGGGCTCAATGGAGACTCTTCACCGAGTTCTCACATCCAGGACAGATGTGTCTCTCTCCACATAGAATCTCATGTGAGTCATTACAATGTAAGCCCTTCCCTGGTGTGTCTTCTGGGACTCAGATAGCAGCACGAGGCCCCCTGGTGGCCTGAAAGGATTCGTGAGTTTCCCTGTCAGGCATTGAAGGGCAGGTGTGGCTGGGGAAGGACAAGGTAGTCAAGGCTCACCTAGACCTGGTGCTGAGCGTGAGGCAGGGCAGAGGAGGATGAGCTCTTTGGGGGGAGTTGAGAACTAAAATATTTTCCTTTAAGAGATGAAACAAATGGGCTGTAATTCTGGATAAACCACTCACTTTCTGATTTTCATTCAATAGTTCATTTAGCCAACACTACTGAGTACCTATTCTGTGCAAGACATCATCACATGGGGTTAAAAAAATAAAGACACACCGTACACTTCTAAGGAGCTTTGGATGAGAATAAAACTTTTATGCCACCGACATGGTAGAAATGCAAGTGCCCCCAGAGAATGAATAGACTCTGGAAGGAGCAGTTACTTTTGGATGAAAGGGAAGGCTTCTAGGAAGAGGTGGCATTTCAGCTGGGGCTCTAGTGGGAAGCAGGATTGGAACTATTGGGATGGAGAGGGAAGGGATGGCATTCTAAAAGAGGAAAAATGATGTTTGAACAGACGTGGAGGAAAAGTGAAGCCTCTTTGTATTTTTCTATCTTGGGACTCTCTGTGCCCTCTGAACTTGCATGAGTTTTTCCTTTCCCGGGGTAGGGAAGTTTTCTATCATTACTTCTTCAAACATGTTCTCAATCCCTAGCTCACTCTCTGCCCTTTCTGGCAGTCTTATTATGTGAATATTGTTATGTTTCATATTGTCCCACAGCTCCCTTAGGCTGTCTTCCTGTTTTTAAATTTTTTTCTTTTTGATTCTCATTGTTTTTTGTTTTTTCTTATACTGTCTTCTAATTCACTGACCTGATTCTTGGTTGGTTCTGTTTTCTATACTCGGTAGTTCACTCTTAATCTCTTTAATTGCATGCTTCATTTCCAGGATTTCTGATTGTTTCTTTCTTTAAATTTCAATTTCCTTAGTAAAATACTCATTTTGTTTATTGACTTGTTTTCTGAGTGCACTGAATTGCCTGTCAGTATTTTACCGCATCCCACTGAGTATTTTCAGCACAACAGTCTTGAATTCTTCTCATTTATATCACATATTTCCATGTGTTCCAGCCTGCTTTCTGGGGATTTTTTATTTTCTTCCTGGTCCTTGTCATCCCTGTGGTTCTTCATGGAATTTGCCGTCATCCTTTGTTTTCACATTTATTTATCTCTGAAGAGGTCTGAGAAAGGCCATTCTTACCTGGCTGAAAGCCCCGGGACACAGGAGTTAACCTAGGAATGCAGTCAGTCCATTCTCCTTTTCCGAGAACTGCCTGTCATCATGGAAAGGTTAACAACCTCGCTGCCTGTAATCTGGTCCCAGAGGTGGCCACCATTGCAGCCCCCAGCCTGCATTGCCTGTAACCATTATACCTTGCCTGTAATTCCTTCTTTCCCACGTAATCTTTGTTCTTCTATCCCATATAAGCTGCTGGCTTATGGGGAGGGTAGAGCAGATTTTTGTGGATGACCTGCTGCTCTCCCATACTGCCAGCATTATTGGAATAAATGCTCATGTATAATTCAGCTCTGTCTTTGCCTAATTGGCTCAAGTTGTGACAGGCAGCTCAGACCCATTGGTTGTCTGGTTTCGGTTCTGTTTTACTAGGGAGATAGCATAGGGAAACCAGTATGTTCAGACACATAGACCTGGATGAGAAAATAACTTGTCGCACTCCATAAACGATTTAGTCTGTTTCTTTTTTTTCATTTTTAAAAGAGGGATATATTTCACAGGATGTTGCATAAAATGAACCAATAAATCGGGAAGCATTTAACATGCTATGAAGTGGCCGATAGCTATACAGTTTTTATCAGTGTCTCTAAAATTTTCTGGACTTTTCTTTAGTCAAAGCTTTATGAAGATTGTACTAATCTGTCTACAATGTCGGGTGCAGCTTATCAAAATACATTTTAAATAAGCAACTACAATATATAAAGTATATGTTAGTGCCTGACCAAAAAAAAAATAGGCACTCAATTATTTTTAATATCCTTTACCCAGGAAAAGCATATGTTTTGACTCTCCATATGACATAATACCAAACATTTTATAATATACATAACAGCCAAATTGCAATTATGCACCCGTAATCTTTTTGAAGTTTTCTTGGATAAATGAGTGAAAGGAAATCAAAGTAACCTGTGTTATGAAACCTTTCGGCCCAACTGCACACCAACCTTTTCACTGTACTTCCTTCTGTCTCTCCTCTGCACCCTCTCCCAACTACAAATCTGCATTAAATTAGCAAACTTAAATGTTTTGAACAAAAAGATGGTAATTTTCCCACCTGTGACTGAAAGTTCTAACACACAAATTACCACTCTGAAGAATCATGGTCTTCTCTTTTTCCTTTTTAATGGCAGCAGGGAAGCCTGGTGTAGTCACGTAAAGATTAGATATTATAACTAGATAATAAAATTAGAAAAATAAGTAGAGAATAAAAATCAAATGTTAACTTCCCTTTCAACAGAACTGTCAACGTTTCCCTGCATCTTCAATTTTCTCTCTCTACATATCATGTATGCTCTCTCTCTCTCTCTCTCTCTCTCTATATATATATATATATATATATATATATATGTATATATATATATATATATATATATATATATATATATGTATATAATTGATTTTTTACAGAGAGGAAGAGAGAAGGATAGAGAGCTAGAAACACTGATGAGAGAGAATCATCGATCAGCTTCCTCTTGAACACCCCCCACTGGGGATGTGCCCGCAACCAAGGTACATGCCCTTGACCGGAATCAAACCTGGGACTTTTCAGTCCGCAGACCGATGCTCTATCCACTGAGCCAAACCAGTTTTGGCCACATATGTTCTTTCATTTTGATAATAGGATAGTTCTGTGTTTCTATAAATTTTACAAACTGACTTTAAAAAAATATATATATATATATATATAATTATATATATATATAATTTTTACAGAGAGGAAGGAAGAGGGATAGAGAGCTAGAAATGTCAATGAGAAAGAAACATCGACCAGCTGCCTCCTGCACACCCCCTACTGGGATGTGCCCGCAACCAAGGTACATGCCCTTGACCAGAATTGAACCTGGGACCTTTCAGTCCACAGGCCTATGGTCTATCCACTGAGCCAAACCGGTTTTGGCTACAAACTGACTTTTAACACTATCCAAATGTGGCAGACATCTTTCCACGTCAATAACTGGATCATCAGAAAGGCTACACGGTGTTCCATTGCAAGGATGTCCCGTAATATCTTTACAAGTTTATAAAGTGCACATTGAGTCTGCTTTCAGTTTTCCCATTGCTATTTTTTTAAATTTCTTTTTATGTCCTATATTCTACATGAAGATATGTCAGAAGTTAGAGCCAACATTGATAATACTCCCTCATTAATATCAGCAGCTAAAAATGATTCACCAGTGCCCAAGATCAGAATGTACTGTACTCTCATGTACTTCTCCCGCCCCTCTTCATTCCCGGCTCTGTTTGTTGCTTCTTACTAATTGCCATGAAAATACATCTATGAGAAGCAAAGAGCAAACATTTTAATGCGATTTAAAATCTTTTCCTCAGTAAGGTTTAAGACATTTCATCTCCAAAACGAGAGTTGACAGTCATGAAGAAGGACTAATCTGAGATCTGGAAAGAGTGGGTGAAAATTAGAACTGTAGTTGCCCTGTTCAACTACTGATGAAGGAATGACAGTCCCGTCTTAGATACTGAAAACTAACAAACAAACAAACAAACAAACAAACAAACAAACACCAATTAGTGAAGTTGAAAATAAATTGGAGAGTTCTCTCTCAAGACTCATAGGAAAATAATTAATAATAGAAAATAATTCGAGAAAAAGTCAAGCAATAAGGAGTCCAATCCTGGCCAGGTGACTTGGTTGGTCGGAGGGTCCTCCCATATACCCCATGCCTCAAAAGAAAAAAGGAAAAGTGTGAGTTCTATTCCTGATCAGGGCTGGCGGTTGGGTTCCTAGGTTTTGGATTTAATCCCCAGTGGGTGGTGAAGTAGAAGCAACAGATTGCTATTTCTCACATCACTGTTTCTTTCTATAAATCAATTTAATTTAAAAAACATATCCTCAGGTGAGGATTAAAAACAAAACAAAACAAACAACAACAACAACAACAAAGGAGCCCACAGGTGTAGTCTGTGCAAAGCTGGAGAAATAGCAGAGGAGGAATTAGGACTAAGAGAACACAAGCACAAATAAAAGTAACGGAAGCAGACATTTTTGAGCTAAAGAAATAGCTAAGTTTGAAACTTTAAAAAGACTTACTGAAAATAAATGAAACACATATCCAGATGGGTCCAGGCAAAATTTTTGAATATAAAAGAGAAATAAAACTTTCTATACCAATTGAAGCTTTTATTTTTTTAAATATATTTTATTGATTTTTTTTTTTTACTAAAGAGGAAGGGAGAGGGATGGAGAGTTAGAAGCATGGATCAGCTGCCTGCTGCAACTCCTCACTGGGGATGTGTCTGCAACCAAGGTACATGCCTCTGACAGGAATTGAACCGGGGACCCTTCAGTTCAGAGGCTGTGGCTCTATCCACTGAGCTAAACCGGTTGGGGCCCAATTGATGCTTTTAAAAGAAAACAAGTATGTATTCTGGTGAACACAAGTCAAACTATTCTCCCTAAAGCTAAAAGCCTATCCTCAGTGTTTATAGAACTTTAAAGAGGAGTCAAAATGAAGAATTGAAGGGTATTGAAGACATAGTTTGTAAGTTTTAAAAGTGAGCAATGAAATTATGCTTTTAAGACATTTTGCAAATGTAAAAATACAATTCTCAAAACAACAGAAGAAGTCTGTTGTACACTACAATAGTACTAAATCAGGTTTTCATTCCAAAATAATATAAGCCAACCCAGGAAATAGCAGAGGTTGGTGAGAAGCAGTATAGACTCACTATATATTTTCTTTTATTTATTTTAAAATATATTTTTATTGATTTTTTTTTTAGAGAGAGAGAGGAAAGGAGAGGGATAGAGAGAAACATCAATGAGAGAGAAACATTGATTGCATGTACCCTGATGGGGAATCAAACCGGTGACCTCTTGGTTTCATGGATTGACGCTGGGCCATCACCAACCACTGGCCCACCCAGGCCAGGCTATTTTTCACTTTCCACAGGGAAAGTCAGTAATAATTGTTTGTTCTTGATACCGACATATATGATATGTGTATTCCAAAACTTAATTCCATTAGGAAAATCTTTTTTCTTTCTACTTTACCTTCTTTTGTAAGACAGGCACATCTGACGTATGCCTTCTGTTTTAGTTATCAACCAACTACCCTAAGTCTTAGTGGCTTCAGACAACCACCATGATTTATTTTGCTTGTGAATTTGCACCGGGCAGGGCTCAGTGGGGCCAGCTTCTCCCTGCCCTGGCAGTGTCAGCTGGGGTGGGCTAGAGGCTCTGCTTTCAAGATGACTCACATGGCTGGCAAGCTGGCCCTCCCTGATGGCTAGGAGCTCAGCCAGGCCTGAGGGCCAGGGGCCTTAGATCCCTTTCTGGGGGGTCTTCACAGGTTACTCGGGCTTCCTCGTGTCATGGTGTCGGGTTCCTACCGGGAGTTTCAAGAGAAACCGGACGCTGCATTGTCTTCTGTGGCCTGGTCTTGGAAGTTGAAGGGTATCACTGCAGAGGGCTCAGAGGACCAGCAGATTCAAGAAGAAAGGATGCAGACTCTACCTCGGGTGGGACGAGTGTGAAAGTCACATCATAAAAGGTTATGTGGGATAAGAGATATTGTTGCAGCCATTTTTTATTTTTTTTAGGAAATGCAATTTGTCTGTCTTTAAATTACTAAAGGGAAAAAAGTATTTGAAAATCTCCTCATGAGGAGGTAAAGAAAAGGGAAATGTGTGTGTGTGTGTGTGTGTATCAACAGAATCCTAATGATGATTCTCACCAGATATTTATGTGCCAGGCATGAGCTAGTTACTGGGGAAAAGAGGCGAGAAGATGGACAGGTCTTTGCTATTGAACTTATGCTCTGATGGATGGAGACAAATGCTCACCTAATTTACAGATCAAGATCAGTGCTGGAAAGCAATTCACATTTATGAGTTTACTTCTTATTGTTTTCCTCCTGCCCCCGCTGGGGCACAGATCCAATCACAAGTGGCAACCAATGTTTAGACAGGAAAAGAAAACAAAAGGCTGAGGCCGCAAATCTAAGAGGCTGGGGGAGGAGAGTCCTTGGAAGGAAGATTCCGGCTGATACCAGAAAGACAAAAATGAGTGAAGAGCCTGCGGAGAGCAGTTGGCGCAGAGAAAACAAGGACAAGATTCTGAGGTGACGAAGCACTGAGCATGACTCAGGAACTCAAGAGCATCAGGCTGGAGCCTGGTGAGGGAGGAGGGGAGGGAGGAGAGGGTGGGGATGGAGATTCAGGAAGGGCCAGTGGGATGGCATGACTTTGTAGGCTGGGGTGAGAAGTTTGAGTGTTATTTAATGCTTCGGGAAGCCAGTGAACTCTTATTGTAAGCAGAGGAGTGGCATTTGACATGTATAACACAGCTCTTTCTCTCTGTCTGTCTGTGTGGGGAATGGGTTCCAGCAGGGAGACCTACCAGGTAGAAGGTCACTGGGCAGTCAAGGGGACGGTGATGGTGGCTTCGGTGAGGGTGGGCAGTGCAGATAGACAGAGGTAGACAAGCCCCGTCAGTGTGGCTCAGTGGTTAAGCATTGACCTGTGAACCAGAGGTCACGGTTTGATTTTTTTTGTCAGGGCACATGCTTGGGTTGTGGGCTCGATCCCCAGTGTGGGGTATGTAGGAGGCAGTCGATGAATGATTCTCTCTCAGCAGTGACATTTCTCTCTCTCTCTCTCTCTCTCTCTCTCTCTCTCTCTCTCTCTCTCTCCCTCTTCCTCTTTGAAATCAATACAAATATTTTTTTCTAAAAAAGGAAAGAAGTAAATAAATTTAAGAAGTAATTAAATTTATGTGGGCAGTAGAAATACTGGTTACTCATTATACGTAGGGTTTGAAGGAAAAGAGGAGTATCATTATAAGGTTTTCAAACTTGCAAACAAATCTGATTTGTTCTCATGGACACACAATCCTAGTGAGATAGTGAGGAAAGGGGACCCGAGGGAGTCTTTTTCCCAGATGGAACTGGTCTAAATGAAGTCAGCTAAAGTCACGAGGAGCCTTCGTCTACATTCCCAGAGAAAGACAGCCTGGCTTTAGTCCAAACCGGAGACCTTCACTCTAAGAGAGGGTTCCAAGTGTCCAGAAAAAAACCAAAACCAAAACAAAACAAAAAAGAAGCACCGGTATTCATGCTGCTGAAGAGGAGAGGGCAGATCTGCAGTCTGGGGATCACAGCCCAAGTGAAACCCTAGCCCCTGGGTGTGAAATGCCCCAGTGCTGAACTCAGATCCCCCGTGCTGATTAGTCAGGGCAGCGGAAGGGACCTGTAATCCAATACTTCCAGCTCTCTCTGGAATCTCCTCCCTGGAAGGAAGGTGGATGATGACTTTATTCTCTGACCCCTTCCAGGATTCCGACAAACGCAGTTTTCTTAAATGTCAGTCTCACTTAATAAACTTCACACAAAGTAGATGCCCCACAAGGCAAAACTCATCTTTCCTAACACCTGCTTTGTAAGTTTGATTTTGTTCATATTAGCAGGTGAAAGGCACTAGGACCCTCGGTCTTGATGGATCTGTGACAACATGGTTTGACTAACTGAATAACCCAGTTATTACCCAAGGTATTATCTCTTTGTGTCTCTGTTCTCTTACCTTTAGAAGTGATGGATTTGATCATATGTAACACATCCATAAAATAATTTATCTGATTAATTTTGTTCCTATAGATGGCAAACTAAGAATGAGTATTTGCATCTGACGCATCTTTGTACCCCACAATAGCTGTGATGGCCATAAAGCATACAACCTCATACTTAAGGAAGATTCAGATATTGCCTTT
Organism: Vespertilio murinus; assembly: GCA_963924515.1. Taxonomy (NCBI): domain Eukaryota; kingdom Metazoa; phylum Chordata; class Mammalia; order Chiroptera; family Vespertilionidae; genus Vespertilio; species Vespertilio murinus. Next base: position 25,023,677 of record OZ004718.1, on the reverse strand, counting down.
AATTTTTTATTTATTTTTAATCTATTAACGTAGTCACTTGTGATAAATATTGATCAATGGTTAAGAAATATCAAACAAGGAGTACATGAATAAATAAATGAGAAGAAACTAAAGGTGATATCTATGTCCTTTTTCAGTATTAAATTTTATAGTTTTATGGCTATCATGGTTCATAAAAAGTCTTTTAGGAGTAAAAACCTTTACAGATAGAGTTGGGTTAGAAGCTATGTTCACTGCCAAAACCGGTTTAGCTCAGTGGATAGAGCATCGGCCTGCGGACTGAAAGGTCCCGGGTTTGATTCCAGTCCAGGGCATGTACCTTGGTTGCAGGCACATCCCCAGTGAGGAGTTGCAGCAGGCAGCTGATCGATGGATGTGCCCCAGTAGGGGGTGTGCAGGAGGCAGCTGGATGATGATTCTCTCATCGATGTTTCTAATTCTCTATCCCTCTCTCTTCCTCTCTGTAAAAAGTCAATAAAATATACTAAAAAAAAAAAAAAAAAAAGGAAGCTATGTTCACTGCTTCCTGTATATGGGTCCTGCATCAGTGAGAGCTGACCAGGACCTGAGTAAGCAGACTCTAGACCATCGGTTCTCAACCTGTGGGTCGAGACCCCTTTGGGGGTCTAACGATCCATTCACAGGGGTCACCTAAGATCACAGAAAACACAGGTATTTACATTATGATTCATAACAGTAGCAAAATTAGAGATATGAAGTAGCAACAAAAATAATTTCATGGTTGGGAGTCACCACAACATGAGGAAGTGTATTAAAGGGTCGTGGCATTAGGAAGATTGAGAACCACCTCTCTAGACTCTAACGGAATTGTGACCTTGGGCAAGTGACATCACTTCTCCAAAGTTCAGTTTTGTTTTGTTTTTCATGTGAATTCTGGAGATTATAAAAGAACTGATTTCAGAGTGGTATTGCGAGGATTAAACGAAAACACTTAGCATAGTTTCTGGTTCATAATGAGTACTCTGCAGGCTTAAACTATCATTAACCGACTTACAGGTTATTATTTTACAAGCTTTGGAGCCCAGTGACAGTGAAATCACCCTGCTGGGTCTCCATTGTCCTGGCGAGATAAAACCCTTAAGCATTTTAGCAGGAGTGGACATTCAGCAGTAGGACTTGAATAGAGCAAAACAGAATGGTTTGGACGGCCAAAGAAACAGGTTAAAATCAAGTCAGCTGCAGCATTTGGAGCCACCTATTGAGACAATAATTTTTAAAGCGTTTACTTTCACTTTACATTGTGCTTTCATATTCCTCCAGCAAATCCTTGAGATAGATACTAGTAGTATTTTTCCATCACTGTGCAGTAAACAGTTTTTTAAAAAATAAGTAAGATTTTAGCCCTAGCTGGTTTGGCTCAGTGGATAGAGTGTTGGCCTGCTGACTCAAGGGTCCCAGGTTCGATTCCAATCAAGGGCATGTACGTTGATTGTGGGCACATCCCTGTGTGTGTGTGTGTGTGTGTGTGTGTGTGTGTGCAGGAGGCAGCTGATCGATGTTTCTCTCTCATTGATGTTTCTAACTCTCTATCGCTCTCCCTTCCTCTCTGTAAAAAATCAATAAAATATATTTAAAATATATATATTTTAAAAATAAATAAGATTTTAAAGTATATTTTTTATTGATTTTTACAGAGAGGGAGAGGGATAGAGAGTTATCTCCCTCTCCCTTCCTCTCTGAAATCAATAAAAATAAATTTTCTAAGAAAAGGAAAGAAGTAAACAAATTCAAGATATGTGGGCAGTAGAAATAGTAAAAACTGTTGACTCATTATACGTAGGGTTTGAAGGAAAGAAAGGAGTAGCATTTTCTAAAACAGGAAAGAAGTAAACAAATTTTATAAATCAATAAACTATTTATAAATCAATAAAATATATTTAAAAAATAACTAAGATTTTTAAAAAAGTATACTTTTTATTGATTTTTACAGAGAGGAAGAGAGAGGGATAGAGAGTTAGAAACATCATTGGGAGAGAATCATCAGTCAGCTTCCTCTTTCACACCTCCCACTGGGGATGTGCCTGCAACCCAAGGTACATGCCCTTGACCGGAATTGAACCTGGGACCCTTCAGTCCACAGGCCGATGCTCTATCCACTGAGCCAAACCAGTTAGGGCATAAATAAGACTTTACTAAATAAGTAAACTGCAATCAAAAAATAAAAAAAATCATTTGAAAAGATTAAAGTGATTTGCCTGGTTCTTAAAGTGACTAGAACCCAGACTGCAAAGCTAGTTTTCGTAATCATGACTGGATCTTGAGAATCCACCAACCAAATTAGTTCTATACCATGAAAGACATGCCTAGAGAAAGTGAGAAGTGCTGATCTTTACCAGATATTTTATCCATGACACCATATAGTTCAATCACTTCTCACTTCCTAGGTGCTCTGTAGCTTTTACTAGTAAATAAGAACAGGTATGCTTTTAGTACTACAATAAACACACACACACCACAACACTGATCAATCGCTCAGCTACCACAGGGAGTTTGTGTATCCTCAAACTTACTACCATAGGTCTTTTCTAGTTGTTTTTCAAACTGTTGTTTACACTTTGGCCAGAACATTTTATGTCAGAGCTTTTATTACATGTTTAATATTTTTTTTCATGTAGTTACCTCCTCAATTCTAACTGGTTGCACAACTCTTACCCCATTTTACAGATGAGGAAACACGGGTTCCCAGAGTTTATTGGCATTAATGCAGTGCTATACTGTTTTGATGTTTGAATTACCTACTTCATTCAAGGCCAAGTACAGTCTGGTGGTGAGAACTATAGCAATAGCCAGGGGACCTGTGAGAACAAAAAGGTTCTTGAGTTGCAAAAAGTTTAAATTTATGCAAAATGCAGAAATCCTTGGTGGACACAATAATAACTTTTATTTATTTTATTTTAAAAATCTTTGTTGAGAGTATTATGTATGTCCCTTATTTTCTCCCTTTGACCTCTTCTAACCACCCTCTTCCCCTCCCCCCTCCTCCCTCCCCCTCCTAGGCCTTCTCCACCCTATTGTCTGTGTGCACAGGTTAGGCATATATGCACACAGTTCTTTTGTTGATCTCTTCCCACCCACCCCGCCTTCCCTCTGAGATTCCACAGACTGTTCCATGCTTCTGGGTCTCCGGGGACCTTACAATAATAACTTTTGGATCATCTTTCATCCTCTAGGCAGGCACATTACCTTGTAGGTCCACTATACAGGGTGCCCCCCCCCCAAATGTAAACACCCTTTGACAGATGACAGCTCAGTTTTGAAAGCGAACTGTATTTTAATAAACATTGCCTTTCCAATTATTCGAAATGTGTGTATATGTATTTTGGGGGATCCCCTATAGACTAGGTGTCTTGACCCCTTTTGTGGAATAAACCCCTCTGGCCTTCTGGAGAATCCCATGAGTGTATTCTCAGAATAATGTTTTAAAATGTTTAACAGAAAGAATAGAACTTATATTGAAATATATAGTTAGAACTATATATTTGGACACCTGAGATTTTTCAAGGAGCATGGGATGGGTTACTCAGGGAATGTTTCTGAGATGACATTAGTGTCTTCCTTCTGTCTATAAATAAGCCCCCATTTCCACAGCCAGCCACCGCCCCCCTCCCCAATCTTTCCCTAGCTCAAATCCAGTTTTTCTCATTTTTTTCAGCTGCCTTCATCTCTTTGCTTAAACACGCCCACTTTCTATAGCCACGCCCCTTCATGGGCCACACCCCCGTTCTAGACTCCTCCCCCCTCTACGTCCCGCCTTCCCCTCGATTACTTCTCGGTTCCCTGCCAATCACGCGGGGCCGCCCCGCCCCGCCCCCGAACCTACATCCAGCCTCTGGACCGCCCCTCCCGCCGGCCAAGGAGGAGCGAGCGGGGCTGCGGAAGGATGGAGCCTGCGGCGGCCAGCGGCTTCTCCCCGGAGCAGTTCCGGGAGGCCTGTGCCGAGCTCCAGCAGCCGGCGCTGGCCGGGGCCGAATGGCAGCTCATGATGGAGACCTTGGGCATCAGCATCTACCGGCTGCTGGACCAGGTAGCTAGCGGCCTGCCTGCTGCAGCGCCGTGGGGCTGCCGCGTGCCCGGGGGCCAGCCTCCCCCGGGGAGAACCCAGGGGCTGCAGCCACGGAAATCCGGACCTTCTGGAGCTGGGAGGAGGAGCGAGCGCTGGGTGGGGAGGGAGGTCATCAGAATTCAGCCTTAGGTCTGAGGCCCCACGGGGGGTGTGGACTGTTAGAAGTTAACCGTCCAGTTCAAACGTGGGTCTGCTGATTCTTAGCCTCACGCACCTCCGGAGTGGGTGCCAGGGGTGTGTGTGTGTGTGTGTGTGAGAGAGAGAGAGAGAGAGAGAGAGAGAGAGAGTCGGGTTTGAATTTAGGTGGAAAAGAAAGGACTTTTCAGAGACTGGATGTGCAGGGTGGCTGGTGTGTGGGGAGAGGAGTGTCGCTGAGGAGGCACCTAACTATCCGCTCTAGCCATTCCAAGGGACCTGCTTCTTTTGGCTGCTGCCCCTTCCTTGCAAGTTGCACTTAATAGCTTTAGTCTGAAGCGTCGGAGGGAAAGAGTCAGTGCAGGCCTTGGAGGAATGGGGTTGGTTATTAAGCAGGCCTGCAGGCGTTCCGCAGGCCTTTGGAACAGGTAGCGACCAGGTGGGAGGATCCTGCTGCACCTGAGCCCCGGCACCAGTTGCTCTGGGTAATAGCAGCTCCTGACAGTAGGTTAAAGGTCATCCTCAGGCAAGGTAAGTGAAATCCAGGTTTCTTGGCAGAGGACCAGCGTGTTACAGTGTGAGGGCAGGGAGGAGCTCTGGATGTCTTGCCGCACCCACCACTGGGTGTAGCAAGGTGAGCGAGTTCACGGTCTAGAGCAGACAATTCATCTCCGAGGGAAGTTTCAACAGTTACCTCGGTGCAAAATTGGACAGGTTTTCGGACAAGATCCGCTTATCTTCTCCCCGGTTATTCCATTTTCCTTTACCAGCCTCATCCAGGCATTTGCCAAGGTGTGTGCGTTCGATTGTTGAGACACCTCTGACATCGGCCCATTTCTCCGTGTTCGTCACTGTGCACGGCACCCCTCACCTAGAATTGCAGTGACCTCTTCACTAATTTCCCAGCTTTCCATCCTACACACACTACAGTCCCAACACCCACGAGGCCATGATCTTATCACTCCTGTTTCAGGGGCATCGCTGATTGCGGAATTAATAATAACTGTTGTAACAGTGAATACATTTCATGCTTTCTTATGTCCCAAGGACTCTCCATATCACCCTTAATGCAAGGTGCTATGATTATACTTCTTCTTTTTTCTTTTTTTTTTTTTACCTGTGTGTATGGAAATGAATCTATGGAAATGTTAAGTTGCTTGTTCAAGATTTGAACTGGAATCAGAACGAAGCTGTCTTGCTCTAGTCCCGTGTCACAAATATGCTTCCATAGAGCCTCTCTGAAGGAAGGCAGATGTTGCCTGATCCTGAACTAGTTTGGTCTTTTAAAAAAATGTTATTATTATTATTATAATTATAATATTTTAATCTTTACTTTTGAAAGTATTTCATATGTCCCCCTTTCCCCATATGGACCTCTTCCAACCTTCCTCCCACCCCCACCCCCTCCCTCCCCAGGCCTTCACTATGAACTAGTTTGGTCTTAACTCACCTTTCCAGCTTTATCTCCCACAACTCATGCATACTGCTCCTGTCCTCTAGCCACCCATACTCCCTGTCCCCCGTGGTGGGCAAACTGTGGCTCACAAGCCACATGCAGCTCTTTGGCCCCTTGAGGGTGGCTTTTCCACAAAATACCACGGCCCGGGCGAGTCTATTTTGAAGAAGTGGCGTGAGAAGAAGTTTAAGTTTAAAAGATTTGGCTCTCCAAAGAAATTTCAATTGTTGTACTGTTGATATTCGGCTCTGTTGACTAATGAGTTTGCTGACCACTGCCCTACCCCATGGGCCTGTGCTTTTTTGCTTCTGTATCTTTTATCCCATAGTATCCGTTGCCTATAAACTGAGACAGAGTGACTGGCTTTGTACTGTGTATTGTTATGTAGCAGGGACCACTTCTCTCCTGTGTGTGTGTGTGGGGGGGGGGGGGGGGAACATGAGTGGTATTTAGACAATTCCATGAGTGGTATTTAGGCCACTCTCCAAAGGGTGCCTATCCCTACTAACCATTCTATACGTCTTATTCCCACCTGTTCTGGGGATGAAGACAGTCATGGTGCATTGATGTAAATTAGGAAGCTTCCACAAGTTGGGAGGATCCTAAGATTCCCATAGGCGTGCCATTAAGCCTCATCGGACAGGACCGAGGGCCATTGTTTTGTTGACCTCCGTCTGTAGTGAAATGTGAGGCCCTATGGGCTCAGCTACACACCTGCTCCTTCCTAGAGCCCTTGCTGGCCTTTGGCATCACCCAGCATGGCCTGTGGCCTGGCCCGCTCTGCTGAAGCCTCATTTGTTTTCCAGGTTGATGCCCATCCTCTACCTCCCTCCGGCAAGAGAATTCCTTCCAAGCTTTAGTTAGTAAACCTTTTCTTAGGAACACCCGTAGACTTGGGGTTGTTGTGTTTTCATTTTCATTTGTCTCAAGGTATGCTTTGATTTTGTCTTTGATCTTGTCAACTCATTCATTGTTTAGTATAAATGTCATTTAGCCTCCCTGTGTTTGTGTGTTTTTCATTTTTTTTCTTATAATTAAGTTCTAGTTTCATACCGTTGTGGTTGGATAAGATGCTTGCTATACTTTCAAATCATATTTACTGACAATGTCCCAGTATACCCACCACAGGCCCAGTTTACACCTATTGTCCCCGGAGAGAATTTTTACAACGGGCCACTCTCCAAAGGGTGCCAGCTGGAATGGTAAATTACAGGGTGACCCTATATATAGCCACAGGCACTCAGACCGCTTATGACTTACCTAATGATGTGTGCGGAGCATGCCGAGACCACGGAGCCCGGCTCATAGACCGTGGACTCCACTGTCAGATCCCTGGCTTCATGCCCACGTTCGGCCTTCATTAGTTGTGTGACCTTCGGTGAGTTTTATAAACTCTCTTATTTATGGAGGGATCATTTATATGAACTTTATTGACATTTACAAATAATAAAAAATCCACTTATTTTAAGGACAATTGAATGATTTTTAGTAACTGTGTGCGGTTACGCCACCGCCACCACCATCTATTGTTAGACAGTTGTGTTGCTCCCGCAGGAAACCCCTTGCTTAGTTGCAGTCACCTGGTTCTCACTCCCAGCCACCGTCTGCCTCCGGCCTCTACCTTTTCTTAAAAGGCTTGCCTTTCCCTGGTGATTTCTCACAACTTCTTTAAGCCCCCACTTCTTTGGCTGAAGAATTGGTAGATCTCCTGTTATCCTTGTGGATTAAGTGGGCTAACCCAGTGGTCGGCAAACTCATTAGTCAACAGAGCCAAATATCAACAGTACAAGGATTGAAATTTCTTTTGAGAGCCACATTTTTTATTTTTTTTTATTTAAAAAAATATATATTTTATTGATTTTTTTTACAGAGAGGAAGGGAGAGGGATAAAGAGTTAGAAACATCAATGGGAGAGAAACATTGATCAGCTGCCTCCTGCACACTCCCTTACTGGGGGTGCACAGCAACAAAGGTATAAGCCCTTGACCAGAATCGAACCCGGGACCTTTCAGTCTGCAGGCTGACACTCTATCCACTGAGCCAAACCGGTTTTGGCAAGAGAACTAAATTTTTTAAACTTAAACTTTTTCTAATGCCACTTCTTCAAAATAGACTCGCCCAGGCCGTGGTATTTTGTGGAAGAGCCACACTCAAGGGGCCAAAGAGCCGCGTGTGGCTTGAGAGCTGCAGTGTGCTGACCATGGGGCTCACCCATGTGAAGCATTCAGTGTGTGTGGTATGTAGTAAGCTACCTCTCGGGATCATTCTGCGTAGCTATCTGCAATCCTAAGAGATGAGACCTACCCTGCTTCCTAAGAAAGATCTACACTAGTGAATCAGACTCAGCTCACTGTCTCCACGCAGTCTTGGTGCACCCTTCCCAGTGGCAGCTGTAGCTCTGGCTCTAGCCATCAGGACTGGCTCTCTCTGGTGAGAAATGCTCACTTTCCCCACCATCTGAGTCTGCTGCTTGCCAGAGTGGCTGGCGTGGGACAGCTTCCACAGCCGTAGGCTGGGCAGGCTTCCGGTCCCCCTCAGGACTAGAAATGAGCTCTTCCGTGAAAAGCAAAGAAAATTCGGTGCACCGTCCAGGGTGTGCTCACAGGATTAGGGAAATGGGATTCATCAAGGCTGCCTGGAAGTTAGTGATGTACATGCAGAGAAACACCATCAATTGAAGAGAACGAGTGAGGTCAGAGGAGGGGTGGGTAGAGGGGGTAGAGGGTCCACCAGGGATTGCTTCTCCACGGGAACCGCCATGTCAAATGCAAACATTGTGACATTTTGATGTTTCTCATGTATACACATGTTAGCTCTTACAGAACTTATTATGCTTAGGATAAACACGTGTACCGTTATTGGAAGTTCTGCTCCTCAACATATGTTAACCTTGTGAATGCAAGTGAAAAGAAACAGGACAGTTTTCTTGCAGGCATTTGAATAACCGTTGCTAAGAAATGTAGCAGCTTGCCTGGCCAGCGTGTCTCAGTGGTTTTGTCGACCTATGAACCAGGAGGTTATGATTCAGTTCCTAGTCAGGGCACATGCCTGGGTTGTGGGCTCAATCCCCCGTGTTGGGCATGCAGGAAGCAGCTGATCAATGATTCTCTCTCATCATTGTTTCCTATCTCTCCTTCTCCCTTCCCTTCCTCTCTGAAATCAATAAGAATATATTTTTAAAAAAGAAAGACCGAAACCCGTTTGGCTCAGTGGATAGAGCATCAGCCTGCGGACTGAAGGGTCCCAGGTTCGATTCCGGTCAAGAGCATGTACCTTGGTTGCGGGCACACCCCCAGTGGGGGGCGTGCAGGAGGCAGCTGATCGATGACTCTCTCATTGATGTTTCTAACTATTTCTCTCCCTTCCTCTCTGTAAAAAATCAATAAAATATATTTGAAGGAAGGAAGGAAGGAAGGAAGGAAGGAAGGAAGGAAGGAAGGAAGGAAGGAAGGAAGGAAGGAAGAAAGAAATCTAGCAGCTTGATATGGAGACCAGAATACCAGGGCATTTAAAAAATCAGCGATTTTAGTAGTAAGTGGCCGAAACCCACCCCTTCTACCCCACCCCCAGGTCTTCGTTTATAAAGTGGGGATAATAACATGCTGACTTTGAGGGATTATGGTGGCTATTAATCACAGTGCCGGCTTGGAGTAGGTACTCCGTAGATACTCGTTTTCCCAAAAACATGCATTATGTTGCAGTTCTGAATCCTGAGTTCTTCAGTCTGGAAAAAAGAGCGTCATACTGACCTTGCTAATGAAAGTGATAGCGAATGCTAAATAGTTTTTATGGGATGAACTTTAGGCGGATCATCTAATTTAATGGTCATAGTCATGTCCCTAGGTAGGACCCACTGGGCCACTGAGAAGAGCAAGACCAGTCGGTGGGAGAGCTTTCAGGGATGGGCAAACTTTTTGACTCGAGAGCCACAATGGGTTCTTAAACTGGACCGGAGGGCCGGAACAAAAGCCACCTGACCATGCTGGCACTCTCATCTTGGGCTGCTGGTGAAGGAGCAGAGGGGAGAGCAAGAGAACCCTCCACTCTTTCGGCTCCGTGGGCCAGATAGAACAGCCGAATGGGCTGGATCCAGCCCGAGGGCTGTAGTTTGCCCATGGCTGGCTTAGACGCTATGCCTGCTCTGCCTCCTAGCCCCTGCCGTCAGCACCACGCTGTAGTTTCTGGCTACAATTTTCTGTATTTTCATGACTCTTTGGAATAACACAAAGAAAGACAGCACAGCCTTGCTCCATTGAAAGTGATCATATTCATCCTTTTTCCATTCCCAGCTTTCCCTGGCCCTTCTCTGGACCCCCCAGAAGAGCATCTAAAAAGTACCTCCTGGGCCAGTTGGAGGCCCATTGGACACACCCTGGGCTTAGGGATTCAGGGGAGCATCTCCGAGGGAGGTCCATCCTGGGTGGTCTGGGGTGGAAGCACTGGCTTGGGGACCGGAAGGAACAAGTTCCCATCCAGGCTTTGCCACCATCAGTGTTGTTGACTGACACTTGGCAAGTCACTGACATCTTTTACAGAAAGGGTCTAAGGCCCCTTCTGGTTGTAACATGCTGTGTGATGGGTCTTGTTCACCTTAAGCATTAGCATGTGGTCTGCAACAGTGGCCTGGACAGAGTAGAGCTAAAGAAGGAGACCTTGTGGGCAGTAGGAAGGGCCGGTGTCACTCTCTTTCTGTCCCAAGTACTAGCTGTAGGACTCAGACACATGATTTAGCCTCCCTTCAGTTCTTTGTATAAAGAGGGAGGCAACAGCAATGTTTCTGTCTACACTGAGTGGCCAGATTATTATGATCTCTGGACGCATAATAATCTGGCCACTCAGTAGAGGGGGCCTGATGCATGAATTTGTGCATGGGGGGGGGGGTCCAGCCAGCCTGGCCAGGGGGAGGGGACATGGGCAGTTGGCTGGCCAGCCTGCTGGCCAAACTCCTGGTTGAGGGGACAATTTTTATATTAGCCTTTTATTATATAGGCTATGTACTGAGTGGCCAGATTATTATGCTTTCAGAGATCATAATAATCTGGCCACTCGGTGTATATGGCAGTCAGGGCTATGTTAGAGAGCACATGAGATGGTGAATATGAGTCTGGAAATGGCACCGTGCTGTGAGAAACAATCGCTGGCATTATTGAAATAAGGGGCAGCAGGTCCGCAGGATGGGAAACCTTCAAATACAAAGTGCTTAGCTGCTGCAGCGCTGTTGACAGGCCTCCAAAGGAAGCACTTTCCAAGCCAAAAAGCCAGCCGAGCTTGATTTCTTCTCAAGGCTAAGGACGTGGTGGGTCCCAGCAAGACTGTAAATTTTCTTTTTCTGAGTTACTTAGTGGAAGGAGGCAGCACTTTCTATAAAAGAGTGTGTGGAGTTGTAGATATCTCTATGTAAACTTAAATATACTTATACTTAATGTTCATTGACAGGGTCCGTTATCTCTCATGTCTCTTCCTTGGCCATGCATTTTAGCAATACTTATATACTTCCGTACCATTGTGATGAAATTACTACATAATCATATTTCCCTGTAGATGGTCATATCTTATCAGCACTATTCTATCAGTCTACTTTTCACTTTTTAAGTAATATGTTTTAGAGAGAGTGGAAGGGAAGGAGAGAGAGAGAGAGAGAGAGAGAGAGAGGAACATTGATGTGAGAGAGACAAATTGGTTGCCTCTCGTGCACGCCCTGACTGGGGTTGGGAATCAAACCTGCAAGCCTTCAGTGTAGGTGCCCTTGACAGGAAATTGAACAACTGAGCCAACCAGCCAGGGTGGGAGTTCTTTTTTTTCTTAACTGTAAGTCCTTTTTTAAAATTGTTTTTTGTTATTTAAATTTAAAAAAAAATTATAATTGGCATATAATATTATATGAGTTGCAGGTGTACAGCATGGTGATTAGACATTTATATAACTTACAAAGCGATCACCTGGAGAAGGCTCGTATCCATCTGACATCAGACATCAGTATTACTGTGTTTTTTTAGCAAGAAAAAAGGGGGTGTCTTCTTCCGGTAACTGTATCGCACACTAAATAATGACCGATGCTCTCCCACTGAGCAATTCTTTTACTATGTGAAGTGTAGGAAGTTAAATATTCTACAAATAGAGCATTAGACAAGTAGGTAGTGTCTAATGTGATTGAAGAAAGAGAGCTATTCTTCAATGTGAGTAAATTCAATTGTATTAATTTATTGAGATGTTAGGAAGCTTAGAAACATAATTGCAACTAATGTTATAGAGCAGTGTTTCCCAAACTTTTGACATATGTGTTACCCCTTCTATAATTTTCATAACGTTGAGTACCCCTCGTCAAAAAAAATGGATGTATTTTAATAACAATCAAAATATATTTATTTTTTATTTTTTTGGTACATACACAAAATAATAATAAATGAAAAATAAAATTATTCATAATAAAATATAAATAAAAGTTATATTATAAATAACATTTATTTGCACACCGGACCATCTCACGCCTCACAAGACTGTCTTGACTTGACTCATGAGAACGTAGAATTAGGCGCAGCTAAGCACGGTGCAGTGCATATCCCCACCAAACTCTTCCCGTACTCCTTGGCGTACGCGTACCACACTTTGGGAAACACTGTTATAGAGAGTTTATATCTCTACTTTTAAGGATGTCAATGAAGAGTAAAACTTTGCCCAAATTAAGCTAAGATTTGTACTGTTTTCTGTCCAATTGTACAAACAGTGGTACCCATTCCTGGTGAGGTGATCCTTTGCTACTGGGGAGAGTATAAATTGGTATACATTTTTTAAAAACATTTATATGAAGTATAAAGAACCTTAAAATGTTAATATAATTTATCTCTAAGGAAGCTTTACTAATGAAAAAGTTAGAATTATGGACCAATTGGTCTGAATGAAATAATAGATTATTCCAGCAGTATTTATATTTGTAAAAATATTTGGAAACAGAAATAATTTAAAAGAATAACTAAGTTAGGTGTGATCCCTCCCTAGCTTCATTATAATATTGTTAAAAATAAGAACATAAGCTGTTTATACCATTATTACCATTTTTGTAACATAGAGAATTATTTATTTACTTAAAAGAAATGTGTTCCATATTACCAATAGGTATTTATGGATGATGGGGTCACATGCCACTTTTATTCTTTCTTTTTTTGGGGGGCATTTCCCAATAATGAATATGAATTATTTCTAAAATGCTAAAAACATTCACTATATTTTTTTTAATGTATTTTTATTGATTTCAGAGAAGAATGGAGAGGGAGAGAGAGTTAAAAACATCAATGATAAGAGAATCATTGATCAGGCTGCCTTCTGCACACCCCCTACTGGGGATCGAGCCCACCTCTCAGGCATGTGTGCCCTTGACCAGAATCGAACCCAGGACCCTCCAGTCCACAGGCTGAGGCTCTATCCACTGAGCCAAGCCGGCTAGGGCTCACTGTATTTCTTAAAAGACAAAATAAAAACATGAGTATATGTGCCGAGATCCTTTTTAAAAAAAAGAAATAATGGGTGGGGAAAAAAAAAAGTGTTTTGACCCAGGACATTGGGTGGGGCCACGCAGCACTCGAAAAGAACTTTCTATTGCTAGACGAGGAAAGGTGTTACCAAGTATCTTGTTCCTGTGAGGTCTGGCCTTTCTCAGCGCTGCCGCCTCGGAGGGAGTGTTTAAAGGAAGCCGTCACAATAGCTCATTCTTCGGTGTTCACGTCAAATCACCTCGCTCTATTCTCCTCTTCCTGGAGGGCTGCTGTTTTCTTTTCTGTCCAGGACTGAGGTCACTGGGGCTGTGGTGCCGCTCAGGAGGGGCCAGGAGCCAGTTTTAAGGAAACAGTTTGTCTTCATGTATCCAGATAGCCGAAGCCAACTCATGTCAGGTTGGGGAGATAACGATCTCAGGACATTAATTGTCCCTTTTGCTCAGCCCGTGTGGAAAACGGGGCCCCCGATACTCCCGAATAAGGGAGTTAATTGTCTCCCTTCCGGCGGTGATGAAAACCCACGTGGGTCTAAATGCGGGCGATGGGTGCACCCTCACTACCTTTCCAGATGGGAGTGTGCGGGGCGGGGGCAGGAAGGAGAGGTTTCTCCCAAGGTCTGTCCTTCCACTGGGGCATCCGGGGCCCAGCACGGAGGGCATTCCGGTCTGTTCGTTTGTCACTCGACAGGAAACCCTTGGTATAAAGCCACTTACTTCTGGAGCTGCAAAATCCTTCTGAATTTTGTTGCAGTTTGGCCTTCTGTTTCTTGCCAGGTACTTTTCACATGCGCCTGTGATTCCTAAACTGGATTAGTCACCCCTGGGTGATGCCACCTGAGCTAGGAGACCCTTGACCAAGCCTCATGATGTCTGGAAAGATACACCATGCTTACCCCCCTTGACTTCACACGAGTTTCCAGCATGGCGCTGAAGAGGATGGCTTCGCTTAGGCATAATTTTTTAAAAATTATATTTTATTGATTTGCCACAGAGAGGAAGGGAGAGAGCTAGAAAAGTCGATGAGAGAGAAACATTGACCAGGTGCCTCTTGCACACCCCCTACTGGGGAGTGCCCGCAACTAATGTACATGCCCTTGACCGGAATCGAACCTGGGACCTTTCAGTCTGCAGACTGACGCTCTATCCACTGAGCCAAACGGGTTCCGCAAATTTTTCTTCTTCTTACAAAAATGAGCTCCCCATTTGCCTGGCTGTTCAAGCAAAGGTTTTGAGAGTTATCCTCAATTATTTGCTTTCTCTTTCCCTGAGCCCAGTGGTCAGCAAACTCATTAGTCAACAGAGCCAAATATCAACAGTACAACGATTGAAATTTCTTTTGAGAGCCAAAAACCGACTTCTGCGCATGGGCCATGAAGTTCTAATCACAGTGTACATGCGCTCCCACACGTGGTATTTTGTGGAAGAACCACCCTCAAGGGGCCAAAGAGCCACACGTGGCTCCTGAGCCGCATTTTGCCGACCACTGCCTTAGCCAGTCTGTTCCCACTGCAATTGTTGTTGACATGACTTCTAAAATATATCCCTGAGTCACTGACTTCTCCCCATCACTGTTGTTATCACCCCATTCAGATCACTGTCTTCTCTTATCTGGACTATGGCGCTGTCTTCTAAACCACTTTCTCACTCTCTTAGGATCTCTTTTCTACCAAGCAGTGAGTCATCCTTCCAAAGCCATGCCCTGTTTAAAGTCATTCCTTGGTTTTTCATAGCAGTTAGAACAAACTAGTTAACACTTACACTGGTTTACAAATCCCTTGGGGGCCCAGGCCCCCCACCTCTGTGGCCTCAACTCCTACTACTTCCTGGTAGGACTTCTCGCCACCATTCTCCTCGCCACCATTCTCCAGAGCCCTGGACTTCTTGCTGTTTGAGCATTTCAATCTGTCAACCTGAGGGCCTTCCCCTACTGTGAATAGTCTTTCCTCCTCCTCCCAGGAATGGCTCCTCCTAATATTTTGGACAAGGAGTTCTGATAACGATCATCCCTCATAGACCTTCCCTGACCACGAATCCAGCTTCGTTTGTCACATGCCCCTTCTTGGCGCCTGTGTACATTAGCTTAATGCTGTGTGTAGCTAACACCGCCACCAATGCTCCTGCCGAATCTGAGACCCAGGGAAGCAGGGGCCTCGTCTGCTTCTTCATCATCGTGTCACCAAGATGGCGGGAAGGGGCTCCATAGATGGTGTGGCACGAACCCCAGCCTCAGCTGCTGTTCATACGCTGTGCAATCCAGCTGTTTCGCAACTTGGGAACCAATAGGCTGTTTCTGCCTGTTCTGTTTCCACAGCAGACGGGACTGTATGAGTATAAAGTCTTCGGAGTTCTGGAGGATTGCCCGCCGGCTCTGCTCGCGGATGTCTATATGGACTTAGACTACAGAAAACAGTGGGACCAGTATGTCAAAGGTGAGTAACACCCACTGTTTTTAAAAAAGTCAACTAGAAAGTAGGCTCTATTGTTATTTATTCTACCTAGCAGAAAGCAACAGGTTTAATTTCTACTCTGTTATGTTTCATTTTCAAGTTTGGATAAACGCTGAAGTGCTGGGCTGAAATGTGCCTTTGTCCTTCCCAGGACTTGCTCTTTGCATGCTTCCTGGTCCACTCTTCAGTTTGCTTAGCGGGCCACTCTGTTCTCTCTGTAAGTTGGTTGTCATCTGTATACCTACGTATCATGGGAGGCTTCTTGGAGGAGGTGGTGCCCGAGCTTTGTTTTGGGAGTGGAACACAAGAATACTATATGTGAGGAAGTTAGGGTGAGGGGATGAGTGGTGCAAGGGCATCCCATGCTCAGAGAACATTATGAGTCAACTCAGGAAAACACGAAACAGCATGATATGTACAAATTGTGAGCTATTGGGCAGCTTAATCTGGAGTTAGGGTGGGAAGAGGGTTCAGATCCCCAAGGCCTAGGCTGGCTGCCAGTCTGCAGTCCTTAGATTATACCCTATGGGTGATGGAGTTATAAAAGGCATTAAACAGGGGGTCCCCTTGCCTTAGAGCTGAGAGAGACCTCTGCCATCTCGGTCACAGTGGCATAGAACTATGGAGTTGCCAAGGGGCACACAGACTCTGAAAGACCCTCGTCGTCGTCAGGTCTCCTGGTTGCAAGTAACGAAAATGCTAACGGATGCCCGAGTAAGAAAAGGAAAACGTGCACTGGTCCGTGGCATTGAAAACTCCACGGGTGTCTGGCTTCCAGGAGAGCTGCATCCCATACTTGACTCCCTTCTCCATCTTTTGACTCCGTTGTTCTGCCCGAATCCTCAGGCAGATTCCTAGGTCATGTCATGCAAAGACGCCACCAGAAGATCCAGGCTCATCAGTAACCCTCTGACTAACCCCAGAGGAACAGGAACGAGAATCCCACTTCCTGCTGCTGGCAGCCGGAGCCCAGGATTGGCTCTCGTGCTTTGACCTCGTGCTTATTTCCCGTGGCCCTTTCTCAGGCTTTTGGGTCACGTACTGTTTTCAGATATGCTTGGTATCTAGGGGGAATTGTGATGCTTGCCCATCCAAGGGACAAACTGCTTTCTCTGTCCCGGGGTCCCTAGCAGCCATCCCAGTCATGTGACTGAAGTGGCCCACAAGGTGTACATGTGTGTCTTCAGTTTGAGAGAGAGCAACGTGAGGGATCCAATTTCCCAGTAATGGTCCCAGCAAAGGCATCCTGACTTGGGGGCAGACAGTTGCAGAGCTTCCTGACATTTGGTTCTCACGCCACGGTGTCTGGTGCACCCGACTGGCTTCTCTGGAACAATCCTGCGGTCTGAACCTAAACTCTGGTCCTCCTGGATATTCTGTGAGCTCCCTGAGAGCCTTTGCTGAGCCACTTCTCAGCTTAAACCCGCTCGAGTGGCCAAGCTAAGACTCTGGCCAGACGCACCTCCCTGAACTCACCGCCATGGACAGGTCTTGCCCCTTTCCCAGCCCTGGGATTAATGCCGAGCCAGTTCTGCTTAAACCACGTAGTCAGAAAGGAGGGGAAGTTGATGCCTTGAAGAAGCATTGAGGTGCTAGTCCACACACGGGGAGTCAACTCAGAGCCTGGGAAAGCTGTCCATCTCTTACCTCCCTTTCAAGGGCTGTCTTCAATCCCTGTGACCCCAGTGGCTGGGCCGGCACTTTATAGGTTTTCTTTTAAAAACTGAGTTAAACAATATGTCTTTTCCTCATCTGCTTCTCAAGGCACCCTCGACTTGGCTTCCTCTATAACATGAGGGAGATGTTTGCAGTACAGCTGGGGTGAGAGGAGATGCATACCATCGAATTCCTTTGCTACCTCCTTCCAAGAGCAGCGGCCGCTGTTGGCACAACATAGCATGATGGGATAGTCAGGAGATTTGGTCACTGCAGCTGTGGCATAGTGCACTGAAACATGGGAGAGAAGCAAGACACTTCGCCACAGTGATGCCACCTTCTCTTTGTCCAGGAAAGACACTGCCTTTGCTAGAACCTTTATTTCCCAGCTGGTGTTGCCCGAAGTGTGGTATGCATATCCCCAGGGGTACGAGAAGAGTTTGGTGGGGGTACGCGTTGCACCGGAGTTTGGTGGGGATATGCACTGCACCGTGCTTAGTTGCGCCTAATTCTACGTTCTCATGAGTCAAGTCAAGACAGTCTTGTGAGGCGTGAGATGGTCTGGTGTGCAAATAAATGTTATTTATAATATAACTTTTATTTATATTTCATTATGAATAATTTTATTTTTCGTTTATTATTATTTTGTGTATGTATCAAAAAAAGAAAAAATAAATATATTTTGATTGTTATTAAAATACATCCATTTTTTTTGACGAGGGGTACTCAGTGTTACGAAAATTATAGAAGGGGTACATATATGTCAAAAGTTTGGGAAACACTGCCCTAGACTAAGCAACTCCATCCTGAGCCAGTGGTCATGTCTTAAAATCTAGAGGGGAAAAAAAGGTCTTGGAAGCAAAATTGTTGGTACTCTAGTGACATCTGGTGGTTACCCTGATCTTGAAACCTGAAGGTTTACTCTTGGCCTGCTGGATAGTGAGTGATTCATTGCTTCCTAGCTGAGAATCTTGTTTTTGCTCTGAGATAGACAAGTTTCGTTGGGTTCTTTGATGTTGACTCTGCTTTTACATCCACTGGCCTGTGCCCTTAGGCAACAAGCTGTCAGTGGTAATGAAGGGCCTGCCTTTTTTAGAATTCTGTGCTGTATGCATTCATGGCTTATTTATCATGTTCTACGAGGTCATCCTACGTACGCTTCCTGTTAATTGAAACCAAAGAGGCTTCCAGAAATATTAACTTCTTTTGTTCTCCTTAGAGCTCTACGAAAAAGAATGCAACGGCGAGACGGTGGTCTACTGGGAAGTGAAGTACCCTTTTCCCATGTCCAACAGGGATGTATCCTTTCCCAGGGGCACCGTTTCTCGGCTTTCTAAGGATTGCTGGGCCCTGTGGCCATCACTCAATGGTGGTGTGTCCAGCAAGGGTGGACACTGTTGTCTTGCAGAAGCACCTGCTACAGCTCTTATTGCAGCCTGTGCAGCTTTTGGAGACCTCAGAGTGGGATCTCTGGGCCTGACCACGTGGAGCATCTGTAACTGTGGTCACTGGAGGACAGCCTCTACTCTCCTGAGATGTTTTCTAGGCCTTGAAGTTGTTTTGCTTGAAGAATGGGAGACTTGGGAAGACCTTTTAATCAAGTTTAACACACTCCCCAATCTAGAGAGAGGTTAAGTGACAGAGGCATCCGGACAGGTGATTAGTGGCAGAGTGGGGACCAGAGCCCCCACACTTCCAGCTCTCCTCAGACCTCCTCATGTTTTATGGACTCCACAGTGGTCCCTCCAACACTCTTGGCCCTGGACACTGCGTGCATGCTTCTTCCCCCCAATTTCCTTATGTATCTTATGATGCAGTTGAATGGAATGTGGGGAGTTTGGGCTACCACTCCGAGGTTCTAAGAAGCCTGGGGAGGGTGGGATGGGAATTTGCTGGGTGAGAGGTCCTGGGGTAGGATGACAAATAGGCAAGCTTTCTCTTTATTTTTATTTTTTAAAAAATATATATTTTATTGATTTTTTTACAGAGAGGAAGAGAGAAGGATAGAGAGTTAGAAACATCTATCAGCTTCCTCCTGCACATCCCCTACTGGGGATGTGCCTGCAACCAAGGTACATGCCCTTGACCGGAATCGAACCCGGGACCTTCCAGTCCGCAGGCCGACGCTCTCTATCCACTGAGCCAAACCAGTTTCAGCGCTTTGCCATATTTTAATCATTATGTGTATCAAGTTAATTTTTCCTCAATGGAGTGTCAGGTGACATCTATCACATGAGCTGAGTAAGTTGTGGGAGAAAGTGGGGCAGTATTTGCTGTGAAATGGGAGAGAGGAGATCCAGAGCCAAAGGCAACATCATTTCTTCTCTAAAACATTTGAGAACTTTACTCCCCATGACTTAGAGACGGAGGGCAATAGACCATCACTCCTGAGCGATGAGTGGGACAACTGTGGGTGCTTTTGAGACTCAGGTGCATGGGGTTGTGGTTGTTGCTATTATAGTAAGTGCAGTTGTGTTAGAGTGATTTTTTTTTTTTATTGTCTTAGGTGTTTAATTCCTTCTAGTGTTAAATCTAAAATTCCGTCATTTGAAAGTATACAGGCAAGGAGTTGAGCCCGTCCACCTATGAAAGTCTGGAAGCCAGATCTGGGTTCCGATTCAGGTTTCATCACTTCAGCGGACGGTGGGACCTTGGGCATGTTTCTTTACCTCTCTGGTGTAATGTCATCTGTTAGACCGGGGTACTTGAACTCGAGCTGTGGTTTGCCGCTCTGTTGACTAAAGAGTTTGCCGACCACTGCTAGACTAAATGTTACAGTGTAGTTAGAAGTTGTGAGGATTAGGCAATTGTGGCATATTATGTGCAAAGAGGTAAAGGGTAGTATATGACAGTGGTCGGCAAACTCATTAGTTGACAGAGTGGAAAACTGTGGCTTGAGAGCCACAGTTTGCCGACCACTGCTATAGGAAAAGCACATGGTAAGGGCTCAATAAAGTAGTGACTTCTCATTTCTTAGAATTTAATGATACTCCCTAGAAGAGTGCTGTTGGCATAGTGGCTGTTCTGGGTTTATTGTGATGAAATAAATGCCCTTCTTGGTGAACCAGTGCTAACTTAGAGTTCAATATTCAGGAAGTAAGTGCCTTCCTACGATCACCAGTTATAGTAAGTACATTGCTTGACTGTCCTCTGTGCACAGAGGTCAGTACTTAGTTTTTGGGGAAGTCAGGACAAAACGGGATAACTTGGAATGTTTGTCGAGTGCTTGTTCTGCTCCCGTCTTCCTGTAATGCCCCCAGCAACCCTACCTCCCTGGCAATGGTCCTCCCCTTTCCCACATAGAGAAACCGCATCTCAGAAAAGTTGAGTAAATAAGCCAGGATAACACAGCTGACAAGCACCCAGTCCTCTGCCATCTCCCCGTGCCTTCTTAGAGACAGGAGTGGTTTCCCGCATAACTAAAAGCAGCAAGGCATGGCTCACAGGTGGGTCATGCATGCTCTCACATGATGCACCAGGTGGCACGAGGCACAGTCTTGCAGTGCAGGTAAGGCGACGGATGGGGCAGGTGGGTGAAGTAACAGTTCCAGGGAGACCCTGGGAGGAACAGAACCCCCGCCTTTGGCTTCTGGCTTGGGGTGCTTTCCATCTGCCCATCGGAGATGTTGGTGTGATGTCACGCCTTGACTGGCACTGCAGTATGTCTACATCCGGCAGCGGCGAGAGCTGGACGTGGAAGGACGGAAGATCTACGTGGTCCTGGCCCAGAGCACCTCCATGCCACAGTTTGCTGAGAGGCCGGGCGTGATCCGGGTGAAGGGGTACAAGCAGAGCCTGGCGATTGAGAGCGATGGCAAGAAGGGGAGCAAAGGTAAAGCCAGGGTGCATGTCGGCGCACCAGCCAGGGCCGCCCGTGCGAAGGGCACGCTGATCGTGAGGCATGTAAATGCATGATCCTCGTTCCCCGAGGTCCGAGAATGGGCAGGGGTGCAAGACAGACATGGGGAGAGATTCAGTTCATCCCAGAAACTTGGCTGGAGTGCAAGGTGGATGTTTAAATGTGACCCGATCCACTCTTTACTGACTGTTGTCCAGATGAAATAGAACATCAGAGTCCACCAGAGGGCTCAGCATTAACTCCAGAGGCAACCTGAGGGTGGGGCAAAGTGCCCATAGGAGTGTTCGGGGGACATAGCTCCTTCTCAGCAAAAACCCAGAGTCTCGGGGCCTGCCTACTTCGAGTTCAAACCATGAGAAGAGCTGGAGCAGAGCGTGGGGCGCATGGCCACCTGCCCTACTGGCATGAGAAGGCCTAGAACTGGAGGCAAAACCCAAGCCATAGTTCTGATGTCCGTTAACAAGCTGACCTGACAAGTCAACCCACACTTCTCAGTCTCCATTTTACCCAGTATACACGGGTTTAATTTCACCAACTCCTCATGATTGTTAGGTTAGTGCAGTGGTCGGCAAACTCATTAGTTAACGGAACCAAATATCAACGGTACAACGATTGAAATTTCTTTTGAGAGCCCAAAACGGACTTCTGCGCATGGGCCACGAAGTTTCAATCACACCGTACATGGCACGCCCGCACGTGCGTGGTGTTTTTTGGAAGAGTCACACTTAAGGGGCCCAAGAGCTGCATGCGGCTTAAGAGCCGCAGTTTGCCGACCACTGGGTTAGTGAATGGAGAAATAACGAGACTCTATCCAAGTGCCTGGCACTTGCCAGGTATTTAACAAATAGCAACAAAATGTATGTTGACCATGTTTTAAAAAATGTTTACATCTAAATGCCCTGGAAGATGAGGCCGAGGAGAGAATCCACCTGAGTTACGAGCTACCTTCCCACTGTCGTCCTTCTGGGTCTGAACCCGAAGCGGGGAGGTTCCCAGGGTGTGTGGCCACACCTTTCTGACCCGTTTTCTCCTGCTGACTCGTGCTTTCTCTCCCTCTAGTTTTCATGTATTACTTCGATAACCCAGGTGGCCAAATTCCGTCCTGGCTCATTAACTGGGCCGCCAAGGTGAGCTCCCGGGAGGCCGAGGGGGGGGAAGTGTGCCTGACAAATGTTGACTCAGCCCGTGGGGCTGTCAGGCCGGAGAGACACGCTGTTTCAGGCCTAATGAGGCTCTTTTATGAAGCAGCGTGGTTGAGTGACCACGCTCGGGACGGGGTTGCCAACACCCAGGACGGAGCTGGGGCCAAAGACAAAGAATCCTTCGCTGGAATGCCAGCCCCTCCCCTGCCTGTGGCCCGAGACCCCGCCAGGATCACTCTCCGGAACCTCGGGGACAATAGCCCGCTCACTGGGCGGACAATGGTGCCTTTGGAGGCCGCGTCTGCTTTCGGAGGAGCTGGCCTGGCTGGGGAGACAGCCTGACGGCTCCACGCCTGGGGGGAGCCTCCGGTTTTGTTCCCGGGGTTTTGGTCTGTTGCTCTGTGAGGAGAGGGGACCACAATGGTCGCCCCGATCCCTGGGGACTGCCTAGGCGCCTGCTTCACGGGGACCGGCCTGCCTGCTGTGTGCACGCCCCGCCAACTGGCCGGAGGGCTCAGCAGACCCCCCGGGAGCGGGACAAAGCTCAGAGGCTTTGGGGGAATCCCAGGGGGACTTGAATCCAGGCCCGGCTCTGTGTAATTGATGGAAGCCATCCAGTTTTTCCCTTTTAAAGGGGCCTGGCTATTACCTACTTCGTAGAGTGGGCGTGGGTAAGACAAGGTTTGTGGAAGGTCTTGCACAATGGCCCACACTCGCTAAACAATAGTATATCCCAGTGGTCGGCAAACTCATGAGGCAACAGAGCCAACTATCAACAGTACAAGGATGGAAGTTTCTTTTGAGAGCCGAAGTTTTTCTTAAACTTCAACTTCTTTTTTTTAAAAAAATATATATTTTATTGACATTTTACAGAGAGGAAGGGAGAGAGATAGAGAGCTAGAAACGTCGACGAGAGAGAAACATCGACCAGCTGCCTCCTGCACACCCCCCACCGGGGATGTGCCCGCAACCAATGTACATGCCCTTGACCGGAATCGAACCCGGGACCCTTCAGTCCGCAGACCAACGCTCCACCACTGAGCCAAACCGGTTTCGGCAACTTCAACTTCTTCTAACGCCTCTTCTTCAAAAACAGACTCGCCCGGGCCGTGGTATTTTATGGAAGAGCCACATTCAAGGGGCCAAAGAGCCGCAGGTGGCTCCCGAGCCTCAGTTTGCCGACCATTGGTATATCCAGCCTCACACCCCCAAATCCTCCCCAGTCTCTACTGCAAAGCGGGGCCTTCCGCCTCTTCAGAGGAGCTGACAACCAGCTCCATCCCACCTCCCGTGTTTCCTTTTTCTTTTCGAGAAACGGTGTCTCCAAAATGTCTTAGCTTTTCACTAGCAAAAGCCAAAGTAGAAGGCAGTGTCTCGCAACAGCGGCCTCTGCCCTCTAGTCTCACCTGCGCCCTGGATCTTAGCTTTCGCCATTGTCTGTGGCAATTTGAAATCCGGTCCAGGCCCTGCTGTCTTTCCTTCTTCCCCGAGTCGCCTTTGTCTCCCCGAGCCACGGGCCCAGGAATCGGGGGTGATTGCTGTGAGAACCTAGACGTGACAGTCTCCTTTGCTTTGCAGAATGGGGTCCCTAACTTCCTGAAAGACTTGGCGAAAGCCTGCAAGATCTACCGCCAGAAAACCTAAGGAAGGGCCTGGGGAACCTTGTGCCCACGGACCGACGTCTGCGGAAGAGCCACAACCCACGGATCCCCAGCCTTCCTCTCGCCTTCCCGTCCTCAGAGGCCGGCACGCTCTCCAGCGCGGCCCCAGCCTCCGCGTGTGCCTGACGCCCGGCTTCCTTTCCCACTCGCGCTGCCCCGGGACCCGCTGGCTGCCTCCTTCCACGGTTGAATGTGCGTCAGATTAGGGAAACTGCTGCTTGTTTGTTTTTTCAAAAGGGA
Source organism: Vespertilio murinus (assembly GCA_963924515.1). Taxonomy (NCBI): domain Eukaryota; kingdom Metazoa; phylum Chordata; class Mammalia; order Chiroptera; family Vespertilionidae; genus Vespertilio; species Vespertilio murinus. The sequence goes on along the minus strand of OZ004718.1, from coordinate 24,999,508 downwards.
AGTCCTCAGTGGGGGAAAACAATCACTGCATTGTGCCTCTGGAAGGGGATGGGTGGGTGGAGAAGCCACCACCACAACAAAAAAACACACACACTAGTAAGAATGCCCCCTCCAGGCAAGCTGGCTCCTGCCCAGAACTGGATTTCTTGCGACTCTGGAGGAGCTGCTGGAAGTTGCATTCCCTGCGGAGTCGGCTCACAGTGCGCCGAGACTGGGAGGCCGTGTATGTCCCTTTGCCTTAAGTATGGTGACTTGATTTGGCTGGGGTGTGAGGGGATAATCCAATAACAGTCTCTGCCCATCTCCACAGCTGGGAGTGGGGGGTGGGGGTCACAAGCTGCTTCGATGTGAAAAGCACTGTAGGCCTGCCTAAGCATGTAACTATGATGTGACAACCACTTTTTCCTCATCACCCATGCCTGGGTGTTTCTCTATCCCTTCTGCCACGGGGGAGAGGTGGGCCACACCTCACTAGCTCTTCGTTTTTACTGGAAATGGAGGCATCCGGATGGCTCTGGTAGCTCACCAAAGCCAAGATGCTTTGCACACGGCCCTGTGATAAAGTGTCCTTACAGGCAATATGATGAATTTCCCATCGGGAACATTGGGGGACGTTGACAGGCTCATGGTCCACAGCCAGGTGGCTTGGTTGACTCTACTTTTTTCTCAGGAATCCTCCCCAAGTTCTCAACCCATCACCCCCAAAGACTTCTATGTTTTCTCCTGAATTTTGGTTGGGCCAGATATCCTGTGACACAGCCTCGATGACCTCAGAGAAAACGTTTAAGCACTGTGTGTGATGGTGTCAACCTCGATGAACGGGCGCGGACATTCAGGAGGTGAAGCCAGAAGCCAGGGGTTTATTGAAACGGGATATCTCAGACTGCACGTTTTCTCTCTGGGAAGGAAAGTGATTGAAAACCAAATAAATACAGAGTGGCTTCTATTTATCCCGTGTGCAGCTTCCTTCCCACCTGGTTCATTCCGTGAGAATGAATCAATTTGGTCTCTTTGGTTTACAAGTCACATATGACTGAACTCATGGACTTAAACAAAACAAAACACACACACACACACACACACAAAAAGAATTTTAGGCTCACTTACCTGCAAGGCCACATGAAGAATGGCTTCAGGTATGGGTTGATACAGGAGCTCAAATCGACATTATAATTCAGCTCTCTTCTTCAAGTTATTTTTGGTGTTGGGCTGTATTTAGTGGCTAGATTGCTGCTCACAGCAAGAGGTAGGCTTACATCTTCCTGTAAGGTTTGAAGGGTGCAGGAGACAGACCACCCAAGGAATTTTAAAGTAAAGTTTATGCCCCGGTAATGAGCGGGACTCATTACGGAGGTAGAGAAACCAGAATTGAAGGAGTGGGGAGGGGGCAGGGGACCCAGCCGGGCTGCCTCCTGGACATGGAGGAGCAGCAGCACGTGGCTGGCCTGGGGGTCTTTTTAAGGGCAGGAACAGGAGAGGGTTGGACCCAGGGCAGAACAGGAAGGGGTGGGCTTCAGAACACTTTGGCACGTGCTGATTGATGGTTCAATGTCTTGGAGATGTCTCTGTGACAGGTGCCAGTCATGTGCTAACTCCGCCCACCAGTTGGGAGGAGGGAGAACCTTATACTTTCCAGGCTCCTGCTGAGCCAAAAGAGGGAGAGAGAGAACATTTCTTTCCATTAAATACACACCACCCCATGATCCCCTTTAAGCCATGTGCCTAACCCTGCCAGTCATTGTCATATGGATAGAATTATGCAACTAAGTGACACTTCATCACCGTATCATTAAAATGTCATTATCCTGAGTGCAGCTGGAATTTAACGATAAACTAAAGTGCCTTACATTAAAAAAGGTCAAGCTGAAATTTTATGTATAGAGCTACTGAAACACGAGCACTGAGATTTTAGCCTTTGAGCAGAGAATCAACATGAACTGGTATGCAAACCACGGTTTTAAATAGTGTTTCATATCTTGCTAAGAATTGTGAGAATATTAAGAATACTGAGAATCTAGGTAAGGCAGAAGTCACAAAGTTTGCTATAACTAGCAGAGTTTTGATTCTTTGGTAGATATGCTTGCTAATTTGGAGAAGACAGTCCTTACAACATTGGCATGTGAGGTTATGCGGGAAGCTGAGAACCCCTGAGCCAGAAGCACAGAATGTATAGAGCTGGTGCTTAGAGGATCCCCAGGTTCTTCAGGGTCCACTTCTCCACAGGGGCTGGATGCCCCCTTTGGAATTAGAAAGTTTACAAATACGTTGCCATTCCTCTCGCACCTTGTTTCACTTGTTTTCCCCATGTCTGTAGCTCTAAATAGACACTAGTATCTTGTGAATAGAAACAGTTATGTGGCTTTGGTTACTGCCTTCTAGGGTCGGCCAAAGAAGGCACTCAGAGGGTCACTGAGTGAGTGACTATGTGATTGAGAGATTGACCAAATGACACGCAGGAGAGGACACAAACCCATCTAATATGCAGGTTTCGTTTGATTCCATTAAACAATAATTTAATATTTAGTGATTTAATTCAAGTCAAGCTATGGAAGCAGATTTTTTGAACTGGAATACACAGTGTTCCCTGGGCAGGATGTTCCGGATCCTTTGTCTGCTGGAGTTAAATAATGAATCCACAGAGAGAAGGTGGTATAGCAAAGGTGGAAATTTATTGAAGAACAAGTACAGATTCCCATGTGGGGAGGGGGGAGAGTCCCACTGAGTTCCTTTTCCCTATGGCTTATAAAGGCTACAGATCCTGGTGCCTTGATATCCCCTTTGATTGGTTACTATTCCCTTAGACTGTTACTATAGTAACTCCTAGGCTCAAAGGTTCTTCTTCTTCTTCGTTATCATCATCATATATTTTATTGACTTTTTACAGAGAGGAAGGGAGAGAGATAGAAACATCCATGAGAGAGAAACATCGATCAGCTGCCTCCTACATACCCCATACTGGGGGTGTGCCCGCTACCAAGGTATATGCCCTTGACCGGAATCGAACCCAGGACCTTTCAGTCCGCAGGCCAATGCTCTATCCACTGAGCCAAACCAATTTTGGCCCTCCCCTCCTTATTTTCCTATTCCTATTCCTATTCCTATTCCTATTCCTATTCCTATTCCTATTCCTATTCCTATTCCTATTCCGGCTTTTTCTTTCTTCTTCTGGATGAAGGGCTTCCTTCCCTTTATTGTGTAAATATAGACCTGCCCTTCCCAGCTTCCTCATCCTATGGAAATGTACCTGTTGCAGCTTGTTCAGCTCCCCTGTTCTATGGAAATAATACCTTCTGCTGCTCTGCGGCCCTGTGCTCCTTCCACGGTCCTCTTAATTTCAAAAATTTCCTAAATATCTCCTTTTCACCCCTAAAAATTCCCATTTCAGTATTTCCCTCCCCCCCCAAAACATCCTTTTTGGGTATTCTAGGTTCCCAGGGGCCCTTCCTTTAAAAAATGAAGGTCCCTTTGTGAAGAGCTCTCTTGGCTGGTGTGTCCACAGGTTATATTTCATTGCCAATTTGGAGCCAGAAAAGGGAAAGGAAAAGGAAAAAAACCTTAAAAAATTGTAAGCAGCTCTTTTCTCTCTAAAGTTTCTTTATCTGCACTCCTTCCCAACTACAGAAATATTTTTTTTTTCATTTTTCATTTGTATTTTTTGCTTGAAATGATATGTTAACGAAAAAAAACCATTGAAACCTGTAAAGAATTTTTGTGAGTTTATTTGAGCCAAACTGTCGACAATTGCCGGGAAGCAGAACCTCAACGGATTGAGATAATGCTCCGAAGAATGGCGGGTTACATTTCTGTATTTATACATAGAAATCAAAGGAGAGACATAGGTGGGTTACATGAAATTCATTGGTGATGGAGTAAGGAGGCGGGAGAAAGCAAGCCTGTGGGAAAGCCCTGGGATTGGATAAAAAGTAAAATGATGGATGCTTACTTAGGTGAGTGCAGGAACAATTAACATGATAATGAAGGAATTTGAGGCATCTATCCTGGCGCCCACCACATTTGGTTGCACCCCAGGGGCTCCAGAGAAAAGGGAAGTTACAAGTTACTCAGACATCTCACAGATAGGTTATCTTAGAGGCAGGGAGGCAGATGGGCTCAGTAAAGATCAAAGCTGATCTTTGTCTGGGAAACATTGGCCTAGGAAATGACTGCCCACTATAACCTGTTTGTAGTTAGATATTAAATTTTCAAACCATCCTTTGTGGTTATTCCAGGTCTCTGAATTCGCAAGACTGCCACGCAGGCCTTCCCCGAGCCTTTTGGGTTGGCATGTGGCTCTTTTCGTTCACAGATAGAAGCACATTGTTTAGGTCCTCAGAGTTTAGTTCCAGCAAAACAAAAGGGCTTTGGAAAAATTAGATTGTTAATCTATTTACATATATTTGTGTGTGTGTGTGTCTGCTTAAATACACATAATGGGTGCTCTCTTCCATGAGACACAAGAATGAGATGGCTCAGTGGCAGGTCAGGTCGTGAGTGCCTGTCTAAGGTCTCCCCACCCCAGGAAAGGAACACATGCAATAGTTTAGGACAGTGGTCGGCAAACTCATTAGGCAACAGAGCCAAATATCAACAGTACAACGATTGAAATTTCTTTGGAGAGCCAACTTTTTAAAACTTAAACTTCTTCTAATGCCACTTCTTCAAAATAGACTTGCCCAGGCCGTGGTATTTTGTGGAAGAGCCACACTCAAGGGAACAAAGAGCTGCATGAGGCTCGAGAGCCGCAGTTCGCTGACCATTGGTAGGAGTTTGTGGCTAACTGCTGCTAAAACCAAGGCAACTGGTCCAAAAGGGAGTTGCTTATGCAAAGCACAACATTACCAAACAAAGGCTTCACTTGATCAAGGCCGTTTGGCTTTTAGAGACAGGAAATCTTAAACCAGCCACTCAGGAATCCCCCAGATCAGACCCCCTGCCATCCCTGAAAGAAAAGTCCCCTTGCAATAACCAGTCTGCTTTCCCCCCAGATGTAGCTCCCTTGTTTCCATAGCTCCTCTGGCCATTTGATTGGGTGCTGCCTGATTCACACCATCATTTGCTCAAATAAACTCTTGAAACTTTGAATAAGGCTCAGTTTGTCTTTGAACAGCTCTGGGGTCAGAAGAGGAAACCGAAGGAGACCCCAGTGTCCCCCAGGAGCAGCCAGTGCCCTCCTAGGGGCCCCGTGGGCCCTTGAGTTGCTGCTCTCCTTCCTCTGAAGGTCATGGGGACGCCTCTCTCTGCCCAGCTCTGCCGCTTCTGCATGGTGAGCTCTCACACTTGATTTAAGCATTTCTTTTTCTGGACTGCGTTCCCAAACTGGCCGGAGTCAGACTGGGCCTGACTTAGAAACCTGCCTAGGTCAGGGTTCAAAGCGAGTCGGACTTCAGCTGGACTGGGGAGGGCACGTGTGCAGGGTGAGGCCTCAGGTGAGCTAAATTTTGTTTTAAGGCGAGCCAGCAGCCCGGCCTTACCAAGCACAGCCGCGATTGCAGTGGCCACAGCGGAGAGCGTTTAACCTAACGGAGCTTCCCCCTCTATGAGGTGCCCTGGAGAACGCGGTGTCTCAGACACACTCAGCACAGGGGGTAGCGGGGAAGTTCTTTTTCCTTGGCTGCAGTTTCTGGGGATGGGGATGAACCCTGCCGGGACTCCCCGCTCCCCCCGGAGCCCACAGACGGAGTCCCGGGAACCTGTCCGAAGCCGGCAAACGGTAAGTGAGCTCCATCTCTGCATCTGTCTGTGATGCGTGGTGGAGAGAGGAAGGTAAAATTGCACTTTTCCAAACGTATAATGGCAGCCAAAGAACATTTGTAAGAATATTGTCTTGGAACTGTCACTGGTGTGTTTCCAGGCACCCACTGTGTCCCCTTTCTCTCACGGGGCAGCTTTTGCTTCTTGTTTGTCTCATTCGGAGTCCTGAGAACGTGGCTTGGCGGCTCTTAGGTTGGGGACCCCCCAAAAGAGGGTCAGACAGGCATGCCGGTTGCGTCCTATTTGCGCTGAGATGTGACGACGGAAGTGTGAGCATGCCATTTGCTGTCAGGGTCCTGGGAATGCTGGCAGCTCTCCGGGGAGCAGGGGGATTGTCTGTTTTGAGCTTTTGGCTTCTCTCTGGAAGTGGCTCTGGGTCCTGGGAGGGTTGTCTCGTATCTTTTGCACCATCTTTGGGGATGCCGCTTGTTTTCAAATACATATATACGCAAGGTAGAGAACACGCAGTACCCACACTATCTGCTGAGGGAAGGCGGGAAGGAGAGAAGGAGGGAGGGAAAGAGGGAAGGAAGAAGAGAAGGAAGGAAGAAAGGAAGGAAGGGAAAAAGGGAGAGAAGGAAGGAAGAGAGGGAGGGAGAGAGGGAGGAAGGGAGGGGAAGGAAGGAAGGAAGGAAGGAAGGAAGGAAGGAAGGAAGAGAGGGAGGGAGGGAGAGAGAGAAAGAGAGGGAGGGAGAGAGGGAGGGAGAAAGGAAGGGAAGGGAAGGGAAGGAGGAAGGGAAGGGAGAAGGGGAAGGAGGAAGGAGGAAAGAATCTGTTGGAGTAGCCACCATGCCAGAAAGGCGGGCCTCAGAACACATCCGCGTAATCTCGTGTCCCACCTAAGTCTCACCATAGAGTGAACTTGGGAACAAACACATTTGTAGGATGTTCTAAAGCTGGAATTGTTCTGTCTTCTCATTATTATTTCATTACTTATTGTTTTGCATTTCCATTCTGACCCAACACCTTTGGAGGACTTACACCTACCTACTGTCTTAAGGTTCACACACTGGAAGGGTGACGCTGATTGAACTGGGGGAGGGGAGGGAGGCGGGGACCAAAGCCAGAGGAGAAGACCTTTTCATTCCCAGCTGGGATCCCAAAAGCTGCATACACCTGGCTTCCCCAGGGGCAGATACGGAGATGGGGGGTGGGGGCCACACACCACATCCCTTTTCTCCTGTCTGTTTGCCCCGGCTCCCCTCTAGGGGTTCATACACTGAGAAGAAGCCGGTGGAAAGCAAGCAGGACAAAAGCGGTCCTTCCAGCTCCGAGGACATACAGCAACTCTTGTTTTACGTCAAACAGCTTGCAAGGGGCTGGATCTGTGGTCGTGGGTTCCGTTTACACGTGAATGTGGGGTTTCCTTTTCCCAGGGACAGTGAATGATGGTCCTCCCTGGGAGCCCGTCTTTCAGGCCTGGTGGGCTGAGTAATCACTGGACCGCCAAAAGCATCCAAGGAGGAGTTCACCCTCCACGACCTGGCTGGACTCCTGTTCCCACCCCGGCCACTCTAAGCTTTTGTCAACAGCATTTGTTTTTCCACAAAGAGCTAGGACACGGAGCTGCGCGGCCCTGGTGCCGGGGCCCTGGAGGGGACCTTCCAGGAAAGCCATTTTCTCACGTCTCAGTTCAGGTTCTAACGTGCTGGCTGGGTTGAGTAATTACTGAAGCTCCGTGTCTTCCCACCCTATTCTGTTCCACTGACTTACAGCAGAGCCAGCAACCCGCCGGAGGACAAGAGCAGATGGACCAGATGTTTCCTGAGCAAAGACAGAATGCATTTCCCCTTTGCTCATCATCTTGGGAGCGGGGTGGCTGGCGGGACACTCACCGGCTCTGACATCATTGGGCGGGGTGGTCTGGGGGAGAATTTCAAAGCCCAGCGGCTTGGCGTGGCCAGGGAAGCGCTCAGCTGCCAGCTCTGTGCCTCAGGGTTAACTGACCCACATGACTAGGGAGAAGGAATCAGCAATTTACGTGTGTTTATTCTTTGGGAGGAAGTAGACTTTCCACTCCCGAGTTATCCATCTGTGGGCAAGGGGAGACGTTTGAACCACCTCAAGCCCCCTTTTTTCAGCTTTATTGAGAAATAATTGGCGTGTCACTGTCCCCATTTAAGGCTCATAGGTTGGTGGCTTGATTTGAAATGACCACCACGACAGCCTCAACCAACATTCATCATCTCACCCAGACACAAAAGTAACAGAAAAAACATCTCTCCTGGTGATGGGACCTCCAAGGATCTGCTCTCCCGTTTTCTCCTCTACCTCATACAGCACGTCCACCCCCAGTTCCTTTCATGGTTCTAATCTACAAACCTCTTCTAACCCCTTACCACCTCAAGCTCCCTCCTCTATTCCTGGAGACTAGTGGTCGGCAAACTCATTAGTCAACAGAGCCAGATATCAACAGTACAACGATCTAAATTTCTTTTGAGAGCTGAATTTTTAAACTTAAACTTCTAACGTCACTTCAAAATAAAATAGATTTGCCCAGGCCGTGGTGTTTTGTAGAAGAGACACACTCAAGGGGCCAAAGAACTGCATGTGGCTTGAGAGCCGAGGTTTGCCGATCACTGCTGTAGACCAAGCATGTCAAACTCAAAGGCTAACACAGGTCAAATAAATGAGGTATGTGGCCCTCAGGCTGCGAGTTTGACATGCCTGCTGTAGACACATTAGCGTTATTCACTAAGCTCTAGTATGGCTCCCAGTGTTGAGAGGAACACTCAGATCACAGAGGGACTATTGTTGTCATGTATATAGTTTTTCCTGTTCATGCTGTGTGAGTCTGGTTTATCTTTTTTTAAACCGCATGTGGCTCATACCAATCGATTTCCTTTCCACCTCACTTTCCAAATTTAAATACCTAAACTCTGCCAACCCACAGCTCCCCCAGCCTCCACTAGTGTAACTGATCACTAACCAAAACGGAAGACTACAGGCTCATCTCTAAGGAGTTTTCCCAGGTCAGTTTTCACTTCTCCACACCCCTTTGTAGTATGTCTTAGAGACACAGAAAGACTAGCTTTGGTTTATTCTTGTTTACCAAACTGACAATCCTCTGATATACTGATCCCTGGATCCCTGGTGAATCGTGAGTTCTTCCATTTGGGGAGCATTTTCTCCTCTATTATTAACTTCTGAGAGAGCACACTACATTAGCTTTGTTAGCTGAAGCCCATTTTTACTCACTGGGATCACGTCTCTAATTCATGCACTAAAGATTGATCAAGAGCCATCTCTATGCCAAGAACAAACTCTGTGCTAAGCGCCAAGCAGCATGTTGGCTACACAGAGACGAACAAACATGGTTCTTGAACTCATGGAACTTATGCTATAATATTTACATTTTCATAATCATTTATAGACAACTTACCATTGTACTTATAATTGCTAGTGATTATTAGTATATAGTCAATTTTTTTTTTGTGTGTGTGTGTGTGTGTGTTTAAGACCAATCCTGATAAAGCTAAAATAGCAAGATGTGAATTGTAGATCTAGGATCAGCCGTGGGCAAACTACGTACGGCCTGTTCGGCTGTTCTAAACTATTGAAACAAGCAAATAAATAAATAAATAAGACCGTACCCTTTTATGTAATGATGTTTACTTTGAATTTATATTAGTTCACACAAACACTCCATCCATGCTTTTGTTCCGGCCCTCCAGTCCAGCTTAAGAACCCATTGTGGTCCTCGAGTCAAAAAGTTTGCCCACCCTGAAGGTGGTAGGTAGATGGATGTTCTCTATACAATTCTTTCAACTTTTCTGCAGGCAGTCCTCTGTTTACATCACTATCTCCCACATATTCATAAAAAAAAAGTTTTGTCATTTTGACATATGTGCTTTATGTTTTTTATTATTTATTTACCACAAGGTCAGGAATTGTTATCTTTCCTTTACATTTTTTTTTTTTTTTACTGTCTCACTTCATTACTGCTGTGTATGTGCTCCACATCAGTGATGTAGGTGCTTATGTAGGTGGGTTCCGACTTAGGCCGAAAATTGCATTGTGTTACCTCCCGCATTAGGAACAGATCTCTGGTGTAACCTGAGGACCTACTGTATTTAAACATTTTCATAATAAAATATTGTGTGTATGTGTGTGGGGGATCTGCTTATCCTTCAGAAACTATCCCTTTTTTAAACTCTTTGAATTTGATATTTTCAATGCCCCACACTCCCATTCATCCTTTTCCCTGCTACTTGACACTCTTCAGATTCTCTCTATCTTTTGTGCCTGCTAACACTTATACATCCTTCTGGTCTCAGCTGAAAATTCAACTTTCTACTGGAAGAGTTTCCTGATTCTCCTATCATAACACTTACTACTCCATTTGGCGATTGTCTGATTATGTGTGGGATTTCTTCACTTTTATTGTCAATTTTATCTGGGAGAAGATGTCAACTTTCTTGTTCATTGTTGTATCCCTAGAGCTTAGCACAATACCTGACACCTGATCGTTGCTCAAAAGGTCTCTATTGAATGGATTCATGAATGCAGTAGTCCTTGCTGTCCTGGGGATTGGAATGCTATCACATGTTCAAAATAAGCAACTTATTTCTCAACTCCCAAGGATCTTGTGAAGATAGCACTATTTCTCCCATTTTGCAAAAAAGGAAAACTTGGGGTTGGAAGTTATATCATCTCCTAAGATTCCTGTGTAGCTAGAAAGGGGCAGAACTAGAGTTGAACTCTTGCCTTCTGATGTCAGATTAAGTGCTCTCTCCATAATGTTGCAACTAGATGTAGTAAATGTTACAAAATTCTACTGCATTGCAGAAAAGGGAGAATTTTCTCCAGATAAGATGGTATTTGAGTTTGGATTTGAAAGACAAGCTTTTCATGAAAATATTTTCAATTATTAAAACCAAACCAAATTATAACCCTTATCATTATAATACATTCAACTAATATACCGTAGGCATATTTAATGTAAGAAGTAAAAGTTCACCCCTCCATTTGCTCTAATTATATTACCAAGACATAGTCATCATAAACCATATCTGTTTATATGCACATGATAGGATACTTTTGTTTTCTTTCCTTTAAAGGAATCATGCCAGAAATACTGTTCTGCAGCCTCCCTTCCTTTTTTTCAAACCTCAATACAATTGGACAACCTTTTATCTGGTGCATCTATACTTACCACCCACATTTTTTTTGTTAATTCTCACCTGATGATACTTTCCATTGCTCTTTGGAGAGAGTAGAAAGGGAGAAAGAGAGAGAGAGTGAGATAGAGAGAGAAAGAGAGAGAGAGAGAGAGAGAGAGAGAGAGAGAGAGAGAAGAGAGAAAAGTCGATGTGAGAGAGACACATCACTTGGTTGCCTCCCGCACATGCCCTGACTGGAGATCGAGCCTGCAACCAAGGTACAGTATGTGCCCTTGACTGGACTTGAACCTGGGACTCTTTAGTCTGAGGGTCGACGCTCTATCCACTGAGCCAAACAAGCGAGGGCTTACCTCCCACATTCTGAACTGCTTGCATTACATTCCTTTGTAGGAATGTTCCATAATTTGTCTAGCCGATCTCTTATTGCGGGCATGTTGCTGGCTTCCCATTAAATATTTTCTGTTCATCAATTCCGAAAACGGGGATTCCTTGTGCCATGGGTAATAACGCAACTTCAATTGTGAAAGAAACAGAGGGGGAAATATGCACAGAATGTGAAAAAAAAAGTTGGAATTGGAGGGCAAAACATATTCGAGGTGGGGAAAGTCTCATCAATAAAGGTCCCAAAATGCCCAAGTCACATTCCTTTATTTTTCCCAAGAAGTCTCCGCATTTTAAACCTTTGTGAGAGCTCTAATGACAAATTCCAGCTCCTGCCCAGAGACCACCAAGCAATTTGTCAGGACGTCTCTTTCTCCTCCCGCTGTCCCTCGGTGACGAAGTCCCCGGAGGTTAAACACACTCATTATTAATTGCGCCGCAAGAATCCCTGAAAACCAATGTTTGCTGCCCTCTGGTTCTTTCTTTTAAGGAGTCCTCACCACACACAGACCCCTTATTGTGCTATTCACAGCTTCCCAGATGAAACCAAAGCCTCGATTCAACTGTAGTCAAAGAAAACGCATTCTCCAAGATCCCACACCCCCCTCAGACACCGGCTCTCTTCTCTCCACCAATGCCTCAGACCTCAAGTTGAATGAGCATGACATGAGATGCTTCGAAAGAGCGACCCCCCCCTTGCCATCAGCTTTATTAAAGGCACACGTGTGCAGTCGCATTGAAGGGTGTTTATTTTAAAACCTGCGATGTTTACCCTTGAAAGTCTATTAATGCATCTCTCACCTTACAGCGAACAAAAGGGCATTGTAACTCCATGTAGTCCGACTGCTTGCTTACATTGAGGTCTGCACTCAAATGAGAAAAATACTTGAGTATCAGTCATCTTGGAATCCAAGGGACTTATTCATAGGGCATGTGGGGCTCTATTCATAAATGATTTATGTCTTTGCATAAAGGTTAGTGGTGTGTGTGTGTGTGTGTGTGTGTGTGTGTGTGTGTTGCTCAGAGAACCATCAGCTGCCTCTCCTGAGTAATTTATACAAGATCAATATTTATCAAAGTGAGCCAAGAATTGTGCCATAACTCTCTGAAAACCAAATACTTCATTTACAGTTCCTTTCACCCATGGAAGGGAGCAGAGCCTTGAAATGTTTGCGTAAAAGCTACTTAAAGTGGTCCTCACTTGGTTCCTGTTGCTCTAGATACAGTGTAGTGCTTTGGCAGAAATCATATATTTTTTTGCCATGGATGTTGCCTAATACATAGGAGACGTAAAAACATGTCTTTGTTGAATTAACGACTAAAGGGAAGTGAACAAACATTTCAAAGAGAAAGGAGGGTGGCCTGCTGTATTTAGTCCTCTAACATATGTTAATAGAACATTTTAATATATTATGTTCTAAAACACAATACAATAATAGGTATTATGTATTGAATTAGGACCTAGCTATTACCTGGAATGCATATGTATGTGTGAATAATTAAAAGCAAATTAATAAAAAGTGCTATATGCTCTATGAAAGGTTAAAAGAAGTCTTCTTGGAGATCCAGAGAAAGGATCAACTAATTCTTCCCCTGAGAAGTTTAGGAAAGGATTCGAGTAAATAGGAGTTTAACAGGCAGCTAGTGAGCGGGGAAGGGAATTTTAGAAAGACACGTAAGTCGTAACCAAAGGCAGCATGAGAGAACTTAGTTAAAGGAATGGAATGGGTGTGTTGCCATAAGACATTAGAATATTTGTGTCATTAATGGTAAATAAATGTGAATTTTTTAATTGGTTCTTAAAAGGCCTTATACACTCAACCAGTGATCTGTTACCTTATTTTGTAAGCAAGAGGGTGCTCATTGATTTTTAAAGATGGACGTGACATAATTAGATTTCCTTTAGCCACCTGTCTCTGGAGACCCAACCTAAACCATGTATGTACCATCTGGTAGAGAAAGAGAAAGGAGATGACAAATGGGCTTTAATTTGCTTATCAACTCTAGTCTGTCTTTATGGAGTGCTGCTTTGAGGAGGATTTTAAAACTGCATCTGTACACATCAGGAGAGTCTCCAAAAAGAAAGAAGTGATGCCTGCCATGAGTGTACAAAGGGAAAGAAGAGAGAGTGGCAGCAGGCATTTACCATACCCTGATTAATAGGATGCTGGGAAAGCGGGAAATCCTAAGTCCTAAATGAGCCATTCTTAATGTATAAATGGGATATCATGAAGTATGTTTACTATATACTAAGTAGATTAAATATGCTCTATGTTATATATATATATATATATATATATATATATATATATATATATATTTAAAGAAGCAGAAAAGGGAGGTGATAGTGGTAAGGAGGAGAAAGGGAAGATGGAGATTTTGGTATTGGGCATGTTAATTGCAGATGGATCATGAGAATTCTCGTTTCATATTACACAGTGTTTTACAAAGTATACTTTAAGAAAATTATTAGCTTGTAAGAACATGTAATAAATAACTTCAAAATGCAATGGGTATTTAATTTTAAAGCATGCCTTTAACATTTATGTAAAATGTTCTTTATTCTTGTTCAATGGAAACTTATCTGGCCACTGGGTAAAGCTAGCAATAAAATGACTGGTCTGCAATATGCTAAGTTCTAGGAGCACAGATGATCTCTAGAGAGAGGTGTTCTACCAAGTGTTTGAAATATGGGGTTGGATCCCAAAAGAATATTTTAAGATGGAGAGATAAACTTGGGATTCATCAGAATAAGGGCAGCATTTCTTGTACTACACGGATAACAAGGAGAAAGCCGGAGAAACACTAAAGTCAAATAATGGACAGAAGGAAAAAAGATCCATGTCGATGATTTCAAACATCCACCAAGAGTATTTTACAATTTGACAAATTTGTGAAATTCTTCTTCTACCTTTCAGTCCCCCCCCCCCACACACAGAAATAAGCAAAAATCACATACCCACTATCTCTCAAGAGCTTTTTGTGTGCATCTCTTCCAAACCTTAAGTTCAGTGACATCATATTAGAAGCTTAACATCATCTGTGGCAGGAATATTTACACCACAGAAATTGGTACATGCCACATATCAGGACTTTTGTAGATTGGGAAGAGCTACTACTTGATAAACATTTACCAGTATACCACTACCAGGGAACTACTACCTGAAAGTCCAGGAACAATATAGCACCGCCCCACCCCACCATTCATCCATCATGTAGCAATTTGCCAGGGTAGGTTGCCTATTGGAGATATAATCTATTGGTGAACTTGACTCTACTACTGGATCTCAGTCACTATTTACTAAGTCGTTGTGTACATGGAAATATCATCCTACCTGTGCCCAGAGTGTTTGCACAAGTAATATAAAATAGTCCCTTCCATTTCATACATTTCCAAGAATAGAAATACACTGCCAGCTGCATCATCTAAAATTGGTTTGTGGAAGAGACAGGGACTCCTCAGTGAGTTCTGAGAAGTATTAACCTTTCCTGTCACCCAGATCATGGGTGAATGTTGTTGCTTTGTTAATGACTCAGAATGCATTTGGTGCACTTGTCCCCTGTAATGAAAATGAAATTTCTATACATGACCAGGAGAACAAAGTATATCGGAACATGTGAAAAGTAGCTAGCTATGAGGGGAACAGATATTTTGATGGTAGCAATCTCTTCTTGATTTCCAGAAATTTCCTTTGATGCAGGAATTGGGCCATGATAGAATCTACAGAAATGAGTTGTGAATAAGAGTCTAATCCTTAGGGCAACAAAATCATGCTGATGTGCTGTGGTGATTTTTTTTTTAATCACTCAGCATCATTGCTGTGACTGCTCCTGGGATACCACCAAGTTCACAGCAGCTGTGTACATTAAGGGCTGAATTCTCAGAAGTGTTTACAGAACTAATCCACTCATAGATTTCTACTGGCAAAACAGTCATCATTGTGCAGTGTCATAGCCTCTGTTCCATTTAGCCATGGGGATTGGCAAGACTGACATATGTATCAGAATCATGGGTACAATTAGGGTTGGAGATGGACTCTCTTTTCCCCCTCCCCATCTTCTCAGGCATAGAGAGAATTCTTGAATCTTTACTGTTCATAGGTTTGAGAGAGCCCTGTCATTTGTAAGACAGTAAATCACTGACTGATACCCCCACCCTTTTTTTGTGGGATGTGCTATAGGACAATTCACCGCCATTCTTGTTTAAGCTTCATATGAAATGAGTGCTTGATGAGACATATCTATATAGCCAACCTTTATATACAAACATCAAGGCCTGGATAGATGAAACATGTTTGCTTTTTCACTTTTAAGTCATCTTTCATTTAAGACCTTGGATAAGACCAATTTTAAGACAACCCAGAAATTCCCTTGCATTTAATCTATTATATTTGAAAATTACATTTTTCGACACCCTCAGATATAAAATAAATTCCAAGACTAAAATAACTTCTAATGTTTTGGTGCAAAGCATTTTTATATCCATTGTATCTTTTTATATTCTCCCAAAACGCTGAGAGTAAACAAAATAGATTCTAGTGTTAATGACAATTACACTGATGGGAAGAGTAATGGCTTTAATAATGATGAGGTGATAGTAATTACAATTTATTGAGGGCTTCCTATGTTAATAGCTTCTTTACATATATTACATTATTTACATATATTACATTTATTAAATCAAGTAATTCATTTAATACATCATAAAGTAATAGATTACAACAATCTTACGATGTAGAGAACTAAAACCTAGGTATGGGAAGTGATTTGTCCAGCATCACACAGCCCATAAATGTGAAAACCTGTTTTGGAACATGAGTCTTTGGTCTTCTGATCCAGGCTTTCATCTGTGTCAGGGGTGAGGAACCTGTTTTCTGCCAAAGGCCATTTGGTTATTGATAACATCATTGGTGAGCCATACAAAATTATCACCTTAAAAATTAGTCTGCTGTATTTGGTCAAACATTTAGTTGACTGACCCCTAATGCCTTGGCAGGGCCAGACCAAATGATTTTTTTCAGCTCTTATACAGCCCATGGGCCATAGGTTCCCCATTTCTGATGTATGTATTGCCAAACCTGATGCGTGAAAATGCCCTTCCTACTCCTTAGTTGCTACATCTCGCCTCTGTCAGAACCTGGATTAACTTTACCTCCTCTGAGAAACACTCCCTGACACTTATCAACCACATGGTTTTAGGCAAATTATTGAACACTAGGGACCCGATGCCTGAAGGTTTGTGCAAGAATAGGCCTTCCTTCCCCTTGCTGCCAGCACTGCCTTCGCTCCCACGCTGCTTTCTGCCTCTTGCCTTGCAGTGCCAATTTGCATATTCCCTCCTTATTGACTGTGGGTGCTGTCATCTTTCTCATGGAATTACGGTCAATTTGAATATTCCATCTTTACTAGATAGGATGAGTTTACTTATCCATAAAAAGGAAGTAATAGAACTTGTCTCAGGAATTGTGGTAAAGATGAAATGGGTTAACCTGAAAGGCCTGGAAAAGCCTAGCAGGTATCTGGCATTCACTAGGCTCTGTTCATTGTTCTGCACTGGCCACTGGTTCTTATGCTTCATCCTACTTAGGAGGAGTACAAGCGACAAAGAAAGTCTTGTTAACTCAAGGCTCTCAGAATTTAGGCGTCAGCACATTATTTCAAAATTACTCATAGTAGCCAGCAAGTTGTACTCTTTTCTCTCTGTCCAAAGCTCTTAGTAGCATCACACTGAATCCTGCCGTCACTAATGGGGACTACAATGTCCCATAGGAAGATGTCTGAAGATGGGAAAATGAAGAAAAATGCTGGGAGGTCAGTCCTAGAAGGAGCCATAGCTTGCACTTCTTCAAAAACAAACAAGGGAATATACTTTCCCCTCTGGTACATGTAATGTGTAGCTTCTTGGAGGTCAGTTCAGACTAACAGACCAGACCAAGGTCAGTGTTGGACATCTGTTCCAACACTGACCTGTTTGATACCTGGTGAGGAGTGGCATCCAGGGAACATCTAGGCTCTGCAAAGACACCCCGAACCCAGCCAAGTCTGAAGGTGACATCACCAGTCTCCTACAACCTTGAGTTAAAAAAGACTATAAAATAACACTCTACCATCTTCCCCTCTGTCTCCAAACAAGAAAACAGAATTATGACTTTTAAAAAGATATATATTTAAAATCTTCTTACAGTTCTCAAAATAGTGGTTGATCTTTTCATTTTTTTCTGCTGTTCCCGTGAGAGTCTTCACTCCCCCTTAACAACGAACAAAAGCTCCTTAAAATGAGATTGAGTTCAGTCTTATTTTTCCTTTATTGGAAAAGGTTCTACAAATATGATTTTATATCTGATAGCTCTTGGCATAGGATGATTCTCCTTAGGGCAAGTAGCATTAGTTTCATCACCTCTGTGCTATGGATGGGGGAGAAAGTTTAGAAACTGTTGTAATATCCCCAGGTGTCTCAGCCAGTCAGTTGTAGAGCCAAGACAAGAGCCTAGAACTTCTGACTTCAGGTTATCTTTCCAAAATCAGAGCACCCTTAGAATGTTGTTATTTTTGCTATGATACTTGTGTAGTGTATGTATGTCTGTTTTCTCCATACACATCAAGTATAGAGCTTAGCTTTGAGATACAGAATGAAGAATCTTTCTGTATCTCAGAAAGAAAAACTTACCTGGAAACTTACCTTATGGTTAGCATATAGAGGATGTTTCCCAACTCAGAAAGCAAAGTCATGGTAATTAAGTGCTGGGAAGACCGAGCAAACCCATGAAGAAGTTGCATGCGAGTCATCAGAGCAGACTTCAGGGAATAGGTGAGAACCCACCCATCTATAAAACCCAGGGCCCTGGTTTTATCATCCCCTGGCACAACCAGGAGTAGGGGTACTATCCCACCAAATGGTCGGTGCTTCTAGAAAGCTCCTTCACTGAGGGTGACTCTACTGAGCTTTCCTTCCCTTCTACTGTCTTGATCATGGGAGTGAACTGAATCTTCTTTGTCCCCAGAACATGGCGGGCACCTATGACAACTTGTCCACATCCTGCTCATGAGACTTGTAGGGGCTCCTTATGGCTGTAGTATTTGGAAAAGGGATTCCAGGAACATGGATCAACCTGCAGAGAGTCAACTGGAGGAAACGGTGGTCAGTAGAGAAATTGGGGTAAAAAACATCAAGACCACCTGGCTGGTATGGCTCAGTGGTTGAGCATCGACCTATAAATCAGGAGGTCACCATTCAATTCCTGGTCAGGGCACATGCTTTGGTTGTGGGCTCAACCCTCAGTAGGGGGCCTGCAGGAGGCAGCGAATCAGTGGGTCTCTTCATTGATGTTTCTATCTCTTCCTCTCCTTTCATCTGTGAAATATATATATATATATAAACAAAACAAAAAGCCAAGCTCAAAGCATGTTTTGACTTAGTGGGGCAAGGCTAGCATAAGACAGCAGCCAGACCATGAGAGTTACCGAGAGGTCAGGAGAGTAAAAACAAGAACTGCTGCATGAAACAGGTGATATCCGGCAGTTTCAGCAAAATCTGAAAATCTTGGCATTGCTTTTGAGTGTGTGTAGTTACAACCAAGCTGCAAGAGGCAAGCCTGGCATTGCCAGATGGGCTGGATGGGTTTCACCGGGTTGTTCACCTTCCACATGATGCCCTTTCCCTCCCACTCATTACTTCCATTCTTGTTTCCTGTACGACAGAGCTCTAACCTTTTCTTCAGCATAGACTTCCTTCTAGCCCTGGAGACAGCAGAATTCCTGCTTAGTTGTTATGTATTCCATACAGCTCTGCATAATTTCATTCGTTATATATAATGTTTTTACTTTAAAAAAAAAAAGCTGATTAGTGCAGAGGTGAGAATGTGATGCCTTTGGGAAATCTCAAAGGCCTTAATGCAATCATTATTATTACAGCAAACACACATTCAGTACATGTCCTGCGTCAGGCTCACTTCTAAGCACTTCCCACACATCTGATTTCATCCTGACAGCAACCTATGCAGCATTTCCTATTACTACCCTCTTTTGCACAGGAAGAAACCGAGTCCTAGAGGGTTTAAGTGATGCTCCAAGGGCACCTTGCTTAAGATGCTGACCTCTGAGGTCTCCCCAGGCCCAAAGCAGTTAATTTCTTGTGGACCCTTTTGCTTTGCTCAGTGCCAAAGAAGTAGATGTTATGTGGGATCTGAATACAGCACCTGGCTGGAAAGGGTTGCCGGTCTGATGATTCACACTTTTAAATAAAAATAATAAAACCTTTGGCTGGACAGCTTTCCTTCCCCAGGCCAGCTGGATGTGGTCGCTGCGGTTCCAAAACACACTCGGGTTGATATTCCAGCTTGAATAGCATAATTTGCACATTCGCTTGTCAAAGTTCTGCACGGTGGTCTTGTGATCACACTCCTTACCCAGCGCCTGCCAAAAGCTCGCTAATGCCTTGGCTCCCTGTCCTGCTGGGCTGGTCTGGGCTGGAAGAGGCCTGGGAGAAGGTGGGATGCCTCCTCCTGTAGTTGAAACCTAAGCTAAAAGCTAAAAGAAGACAGGCTGGGTAAGTGACCCAAATCTAATCCGATTCAACCATTATTTATTGAGCAACAAGCATATTCCTGTATCCGGTTACACTGGATCTTCCCAGGGGCCCGTGGGGTGTCTCGATCTACCAGTACGTTTAACAGACTCAGAAGGAAATGCAGATGTGCAAAGTAACATGCCATTCAGCTAATCAAAAGCGGAAGAGATCCGCTTCTTGCTGAAACCGGTTTGGCTCAGTAGATAGAGCATCAGCTTGCAGACTGAAGAGTCCCAGGTTCGATTCCGGTCAGGGGCATGTACTTTGGTTGCGGGTACATCCCCAGTGGGGTGTGTGCAGGAGGCAGCTGATCAATGTTTCTCTCTCATAGATGTTTCTGACTCTCTCTTCCTTCCTCTCTGTAAAAAAAAAAAAGAGAGAGCGATCCACTTCTCGCTTCTCTGCTCTTGCGGCTACACCAACATGCTTTTGTTTATTTTACTTTTCACATATATATTTTTTTTATTGATTGTAGAGAAGAAGGGAGAGAGAGAAAGAGCTAGCAACAGCAATGATGAGAGAGAATCACTGATCGGCTGCCACACCGGTTAGGCCCATCAGACGCTTTTAGCTCACTGTGAGGTGAACAAAGCGAAGCACCGGGGTCAGTGGAACAAACTGGGAATACTAACAAACACCACTACCAACCCTATGTGCCAGGCACCATGGGAGCATGTTGTAAGCATCATCTTCCTCACGTCAACCATGTGAAGTGCGTACTAGGATTTCTCTTGTGTTACCAAGAAGAAAAACGATGCCGGGAGATGTTGGCTTATTGGTCCAAACCAACAAATGATAGCAACCGAGATTTGAGCCCAGGCATTTTGTCACGGTAGCTTGTTACCCACTCCCAGAGTGTGGTTGTGGATTCTTTACCTGCCCAGCATCTGCAGAGAGAGCACGAAAGTGTGAGATAAGCACTTTGAAAAAGAGGTCATATTGCCCGCATCGCCAATGGAACCCATTCAATGGAAGTCCCAGTTCTCAACGGTCACCTGCATCCTCTAAGGCCGAGGTAGGAAAACGGCAGACAGACTCCGAGGCAGTGGACGGAGTGATTGACATGCAGCCTTAGCTGGCCTGGAGGGCAGGATGCCCAGGTCAGTTACCGGTGTCAGTATGTCCTTCTCAACCCATCTTGTTGGGAGTGAACTGGGGAGGGAATGTAGTGAATTCACAGCCCTGTCATTGAGATATGAGAAGGACCTTTGGTGTCCTCTGACACCGCTTCTGGAAGATGCTGAGCCCTGTGCCCTGGGGCAGCCGTGGCAGTTTCTGCTGCTCCCCACAGGGGCACTGGCAGTCATTGCTTGCTGGAAGTGACAGGACATCACTACTCGCAGCGCAGCAGAGAACAGGCGTGGTTGGTTGGGGAGAAAGAAAGGAATGGCAGATTGAGGATTTGTTTTATAGCCAGTTATTAACATACCAAACTAGAAAGCAGCAGGGCTTTCTCTCTGTGTTAATATATTATTTGTTACTCAGTTTTTCTTTTCCCTCCTATTTAAAAAAAAAAAAAAAAAAAAAAAAAGGTTGGGTGGCTCGGTTGGCTAGAGTGTCATTCTGTACACAAAAAGATGTGGTTTGGTTCCTGATCAGGGCACATGGGACAAGTATAGGAGGCAACAGATCTCTCTCTTTCTCTCTCCTTTTCTCTCTCTCTCTAAAATCAATAAAACAAGTATCCTCGGGTGAGAATTTAAGAGACATTATTTAAACAATACTATAACAATAGAAGAATAACCAAGGAAATACTCACATTATGCTTTGGGTTTTTATGATCCTTGCTCATATACTGTCCACTTTCTGTGACTCATCCTAGACAAGAGTGCATTTTTTTTTCTGTCGTCCCCTATTTCTTTGAAACATTTCTTATTAGGAGATAGACAACTCAATGTGTGGAGGACCTAGACCTAATTCCTTTTCCTGTCTTCTTTTCACTGGTGACCTGATCATTTTATCTTGATTCTTGAGTGTGAACTTCTTCATACCCATTCCAGAGGGTGAAGAAGGCCTGGGAGCCGAGGGAAAGGTACATTTGTCTACTCAGCCATGTGTCAGTGGCTCCCATTAAAAATAAAACAGCTGTGAGATAGGAGAAGGGAGAAGACACCAAAGAGGATCCCAAAACTTCACTCAAGTGAGTTTTTATCCCAGTTCTTCTCAAGTGAGGCAAGCCAAACGTGAAGAAATTCACTGACCGGCTGACCAACAGCTCTGCCCTCCTAGGGCTGCTCCCCGGGCGGGTGGGGCACCCCTGGCTGTGCCAGCAGCCATGCCAGGTGCGTGAAGTGGGGACAAGAAATGCCTCACATACCTTTGCATCTGTTTAGTCACTGACTCAGGAAACATGTCTGTGTTACTCCACTGGTAGCACCATTCCCTCGGCCTGGAAGGCCAAGAGTTCAAGTCCCACACCAGAAATGTGGCTGCTTGCCAATGCCAGTGCCTGCATTGTCCTAGAAGGTGGATGGCGGTGTGTGCTGGGAATGGGAGCCCTTTCTCTCTGGCTCTTGAGGGGAAGTGGAGATCAGAGGAGTGAGAGGGCCACCACGTCCCTCAGTGTAGTGTGACCCACAAGCCTCAAAGCTATCAGCCAGTTGCAGGCACTTCCAAGAGCATTGGGCTCCCTGCCCCATGCTCTACCATCTCTTTAACTCGCCCTCTGCTTGGCCTTTGTTCCAGTGACAAGAAATATAGAAGCTAAAGTCCGGCCATGGTGGCTCAGTGGTTGAACATCAACCTATACATTGGGAGGTCACAGTTTGATTCCTGATCAGGGCACATCCCCAGTGTGGGGCATGCAGGAAGCAGTTGATTGATGATTCTTTCTCATCATGGATGTTTCTTTCTCTCTCTCCCTTTTCCTTCATCTCTGAAATCAATAAAAAAGAAAAGAAAAGAAAAGAAAAGGTATGCAGAAGCTAAGGACAGCACAAATTTGTGGCAGATCCTTGCTGTCTGAGAGATGAGGAAGCCAAACCTGGAACTTGGGACCTCACTCTTATAGAATAATCTTTTGAAAAGATCTCATATAAGCTTTTCTTTAAAAAAAATAATGCCTATATACAGCATTGCTTGAAAGTTTAATCTGGCCTTCAAAAGCAATTTATCATTTAAAATACTTCTCTTAGCTTCAAAGTTTAAAAATTCTCACATTTGGAATTATTTATATTAAATATACCTGGTAAATTTTCTTTTGACCAACTATTGAAATTGAGAGGATGGGGGAATTTAAAAATGGTGGCAGTGGGAGGGCAGGCTGTGAAGGTGAATAGGTGATGGATCTTTTTATATTAAATAAATCCAGCCCAGCACTAGCTGGTTTGGCCCAGTGGATAGAGCATCACACTGCAGACTAAAAGGGTCCTGGGTTTGATTCTGATCAAGAGCACAAGTTCAGGTTGTGGGCTCGCTCCCTAGTATGGCATGCCAGAAGCAGCCAATCGATGATTCTTTGTCATCATTGATGTTTCAGTCTCTCTCTCCCTTCCTCTCTGAAATCAATAAAAATAAATAAATAAAGTCCAGCCCAATCGAAGATAAATTATTTACACATGAAATAGGATTTGTTCTGCTGCCTGAAGAAGTCCTGCAGTAGCTTGCCTGGCTTGAGAAATGGGTTGTGTGGTTTGTGCATGGGGCAATAGTCAGGCTTCCCAGTTGCTACAGGGCTAGTTCCTGCTGACTTACTTTGAGAGCTCCCCCATCATAGAGCCCTTTGCCCCAGGAGCGTGGGAGACTGACTGGGGGAGGAGATGCCGAGCTTCTGGTGAAATTGTCTTTCGAATAGAGCGGTTACAGTCACAGGTGCTGCCTTCCAGCCGGAAGCATTTCAACCTTCCCTTCTTTCCCCCCTAAATAAAACCCCTCCGTTGTGATCATGTGTAAGGGAGGTCCCGACTTGCATTGGGACCCCACCAAGAAGCCCGAGGCTGATGTTTCTGCTCCCAGGATATCTTTTGCCATCTTCCCAGGGGTTTCATTTTCATCCCGTTATTAGACGCTCTCTTCCTGCTCCCGAAAGCCCCTCTCTCCTATTCCTTAAACATGTGCTAAGAGAGATTATGACTATTTCAAGAGAAAGAAAATCCTACCAAGCTGGAAGGAAATTAAGCTGTTTGGAATCCCCCCCTTCCCCTGCATTCTGTCTTTAGTATTTTTCTTTTCCACCTGAAATTATTAACATCTTTTCTCTTTTGGTGAGGGCAAGTTTGTTTATCTTTCCCCTCCCCCCCTAACAGTTTTATTGCGGCAGCATTCACATACCGTACAATTTACCCATTTAGCATGCTCATTTCAAGGGCTTTTAGTATATTCACAGTTGTGCAATCCTCTCCACAATCAATTGTAGAACATTTTCAGGACCCAAAACAAAACCCCACAACCTTTAAGCCAGCACTCCCCAATCCCTCCGCCCTCCCGGCTCTGGGAAACCACTAACCTACTTTGCGTCTCTGTGAATTTGCCTATTCTGGACATTTCATAGAAATGGAATCAGGGGTCTTTTTAAGCATCCTACTATTCTGACAAAAGACCTTGCCCCTAGTACGTCTTTGAGTGAGGTTGAATCAGTTTATTTGTATTAGGCATACTTGGTTGCTCAGTCTTGGGCTCACTATAAACCATGAATAAATGAAACCATAAATCTGGATAGTCCTAGAAGAAAACCCTCAAAATGCCATAATTCAGGGTGAGCTAATGGCCTGGACATTATCAGAATGGAAGGACAACCTGTGATTCACAGTTTCCCTTAGGTCGGCTCCCACAGACACGGCCCCCTGTACTCCCAGTCTGTTCAACAGCACCACACGGATGCCAGAAGAGCCCCAATTCAGAAATCGATTCCTTAAAAGACCGGCGTTCTCTTCATGAGTTGGCCCAACACACTGCATGTTAGCAGGCAGTAACACGAAAATGCACTAAAGACCATGTAATTTATTCCCAACACGCTGTTATTCTTTCCAAAACATTAGCTTTGGAGCAGAACGTTGGCTAAATGTTGTCTTTCTTTCCAAACCTTGGGGTAAAGATCATATGCAACCAATGGCTCAGGGATAATTGGCCACTTTACAGGTCCAACCTCAAATGAACTCCCGCATCTGAGTAAATTTCCTGGTAAAAGATCCCATTTTAATAGAATGTGAAAAGCTACAAGAAGGATGGAGCTTACAGATCACAGTATGCTCCGTTAGATAAATGACCAGGAGTAAGATTTCTGAAAACCACATTTTGTAGACAGAGTGAATGGAAAGCCCAGAAAAACAAAACAAAACAAAAAACAACCCCAAAGCCCAACACTTGGTCGGTGGTTCAGCATTCACGCTTAAATGAAAATAACATGTGTGCCTTCAGCCTGAAGTGTGCCAGGTCTTAGAGCAAAATTGGCAAGGTTAATATCATGAATCCCTGGGGGGCTGATGGGCATTGTCATCCTGTGTTTGACCTCACAGCCCTCCTTTGGAGGAGAAAGCGAAGGGTGGCTGTGTTAAAGCTTTGTTCTTAGGATTGCCACAAAGAGCCTAGAAAACCCTTCTTGTAACTGGCTTATTTTTTTCTTCTTCTTTTTCTTTCTGAGCTGGCATTGAGTCAGAAGCGAAATGATCACTTTGTTGAAGAGCTGAAGAAATAGATGGCTCATGCTTTTTCACCCAAATGTGGTCTGTGGTACTGCTGGGGGTGGGGAGGGGAGGGTTTCGAAGCGCCTAAGAGCTGTGGGTGCTCTTGCCCCGTGTGTAAGTGTGGCCCTTGGCTTCCTCCTTTGGATTATCACCTGGCCTGAGGCCTGCCTCATGGTGACCTGGTGAGCTGTGTTTTGCAGAGTGGAGAGGTGGTTTCACTGGTTTGAGTTCACATTTCACAGGCCTAAGCCCCTTGGTTTAGGATTCAGATTGTCCACCATGGCAGGGGACAAGAAATTGTCTCAGCTGTTAATCCATTTGGGTAGAGAGGTTGTTTAAATCTCTTACCATAGAGGGCATCTGTCTATCGGAGCTCATTCTAAAGGTTCAATTAGTTGTTCAGGAAACACTGGGTCAGGAACTATCCTAAGTCCTGGGAGACCACAGAGAACTAACCGCAGCCCCTACCTTGAAGGCATTCATGATTCATTAGGGATTGGTTGTGGGGGAGAGAGTGATGAGTGCTATGACACAGGTATGTATGGGATATGATGGAACACAGCCTGGGGTGGGTCAGAAACAATTACCAGGGGAAGCCATTCCTATATTGGGTCTTGAAATATTCATAGGAGTTGGCCACACATCTAGAAGCTGGCAGTTGAATAGAAGAGATGGGGTTTTCTTTTTTAAGGCAGAGATGCCATCATATGAAAATGTATAGCAACAGAGACAGTATGACATGGTTTGGCATGTCTTGAGTGGGTTAGCCTGTGTTTTCTGAAAGATGGGGCTGGACAAGTTGTCAAAGGTCAGGGCAATAGAAGCCTTATATTTGAAATGAGATATAGCACTTTGTAGTTCTTTCTGGATACCCCAACATGGCAATTGAAGCCCTGGGTTCTATTTTAATGATTACTGTATGCCTATCCTTCTCTTTTGCGTCAAACAGATCTGAGGTCAGATTTTGGTATGTTTGTAACTTCAGACAAATTAGCCACATGGAACTTCTGTTTTCTGTTCTGTAAAATAGGACCAAACCAAGAACAACACCATGCGGTTATTATGAGTAGCATCGTGATAGAACAAGCACAGTGCCTGGCATTAAAAAGTTCTCATGAAGTATTTGTGGAATCCAACCGGGTACAGGAGTGAAAAGGAAACTCTACTGCCTGAAAAACAGCCTTTAGCTTTCCAAACGCCAGTAGCTGCCAAACGAGTCTAGGAAAGAGGTAGCAAAGGGATCTGAACCCTGAGAAAGAGTGACAGAAAGCCAGGGACCCAGAACCAGGAGACAGTAGGCCAGCAAAGAAGATCAAAGTGGGAGGGATGCAGCCTGAGCCAGAACAACAAGGACACCTCAGGGTCAGAAATGCAGACAGGAGGCAGGAGGTGACAGATGCTAGTTCGTGGGGCTCTTCGGGGAGTGGATGCAACAGCAGCCCAGGGCTTCCTCTTTCCTGATGCCGTCCCTGTATCCTAACAAGCTTTGGAAAGAAATCAAAAAGAGGAAAAAAGTGAACAGCTGCATTTTTATGTGATCACAATAACACCCTTTCCTGATGAAAAACACTCAACAAATTAGGAATTCATGGGCACTTCCTCGACCTGGTGAAGGGCATCCATGGACAGCCCACAAATAACATCATTTTTTTTTTCTAATGAAAAATTTGTCTTTAATATAAAACACCATGTACAGAACATTATTGACTTGCTCTCACCAGTGAGCTTCGAGCATGTCTCTTGAACACGGTCACTTAGGGTGATGCATCTCAAACATCATTGTTTATGGTAAAATATTGAAAGCTTTTCCCTTAAGGTCAAAAACAAGGCAAAGTTGTCTGCTCTTGCCACTTCTATTTAAAAATTGTACTGGATGTTCTGACCAGGGAAATAAGGCAAGATAAGAAATAAAAGTTATCCAGTTTGGAAAGGAAGAATACAACTATCTATATTTTCGGATGACC
Organism: Vespertilio murinus; assembly: GCA_963924515.1. Taxonomy (NCBI): domain Eukaryota; kingdom Metazoa; phylum Chordata; class Mammalia; order Chiroptera; family Vespertilionidae; genus Vespertilio; species Vespertilio murinus. Next base: position 24,972,102 of record OZ004718.1, on the reverse strand, counting down.
TAATTTTGTATATAATAAAAAATCTTGGAAATGAAGAAAAAAGCTGGGAAATTCACAGTCCCTGATTTCAAAACTTACTGCATGCAGATCTACATTAATCAAGACAGTGTGTTACTGGCATGAGGATAAACATGTAGATCAATGACTTAGAATGGAGAGTTGGAAATAAACCTTCTTATTAACAACCAATTGTTTTCCACATGGGGTGTAAAAAATTCAATGGGGAAGGTATAATCTTTTCAACACAGAATGCTGAGAAAATTGGGTGCCTACCTCACACCATATAGAAAAAATAACTCAAATTGGATCAAAGACTTAAATGTAAGAGCTAAAACTATTAAAAGCTTAGAATAAAACAGGGGAAATTTTTATGACATTGATTTGACAGTGATTTCTTAGATATGTTGCTTGTACAAGCAACAATAGCAGCAGATAAATTGGACTTCAACAAAATTAATAACTTTTCAGTTTCAAAAGACACAATAAAGAAATTGAAAAGACAGCCCACAGACTGGAAGAAAATACTCTTAGATCATATATTTGGTAAAGGGCTTGCATAAAGAACACCTACAAATCAATAATAATAAGACAAAAAACCAATGTAAAAAATAGGATAAAAATCTGAATAGCTATTTATCCAAAGAAGATATACAAAGTGTACAATTGACACACAAAAAATATGCTCAACATCGTTACTCATCAAGAAAATGCAAATTAAAGTCACAATCAGATACTACTTCATACCCACTGGAATGGCTATAATGAAAGAGATAGATAATAAGTATTGGTGAGGATATAGAAAAGGTAGAGTCCTCACGTATTACTGAACAGGGTGTAAAATAATGCATCTACTTTGGAAAACATCTGACAGTTCTTCAAAAGATAAAACATAGTGGTATCATATGACCCAGAAATTCCATTTCTAGGTATGTAGTAACCTAAACAGGTCCACCACAAACATGAATATTCATAGCAGCACTATTCATAATAACCGAATAATTAGAAAAATCCATATTTCTGATAACTGATGAATGAATAAGTAAAATATATATCCATACAAGGAATATTATTCAGCAATAAAGAAAGTGCAGCCAAAATCAGTTTGGCTCAGTGGATAGAGCGTTGGCCTGCGGACTGAAAGGTCCCAGGTTCGATTCCGGTCAAGGGCATGTACCTTGGTTGTGGGTACATTCCCAGTAGGGGGTGTGCAAGAGGCAGCTGATCAATGATTCTCTCTCATTGATGTTTCTAACTCTCTATCCCTTTCTCTTCTTCTCTGTAAAAAATCAATAAAATATATTAAAAATAAAAAAGAAAAGTGCAGTATCGATTCATGCTATAGCATGGATGAACCTTAAAAACATATCAAGTGAAAGAAGTCTACATGTTGTATACTATTCCATTTATATGAAATGTCCAGAATAAACAAATCCATAAAGAGTAGATTAGTGGTGGCCTGGTTGAGGTGGAAATGGAGAGGGACTGCTAATGGGTAGGAAGTTTTTCTTTGGGGTGGGGGGTAGTTGATAAAATTTTCTGAACTTGTTTGTGGGTATGGTTGAATAACTGAATATAACAAAAGCCATTGACATATACACTTTAAATATGTAAACTATATGGTATGTGGATTAACCTATCTACAAAAATAGGGAATATGCAAATTGAATGTCAAGCCATCACAAAGATAGTGTTGCCCAGTCCCCTCAGCCCTGCTGGAGCCCTCCAGTCCTTTCAGCCCTGCCACAGGGGTGGTAAGTGCATGGTGAGGCCGGACCTGTCCTCACCCCCTCCCCCCAGCCACCCAGGGCCAGCCTGAGGTGCAGGCAAGTCTTAGATGGCAGCTGCCCAGCTGCCCAGCTGCCCAGCTGCCCAGGGTTGCCTGAGGCTCAGGTAACCAGGGCCGGCCAAGGTTTGTGCTGCTGGCAGTGGCAGCAGTAGAGGTGTGATGGGGATGTCACCTTTCTCTTATTGCTGGGTAGCCTCCCACCCTTCAGGGTTCCCAGAATGTGAGAGGGGGCAGGTCAGGCCGAGGGGACCCCCAGCCTCCAGTGCATGGATTTTCATGCACTGGGCCTCTGGCATCTTAATAAAGCTGTTATAAAACAACAACAATACAAATAACTGTCAATACAAAAGGCAGGCACTATACTAAGCTCTATAATCCTATCCAAGTCTCACAATAAGAATACCAGGAAGGCCGAAACCGGTTTGGCTCAGCGGTAGAGCGTCGGTCTGCAGACTGAAAGGTCCCGGGTTCGATTCCGGTCAAGGGCATGTACATTGGTTGCAGGCACATCTCCAGTAGGGGGTGTGCAAGAGGCAGCTGGTCGATGTTTCTCTCTCATTGACGTTTCTAGCGCTCTCTCTCTCTCTCTCTCTCTCTCTCTCTCTCTCTCTCTCTCTCTCCCTTCCTCTCTGTGAAATATCAATAAAATATATTTAAAAAAAAAGAATACCAGGAAGGTTTTATTATCATATTTACAATGGAAAAAGCTTAGGTTCAGAGATATTTAAGGAACTTGTCTAAGGTCACAAAACTCATAAGTCCCATGCTAGCCAGGAGTTAAGATTTTGACTCCCTTTTGTTTCATTTTGAGTTTCAGGGTCTTGTTAAAAGGTCTTCAGTGGATTTTGCGAGCCTACTTATGTTCCAAGTCCAGTGTTCCCAATATGACGCTGGAGTTAGGTGAGCTGTTGGCTCCCAGTTTCTGCTGAATAAGAGGTGGAAAGAAATCTGTTCTCAGTGTTCTCTGGCCTTATAAAGGCACATCTGTCCTGGAGACTTCCATAATTTCCCCCTTCGGATGGGTCACAGCTGTAATTCTTGACCTCCACCCCCAGCACCTGATTTTACAGAGTCTGTTTTGCGTTGGAAACCGAGTTCTGTGACTCTTGGCTCCGTTAGCTTCCTAGTTCCAAGAAATAAAATGTGAGAAGGAAGGTGCTAGGCCCACGAAGGCAAAGACGTCAAATAGACCTCACTGAGGAAAATTTGGATGAGTTTGGGGAAAACGACTCTGAAGCAGATGGATTACATTTTCTGTTTGGGCTCAGCAATTAAGGGGCGCCACAGCCAAATGTGCTCGGGATCTTGTCACACTCCCAATGTTGAAAAACATTTCAGGGCGTTTGACTGAGTTTGGCAGAACCACTGCCTTGACTGTGCCCCTTCGATGCTGGACAAAGGTGACCAAACAACCTATGATGATCCCAGTCTGAAAGGAGCCACAGTCACAATTACCCTTTTGTGGGAGAGGCATAATGGCGCCCTTTGTCAATGGGAACATTCCAATGGAGGTATGAGCTATACAGGTGGTTATAACAAGGTTTTTGACAAAGAGTGTGAAAATCAACTAAGGTAACAAAATTCAAGTCCTAAAGGGAAGTAATATATCCTTCCATTCTTTGTGATGAAAACAAGAGTCTGGGAGGGGAGTCATGTCCTTCCACAACTGTCCCCTACCCCTTATTCCGTGTATTGTGCAGTATTCCCAGTAATTTTTTGTGGCCTTACTCACATCCTTTGTGTTATTTTTCCCCCGTTGGATTTTGAGAAGTGGAGTAGAATCAAATGGGATGCTCAGAATCAGAAAGCCCTTCTCTTGTTGTCAGTACACCCAGACCCCCCATGATTGATTGAGTGGAAGAAAGAAGAAGGGGATGATGAAGTCAGGGCGACAGCTGAGCCCTTGCTGAAGTACTGAAGTGGGAATAAGGGTGTAGATAAGCAGGTGTGAGGCTTTCAAGCCCCAAATTTATTAATTTATTCACAACATTTCCTCAGTGTTCACCATGTTCTATGCCAGAGAAAGACAGCAGTTCATAAAACAAACAAAATCCCCTGCCCTCCTGGAATTCACACTCTAATGTAAAATACCAGTGTCATTTTTTGAAGATATAATGTTAAATTACTAAAAATTTTAGAAGTCAACTTCTAAGCTGGTCAAAGAGGAGTATAATTTAATTTTTCTTCTATAAGGAGCTATAATCCCATTAGAATGTCTACCCTCATACTATAAATACTCTTATTTTTGCTTATAAACTTTAACATTAACCCTCATTGCTGGAACATGTTGTATTTACCATTAATGTGATGGCAAAAGCCCAAAGCTAAATTTTATAAGAAGGAAAAGTAAATTTACAAATCCTTGAAAATTTCTCCCTCCCCCACCCCAAACGACTGTAAAATAAAGATTGAGAAGTGTTTATATCAATGTGCAGCTAAAGCTTCCTCCCTGGTTATCTCTTTTCCTTCTCCTTCTCATCACCAGATATTACTTTATTCACAGAGTTGGGAAGATTTGAAAGTTAAAGATATTAAATAGAAGCTTATGCAAGAAATAACCAGTAGCTTTGGATTTTTGCTTCACAGCAAAAGGTTGGTTCCAGTTTTCCCTGCCTTCCACTTCTGCAAATCAGTGTCATATAGTAATATTTTGTGATAGGAAATGTTATTTTTAGTGGATTCCAGCCCAAGCTATTATCAAGACAGCTGCTGTGTACATGCTAAGAGAGAAAACTTTTTCAGAGCTGCCTCAGCCCTAGCCTTGCTTTCCTTGCTTCTGAGTCTCCAGCTGCTCACAGCTGATTCTGCCTATGCTCTCCAGCTGCAGGTTTGGCTCCTGACAGAGACAGATAATGCAGCGTGACTCTCATTCCAGACTGGTTTTATGTTATGCTCAGACCCAAGACTCGGTGACCCCAGATGACTGAAGGGCTCCCACACTGCTTACTACTAATTAGATCTGAGATCTACTGGCAGGATTGATTACCACGAAAGATTGGCTAAGTTTGGGTTGTAGAGCCCTCTGCTTCTTCTTCCCCTGTATTCACCAAGTCAACAGAATAGAGCTGCAGCCTTAATGCCCTTTCCTTAGTTCAACCAGTTTACTTAATTTAGTTCATCCATCCAGAATCTGGAGATTCTAGCAGTCAGGGGTGGGCAAACTTTTTGACTAGAGAGCCACAATGGGTTCTTAAACTGGACCGGAGGGCCGGAACAAAAGCATGGATAGAGTGTTTGTGTGAATTAATATAAATTCAATGTAAACATCATTACATAAAAGGGTACAGCTGTTTTTTAATTTTTTATTTCAATAGTTTAGAACAGATAAACGGGCCGGTTTGGACCGCGGGCCATAGTTTGCCCACAGCTGTTAGCTCCAATGACCTTTATTAACCTGGGTCTTCTTACTTAGAATAAAACCTTGGAGAGAGCGTCTACCTGGCCTGTTAGTCTGGTCAGTGTCCACCAGACTGATTTTAGGTTCCTCTTACTGGATGCAACTTGTTGCTATGTCCATTTCCAATGTGGAGGTGGACACAGAAATAGCCTAAGGACACTGGACATCACCTGACCTCTAGCACCTCAAGAACTATTCCTTGTCCCACCTGAGTTTGCATGTATCAAGCCAACTCCTGCTCCATTCACACCTCACCTGATCATACTATAGGCATGAAGGTTTCGAAGGTCTGAGTCCCAAGCAGTGATAACCTGTCATTAGAGCTACTTCATGGTAGAGAAGTTTTGGTGTCAACATTTATTAGCTCTTAGACATTCTTGAAGCCACTTGGTTCCTGATCACATAGATAGGCAGACCTGGGTTTTATAGTTACCCCAGTTCCTTGAAGGAGGCTCAGGCTTTAGAGACATGAATGGACTCTAAGTTCTCTGGGACCAATTCAAGGCCTTATCCAACTCTCTCTCAAAACATCCTGGATCCTCAGCCCCAGATTCTTTGGTGAACCCAGAGCCTGGCATAGATTTCATATCATCACCAGCCTCTTTCAATGTTTTGACATTTTTCTGCCATCCCTACTCTAATGATTTTGCACAGATGAATCTGAGAGGGGAAGGAGGGCTCTGGGTGAGAAAGTGAAATTAAGAAGAGGCTCGTTTAGAGAACCAGATGGCTCTTAACTCTGGAATTTGGGCTACATCCTCACAAAATATATAATTTCTTTCTTTTTAATGCCCTTCCCCCCTAGTTTAAGAATAAGAGTAATTGGTTCAAGTCTGTGACTATTTGTCAAGTATAGGGGGTTCTAGATTCTTATATTTCCATCCAATGTACAGGGCAGGATTGAGTCTCTTGACATGAACTCTGAAAGCCCCTTGAGAAGCCTGCTGCTGGTAGCTTGAGGAATGGCCATTTTCTTCTTTCTAATATCTTGCGATTCTTTGCACTTATGATCCAATTCAAGTGCAAAATAAGGATGGGACAAGCTTAAGACTGCGTCTATTTCCTGCTGAAACAATGTTTGCTTGCTATAAAGAAGCAAAAGGGAAAAAGGGAAATGCTTTGATGAGTTCATAGAGAATTAAGTGTTAGATGTTACTGCCATCTAGTGATGATTTAACACCTGGCTGCCAGGGGAAGATGAGTTATCCTTTTGCTACAAATGTAGGATCTCACTTTACAGTGTAAGGTATCCTGGTAGGTTCTGGAATGGAGGTGACATCTAGGTGAGCTTCTCCTACCGGTGGGAGGCTGCATGGTGAAAAAATCTACTCTTTCTAATTGTGAAAACAGTACATGTCCTCATGTTAAATCCTAAACCTCCCTGACTGTATTTCTGCTTTAAAATGTATATATATATATATATATATATATATATATATATATATATATATATTTGATTTCAGAGAGGAAGTAGAGGGAGAGAGAGACACATCAAAGATGAGAGAGTATCATTGATCGGCTGCCTCCTGCATGCCCCACACTGAGGACTGAGCCCCCAATTTGGGCATATGCCCTGAATGGGAAACAATCCATGACCTCCTGGTTCATAGGTCAATGCTCAACCACTGAGCCACACCGGCAGACTCTACTACTGTTTGTAACAGTTCATTGAAACAATGAAAAAAAATGGGTTTAAGAAAATCCAGCTCTGCCTTCCCAAATACACATCTACACATTCCCAGAGGCCAGGTTGTGTAGCACGGCTCCTTGTATTTGTCCGAAAGCCTCATCTCTTCACAGAAGCATCATTAAAAAGCTCTGTCCAATTCCAGGCACTTCCCATCTCCCCATGGCACTCACATGCTACCTGGGGAGGAGGGCAAAGAGGGAAGAAGAGAAATACCATGACTGAGCGCCTACCTTGTACTAAGTGCTTTTACAGCCATGAGAGTGCTCATCATAACCCTGTAAGGTGACATCATCCCAATGTGGAAAATGAGGAAACTGAGGTTCAGAAAGCTGGGACAGTTGGCCGGAAATGGTACAGTTGACTACAGGGTGTCAGGCCTCAGTCTGGGAGTTTCTGTGGCTCGGTAAGCACAGGGATACGGTGTTGGGAACTACCGTGGAGAGTGGAGGAGGGAGAAGGTGCTCCCTCTGCTCAACAAGGAGCGAAGTCCAAGGACAGCCCCCACATGACCCCTCAGGCACACGTACACATTCAAGGAAGGTACAGATGTCCATCAGTGTAAAGGGTTGGCAGTTTTAGATGCAAAAACAAGCCCGCTCCTAGATTACACCTGCCAGAAACAGATAGCGACTCTGGAGCATTTATTTCATACCCTTTCACTCCCCCATCTAAAGAAACAGGATGTTTCATGAAGGTAATCACCTCCACAGGGTTAAAAAGGCAAGAGAAGAGGAAGAAAAACAACAATCTAAGCACAGCATCAGCAGCTGCTTTGGTATATACAGGGAAAAACCACGAAATTTGCTGGACAGGGTATGAAATGGAACTTTCGTTGCCTTGGATTTTGGGCTGACGCCTCAAAATAAAGACAAAAAAAAAAGACAAACATTTCATTTTCTTCCTTGGCACCAAGGAAGTTTCTCCTTGCAGTTAGATGGTCAGTGAAATCTGAGCCAAGTTCAGGCCGATGGAAATACTGGAAGCCGGGCCTGGGCTCTGAAATCTCCTATGTGATCCTTTTTGCCCTCTTTCTTTCTCCTGATGGTTACCTGTGGGATATTCAAAGGGAAACGTGAGGATCTAGAAGAGGTGGAATCAAAGCAGAGGCCTTGAAAAATTCCCTGCACCAGCCTTTATTGGATTGGATTGTGAACAAGAAAAAAAAAAAAACCCACCAAGGTTTCGGGGTTGTTCATTACAATATTCAATGTAAATCAGAATGACACAACAATAGATGCTAAATATCCCTCCTGTGGGAGAGGACAAAAAAACAACAAAAAACTGGTCAAGATGTTCCGTAGCTCCATGTATAAGGCTTTTTTGCAATTTGGCTTTGCATTTTTTTTTCACTAAAGAGACAAAGGCTATTTCTATGCTCCTTGAGCGAAACTGTTGGCAAGTTGAATGCAAATAACAACAGTACACCACTGCTGTGTCCAAGCCTTTAGAGGTATTGCATGTGCCTGCCACTCTCTTAGAATCTTGCTCAGCCACCATGGTAACAAGCCCCAGTCTGCTGAATAATGAGAGACGTGAGGTCTAGTCACCCCACCCACACCAGATTTGTGAGGGAGGCCATGCTGGTTCAGCATTCAGCCACCCCTTCGCCCACCCACAGGCTGACCACAGGAGCAGGAGCAAAGCTCAGATGAATTCCGCTATGCCTGGCCCAGAGCAGCAAAAATGCCCAGCTGATGGCATCCTGTGCATTAACAAATTAATTTCTTAGGGTATTACATTTTAGGGTGGCTCGTTACGTGGCATTAGCTGACCGACACACCTACAATTTAGAGAGGTCTCCTTAGACATGCTCCAGCAGGACTTACTAAGGAGGTGGCAAGAACGTTGACCCTGCTTCAAAATCAGAAGGTCCTGCCTTAGAGCGGGAGTCAGAGGTTTAGAGGGAGCATGCCGTGTTCTTGATAAGAATTCACTGCATTTTGCCCCTCTGGGCAAGATGAGAGGTTTTCCCACTTCTTTCCATCTCACACAAAGCTTTCAGCTTCAGCTTTCTCGTCTACAAACAGGGCCGTGAGTCAGGGGGCTAATGGGAAAGTTAAATGAGATGTGAAATTGCTTTTTGCTTGGTAAAGAGTCTTATGCTAGGAAAGTATCTCAGGCATGTCTCCTACTGTCTGTGTTTTGATCATACCAAATAGATGTAACATGTTGAATTAAGTGTAAAATTGGCATCACTTGAACTGCTGTTGACAATAATTTGTGATCGCAAAGCCTCGGGATCACAAATTACTATTGGGGACCCCCTGGAAAGCTCTAAACATATTGATGTGTAGGCCTAACCCCAGAGGTCCCAATTTAATTGTTCGGGGCTTCGGCCTGGGCATTGGGGTTTCCACAGCTCCCAGGGGTTTGACTCTGCGGTGGCTGAGGGTCAGGCTGGGAAGAGGGCTGATGGCTTCCTTGTTAGCTCGCTCTCTCTCTCTTTCTCTCTCTCTCTCTCTCTCTCTTTTTCTTTGCTTACCTCTCACAGTTACCTGCAATGCAGTCTTTGTTGCTAGACTAAGAACACGTGGACTTGGGCCTGATTTTCTGGCTGCTCAGTGATTTTCCTTTTTAGCCTTGTTTTCATCCGTTTTGACCCATTTATCATGTTGGGCTTGCAGCATGAAGTTGCTCAAGTCGTCTTGAAAATGAAGCCGGGCTGATGACATTCCGAATCCCGATGGGAGCCATAACGTCGTTACTGCGAATCTGACACAGGCTTTCCTTCCCACCGCTGAAACATTGCCTTTATTTTTTAATAACCTGAGCTATCTTAGGAGGACCACAATCGCGCTGTAGGAGGAGAATATGATATAACCGCATCAAAATAAATGAAGCCACGCAAAGCACATTTGCAAGTGCCGAGCAGAGGAAGACCAAGAGTATCAGCAATGGGGGGGGGGGGGTAGAGTGGGTGGCTGGAAAGGTTTCTGGGACGCCAGGAGCCCACTCCCGCCGCGGGCTGGCTGCTGCAGGAGAACAATAGGACTTTGGGAAGGAGAAGCTAAAAGGCCCTCGGTCAAAACTGTACAAAGACGGGAAAAGCTTCTTGTCAGCTGGGAGCACCTTTTCTTCCAGGCTGGCTTGTAGGGAAGGAGAGGTGGGCTTCCCTTCAGCCAAAACAGGAGAAGAGTTCACTTAATCGATGGCGGGCTGCGTGCAAAGGCAGCTGAGACCAAATGACTTTCATCTCCTCCTCCTCCTCCTCCTCCTCCTCCTCCTCCTCCTCCTCCTCCTCCTCCTTCTTTCCCCCAGAAGGAGCGAGGATGAAACCATTTAAAAAGCCAGGTTTAAAAAGCAACTCAGTTACTGACAGTCCTGGTAATGCTCCCGGTCTCAGCTGCTCTCCTAACTCCGGGGTGTAATTATCCTTGAACTTAATTGGCGGTTCAGGAGGGCTTATTAGCTTGCTCTATTGTTGCATAATTCAGGAGTTCAGTCCAAGCTTCCTCAAGAGCCTTTTCTTTGCTTCTGGTTCCAAAGGACCACTTCCCACATGGTCCATGTTGGCAGGCGCCTTTGGGATGGAGAGGAGGGCTGCGGAGAGGCTTGCAAGCAGGAAGGCTAGGCAGCTCGGGACGTGGAGACCTGGCCCCGGCCCCGCTCTGCTGCTCATTCATTGGGCGGCGTCAGCCAAGCAGCAGCCTCCTTGGGCATCAGTTTCCTTCCCCATCAATGAGGAGGCAGAACTGGGTCAGCAGTTCCAAAAGCGTGTTCTAAGAACGCTGTCTCCCAAGATGCTTCTTAAGAAAGCGGTTCTGTGGCCTAAAACGCTTCAGGAAATCCTGTGTATCAGTCCTGCCTCCCTCGGTGTCTGATCCAACAGACCTCTGGCTTCCCACCTACACCTCGAATTTCCCAAGCTCCTTTGCTCTAGAGTCCCAGGTATAATGTGGGCTCACAATAAGATGCATTTGTGCACAAGCTGTGAATCTGGAACTGAGGTAAGTGGGCAGGGAGACATCCATTTAGCTGACAGCTACAGTTCCCTTGGCGTCCTCCTGAATGCCTGGCCGCCCTTAGCAAGCTGGTCCTCTTGCCGTGGTTCTGAAAGTCTTCCCTGCACGCCCAGCATGGGGCTCACTTTGCTAGTGCTCCAGCAGTCTGGTAAGCTCCCAACGCCCTGTATCAAACCCCTTGCTCGTTAAAGCCACAAACAGTGATTTTGTTACCTGCGGCTGCATTCGATCGATACACGGCCTCTTGGGTATTCATCACACATGTAAACCTATTTCCCCTAGTATGTTGAAAATGTAATCGCTCACACGCAGGGGTCTGTGTCTTATGCTGCCTCTTTCTATACCTTTCATACGTTAAGCTTGCATGCTATTAAAATTCATAGTGGAAAATGGTGCCTATTTATTCTCTGTTGTCTAGCACAGGGGTGGGGGACATCTGGCCCGCAGGCCGTGTAAGGTCTGGCCCTGCCAAGGCATTAGGGGTGAGTTAATTAAGTGTTTGACCACATATGGCAGGGTAGTTTTTCAGTTGATGGTTTTGTATGGCCTGTGAATGGTGATATACATATCCAAATGGCCCTTGGCAGAATAAAGCTTCCCTACCCCTGGCCTACCAGTATGTATTTACTCTTTACTAGATGCCTGGTGCTCGGATTTGTGCACCAGTGGGGTCCCTCAGCCTGGCCTGCACCCTCTCGCAATCCGGGACCCCTCGGGGGATGTAGTAGTGTGCGGAGCAGCAGATGGCAGGGGAGGGGCTTGAACTGGGGCCAGGCACCACTCCTGCTCATCTGGGACTTACTGCACTTGCAGCTGCTGCCGTTAGGTGGTACTGCCACAGAGGTGGAAGAGGCTCCCTCCACTGCCGCTGCGCTCGTCAGCCGTGAGTCCAGCTTCTGGCTGAGCAGTGCTCCTGTTGTGGAAGCACACTGGCCACCAGGGGATAGCTCCTGAGTTGAGTGTCTGCTCCCTGGTGGTCAGTGTGCATCATAGTGACCAACGAGTTGTTCGGTCATTCAGTCATTCGGTTGCTTGGTCTCTTAGGCTTTTATATATATACTAGAGGTCCGATGCATGATAATTCATGCACTGGATTGGGGGTTCCATAGACCAGCCTGCCCCCTCTCACAGTCTGGGAGCCCTCAGGGGTGGAAGGTGGCCTGGCAATCAGGAGAAGGCAACGCCCCCCTCACACCTCTGCTACTGCCACTACCAGCAGCACAAGCCCCGGCCAGCCTTGATTACCTGGGTGGCTGGGCGGCCACCATCCGAGGCTTGCTGCACCTCGGGCTGGCCCTGGGAGGCTGGGGGTCTGAGGGGACTGGGCGTACCATCTTGTGGCTGTGGGCACCACCATCTTTGAGGGCATGACAGTCAATCAGCATATTCTCTCCTTATTGGCCGTGGGCACCGCCATCTTTGCGATAGTGTGGGGGTCAATTACCATATTTCCTCTTTATTAGATAGAATATATAGATTTTCTAAGAATAAAAGGAAAATGTTTATCTTTTAAACACTGCAAATTCTGGTCCTCATATTATATGCACCTTCTCAAGACAGAGGAAGCAGCAGAGAGGTTGGTGGAACTAGACTCTTATGATTCTTTTGCTCCCCCTTGTACCTCACTCATATCTGTAAGGATTCATTCTCCCAGACGTTTTGGTTCTTTGGACTGAAGGAGAGGTCTAAAATTCCACCAATACCCTTAACTAGGTGATCCTGGTGCAGCCAATGCATGGTCCGCTCTTTCAGGATTCCTGCTGGGAATGCAGAATGAATTGGCCCACATATGCTCATGGCTGTCTTCCTAGAAACTCCCCTATAGCGACACAAACTTCAGCCGAAGACTGCTGTCTCCCTTTCCTGCAACCAGCAGGCTGACCTCCATTATAAAAGGAATAGTTTAACCCTCTTTTTAAAATTAAATTTATTGGATGATGTTGGTTCATAAGGTCATATAGGCTTTAAGTTCATAATTCTATGATCCATCATCTGTATATTGCATTGTGTGTCTACCACCTAAAGTCAGATCTTCTTCCGTCATCATATATTTGACACCCTTTACCCTTACTACCCCTAGTCTCCTTCCTTCTGGTAACCACCATACTGTTGTCTGTGGCTATGAGTTTTGTTTGTATTATTTGTCCAGTTGTTGCTTTTAATGTTATATCTCACACATACGAGTGGAATCATAGGATTCTTGACTTTTTCTCTCTTATTTTGCTTAGCATGATATTCTCAAGATCCATCCATGTTGTTGCCAACGGCATTATTTCATCTTTGCTTACAGCTGAGTAGTATCCCGCTTTTCATTGCATGACACTATCATTTATTGCAGGACACTGCAGTTGTTTTCATGTCTTGGCCACTGTGAATAGTGCTGCAATGAACATATGGGGTACATATATCTTTGAGAATAAATGTTTTTAAATTTGAACCTCTTTTTAATTTATCAGATTATTTTGTTTATTAGATTCCACATAGGAGTGAGATAATGTGAAACCTGTCTTTCTCTGCCTGGCTTATTTTGCTTAGCATAATACTCTTCAAGTCCTTGCATGCTGGTGCAAAGAGTAAGAGAGACATTATAACCTCTTTTAATCAGACATTTGCCATTGAATCAGTAGAATGCCAGTGAGTTTGGGTGGCTATCTTTTTCTCTCTGCTTTTACTAGTATTACACACTAAAGTTCTGCCATCTTGCTATTGGGGTTATGGTTTCAGATGCGTCTCTCTGACAGGGACATAGACCCCTGAGGACAGGGGCATGTGTCTCAGCCACCTGCAATTCTCTAGTTGTTGAAAACACTGTCTTGTACCAAGTACACTATTACTGTTCATTTTCTTTAATTTTCATGTCCAGACTCTTTCTCTTTCTAAAATGGTCACTGGCTCAGCACACTTGAAGAGGGAGAGAGGAACAAGAACTTCCAGTCCAGGAAGATGTGGAATGAAGACCACAAATAGCAAATTGTCCTTCTCGCCTTCACCCCCGTCCCAGTTCTTTAAAAGTCTCTTTCCTGAAGCACCTCCATGTTGTCTCTTTGCTGGCAGCTCTCCCAAACAAAGGTGAGAGTGCCTGGCTGAAGTGATGGTCTGTGACTCAGTGTCAGTGTATTTTCTAAATGTTTGTGATGCATTATGCTCTGAGCCCTTTGAGGACTGGCCATGGGCAATTCCTAAGAATATGGCTTACTCACGCTTCTATCAAATGATGTCTTGTCTGAGCCACCTGGACACATGGAAATATTCCATCATTGATATGTTTGGCAGCCTAACAGAGTTTTACGAGATGTCCACTATTACTGTGTTCTGCTAGGACCCGGCCATTGGAGTATGATTTACAACTGCCCATGTGTTTTGATCAGGGATATCACATTAGTTGAGCACTTGGGAGGCGGGGGAGGGGGCTGTAAATGGCTGTATAAGCATGAACACCATTCAGTGTGACTAGTTTAGGAGTTTGAAGAGACAGTTGTTCCCCTTGGGGAAGCTGCTACCTTTCCATCTCTCTTTGTGTTCCCCAGAAAATACTGGTAGTACCACGTGCCTTTACTCTGACTGCCACACGGTCCCTCAATGGGGTGGGGACTGAGTCAGCTGGAGATGGTGCTCTGTTAGGAAACAAATCACTCATGAGAGTTTCAGAAACAAAGTCAGAGCTACATCACAGGTCTGAGGAGGTTAGGTCCAAGAGGGAACTAGGAGATAAAGTTAATTCAGCACTGTCATCCAATAGATAAGGAACCTGAGACCCAGATGAACAGTGAACTTGGAAGGCAACACTCTTCCTTGAGCACCATGAGGCACCTCCAGGATTTTCATTGTGGGAACTGTCAGAGAAGGAACTTCAATCATGGCTTCTACGTACTTCCTTGAAATTTCTCCAAATGCTTTTAAAACATGAGCAATTCACTTGCAGGATCCTCCCATCCTGAGAAAAAGTCTTTGGGTCACCAGAGGACCCTTCATTTGGATGCACCACCCGGCCCTGTCCCTTCAGTATTAGCCACACTTCAGAACAGTAGTTCTCCAGATGTGGCCTCTGATCAGCAGCACCTGGAACACTGTTAGAGAGGCAAACACATGCACACCACCCCAGACCTACCAAACACTAAACCTACACATGGCCCAAGGTCTCTGTCTGTATTTTTATAAGCATGACTCTACTGCATGCCCAAGTTTGAGAACCACTCAGCCATTTTTTACTCTCCTTACACAATGTGATTTTAGAAGAAGTTAGAAAATTCCCCTCCTCCAATAGACTCTGCCTCCTGCCTTCTGTTGCCTAAAACTTTCCCTCTTTAGATTTATGTCTTTGGATTAAGACTTCGAGCTCTAGGTTATTCTGGAATGTAAAATATTTTTAATATGTTTTTTTATTGATTTTAGAAAGGTAAAAGGAGAAAGAGAGAGAAAGGGAGAGGGAAAAGCAGGGAGGGAGGGAGAGAAGGAGAGAAGGAGAATCTGCTGCCTGTTGCATGCCCTCTACTGGAGATCTAGCCTGCAACCAGGGCAAATGCCCTTTCCAGGAATTGAAGCAGCAACCTTTTGATGCCCAGGATGATGCCCAAATAACTGAGCCAAATCAGTCAGGGCTGGAATGTAAATATTTTGAACCCTTAAATCATTCATGCATCAATATATACCACTTCATCAAAACTTTTAAGTCTAGATTTTGAGCCCTAGTTGGTGTGGCTCAATTGGTTGGGCATTGTCTCATGCACCAAAATGTTACTTACTGGTTCAATTCCCAGTCAGGGTGCATGCCAAGGTTGCAGGCTCAATCCCCAATAAGGGGTGTGCTGGAGACAGCCAATTGCTGTTTTCTTCTCACATGGATGTTTCTCTCTCTCTCTCTCTCTCTCTCTCTCTCTCTCTCTCTCTTTCTCTTCCCCCCCCTCCCTTTTCCTCTCCCTCTCCCTTCCTATCTCTCTAAAAATCAATAAAAATATTTTAAAAGGACTAGATTTTGATAGTGTTCATCATGTACTCATAGCTTATTTATAACTGAACCCTTCTGAAGCTAGTGTTATGAAATCTCTCTGTTCCGGTCACAGTGAATTCTCTGAGACCACTGACTGCACTGTACTTCTTCCTACCACAGGGTATGGTCCTTGCTGTCCCCTCTGCTTAGAACACTCTGCCCTGATTTCTTTTTAAAAAATATGTTTTATTGATTTTTTTTTTACAGAGAGGAAGGGAGATAAATAGAGAGCTAGAAACATCGATAAGAGAGAAACATAGATCAACTGCCTCCTGCACACCCCCCACTAGGGACATGCCCGCAACCAAGGTACATGCCTTTGACCGAAATCAAACCTGGGACCTTTTAGTCCACAAGCCGACTCTCTATTCACTGAGCCAAACTGGTTTCGGCATGCCCTGGTTTCTTCACTTAAACTATATGCCTCCTTCATCTCTCTGTTCAGAGGTTACCTTCTGACTTCTCTGACCAGGTTAAATCCTCTTATCGCATCTCATCTATATATATAAAAGCCTAATATACTAAGTGTCTGTTCAACTGTTTGACCAATCGCTATGACATGCACTAACCACCAGGGGAAAAACACTAACTGGTAGGTAGCTTGCTGCTGGGGTCTGGCTGATTGGGGACTGGGCGAGAAGGCCAGACATGCTCTGGAGCCCTTGTGCAGTCCCTCCCCAGCTGGGGTGCCTCCCAGATTGCAAGAGGGCCCAGGCCAGGCCAAGGGACCCTGTCAGTGCATGAATCCGTGCACCACACCTCTAGTATTATATGAGCTCTCCCAATGGCTCCATGTTAGTGCTTGTCACCACTGCAAGTTTGCATTTGTCTCAATTTTCTCTCCCCCCCCCCCAACTAGATGGCAAGTGCCATGAGAGAAGGCTTAGCTCTGTGTTTTTGCTCATCATTATATCCCAGAGCCTCACAGACCCTCAGTGGTATTTACTGAATGAAAAATGACTAACTTGACACATAACACAGGGTGCTCTTAACGTCAACCATCTTATGTGGACCAGGCACTCTGCATACGTTAGCCCCGACTTTAGTAATTAAACTTGTAATTAAGAACTATTTAAAGAGAAGGAAAACAGCAGCTCAGAGAGGCAAGCTTGCCAGAGTTTAGAAGGGGTGTCTCTCCAGGGTTAAAATCCAGGTCTGTTTCTGCAGGCTGCGCTGTTTCCACTACAGCAAACAGAATGTTCGGGCCAGAGGGAATCTGGAAGGCATTTGGTCAAACATTGTCATCCTGCTGGGAAGGAAGTTGCAGTTCATGGTTAAAAAAAAAAAAGGCTGTACAAATTCACAAAGCATCTACAACAGAGCAGGGATGGAAATGAAACCTCCCTTGACTGCGGGTTTTTAAAAAAAATGTTTTTATTGTATGTTCTTTTAAGCCTCTGAGTAAAGGGTAGGAGTAGTGACTTAACGTGCTTTAGTTTGTCTTGTACTGCCCACAATTGCCGACTGTGGCCACTCCGATCAGGGTCACAGCTAAATCATATTTGTAGCAAGGAACTCAGGCAGGGGAGCTGCAGAGGGAGGGAGGGAGGGAGGGAGAGGGACGGAATGGTAAATAAAGCCAGTTTTCTTGCTGCTGATCGTCCTGCTATTTAATATAAAGCCATAATCATTACCATAGCAACATCCTCCTTGCACAGAGCATGAATATGTAGATGTAGATTTGCTGGGTCGGGGGAGGAGGGGGAAATTGAATAAACTCTGCCTTTGTGCACCTTTAGGTGAAGAAGAAAGAAAAAAAAAAGCTTGTGTAATTCCAACCCTCGGTTGTGTAAGGAGGGTTCTGCATCTGTATAGATAATTATTCCAAATGACTCCATAATCACCAGAAGTGAATGATGTGCTCACTAAGACCATAGAAAAATAGCTGATAATTGTTGTGTGTGTGTGTGTGTGTGTGTGTGTATACATGTATGTAAAATGAGAGAGGGGAGGGCACTAGAATTCATAGTACAGGGAGATTTCTGGAGGGAAAGCCATTGAAATATAGTGGTCTCCTTTCAGAATGGAAGCTTCCAAAGTGCCCAGAAGGTTGAAGCACTTGAGCCATTGATAGTCCAAGGGCCGCCAGAGTGAAGTCTAGATTGTAGGTTGTGGGTCATTCAGAAAAAAGAGGAACATTGTGGCTCTAGAATTTCCACAGCTTGCTGTGGCCATCTGGTGAGAAGGTTGGGGTGGGCTGGGTAACCATGGAGATGTCCCAGAACATGTGAAGTCTCACCAGGTTTTTACTTAGATTATCTTGCTCCTGGATGAGTCTTAGAGATGGTGCACGACACAACTTTCCCAAGCCACCCCTCGGTGATGCCTCTGAGGAGAGCCCTTCGGTTTCCTCTCTCACCTCCCCAGGTAAGGCTGATGGTGAGGTCTGTGGTTTCTGGGGCTGCTCTAAGGATAGATGATTCTGGGTGCCAGCCTGGTATTCCAGGTGAGGTTTAAATGAGCGTGAGAGACAGTCTAGGTCTCCTGGAAGAGTCTGAATTCCAAATGCTCTTCTGTGATTCCATGAGTAACTGTCAGATTGAATGTGCTTAGGGTTTACACAAAAAGTCATTGTGTCTGGAAGCATTCACAACAAGATCCTCATTCTGGGTGAGTCTGTGCTAATCTTTTCAATGTCTCACTATGTCTCTTCCTATGCGCCCTGATAGATACATGTCTACTTACCTACCTACCTGCCTACACATCTATATCTTCCTCTCTGTTTACCAGTCTAGATAGTTTTATTGAAATGTAGGCATGAGTATGTGTATTTATTATACATCTCATTCTATACACCGATATGGGTGGCAGGCAAGCAATAACGAAAATAAGTTATAATAAAACGGTAGATAAGAATGAGGGCGGAGCATGTGAAATGGGGGTCAGGGTGCATTTGTAAATAGGGTGGCCAGGACAGCCCTCAGTGAAATGACAATTGAGTAACTGCAGTTGGATGTTGTCCAGGAGTGGCTCCCACATCTCAGAGCAAATGGGAACTGTTTGGCTTAAGTTCTGTGGTTTTTCCACTGCCTGATATTCATTGAGTTTTGCTGGAAGTCCCAGGAAACCCTGTGTTGTCAGATCCATTCTTGAATGGGCAGAAGCTTGCCTGAGAAAAGCCAGATACCAAGTTAATCAGAAAAAGACTCGGAAGAGTCAAGGCTGAAGTTTAAAACGCAAAGAACCAGACTAGGAAGATCAAGACCAGATCGTGATGACAGCTTGGCGTCAGCTCGGAGGTGTGAAGAAATTGGACAATTTATGGCTGGCCAGGGAGGTTGCATCACCATTTCTTGTCTGCAGAAGAGCTCAGGGGAAAGAACAAATACGCCTTCTGGTTCTATTTTCAGTTTACACCGCTCTCCTTTTACAGATTTCAGACTCTTCTTAGCTGTTTTCTAGTGGCTTTTGCTTCCACACAAAAACTGGGGGACAGTGCTGGGATTTTATAGACAGGGTGGGTGAAAGGGGGGCTCGCCCTGGCTATAGTTCAGGGAGGAATTGTTTTGATTGTAGACCAGCTAACTGCAGAGAGGGAAACATAAAAGAGAAGGGCCTTGGGAAGTGTGTGGTGTGTGAACACGTCTTGTCAACGTGGAGAGGATACAGAGAAGATGGACTTCTTACCATTTATGAGAGAGTGTTTTAACCTCAAGAAACTGATTTCTAGGTGCCATCATCACCCTGTAAACACATAAAAATATCAAGTACAGATTCCGTTACATATGCCACCCTACAATGAGACAACTCAGAAATGGTCAATAGCCAAAGAAAATTCTAATTACTCATTCTCATAATTTTCCCTGTCATGGTACATGGTATCTCAATTTCTTTCTGTCTCAGTCTTGTTTGTTTTATCCCCCCCCCCCCCCCCCCAGGTCTTGGGTACTGAGGCCTTTAAAATGTTTTCTGATTTTAAGTATGAGTTCATTGCATAAAATCCTTCAGTGGCTTCCAAATGCCTTTAGGATAGAATTCCTTTAGGATGAAATTAATGGCTTATGACATGCTGCAAAGTCATTTTGATCCATTCCCTGCCTATCTCTCCAAATTTATGTTTTGTTATTATGACAAAGGCATCCTTCTGGCTGTCGGACAACTTTATGCAATTCCCTAATTAAATCACACTGTTCCATGGCGTAGCGTATTTGCTCATAGTATCTTTGCCTAGAACAGTGGTTCGCAACCTTTCTAATGCCGCGACCCTTTAATACAGTTCCTCATGTTGACTCAAGGGCCACAATGGGTTCTTAAACTGGACCGGAGGGCCAGAACAAAAGCAACCTGACCATGCTGCCACTCTCATCTTAGGCTGCTGGTGAAGGAGTGGAGGGGAGAGCAAGAGAACCCTCTGCTCTTTCGGCTCCGCGGGCCGGATAGGACAGCTGAACGGGCCAGATCTGTCCCACGGTCCGTAGTTTGCCCACGGTTGGGCTAGAACATCCTTCCACTCTCACCTACTCTATTGGATTTGTCACTTCCTGTTAATAGTTTTCCTAACCTTTCTTTTTCATTCAGGCCAAGTTGGGCAGTGAGCCTCATAGCAACCTGTATAGCTCTCTCATGGCCCTTACCAACGTGTAATGTAATAATTGTGTTTTTTGGTTGTCTTATGCTATAGACTAAGAATTTCGTGAGAGAAAAGTTAAAATAAGCTCATACTTCAGATTCTAGAGTAGGACTGTGGTGTCCTGCAAATATAGTGGATCAGTGTTTGTGTGTGTGTGCATGTGAAGTGAGAGAGAATTAATTGATACACTGAAGGCATCAAATATTAAAATATTACTAATATTACCATATTTGACACATAAGAATGTGGCTGTTTTTGGCAATAATTACAATAATTTTGTGAAAGAGATGAGGCTCAATGTCATAACTATTGTTATTACAAGAAACAATTTTCAAGCTCAGCAGTTCATTACGAGCAGTTACTGGGCCTACTGTCTTCTCCACAACCCTGCAGGGAAGAGATAGACTTGAGGGATGAAGAGATAAATGGCTTTCCAAGTTCATTGACTTCCACAGTTTTTAAATGCTGTGTCCCCATTGACTTCAAATGAACTCCCATCAGAATGGATACTGACCTATAAATGGAACTGATCAAATTATAGCCTGGCAGAATTTTTTGTGTTTATTTTTTATTTTTTTTTAATCCAAGATGGACCAGCTAGCAAGCCTATCTGTTCAAGGCCACTTGGTGTCAGCAGGTGAGAGCTGTGATTATAGGACACATATGTGAACCTAGCTCCTCATTCAAGGCCTCCATCCACATCAGATTTTTACCCTGTGAACAGTTGACCTCCACCCCTGCACCACTGCCCATCAGAACCTTCCCATCTCATGTCTCCTTTCAGTGCTTTTTGACTGACTTGCTCATCGTTATTGAACCAATTCTTATGAAGCTGTCAATGCCATAGCTTCATGGAAGCTTAGAGATTTCACCCTCAGAGGTGATCTCCTGCAGTCCCTCCATTTTGCGGAGAAATGCACCGTGAGGCAGGAAGTATCCAGCCCAAAGTCTGGTCGGAAAGGCAGAACGAGCATCTGGTTCTCCCTGACATCACAGCATAGTCCCACAGATCTTGGCTAAAATTCTTGCCCAGCCATTTACTGACCCAATAGTTATGGGAAAGTTACTTAGACTTCCAGAGTCTGTCTTGTTTCCTGTCAAGTCCAGAAAATGGTACCTTCTACCAGGCATTATGATTCATTAAGGGGAAAAATATAATAGACTCAGCACCGCACTGACATGTAGTAAACACTCAATAAATGTTGAACAGTCTTACCACCTTTATGCCAGGCTGGGGCTCAGAGCAGGATCCTAGACGAGGTAGTTAGAGCAGGGTCCCCTTTTTAGCTCTTAGATGGCTGATGGGCATCCCTGATGTTGAGCACTTACAGGGTGGGCACACTTTGCTCATCGGTCTTTTAAGATCAATGAAAGAGCCCCCAGGCTTAGCTCAATGGTTGAGCATCAACCTATGAACCAGACGGTGACAGTTTGATTCTCCGTCAGGACGCATGCCTGGATTGTAAATTAGATCCCCAGTACGGGGCTTGTGGGAGGCAGCTGATCCATGATTCTCTCTCCTCATTGTTGCTTCTCTCTTTCTCGCCCTCTTTCTTCCTCTCTGAAATCAATAAAAAATATATTTAAAAAACGCAGTGAAACATTCCTAACAGTCAATGTTTTCCTTATTGGCATTCAGCCCACTGGAGAGACAGAGCCACTTAGGCCTCTTCCCTCTCATTTGCGCTCCCAGATGGTCAAGTCCCTCCCTCCTCTGTATCCCAGACCCTTGGGCAGCCTCCTCCGCTGTTCACCTTCACTGTGCAGGGTTTCCGCAGAATCTCAAGGGGGCAGTGTGGTAATGCCTGAGAGAGCCGCCTCGCCTCCAGGAAAGCCTTGGCCATTTTTACATGAAAGTGTTTACTCTGGAAATTAAATTATATTTGGGATTTGGGGCTTCCCCTCCCCCAGCCCCACCGTGGGAGGTTTTGGAAAGTTACTGTGGTGACCATTGCAATCAGAGGGCTGTCAGCATTTCGGCTCTGCAAGGGCAGGCCCCACAGGCTCCTTCAGCACCCCTGCCCCAGGGGACCCTGTGCACGTGGGGAGGGGTGCTCTGTCCATGTTGGGGGCTGGGCCTCCCGCGGAGGTCACTGGCTCAGGACCCGCGCCCTCTCCTCTCCTCCTCCCCCCCTTTACACACACACACACACACACACACACACACACACACACACACACACCACTCTCTCCCATCTCCAGCCACTTTTGGATCAACAGCTGAGCCTGAATGTCAAACTTCAGTCGGATAGTTGGAGAGGGTTGATTTTTGTTTGTTTGTGTCTGTCTTTTCCAAAATATTTCTGAAAATAGCTCTTAAAATGCTCCCTGTGTACCCATGGGCTCATGCATATTCATAGCCTGCTCCTCTTCCTATGTTCAGGGTTTCTGCTCTGTCAAATGTGTCCTCACATAGTAAGTTCCCAGCTCCCGCCTTCCAGAGTTCTAGGTGTTGAAGAATATAGAGAAACCTATGAAGAGACCCAGCCCTGGGGACGTTCCTCCTCTCTCTGTGGCTTCTCCCAGCTAAGCCAGTCACGGGACACTCTTGATCACTTGGAGAGGAACAATTCTTGTTCTCCAGGCATCTCCTCAGTTCACTTGTCATTCGCCACCAAATAAATACTTACTGCACTTTGCCATGTGTCAGGGTCTGAGCTAGGTCCTTTGTACAAAGTGGTGTTCCTACTCTCATGAAGCGGGTGGATTACTGGAGGTGTAGACATTACACAAATACACGCAGAGAGAGTGACACATTGAGAGGGGAGCTGTGCAGGGAAAGGCAGAGGTGAAGTATGAAGAGAACCTAACTTAGAATGAGGGGCGCAGGAGTGAGGAAGGGATTTTCAGCTAAGACAGAATATGGGACACAACACGACGAGAGATTAAAACCAAATGATTGGTAACTGTGACCTCGTCTTTTGGCATCCAAGGAAGCCATTCTAATTCTCAGTGACTACCTGTAGCAAAATCTTGATATTGCTTATGGATCTTTTGAATTGTTGAAAGATTTTAAAGCATCCTAAATCAGAAGAGACTTAAGAGGTCATCTGATTCAACTGACTCCTTAATTAAAATCTCCTAAAAAATATGGTGAACAGTAGTTATCAAGAACTGCCATAGGGCCGAAACCGGTTTGGCTCAGTGGATAGAGCATTGGCCTGTGGACTGAAAGGTCCCAGGTTTGATTCCGGTCAAGGGCATGTACCATGGTTTAGGGGTACATCCCCAGTAGGGGGTGTGCAAGAGGCAGCTGATCGATGATTCTCTCTCATCGATGTTTCTCACTCTCTATCCCTCTCTCTCTTCCTCTCTGTAAAAAATCAATAATATATATATTTTAAAAAAGAACTACAATAGGATTCAGTCACTTAAGAATCACTTTTTCCACTTATGAGAGTTCAGTTTTTTTCTTCCATTGATTTTTTTTTAGGTTTCCTGTACTTAGATTTATCTTGCTAGACAGGAATAGTGGGGCATGTGGAGGGGGATATTTCACTTTCTTTGTTCATTGACATAACCTCAAGTATCAAGAACAGTGCCTTCAGGTACTAGATTCTCAAAGCATATAGGTAGAATGAATTAATTGATGGTAAAATAGGTCTCCCTAAAGTTTTGCTCCCTGGCTCAATCAAGTTCTCTCTGGACAACAAAGAACAAATCTAATACCTCAGATGAGGACAATCTTACAGTTATTTGAAAGTAGCTCCATTTTCCAGTTCTTCTCTCTATAATCCCCATAAATGTGGCTTTGAAACTCTCAAAAGTTTGATCATTAGTTGAGATGATCAAATTACAATTTGCATGGTAATTTAAGCAAATGTGAATCTTCCTTACATCATTATCTATGCATCATTTCTCTATTTTTTACAGAGGTATGTTTGTTCCTTTAAATATTCATCATGTGTAATTATATATATGGAATTAGCTCATGTGATTTTGGAGGCTGAGAAGGCTCAAGATCCTCAGTGGGCCAACTGGAGACCCTGTAGAGCTGGTGTGTGGCTCTACTTTGAAACTCAGAAGTCACAAGTCCCCAAAAAGCCAATGTTTCAGTTTGGGACCAAAGGCCAGAAAACACTGATGTCCCAGCTCAGAACAGTCAAGCAAGACAAGTTTCTTCTTTTTTGAGAGAGAGTCAACTTTTTTTTTTGAGGCCTCCAGTGATTGGATGAGGGCCCCCACAGTAGGAAGGACAATTTGCTTTACCCAGTCTACAGATTCAAATGTGCATCTCATCCAAAAATACCCTCTCAGACACATCCAGAATAATATCTGACCAAATATGTGAATACCCTGGGCTCAGTCAAATTGATCCATAACAGTAACCATCACATTACCTATCAAAGAATAAGGCATGAAAGGAAGCCCTGAACTAACTTACAGAGAATGCATAGCTCATAAATGAGTAGCGAGTACCATGCAAGTGGCTGCTTCTGGGAAGAAGGTACATTGTTGGGTCAGGGTCCAGGCAGGAGGGGAAGACAACTTGACCTTTACTGGGTCCAGAGAAACCTGAGGAACTAATGATAATGATGGGAGCAGATGAGACAGAATAGAATCAGGAAAATGCCACAAGTACTAATAGTTTGCTTGAAATAATGATTTTAATAATTTTGTTGCAAAAAAAAAATGTCAGTGGAAGGCAAAACCAAAATCTAAAAAGAACTTGTACCTTTTCTGCAACTCTTGTGAGCTTTGAAAGTCAGCCTGAGGCAGTTTAAATCCAATGGTGATCCTGCAGCTGGACCTCCTTGCTCCTGGATTTAGGATCAAACATTGATAAGAAGAGACTAATTCTTAATTAGTAGTACCTACAGTAGCAGAGCTGGAAATTGGGAGCTGAGCTAATAACAAATGCGTTCAACTTTCTATGCTGGGGATGAATCCCAGAACAAGTTATTACATGGTAAAATGTGAATGATCATATTTTCAGCTTTAGCTATCACACATAATAAGAGTTTATATTCTCTGGGATAAACCAAGCAAAATAGGAGTGTAAATCTCCACTGTAATTCTATACACAGTTTCATATAATAAAATATTATGAGACATATTAGACAGTAATATCTTTTATCAAAAAAAGTCAACAGAAATTAACCTACAGATGAACCAGAGGTTGCAACAAGCAGATAAAGGACTTTATATATATTACTAGAAGCCCAATGCCCAAAATTCATGCAAGGGGCTTGGCCCTCACAGCTGTGGCAGCTTGCCTTGGCCTTGGCAGCCCGGGCTTCATCCAGAATGTTGTCTGGAAGGTCATTTGTCCATCCGATCGAATTAGCATATTATGCTTTTATTATTATAGATTGTACTCATAGTGAGGATTTACTTAAAAAGATGAAAGTAAATGGACCTCAGGAGAGATTTGGGAACTATAAAAAAATATGAATTCCAGAGCTGTAAAACACAGTAGTTACAATTTTTAAAAATACATGTCAAATGACTATAAAGGAAATCTCCAGGTCTCAATGGTTACTGAAAAATCCCACCAAACATTTAAAGGAGAATTAACACTAATTTTATATGGTATCCACCAGACAATTAAGAGGAAGAAAAATAACTCATTTTAGGAGACGAGTGTTACTCTAACACTGAAACCTGACATAAAGAGTGAAAACTAAAATAACTAAAAACAACACAGACTAGTATCCCTTATTATCATAGATATAAGAATTCTCCAAAAAAAAATTAGTAAATTAAAACTACAAATAAGCTTTAGCTGGGTACTCAGATGGTTAGAGCCTCTTCCTGATATGGTAAAGTTTCGGGTTCAATCCTCAGTCAGTACACATAATAAGAAGTAACCAATGAGTGCATAAATAAGGGAAGCAACAAGTCAGTCTTTATTTTTCTCTCTCTCAAATCAATAAATAAAAAATAATTGAAATAATACTGAAAGGGAGAAAATAATTTAAAAAACATAAATATATATACCATAGTAAGAAGAGTTTATTCCATGAATGCAAGGATGGTTAAGAATTTTTTTGAAAAATGAATATAATTTAATACATTGCAGTTGATTTTTGGTTGATAGTAAATATAGTTTATAGTCAGTTTGTATATATCAACAGTTTAAATAAGAAAGAGTACATGATCAGATCAATTGATGCAAAAAATAAAACACCACCACCAACAAAATTCAACACTTATTCTATATAATAAAAGCCTAGTATGCTAGGAGTCCAGTTGTCTGGTCGTTTGTTTGACCAGTCAAAGTGTAATATGCTAAGGCCGCTCAACCACTCGCTATGACATACACTGACCACCAGGGGACAGTTGACCAGTCGCTATGACATGGTAGGTTAGCTTGTTGCTAGGGTCTGGCTAATCAGGACTGAGTGAGACAGGTTGGACACACCCTAAAGCTCTCCCATGGTCCCTCCCCAGCTGGCTAACCTCCCGCTTCTCTCCCCAGCCCCAGCAGTGCACCAGTGGGGTCCCATGGCCTGACCTGAACCCTCTCATAATCCAGGACTCCTCAAGGAATGTTGGAGAGCTAGTTTTGGCCCAATCCCACAGGCCAGCCCAAGGGACCCCACTGGTGCACGAATTCGTGCACAGGGCCTCTAGTTCAGGGATAAGAACTATAGGCAAGGTAGGAATAAAAGGGAACTTCCTCAAACTGCTAAAGAATGTGTACAAAAAAAGCTACATATAACATAATTCTTAATGATAAAAGACCTTCCCACAAACCTGGGAAAAATGAAAAGATGTCTGCTCTCACCACTTCTGTTCAATAAGTTATTAGAAGTCTTAGTGCAATAAGGCAAGAAAAGGAACTAAAAGGCAAGCTTGACAATAATTTGCACCTTATGT
Source organism: Vespertilio murinus (assembly GCA_963924515.1). Classification (NCBI taxonomy): domain Eukaryota; kingdom Metazoa; phylum Chordata; class Mammalia; order Chiroptera; family Vespertilionidae; genus Vespertilio; species Vespertilio murinus. The sequence goes on along the minus strand of OZ004718.1, from coordinate 24,944,888 downwards.
AAAAGTTAACTCCAAAAGATCATAAATCTAAACATAAAATGTTAATCTAGAGCAACATTAGAGAGACCAAACAGCAAGTGAACACTGCAGAAGGATCAGTAAACTTCATGACAGTTCAATAATAAATTTAAAAAAAATCCCAACATCAAACACAGAAAAGACTGCAATAAGAACATACCAGAACATCATTGCTCTGTGAGAAAATTTCAAGCAGTATTATATACAGTAATCAGAGTCCCAAACAATATAATGTACATGTAATCAGAATCCCAGGAAAAGAAGGAGGTAGAAAATGTCTGGAAAAAAGTAACATATGAAATTTGTTACATAATACCATTTCAAATTTGATGAAAAAATCACATATCACAAATATTAAAAGCCAACAAAGTCTAAGCATGATAAATATACTGAAAAGCACACTTAGGAACCACATTTTCAAACTATGGAGAAAAAGAGAACATGAAAGAAAAATAAAGTTATAAATGACTTGGGTGGGAGTGGGTGTGTGGTGAGACATTACATACACGTGAGCATTAAGATTAATAGCTAATTCTTTTCAGAAACAATTCAAGTCAAAATAAAATGACATCTTCAAATTCCTGTAACAAAAAAAAATGAAAGGAACTGTCAATGTGGAATTCATATCTAATGGAAATATATTTAAAAAATAAAAGTAAAATAGACACTTTCTAAAAAATAAAGGCTGAGAGAATTTAGTGTCAGTTGCTTTGTACTATGAGACATGCCAAAGAAAGTTTTTCAGGTAGAAATAAAACGAAACAAGTTGTAAACTTATATCTGAAGGAAGAATTGAAAAGTACCAGAAATGATAAATAAATATAGAAGACTACTATTTATTTATTTTTGTTGCTTCTTTAAAAACGTTTGTTTAAAACAAGGTAGTAGTATATAAGGCTTGTACTATTTAAGGCTAATATTTTGCTAAGAATTATTGTGTCCGTGCTCATGAGGGAAATTGACCCATAGTTTTTCTTTCCTTGTATGTCTCTGTCTGATCCTGGGTAGAAGGGTAATTAGTTCTGATATCATTAAAAGAGTTTGGAGGTTTTCCCTTCTCTTATTTTCTGGAAGAGATTTTATGGAATTCATTCTTTTTTTCTCTTAAAATTCTGATAGAATTAGCCTATGAAACCATCTGGGGCTAGAGCTCTCTTTGATGGAGGATTTTAAACCATAAGTTCAATTTTCTTGACAGATATGGGGCCATATAGGTTTTCTTTTTTTCCCTTGAGTGATTTTTAAGAACCTTGTCTGTTTAATGCACATTGTTGGACTTATGGGCATAGAGTTTTTGTTATACTTCTTTGTTATTCTTTTTAATTTCTGTAAGATCTGTGGTAATATCTCTCTTTCCTGATATTCGTAATTCATACATTCTCTTTTTTTATTTCTTAGTTTAACTAGAGACTTATCATAAGAAAAATAAAAAGGATAAAATCTAGCCTGGATTTCATTCATTTTTCCCCCAAATGCAGTAGTAAAACAACTTTTAGTGTTTTGTTGAGAAAGGAGCCCATAAAAGTAGAAGTACCTAAGCCTTCTCATAATGCAACCCTACCCCGGATTTATCTGGCTCATCACTAGTTGGTAACTTTGATCAAGTCATATCACTTTAATATCATGGTCTGTTTTCTCATCTATAAAACAGGAGACAGTAATGATATTCGTCTTATAGGTGTGTGACTTTTGGAGGATTAAACAAAATCGTGGACATAAGTGCTTATCAAACTGCCTTTTGTACATTGAGCACCCAATAAATGGTAGCTGCTTTTAAAATGCATATATATTTCACACTCCATACTTTACTTAGATATTCTGTTCTGTGTGTGTGTGTGTGTGTGTGTGTGTGTGTGTGTGTGTGTATATATATATATATATATATATATATATATATATATATATATAAATTTCAGAGAGAAAGGGAGAGGGAGAGAGAAAAACATCAATGATGAGAGAGAATCATTGATCGGCTGCCTCTTGGCATGCTCCCCACTGGGGATCGAGCCTACAACCTGGGCATGTGCCCTTGACCTGAATCAAACCTGGGACCCTTCCCATCCATAGGCTGATGCTCTGTCATTGAGCCAAACTAGCCAGGGCTGTTGTGTGTTTTTATTCATAAGTTAAATTGATTTAGGGTATTTATATGTGTGTGTATGTATGTATGTATTCATTCATTCCACACCTGAGGATATTTTTTTCCATTGATCTTTTAGAGACAAGGAAAGACAGAGAGAAACATTGATGTGTCAGAAACACATCTATTGGTTGCCTTCTGAATGCTTCCCAACCAGGGCCCAGCCAGGGAGAAGCCTGCAACCAAAGTATGTGCCCTGGACTAGAATCGAACTCGGGACCCTTTGGTCCACAGGCCAACACTCTATCCACTGAGCCAAACCTGATAAGGTGGTTTAGGACTTTATATTGCAGGGAATTGTGCATTTTTGAAGATTCTTTATCAGTTTGACTAAGTTTGTATGAGAACCCTGAAGTAAAGGTTTAAAAACTGCAGTTGTACTTTGCATGCCAATTGCCATCCTAGTATTTATGCAAAGATCTGACAAAGATGCAAATCCTGTGGGCTTTTCACGGGAGGATGTGATTCTGTCAGACCTTCCGTGGGACATGGGTCTGAGGTACTTCTTCAATAGGAATAATGAATTCTACTCACACATTCACTCTTTGATAGCAGAAAAGCTGTTCAGGATACAACTTGTTCCCATTGGTCAGAAGTTTTTGCCTGTCTGAAACTCATTGACCTCGTGGGCCAGCAACATAAGCCAGCCTGATTAGCATCGGACGTTAATTTAGTGATTCTAAAACTGGCTAGAAAAGCAAGAGGTGGTTGTTTTTCTGATACAGATCACCGTCCCTGACCCTGCTGTTTCAGAATTTCTTAGCAATCATTTTCTAAAAGCTCTGCAAAATCAGACAGCGGATACTAAGAACTGCAAGACCTCAAAGCTCAGCCCCTGGTTTTATCTGGTTGAGTATTTGGACTCTAATTGAATGTGTGATGGAGGGATTTTACTGTACCACAGCTAATTTATCTGTTCTCCTCCTGAGGAACATGGGATGTTTCCATCATTTATTCCTAAGTGTATATATAATATCATTTTTCTGTTTTCTTCTACGCATGTGTGAGTATTTCTCTAGGGCAGTGGTTCTCAACCTTTCTAATGTCGCAACCCTTTAATACAGTTCCTCATGTTGTGGTGATTCCCAACCATAAAATTATTTTCGTTACTACTTCATAACTGTAATTTTGCTACTGTTATGAATCATAATGTAAATATCTGTGTTTTCCGATGGTCTTAGGTGATCCTGTCACGGCCCACAGGTTGAGAACCGCTGCTGTAGAGCCTAAGACCATTAGAAAACACAGATATTTATGTTAAGATTCATAACTGTAGCAAAATTGCAGTTATGAAGTAGCAACAAAAATAATTTTATGGTTGGGGGTTACCACAACATGAGGAATTCTGTTAAAGGGTCGCAGCATTGAAAAGGTTGAGAACCACTGCTCTAGAGCAAGCATGTCAAATTTGTGGCCGGTGGGTTGCGAGTTTGACATGCTTGCTCTAGAGAATTCATCTAAGAGTGGAACTGCTGAATGAACTGAAGGGGTCTGTGCATCTTCAACTTGGCCACATATTGCCAATTTACACTCCCATTAGCAGTGTTTAAAAGTTTCTGTTGCTCCACAACTGTATTGACAGTTGCTTTTATTTGAGTCATTTTGGTGTGTGTATCTAGTAGAATCTCATTTTGGTTTTAATATGCATTTTCCTGATGACTAATAAAGTTGAATTTTTAAAATATTCTTTATTGTTAGAGCTAGGCTTTCATCTTCTGTGAAGAGTCCATTGAAGTCTTTGGCCCCTTTGAAGGAGGAATTGTCTACCTTTCCCTTTTGATTTGTGGGAGTTATTTATAGATTTTAGGTGCATACTGACAAGTAAAGGATGATTAGACATCCTTGGAGAGCTGTGTACATTCGAGATATATTAATGTCTTCCCTCGGTGCCTTGTTACTTCAACTCCTAATGGCATCCTTTTCTATGTTTTCTATATGTTTCTGGAGTCTATATTTTCTATGTATTTTGAACCATATAAAATTAGCTTTTAAAAACTGAGCATAACATATGCAGAGAAGCGCACATAAGTGTACAACTCAAATTTCCACACACCAAACACCCAGACCCCAGATGAAGAAACAGAATATTATGAGAAGGTCATGTCTCTTTTACATCTCCTTCCTGTCATCATCTTAAAGAGGGTAACTACTAATCTGACTGCCAAGTCCATAGAGTAATTCTTTCAATTTTTTGGAATTTAACATAAATGAAATGATACTATTTTCTTTCCTTATTTTTGGTAGAGGAAGGTCTGGTTTTCTTGTTCAACAATAGGTATATTGCTTATAACAATTCTTTCATTGTCAAATAGAGTTCTCTATGAGTTTGCCACAATGTATGTATTCATTTCATATTTGATGGGTAGATTGACAATTTCCATCTTATAAATATTATGGATAGTACAGCTATGAAAATCTTGTACATTTTTTGAGAACATATACTATATGCATTTCTTTCTGATATATATTTAAGTGTGGAATTGTTAGTTCATAGACTATGCATGTGTTCAGCATTAGTAGGTATGTTACAAATAGTTTTTTTCAGTCTTTTTACCAATCTACACTCTCACTAGCAGTTTAGAGACTTTTGAGGAAGCCAGCCAAGAATAGAACTACAAAGTGTGCTTGCAGAACTGTAGGCTAAAGAAATGCTGATTGTTTTGAGCCCCTGAGTTTAAAGGTGATCTGTTATAAAACATTATTGTTGCAAAATACAGCTGGTATGCTTGCATTCTTAGAAGAAACCCCTAATTGCTTATATTATTCTTTTACATATTGCTAAATTAAAATCACAAATATTTAGATTAATCTATTTATATCTATGTGCATTAGAAATGTTGGTTTGTTTTTTTCAATTCCACCCTTTTTGTAATACTGTCAATTTTTAATATCAAGTTATGCTGGTCTCTTACATTGAGAGGAGAATTTTCCCATTCACCCCACAACCAAACACTTCCCCCCCCTAATCTCTGGAAGAAAGGGTGAGAAATTGCTGTTACTTTTTCATAAATGTTAAGAAGAATTCATTGGCAAAGATTTATAGCCTTTAAGATCATACAGTGGAAAGGATTTAAATTCTAGATTCAATTTACTTATGGGATTATTTATACTTACATATCTTCTTGGTTCAGTTTTAGTAATTAGGGATTTCTAAAAATGTGTCCATTTGACTAAAATTCTCAACGTTTTTTCCACATGAAGTTGTTAACAGTATCCTTTTATTGCTTATTAATATCTGCAACATCTGTAGTGACATCCTCATTTTCATTGCTCATATTTGGGAATTTTCCCCATGTCTCTTTTTTTTTAAATCAGCTCTGCTAGAAGTCTATGAATTGTCTAAGTCTCTTCTAAGAACCACTTTCTGAGTTTTTATATTTGTATATTAATAAGTTTATTTTCTATATCATTAATTTATTTACATTATTTTTATAATTTCCTTTTCTTCACTTTTCTGTATTTATCTTTTTTCTTCAGCTTTTAGGGTTTGATACGTAGGTAACCGGTTTTTAGCTTGTCATATTTTCTAATATATGCACTTGAAGACTATATTTCACCGTTAGCACTACTCTAGCTGTATTACACACCGTTTAATAGCTGTACTTTTATGTTTTAATTGAAGTTTACATTCAATATTATTGTATATTAGTTTCAGGTGTGCAGCATAGAGGTTAAACAATCGCATACTTTACAAAGTATTTCTCCCAATATTTCCAGTACTCAACCTGGTACCGTACATAGTTATTACAATATTATTGACTAAATTCCCTGTGCTGTACTTTACGCCCCTGTGACTGTTTTGTAACTACCGATCCATACTTCTCAATCCCTTCACCTCTTTCACCCAGTTACCCAAGGCCCCCCCTCTGACATCCATCAGCTGTTCTCTGTATCTAAGTCTGTTTCTGTTTTGTTTGTTTATATTGTTCTTTAGATTCCACATAGAAGCGAAATAATATGGTGTTTGTGTTTCAATATCTGATTCATTTCACTTAGCATAATATTGTCTCGGTCCATCCACGCTGTCACAAATGGTAAGATTTCCTGCTTTTTTATGGCCAACTAGTATTCCATGGTGTAAATGTACCACAGCTTTTTTATCCTCTCATCTGTTATAGGCACTAAAACTGCTTCCATATCTTGGCTATTGTAAATAATGCTGCAATGAACATAGGGGTGCATATATTTCTTCACACCAGTATTTTGGGCTTCTTTAGTTGTATATGCAGAGATGGGATCACTGGGTCATAAGACAGTTCCACTCCTGACTTTTTGAAGACCCCCATTTTCTATAGTGGTTGCAACCAATCTGCATTCCCACCAATAGTACAGTAGGGTTTCATTTCCCCACATCCTTGTCAACACTTGTTTGTTGATTTATCAATAGCAGCCTTGATAGCTGTGCTTTCATCATTAGTTCAAAATGCTTTCTAATATTCTCTATTTCTTCTTTGACATTTGGATTATTTAGACGTGGGTTGCTTATTTACCAAAGAGTGGGAATATTCTAGTGATCTGTTTGTTTTTAAAAAATTTTTGCTTCATTCCATTGTGGTCAGTGCACATGCTCTGCATGATTTGTCTGTCCTTGTTCTGTGTTCCAAGCAGAGGAGCGGTTCAGAGTATAAAACTGTCTACCACCTTTGCTGGCTTTCAAACTGTGAAAGGGCCTTGGGATTTCCCAAGTCATTCGGGAGTCAAAAAGAGGGAAAGCAGGCTGCAACGATTCTCACTTGGCCTATTTCACTTTACCAGTATTTAGAGCAGATCCACTTTTTCTTGTTTTATTTATTAGCATTTAATATAAATCCTTTTTGTTTAAAAAGGTTTTTTTTTTTCTGTTTAAAAAACCCCACTGAATTAGAAGGCCCTGCCTGCAATCCTTTCTGTTTTGAAATCTGCTTATCGTATTCTACATACTTTGTTACTAGTAAAACCCAAAGTCATCCTGCAAGGGTCAGATTGCTCTTGCCAGGTTAAGTAGATACCTTAACCTTCCTATAGTGTCTTGGTGAAATTGATCTAGTTACATTATTATTATATTAATTTACATAGCTAATATTCTTTGTTATTGCAAAGAATCATATCCACATGTGTATGATATCTGCTGCATATGATAAATATATAGAATGTGGTATTTTTAAAAATATATATTTATTTATTTCAGAGAGGGAGAGAGAAATAGAAAGCCTGCAACCCGGGTATGTGCCCTGATGGGAATCTGACTGTAATCTGGTTCATAGGTTGACGCTCAACCACTGAGCCACATTGGTTAGAATATAGTATCTGTCTATATAAAAGCCTAAGCAACCATCACAACTGAACAGACAACTAAACAGGCTGTGTGGGGTGACTAGGCCAGCAGGGGAGGTGAGTGAGGGGTGAGTAAATGACTGAGTAGCAGGATGTGTGGGGAGACTAGGCCAGTGGGGGGAGGGGGGAGGGCAGTTGGGAGCAACCAGACTGGCAGGGGGGGCAGTTGAGGGTGATCAGGCTGGCAGACAGAGAGTTATTAGAGAGGTGATCAGGCTGGTGGTGGAGAGGGGGCAGTTAGGGGCAGGCAGGCAGGTAGGCAGGCATGTGAGCGGTTAGGAGCCAGCGGTCCAGGATTGTGAGAGGGATGCCTAACATCCCCTGAGGGGTCCTGAATTGCAGTGGTGTGCAGGCTGGGCTGAGGAGACCCCCCCCCCTTCCATTGTACAAATTTCATGCACTGGGCCTCTAGTTTCTATATATTTTATTGGTTGTAAAAACCAATACAGACAGTTCTCAATCTAGTAAAAGATGTTCAACTCATCTTAGGAACTGAAGACGTGCAAGTTGAACCAATGGCGCTACATGATTTTTAACTTAACAGAATAGCAAAGATTAAATACTTTTATACACCACTGGTAGGAATATATCTTGAAATTATTTAGCTTCAGTAACTTTGTTTTAATAACGGAAGGATCTGGACTGACATCAGGTGTCATAAACTCAAATGCCTTCAGAGGTATAGAGGAAAATCAGAGAGACATTACTCTGTCCCAGGAAAGCACTCAGGTGCAAAAGTCATCCACAAAATTCTGAGGGTGTGACCAAAAAGAATGAATCAAGTCAAGATGTATTTCATATATAATGGCAACAATTCTATATATCCAAACATGAAACATTTAGCATCCAACAGCCCTTCTTATCACAAACACACACGTACACTGGTGACAAATTCAGCTAATCAAAAGCAGGAATCAAAAAAATGAAATCAGAACTGAAGAAAACACAATAAAAATATTAGTGGTATGTACTGAATACTTTTAAATCTAAAACTTATATATAAGCAATTATGTAAATTATATTTATGGAATACATTACTCATGACAAAATATAATAAAATAATGGTACAGATAATATTACTCTAACAATTAAAGAAGCAGGGGAGGTTGGAGGAGTATGCAAGTTTCTTTGGTAAAATCAATCGGATGAAACTTGAAATTTATTTTAAAAAATAATGACCTAATGACTCCAACTGCTAACTAGTTTTCATATCTTTCATCAGCCTTACAAAGCTAATTTAAGAAAATAAAAAATACGATCTCTTTGCACTTCTCCCTTTCAATTGAAGTCATTAAAGTGAAGGCTTTTATGCAGAACTATCACTGCATGTCCCTATAAGGTTTTAAATCTATTTATTTATATATAATAAATGATACCTTACATAATATTCCACTAATAATGATTTCTTGGGGGAAGACAAAATTACATAGGAACTTTCTTCTTTGTACTATTCTCCGTGGGTAACATTACCCATAATAATCATATAATAACTGTAGAATAATTTTATTAGCCATATTTTCTCCTTCAAAAAAACATTGAATTTGAAACAAACACATCCATAAAAATGTGGGCCCATTCCATAAGCTAAATTGTGACCAAAATAATTATTGAGATTTTTGTAATTCTAGTCATGATGGCATCCCATTGACTTTCCGCTCCAGCCTTGTGATTGGGGGTGTTTCCCTCCCTCGTCTCCCCACTTGCTGTTTCTGGTTTCTCTTCTGTCTGTATGCCCACGTTCTCCCTCTGTCCTATGTGAAGTGGAATTTCAGTCTTTAGCTATACCGTGGGACTGTTGTATCAGAAGAGATTTTTTTTCTCCTGCCTACTTCTCCCTGGAGGCAACCTTATTTATTGCTTTGATTAGGGCACAGAGCTGTAGGAGGAAATGCAAGTCTGCAGCCTTTCTCTTGACAACTTCAGATCTGGGAGGCGACTTGGGAACATTCTGCTACAAGAAGTGCCAGTTGGTTCATCAGTGCTGGGCTGCTAATAGTTTTTTAAAAGTGGGATGAGGGAATGAGAATCAGCATGGGCATCTTTTACCCACATTAACATTCTCAAGTGGGTTTCCAAAATATTGCTGATGAAATGATGGAGAGGTGGTGTGTGTGTGTGTGTGTGTGTGTGTGTGTGTGTGCGTGTAGGTGTGCGCGCACACGCGCGTGTGTATGCTTTTTGACTTTTTAAAAATGTGACTTAGTGTATTAATGTTCTCTTTGTGTGAAAGGAGGAGCAAGGTGTTGACATTCATCTAACCTGCAGCAAATGTCATTGAATTGCTGAGCTGGCTTTTTCTCTGTGTTGACAGGAGAGAATAATTCCCCACAATTATTCCTCCAGGGAGCATTAAATTTGCCAACTAAGTAAGACAAGAAAAGACAGTTTCTTAAGGCATTTTTGGAATTTATTAAAGTCTGGATAAGTCATAAGTTTTTATGGACAAACTTGTAGTTTGTCCAAGGGTGGTTTCTAATATTGTTAATGACTGGTCAGGTATAACCGATCAGAGCAGAAGATAAACATTATGTCATGCAATCACATTATGCTTCATTATTAGTTTTAGTTGAGTCTCTTATTCACATAGGATATACCTCTATTTTTGGAGGGAGAAAAGATAGAGATATCTGTTGGTCTCTAAGAGAAGAAATCCTATATAATAAAAGCCTAGTGGTGTCATGCCCTTGCACTACGTCCTCATGCAACATCATCATAATATGGCCACCATAAGATGGCTACCACAAGATGGCCACGCACACAGCAGAGGTAGAGCCTGGTGGCTGCTCCACGTGGTGAGGCCTGGGGGGTCCTGTGGCTCTGTGCAGGATGAAGGAGGCAGGTCCCAGTGGGTGAGGCAGGTTGAGATAGGAGAGGGCAGTTGTGGGCCATCAGGCCATCAGGCAGAAATGGTTAGGGGCAATCAGTCAGGCAGGCGAGTGGTTAGGAACCAGTGGTCCTGGATTGTGAGAGGAATGTCCCAGTGCAGGCCAGGCTGAGGGACACCCCCTTCTCCCATGCACAACTTTCATGCACCAGGCCTCTAGTTATTTATAAGCTAAGGTGACCAGACGTCCGTTTTTGGCAGGACAGTCCCGATTTTTAACAATTTGTCCCATGTCCAGCGGCATTTTTTAAAAGTCCCGATTTTTTGAAAGAATTCAGGACAAGCTAGGGAACAGCGGGAGAACAGGAAGGGAATATATGGTTTTCAGCAGCCATGTGGCTATTTAGCCAGGATATGAGTTTTATATTATTTTTGTTAATTTTATAATGTTAAACTTTAATAATAACAAATAATTGTTGAGAACTGATATCAAGAACTGCTTATCAAACTTCGAAATGACAAAAACATTTTGTAACTGTCTCTCAGACAATACACATAGTACTGCGTGATAGTAAGCTAGTTAAATAAGTGATGTCATTACAAATCAGCTATTAAGATAATTTAGGTAAGCAATTTATTTATTTCATAAATACATAAATTTTCTTGAATTTAGCATACAGTACTCATATTATTTATATTTTATAGTGGTGGCAAAAAGTCTAGTGACGGCCTTGAAAGTGACACTTACGACTTACGTTACAATTAAGTGTTGAGACTTTGAAAGCCATTTTATGTGTGAAATATAATTTAATAAATCCTTGCGAAAAATTTCATGAGCTTTTAAACAATGACAGCAATCTACTAAAAAAAAATTCACTCAAATGAGAAATATGCCAAAGAATAATATAATACTATACATATTTTTATTTATTATATTGTACTTATGTTGAACTTTTAAAAAAATACATTACAATACTATTTTTGTGTTCTATGAAAATTTTTGTTGCTCCATATAGACCAAATTTTTAACCAAGAACCCACCCTCCTTCCCCCATCAATGGTGTCCCGCTTTACCAATGTTAAAATCTAGTCACCTTATTATAAGCATATCTGATGACTTTTTCTTAATTCTGAACACAGTCATCTTTCATTCAACAATTACAACCTGGAAATCATTTTGCGCCAAATATTGGAGCTACAAAGATAAACAGCAAAGATCACAGCCCTTGCTCTCAGAAGTTTACATTCTAAAGGTAAGCAAACATTTTTTTGTGAAGGCCTAGATAATAAATAGTTTCAGTTTTGCAGACTATCAAGTATCCATCACAACAATCTGACTTTTCTGTTGTAACACAAAAGGAGCCATAATCAATACATAAACAAGTGAGCTAGGCTGTGTTCCAATGAAACTTTTCTTAAGAGCACTGGGTATTAAATTTCATATAATTTTCGCATGTCATAACATGGTCTTCTTCTTCTTTTGGTTTTCCTCTGATCATTTGAAAATGTAAAAACCATTCTTAGCCAATGGCTGTACCAAAAGATGTGACCAGCAAGATTCGACATGTAAGCGTTTGCAGGTCCATGATCTAGAAGTTTAATGGTGGAGGCGCTGGAATCACTAGGCTGATGGAGTGATAAGACAAAAACTGGCATTGTTTGTTCACAGGTGTGTGAATTACACATCATAGGGTTTGAAGAAATTTCAGAGACCTTTTTGGCCTTTGATAATCTTTTTATTTTTTAAAGCTATTTATTTTTTAAAAATACATTTTTATTGATTTCAGAGAGAGGAAGGGAAAGGGAGAGAGAGAAACATCCATGAAAGAGAAACATTGATCAGCTGTCTCTGGCACCCCCCTCCCCCCTTACTGGGGATCAAGCCCACAGGCCCTGTGAGCTGACCAGGAATCAAACCTGAGATTTTCTGGTTCATGGGATGACATTCAACCAACTTAGCCACCCCATACAAGAAAGGTTATTCACCCCATACAGGCTTGAATAATCTTCACAGAGTATTTGCTTCCCCTCCAGGGCATTCCTAACCAAATGACATAGCCCCTGTTTAGTACTTTCCATGGTAGGATATTTTATTGCTGAATAGAGGCATTTTTATTACATATATACTTTCATTACATACAAGTATATATTTTTAAATGATAAGGAATCTGAATCCCAGCAGTATCAACTGGTATCCCCACTTCACTAACTTTGACGGGCCTTAAGGAATAAATAGCAACTTTCCCAAGGGATATAACAGTCAGCTTTCCCATCACTGTGAAGTCTTTAGCTACTTTATGTTGATTTGTATTATTGGCTTATTTTTGGTCCCATAGTTTGGTTCTTCAGATTTGAAGGTTTAAAAGCCCTGGTTCTAGTTTCCTATTTGTTCTGATTCCTTCATATATTCAATATTAGCTCCTTTGTTTCCAGCATGGAGAAAATTAAAAAGAAGGGTAGGGAGAAGAAAATTAGATTGTTTCCTTCTAAAGTGGTGATTTAAAATGTATTTGCATAATAACAATATGTGCCAATGTGCCCTATTAAAATTAATCTGCTTATGTGATAAGGCTTTTGGAACATGAGGCATAACATCTTCACGTTTGAGAAAAAGCGCTAGTCCCAAATGAGCAATATCATCTTTGCAATAATATTGCCAAAGGTATCATCTCAACCTTTCCTGTATTTTCTTATCTTTATTTAAATACTAAAGGCCTGGTGCACAAATTAGTGCACAGGTGGGTTTTGTCTGGTCCACCCGGATTGGGGCTGGTTAGGTCAGGCTGGCGGTGGGGGTGGGGAGGGGTCTTCGGGGAATTGGCTAGACAGCCCTGCCCCCAATCAGGATGGGAGGGAGATCAGGGATGGGGGCCGGCTGGGGGGAGGGGCCATGGGCAGTTGGCCAGCCAGCCCCGCCTCCTGGTTGAACTACCCATAGAATTCCTGGTTGAGGGGACAATTTGCATATTAACCTTTTATTATATAGGATAAGGCAACTGGTTAGAGTCAGCTTAAAAACAGAAGTTGCATTCAAACAGTCCAAAGTACTGGGAGGAAAAAATGCATGATGGTCTGTGTGTGTGTGTGTGATTGCACCTATAACACTGTATTATAAACCACTGGACATTGAACTGTATAAAGACTATAAGAGATTTTGGAGACAGCATATATATCAAAGAACAGCTTCATTACATCTTACTTGAATTCCTTTCTACAGGTTACTTCTCAGAGCACCTTTAAATTTTTATTCATTTGTAAAATGAGAGTAATAATATTCACTTTATAGCATCAATGAAAAATGTTAGCAAATTGTTGAACATAATGCCTAGAACTCAAATATTATTCTCTTCTACTTCCTTTCAGCCTCCACCAAATTGCTTTTAAGACCAATTAGCAAATTGGGAGTGTGAGGCAAAAAAGGGGGTGCAATGCTGAAATATGTAATAGGAGAAAAATCTCAAGCTGGAGATGTAAATACATTAGCCAAGTAATTCAGTCTTTATTTCTTTTATGTATATAAACCTATTCCTAGAGTAATTAAAATATAATCATAATGTGATTAAATATTTAGCTAAAAAGAAAATGTATTTCTTATTTGGAGGTGGTTACAAGGAAGCAAGCTGGTGTGGTCCTCATTTAAAATGTAAATGTTGCCCAGCCTGAGTGGCTCAGTTGGTAGGAAATTGTTCTAAGTTCAATTCTCAGTCAGGACTCATGCCTGGGTAGCAGGTATGATTCCCACTTGGGGAGCTTTCAGAAGGCAACCAATAAATATTTTTCTGTCTCCCTTCCTCTCTCCAGACATGTCCTCAGGTGAGGGTTTTTGAAAAAGTAAATTGTTGGCTGAAGCAAGTGAGATGATCTGGAAGTCATGTAAAATAAAAAATAAAATAAAACAGTAGGAAATAAAAAGGTATCTGATCATAACTGTAAAAATACATGCACAGAAGAAATTCAGGAAGAAAATGTCCCAGCTACTTCTGTGTGTATGTAGCTAGTACATTTATGGCCAATTTTGATATTTCCCTTTTGCAAATTTTCTTCCATGATGAAAATGTATCAATATTAATATTAGAGAAGAATATTGGTTTCAAAGAGAAGAAAAAGCACTAGGACTCGGGTGTTTTTCAGTTGTGTTGACTATTATCAACAGCCTTCCCAAAGCAATGAGACAGCAAAAATTGCCCTTTAAACTTAAGAACAATCCATACCTCTGAGACAAAGTGAAAGGCAGACCTTTCACTGCTCATTTCGCTCTCGCTGAGAGGACGAGGACAGTAAAAATGATGTTAGGGGTAGAAAGATAATTGGTGCCGTGGGGTCCACTCTGTGCTGTTTTGTAAGAAAATTCTTGAGTCAGTAAGACACAGACCTTTGGGTATGAATAGAAACCTAAGAGAAATGTAGTATGTTAGCGAGCCAAAGGGTGAAGAAATAGCCTACAGTGCAATAAGGGCCAGCATAAAGGTTTTGTTTGTGTGTTTGTTTTTTAATTTTAAGCCTGATAAAATGACATGTTTACAAAATGGCTACAGAAGGGGGTGATGACTCAAAAAGGTGGCTCTAGAGTTTCTCAATTGCAAGCTTTATTGATACATGCAAATGTTTGCTTTTTAATCATTAAGCCTGTCAAGAACTAAATGGAAATGGGAACAATGAGGGTGTGAAGAATCATTGCCAAATTGCAGTCTCAGAAATGAAGACAAATGATCATGGAAGTCAACAGGATTAGATATATAAACACTTTGCACACATTTCTTTGGGAATTCAGTGAAGGCAAATCTCCAAATTAAATTTGTTCTGAGATGCTAGTCAAAATAAGACCAGTGAGTAGAAGCTACAGTCAGTATTTCAGTTTAATGTAAAAGTAATTTTTTCTAGGCATTAAAAATATTTTCAATGGATTTAATTTACCTTCTGCACTGACTCAAGTCACTATGCGGCCCCATAACAGATGATGCCATTGCTATTAGGTGATGAAACTCCCATACCACATAGTACTGTATTTGGTCATCTCATTGTCGCATGTGTTTCTCCTGTATTTCCCGTCTAGCTAATGGTACCATACTCTTCCCATTTGCCTAAATTGGTGAGTCATTTTAGTCCCATTCCACCTTCTGATGCAAAATTAGGCACCAATGGAATTTCATAGAAATGCATGTAGTGTTCCAAAAATCTCTGAGTCCGCTCACTCCCCCACCGCCATGTCCTTCAGGCTCATGTCATTTTCCATGAACCTATTATAATAACCTTTTAAAAATATTTTTATTGATTGGAGAGAGGGAGGGAGGGAAGGAGGGATGGAGAGAGAGAGAGAAGAGAGAAACATCAATGATGAGAGAGAATTATTGATTGGCTGTCTCCTGCACACCTCCTATTGGGGATCAAGCCAGGAATGTGTACTTGACTGGCAGGCTGATGCTCTATCCACTAAGTAAAACCAGCTAGGACTATAATAGCCTTTTTATTAGGCTCATATATGGTTATTATTGCCCACCCAAACTTTGATAGAATGATATCTCAGATTCATAACTTAGAGCCTCATACCTTATTAAGTGCTCAATAAATATTTGAATAAATATTTGGTGGATGAATGAACAGATAAGTACACTTAATGAATAATTAAATTCCATCCAAGATTATGCCTTTCTATGCTTAAAGCCTTACCTTCTAACTCAACCTTAGGTACAGGTTAATGCTCATATCCTCTAACTTGAGCTGGCCCCTACCAATCTTTCCAAGTTTAGTCCTTGACACATAGTGATTCTGATGCACCGTAGGTCTTTAATGTATGCACTCCATTGAGCTAGAAACATGGTTCTCACTTTACTGTTCACCAGAATCAGTTGGAGAGCTTGTTAACACGCAGATTGCAGGCTTTCATTTCTAAAGCTTATGACACAGTAGGTCAGGAGTTAGATCAGGAGATTTGCATTTCTAGCCATCTCCAGCCAATGCTGATCCTGCTGGCTTAGAGAGCTACATGATCTAAAATTCTGTTTTAGCTATGATACTCAATGCATATAGTATTTTAAATTCTTGTAAGGCATTTGTTTATAGCTCAATAATTTTTTTAAATTTTTATATATTGATTTTAGAGAGAGAGAGGTTGAGAGAAAGAGAGAAGCATCAATTTGTTGTTCCACTCATTTGGTTGCTTCTTTTATGTTCCCTGCAGCATACAACCTGCAACCTTGGTGTATCAGAATGTTGCTCTAAGCACCTGAGCTACCTGGCCAGGGCTGTAACTCATTAATTTTATCCAAAAAGACACTATTTGAAGTGATAATTTTTTTCCAAGCAGACCATAAATGTGAGTGCAATGTAATAGAAGGAAATGCAGTGTCTTGGGAAACACATTTTTATACTCTAGACTGCAGAAAGAAAGGAAAGCCTACCTCCAGCCCTGTATAGTTATTAAGTTCTAATGGTTAAAAGTATGAGCTCTGTGCTTGTAAAGACCTACATTGAGTTCTATCCCTGCTATTTACTAGCTATGAAATCTTGGGCAACTCATTTAATTTCTGTAAGCCAGACTCTTTGAAATGCACATGATAATAGGATCTACCTTACAGACTTGTTGAGAGGATTAAATAGGAGAATATAGATATAATGTGCTTAGCTAAACACCTGAAACATAGCTGAAGTGCAATAAAAATGCTATTGAAAATTTAACAGGTAGGAATTTTGATGGAAAGAATCACTTGGCAAGAAATGTAACTTACTATTTTTACATGATTCAATTTCTCACAAGGGTTCATATTCTACCACTTGACAGAAAAGAAATCAAGTCAACTCAGTTGCCATCCAACTTCCGTTTCTTCAGGGTGCATCTTCCTTCTAGGCACTTGTGTGGTGCCTTTGAACAGTGTTGGGAATACATTATTCATCCTAGGTCATTAACTGTACACTGGTATCCACCTAGAAGGATATAATTGGGACTGGCCTTCAGTTCTGAATCAAAGCAGATCACTGCTATGTCATTTCAAAGACCGCTTCAAGTTCTGCTCTATGTCATCCACTTCCTTGCTACCCTTGGGGACTCGGGAGAAGTTGAGCTGCTGTCCTGAATTACTCTGAATCACGGAAATGCACTGGCTTTGCTCTGTGGATCTATAGGGTTCATAGGAAACTGTTGCATTGCTTCCAGGTTCCCATGGGATGAATGGAAACTCTGGGAATCTGCTTCAGTCCAATGGATCTAGAGGTTCCTCGCCATTCCTATTCTTCTCCTGGGCCTTGTTCAGATGTGGGGAGGGAGGGGTACCATGAGGCCCCCACTGCTTTTTCAGAGCCCACCCAGAAAGGGAAGAACCAGCTGTCTTGGTGTTGAAATCACAAAGACACTTGGAGTTTCTGTCTGCCTTTAGGCCAGGTTGAAAGCTTGACTGAGGGTCCATTTCTCTGAATAGCTGCTTCTCAGTTCTCTTGCTCCCCTTCTGAGTCAGTTTCCTTTCCCCAGCCCAGGCTAATTTCATCTCATTTCAGAAATAGACAAAATTGGTCTTGCTTACTCCAGATCTTTCCCCTTATCTTTGTCCCTGGCTTACAAAATTCAAGGACCCAAAATATGATGATTTAAAAATTGGCATTCTATCCTTAAGGCATTGAATACCATTGCCCAAAAGGGGGAAAAGCAAAACTGTGGTAGAGAATTTACGAATACAGAAAATAAGACATAATTTAATTCCTCAATAGCTTATTTGATAACATTATCATTACTCATCACCATCACTATCATCCTCACCCTCATCCTTTGTCCTCAGCTAAGTAGACCTACAGTGAATTGGGCACAACACACTGGAAGTTTCTACCCTGCCTCTGCTATGCCCTCTGCTTTCTTATACTCAACCCCTACACCCCACGCCAGCCTACCAAAACATGGATCTATTCTGTGCCCATTTCTGTAACTGTAACATGGAGGAACTATTTTAAACCTCAAAGAATTAATTATAGGTAAACATGAAAAGTACTTGACTTCAGGTATTTACTAGAGGATTTAGAGAGTTGAAAAGAAAAATCACTCTCAACTTAACCATAAAAAGAAAGCTAGATACATCCATGACTTTTTTTTGACATTATTGAGGCACTGAAGTTTCTGGACCACCAACTGGTCCAAATTGTAACGGGAGACATAGGTCAACAGTGCTAGATGGATGCTAGTGCTGACCTACCTAGGGAAGATGCACTTGGACCCCTGTAGAGCCGCAGAAACTGGGGAATGCTGCACTTTCCTCAGGGTTTCCCTCCATGAATTCCACTCAGTGCTCATAGAAAGGATGGAAGAAAGTCCTGATAAAGTGTCCCTTCAGGTACAGAGGTGGGGGCAAGGAAGAGCAGTCAATGCTGGAGGGTGACTACACTCTGTGGAGACCCTTCTCTCCTCTCACTACTGAGCAAAAACCCAACTGTGGGATGAAGGACAACATAGGCCATGGCCAGCAGGGCACTCGTGAAAATCCACAGCCATGGGGAAGGGAAAGAAAGAAAACTACAGCTGAAGAAAAGACAGGAATAATATAGGGTACAGATTCTAGCTGGAGGAGGAGGAAGTCACAGCTCTGAGGTCCTGGGGTGTGATGCCAAAGGCTGAGGCTTAATCAGAACATCCCTCAGCAGGTTAACCAGTGTCAAGTGACAAGTGATAATGGAATTCTGCTGGGAGAGGGATAGAAGAGGAACTCGGAGAGGAGCTCTTTTCTGAGGCATGGTGCAAAACTGATGGGAGAGCAGAAAATGAGATAAACCCTTTTGCAAACTAGCTCACACCCTAACTAAAGTATCACTGGGGGAATTTGAAGTCTTTAAGCCTGTGGTGCATTGAGATTGAACACGGCAACATCAAACCCAGCATTTCTAATTATAACACTCCAAAATGAATAACAGACACCAAACCCCAAACCCAAGAAGCTCAGAATTACCCAAACAGGGTAAGTTCTAAACACACACACACACACACACACACACACACACCCCTAGTCTTTCATAATCATGTTCAATCCACTGAACAAAAAGACAATCTTGAAGATAGCCAAAGGCAAATACACACATTATATAAAGATTAAAAAAAAGATAAACATTACAATAGACTACTTGTCAGAACCATGACTTCAAATAGATACAAAGACTTAAGTAGACAAACAAAAACAAAGAATTCATTGCCAAAAGACTTACTCTACAAAATTTTTTTCTGCAGACAGAAGAAATACGATATGAGACAGAAACTTGGATCAACACAGAGAAATGAAGAGATCTGAAAATAAAATAAATGAAGTGAAAATGAAATTTATTTCTTCTAAGATTTAATTGCTCTCAAGTTAGCTATCTAAACCAAAAATAGAAGCAAAGTATTATGTTTATAGCAAATGTAAAAGTTAAATAATGAATTATGACATCAGTAGAGCAAAAATTAAAGAAAAGAATATAGAACATAGTCTATATACTTTAAGCTACACATAAACTGACATTTTTGTAAACTCTAATGCAGGTCATATGCTGTAAACCCTAGAGTAACCACAAAAAATTTTCAAGAGAAAAGGTAGAAATAATAAGCCAAGAAATAATAAGCAAAGCAAATCATTATAAAACTCAATAGACCCAAGATAAGCCATAAAAATAGAGAAGCAGAAAGAAAAATAAACCAGGTAAACCAAATAGAAAAAAACCTAGCAAGATAGTAGATTTAATTCCAACCACATGGATGTATCATATTAGATGTGATTTTTCTAAACATAGCAATTAAAATACAGAGATTGGCCCTGACCAGTTTGGCTCAGTGGATAGAGTGTGAGCCTGTGGACTGAAGGGTCTCGGGTTCAATTCCAGTCAAGGGCATGTACCTTGGTTGCAGGCACATCCCCAGTAGGGGGAATACAGGAGGCAGCTGATCAATATTTCTCTCTCATCCATGTTTCTAACTCTCTATCCCTCTCCCTTCCTCTCTGTAAAAAAAAAATCAATAAAATAAATTTTTAAAAATACAGAGATTGTCAGAATAGACAACAAACAAGTCATTCCTGTCTATGAGACCCCAATTTAAACATAATGATGTCAATTGTTGAAACAAAAGAGGTGGGGGGGAAAGATATACTATGCAAATACTAACAAAAAAAGAGTGAGATAACTATATTAATAAAGAAATAATTCAGAGCAAGAAGTATTCTCAGGAATAAAAAACAACAACAATGTAATGAAAACATAAAAGTCCTACATATGCATGCACACAACAGCAGAGCCTCAAAATGCATAAAGCAAATAGAGTAGAGTAGATGAATGAGAGTTTAATAGAGATAGGATATCAGAGCCATGTGTAGCCATGAAAATGCAAGTCCCTTGGGAACTTAGGGACTCTTGGGAGAGCTTTAGAACCTCCAGGATGTGGAATAGTCCTGGGAAGGAAGGATCAGTTCCACCCCATTCCCTTCTGGATTTCAGGAAAGAAGAGGCTTTGGCTCATTGGGCATATTATGGCTTTGAGATATAGGCCATTACCTCGGAGGCACATTCTATAAACAATATGCCTGCAAGACAGTGAACCAAGCCTTTGTATAACTCTCAGAGGTTACACAACGTATCCCTGAGAATGAAAAAGGAGGGCCCCAGCTAAACGGGGAATTGATGTTTGTCTCTGGTTTTGGCAAGGAATGAACTGTTAACACAGTCCGGGAAGAATTGCCCATTGACTTCGCTTCTGTGTTTTCAAATTCTTCAGAAAAGCATAAGCACAACGGTATTTCGTATTTCTCATATTCAAAAAGAAACCTCCCCAAACTGAAAAGACTAGCCCAAAGCCAACCCTGCCTCTGACAGGGGGTTCGCCTTCCCACCTGGGGGTTAGTTTCAGCGTCAGGAAGGCTGATGTTAGGGGTGACACTTTCAGGAAGCTTTGCAGGGGAAGGGGGCAAAAGATCGAATTGCTTTGCTCACAGCTCTGTGACTGTTGGAGCTCTCTGGTTGTCATGCCCTGGGGACGTGTTAATAATTACTGGGCTATATCCTACTGAACAAAACTCAGCTCTTGGGAGGCCAGAGAGTTCTTTAGCAGCCTTGGCCAATACAAAAAACAATATCAGAATATGAACACTGGAAGGGTTAACACTTCTAAATTCAATGTGTTTAACCGTGTTTTCTTGAGCCCAAAGGTTCTACAGAGGGACCTGGGCTTTAGGAGAATGAGAGGGGAAGCTGAGGAAACCAGGTTGTAAGCCAACCACTTAAAATCTTTTATTCCTTCCACAAAAGCAGTATCTACCTATTGGTTTTATAATTGAATTGGGTTCCAAATGAAATTTTATTTAGTAGAAATGAGTCTTTTTCTTAAACCAAAATTAGCCATCAGTGGTCTAGTTTAGGGGCTGGCAATTTGTGTGTGTGTGTGTGTGTGTGTGTGTGTGTGTGTGTGTGTGTGTATAAAGAGCTAGAAATAAAATAATTTAAATTTGGGGGCACATATGGTCTCTGTCCCATATTCATTGGTATAGGGCCACTCTAGTTTAACAATCTCAGGTCAAACTTGGACTCTGACTTTGGTCAAGACCCTCCCAGGCATCTGATCCAGGGACTCATTAAGCCTGTCATAACCTGTATGACTCAGAAGCTACTGGCCTGATAAAATACTGGAACTTTTTCCTAAAGGCATCAGAGTTGGGGTATTGTCCTTTGAGATGTCATATATATATTAATGTTGCTGATGACCTTATAGGTATAGATTTGGAAGCCAAAGGGTCACAGTAGAAGTATCTCCTCCCATCTTTACTGCTATTCACTCATTTGGGTAATTTGTGTTCCTTGTCACCACTAACCTAAAGTTTCTAGTTTCCATGGATTGGGTGCTATTACAAGGGTCATAGGAAGCATATCACTAATCCTAAAATCACAGCTCTCATTTAGTTGTTTTGGGTTCCTCAATAGACCAACAAGCAAATAATGAGCTACTGTACTGCCAGAGGTAACTGACCCTGATTATCATAAGGACATTGGAATGATATTCCATACGGGAGCCAGGGAGGGTAACATATGAAAGTTGAAGTATTTGCTGGGTACCGATTGATGTCCATGTCCAGGGGATATCATACACTACAACAGCCACATCCAAGGTATAACCAAGAGTTCAGTCATCTCAGTCCAGGCAAACTACCTAGACCAGTGGTCGGCAAACTCATTAGTCAACAGAGCCAAATATCAACAGTAGAACGATTGAAATTTCTTTTGAGAGTCAAATTTTTTAAACTTAAACTTCTTCTAGCACCACTTCTTCAAAATAGACTCTCCTAGGCCATGGTATTTTGTGGAAGAGCCACACTCAAAGGGCCAAAGAGCTGCATGTGGCTCTGGAGCCGAAGTTTGCTGACCACAGACCTAGACTAACTTCTGCTAGTTCTGGTTCAAGTTAGGGGGAATAGAGAGCAAATGTTATAAGATACAGATGATGAGTGTCATTTAGATATGAGTAATGCAAGAGCAGGACTACATGAAATGCTGTTGGCATCCAATCCATAACCCTTTGCCTTTATCACTTTGATGCACTTGCCTGTACATCTTTAAGGTTGTGCTTTTTGTTTTTTGTTTTTAATAGCCAAAGCTTGGTTTAATAGCTGCAGTGCAGTGCATAAGAGTTAGGGAATGAATGCTCCTTGGAAGAAATCCTCAATCAATGGCTAATCAAAGTATATGCATTTCTGCCAACTCACACCATTCATGGGAAGATTAGGAGTCAAGTCTCTTACACTGACTCCTGGGATTTGCATAGCTTGAGTAAGCTTCATTTGCTGAGGTAGCTCACTCAGTTCTGCACCTTTATTTGCTGCTTCCCCATCTTATTTCACCTCTACTCCCCTACTTGTGTTTTCCTTCAAATAAAAAACAAGCTACATGCATGTGAATCCTGTTCTCAGGGTCTCCTTTTGGGGAAATGAAAAAAAAATGGGAGATGAGAGATGAGTTATTATCTTTCAGACATAATCATTGGTTGAGACTATGTTTGGTGCCCATACATCATATATATATATATATATATATATATATATATATATATATATCACAGAAGCTGGAATATGAAGTATAGTTCTTCACATCCATCCCAACTTATTTTAACACAAATATTAACAATAACACTTGGTTAAAAATTAAAACTCCAAAGCAAATACTACACTAAGGTGCAGCAATAGAGATAAAATGCAACTGTCCCTGGGACTCTGGGATTTATGGCAACCCTACAAATACCGTATTTATCCCAGAATCCTTATCCATGGCCACTAACCTCACTGTTTGGATTTCGTTTTTGGTTTTACATTTCTGTGAGCTCCAAGGAACAACTCCTGGCTGTTCTCCTGTGTTTTGACTCTTCACTTTTGCCCAATGCTGAAGCTATCTCTTAACCTTAATCTTCTGTGTCCATGACCTGAACCTCAGCTATATAACTAAGCATACAACTATCACAAGCCTTTTAAATGTTTGAAGTCAGTAATTAGTGTCTGTTACTATTTTTGTGAATACTTTTCCTACCTTTCAGTTTTTCTATGAAATCTCTTTTCCTATCACTTTGATGTCCTTTATACATCCCCATTCCCAGCATCTAGAAAGATCTTGGATATTTCCAAAGTTCTCAGGTGCATCCCAGTCCGATTAAGAATCAACCACTTGCCCTAACAGGTTTGGCTCAGTGGATGGAGCATCGGCCTGTGAACTGAAGGGCTCCAGGTTCAATTCCGGTCAAGGGCATGTACCTTAGTTGTGGGCACATCCTCTGTAGGGGGTTTGCAGGAGGCGGCTGATTGATGTTTCTAACTCTCTATCCCTCTCCCTTCCTCTCTGTAAAAAATCAATAAAATACATTTTTTTTAAAAAAAGATGCAACCACTTGTGAATAATACTGCTCTTATTTTCATATCCAGTCTGTGCCTTTTCCAGACTTGGCTGGGCACCCTGGGTCCTTGGGAATATCCTCCTCTCTCAACAACTCTGGGAAGCAGTGACGCCCAATTCACACATCCCTAGCTTTTAGCAATAAAGAGCAATTTAATTGAATTCCAAGGCAGTTAGTTTGGGTCTTGGAAATTCATCACTGCCTGTGGGTGGCCTCTTGAGAGGGCTATGTGTGTGTGGTGTATGGTGTGGTGTGTGTGCATGCGCATGTGTGTGTATTTCCTTTCTTCTTTTGGATGGGCCCAGCTAAGACATGTTTGATGTACTGAGTCATACAAACAACTACTGCCCTAGCCCCAGACACGTTCCTGGATCATCAACTCTGCTTAATATCCTTAATTATGAAGGGGGCCAAGACCTACTTAGTGACAGGATATTCGCCTCCTATTAGAGCCGACTCCTTCCTTCTCGACGCTTGATGAATCCCAGAGAAGAAGACTTGTCTGTCTTTATTTGTGACCTCACCACCATGTCCTTCCAGAATGGCACAGTTAACCAAAGAAAGCATTTTTAACTGAAAAATTTAAAAATATCCCAGACAGCATCATTTAACAATCAAAATATTCCACCTTAGGGGAGAGGTAATAACAGGCCTCCCATCTCTTCTATCTTTTGTGGAAAATATGTGTAATTTTCTCTTTTTCTGTCATTAAAGGGGAAGGAATAGTTTTATGTCTATAGAGACAATTGTTTCACTTTGGGGGTCCAGACTCTGATCAGTGCCCCCCTGAGGAAAAACAATTAAATGCTCTGCTTAATTGACCTAGAGACCTCCCTTGAAGCTCATATGTTCTCCCGGGATAGGAACTTATCCAGATTGTGGGGTCAGTAATGGTTTCCCTAAGAATGTGAAGCCTGAGGTAAGAACAAAATTTTAGAAAGATGGTTAGAACCTGGCTGGTGCTCACCACTGACTAGCCCAGACCACACTTGACTGTTTCCAGTGAGATCAGAATTCCTCTCCAGCCCTCAGGAATACGGTGCCCCAGTGTCCCAGTGGCCTACCATGAGGCCTCTCTCTCCCTTTCATCTCCTCTGAACCCCATTCTCCTGCCATCTTCTAGGACACATTTGAAAACTGAGCATAACCCCCTTTTCCTGTTTGCTTGACACGTGAGCTTGGACTTTCCCACAATGCTCTTTTTAATCTTCCTTTCTTGGTTCAAATGAATCCTATATTCTCAGCCTCTTCAAAGGCTGTTGCCCTTAACAGAAGCCTGAATCTCTCTCAAGGACACAATTTTCCATTGTAGTTCATCCGAGGTCATGATGATGATAATGTCAATGGAGCTAGGTGATAAATTTTCTCACATCACAGTTGGATGTGAATATGACTTGTAGCTTTTCACCCCAGTAAGTTGTCTTATCATTTTCATGATGATACCTACCCAGCTGCTGCTCCTTGAGGGTGCACTGGCCTAGACCCATCACTGTGCATCCCATGAGCATCCTCTGCTGATAACTCTGAGATTTATGCAAGTTTGGCCCAATAGCATTGTTAACTTAGTCTCCCTTTCCCCCATTCTCATCCCTTGGTTCTTGTAGTCACTATAGATGCCTCTCATTCTCTGCTAAGTATTTCATCCAGATGCCTGTCCATGATAAAACCCTTACTTTAAAAAAAAAAACATTTTTATTAATTTCTGAGAGAAAGGGAGAGGGAGAGAGGTATATAAACATCAATGATGAGACAATATCACCAATCGCCTGCCTCCTGCACACCCACTACTTGGGGATTGAGTCTGCCCTGATAGGGAATCAAACCATGACCTCCTGGTTCCTGGACCAGGCCAAACCCTTAATTTTAAGATTCCCATGGCCCCCAGCTCTCCCCTTCTTCCTATTTTCAATCATTTCCATGATGTGTACTAGACCCATCTAAGGTAGGTTTGGGTTAACTTTGCTATGTGGTTTGCAAGGAGCATCAGTTTCCTCCTAAAATTCTGTGTGCTTGATATTAGTCCTAGGTGTGGGGCTTGGGATATGATTTGCTTCTTTCCAGCAATTCTCCTACCCCTATAGACCCTTGTCTCTGATCTCTACTGGTTTTAAGTTCCCTCCTTTGACTTCAGAGCATCTGACTTCAGATCATCTTGAACTGATTTATAACCCCTCTTTTAACCTTCTTGGCAATATTTGGGTATAGGTCTCTTGTGCCCATCTTGATTCATACTTTGGGTGTATTTGGTTTGCAGGACACATTTTCACTAGTTTGTTATTTAACAATAACCTAGCAATCTTTTTACCGTATTTGCCAGCGTATAAGATGATTTTTTGGCCCTGAAAAATACGTATTTGCCGGCGTATAAGACGACTGGGCGTATAAGACGACCCCCTAACATTTCCACTAAAAATACAGAGTTTGTTATATACTCGCCGTATAAGACTACCCCCCCCCCACTTGGAGGCATATTTTTCAGGGCCAAAAAAATCGTCTTATACGCCAGCAAATACGGTATTTTAAATATATTTTTATTGATTTTAGAGAGGAAGGGAAAGGGAGAGAGAGATAGAAACATCAGTGATGGGAGAGAATCATTGATCAACTGCCTCCTGCATGCCCCTCACTGGGGATCAAGCCTGCAACCCGGGCATGTGCCCTTGACCAGAATCAAACCGTGACCTTCTGGTTCATAGGTCACCACTCAACCACTGAGCCATGCCAGCCAGGCCCTAGCAATATTTTATAACAAGGGAGAAAAAGAAAGGAATAGGAACATTTATTAAGGACTGTCTGAGATCAGCTATCATATTGGGTTCTCTATGATATTCACCCAATTTAATCCTCATAACACCTCTGTGAATTTGAATTATTTTCACTGCTTTGGAGGTGAAAAAACTTAGGCTCACGATGATTAAGTAAGTAGCTTGTCCAAGGTCACAGAGCAAGTAAGAGGGAGTGATGTGATTAAAGCTCTGGTCTAAAACTAAAGTGAACACCTCTCCCATTACCCCCCCCCCCCCATGCCACCATTGCTTTGCTTGGCTTTTTTGCCAACTCTTCTAAGTTCTCCACAGTGGCTATGTTTCACCTGACCTTGTTGGTGGATACCTTCATTTTTATACCTGACCTCTTATGCTGGTTCTAAATTTACAGCTAATCAAAGATTCCTGCTTCTTTCCTGTTTCACCTTCTGGTCCCAAGTGGGCAGTCTATCCAGTGTTTGTTTTCTCTCTGTGGGATATATTTGTGTTTTCACCTTATTTGTGGTACACATTTCTAGTGCATCTTGAGTTAAGTGGTTCTAAAGCTGGGAGTGGAACTTGTTCACTAATAGGCTTCATGTCAGGCTTAATAGGCTGAGGTCCTGCTGTTACTTGGAAGGACCCATACATACCAGATTGTAAGGGGTACACCCTGACTGGTTGACTAATATTTTAAAATAAAAACTAACTTTATTTCCCCCACGGCAGATAAAAGCTACTTGCACAGTAGACATAGGAGCAGAGAAGAAAATAGGAGAGTTAACTTCTGTGTACAGATTTTCAGAACTCTCTTTATGAGCAGACCCCCCACCTGCATATGCCTGGTGTTTTGAGTCAGGAATCTGTGTGGCGTTCTGCCAATGTTTAGCTTTCTCTTCTAACTTGCTACACCAGCCAATATGCCTCCATCTATTTTCGTCCACAGATACGGGTTGAAAATCCTATTATTGAAGACTCTACCTCATTTTCTTTGTTTTTATGAAGGCAAATGAAGCCCCCATCCCATTTTTTTTTTTATTGCAAAGGGGACTTAGAAATGCAAAGAAGTAAATGAACATGTTCAATCCTCCATCTTGAACCAGAATTTGTAGAAGATCCCCATGGATGTTGTGGGGTAAATGGAATGGATGAGAGCTGGAGAGAATCAGGGAGGCCAGTTAGGCAACTGTTGGATAGTTTGTCAGGATGACATTGTTTTGGAAAGATAGGAAGACAAATGGACAGTTTTGTAATAATTCTAAGATTAGGACCTATATAACATGCAATTGTATGTAGAAGTGTGAAGGAGAGAGAGGAATTAAGGATAATTGCATGTTTCTGGATTGAGTAACTAAGTTGTGGTATTGGATGTTTGAGAGAAAGGAAGGAAGAAAGGAAGAAGGAAGGAAGGAAGGAGGGAAGGAAAGAAGGAAGGAAAGAAGGAAAGGGAGGGAGGGAGGAAGGAAAAAAAGGTAAGAAATAAAAGAGAAAGGAGAGAACCAGTTTCAAAGGAAAATGAAAGTTTTATTTTAGTTAAATACTTTATATTAAAGTTGATGCACCAATTAGGCATCCCAGTGGAGATGTGAAATAGAAAGGTAGATGCCCATGTTTGGAACCCAGAGGAAATTGTCTGGGGTTGAGAAAAATTGGGTTGTTCCTGGGTAGATGCATAGTGTTTACATTTCTCACCAGGAACTCATTTGGATAATCTGTAGGGACCATCTTCACAAACATTTCCACTAAATCAAAACATTCATTAACACAGTGAGATTAACACAATTTCCATGAAGGTTAATTCAGTTACTTCTGCCACTCAGGAAATCATGAGAATGTACCTTTGAATTTGTATTGATTCTCTGTTCTTAACCTAAATCACCTCAAATATAAAAGCCCTCCTTAAAATTCTCAGTTCATCAAGTTAGCAGTTTAGCAGGAAGTCTACAACTATACTTTTGTCTTCTCATTAAAATGGGACAAATATGAGCTAACCCATATATGTTATGGGATGAGACCATTTATATAAAGTACCTTGTATAGTCATAACACATAATACATGCTCAATAAGTGTTAGTCATTATCATTTTCTATTTTAAAAATATTTTTATTTATTTCAAGAAGAAGGGAGAGGGAGAGAGAAATAGTATCATCAATGATGAGGGAGACTCATTGATCAGCTGCCTCCTGCTTGCCGCACGCTGGGAATCGAGCCTACAATCTGGCCATGTGCCCTGGTTGGGAATGAAACTGTGACTTCCTGGTTCTTAGGTTGATGCTCAACTCCTGAGCCATAGGGGCTGGGCAGTCATTATCATTTTCAAGGAGTTGTTAAAAATAAACAATTAACCTTAGGAAGGCACAGTTTAATCTTTTGTCAGCTTTGTCATCCAAGTGGTAACAACTTTGTAATGTGAATAGGAATTGAATCAGCAAACCACAACACCAACACTACTTACTAATTACTCTATCATCCAATACTTGAGAAATTATATTAATGATTCAACATTAAAAACTGATTTGTATGCACTTAGGTAGAGAGGCTTTCCAGAAACACAAAGGCTGGGGGCAGAGATGCTGTTTGAAATGCCTGAGCTCTGAGTCAGCTTCCTGATCCTACTGCTTGGAAATTGATTCTATGTGCTTCCAACTAATCTGTATCTATCAGAAAATAATAATTTGATGCCTAGGATGCTGCTTAAGGTACACAAACATAGTACATGCATGTGTGTGTATACCACATATCTTCAGTTTTAGAATAAAATGTTTCATTTTGCCAGAAGTCAACACAAAATCATCATTGGACTTTAAAACACAAATTTTCAATGGTTTGAATATGCCCTAAACTGGTCAGGTCCCCGCCTCCTCTCCCCCCCCCAAAAAAAAACAACAACAACAACAACAAAATCTTCTAATAACAGTTAGTTCAAGAAACCTTTCTATTACAGTGTTATTTCTGGGCCAATAATATGAAGATATTACAGGCTAGTGGCCCAGACTGTGGATTCATGTACATTAAAAGGAACTTAATTAGAAGAAATATTTTAATATTGTAATTCACCCTTTCTTTATAATAGAAGCATCAACCAAATTCATGATTGGCAATGACAGATTGAAATACATGCATGCAATGTGAGAGCTTTATATGTATTGTGCATGCATGAGTCAACTTAGCTTTTTGTAGATATAGAATAAACTTGCTTAATTAGACCTGATTTCTGATTTAGCTAAACTTTTCCCAGCCCAGTGAAAGACCCCAACTTCTCTTTCAGGTAATTGTCAACACAGCAGTAAATATCTACACTAAGCAGATTATTATTGTAGATTACACAGGGAGAACTAAGGATAAAATATTTATTTAACTGTAGCAGTGTTTGACTATATTCTGCGCAATGAGAAAACCTGAAGTCATTTTCAAGGTCCACCATTTTTTATTTCTTTTCAGTCCGGTCAAGTTTCTAAACTTTCTAAATCTCCATTTTCTGGCTAATGAAAAGAAAATAGGATTCTCCCGAGTCTCCTATCTACCTACTTCAGGACTTCTGAGGATCAAATGAGATGAAGCACAGGAAAACACAGTACAGACTTTGGGTTAAAGTGTAAAATGTTTGCACCTGGCTATAAAGCAAGCCATGTTCCTGGGCTGAAGAAACTCCAAGGAGGCTAGTTGCTGGGGAGATGAAGCTGGGCATTGCTACATGATGTCATTATCTGGAGCCCACAGTGACCATTTCCTGGCTGGGCTGGGCTGGGCTGTGAGCCACATTTTACACCATGTGGTCTTAGAAGCATTGGACGTGATTTGGTGGGCTGTTGCTCCTGGGTGGTGGCGGGGACTGTGTCCCACTTCGGGGAAGCTGAGTGTAGCTTTGTCGGCACCATGTCTTTATAAATGGCCAGTGCACATCACAGAAGTTCCTGCATTGAGCATCTGCCCCCTGGTGGTCACTGTGTGTTATAGTGACCAGTGGGATGGTCAAAGGGACACTTAGCATATAAGCTTTTATATATATATATATATATATATATATATATATATATAGAGAGAGAGAGAGAGAGAGAGAGAGAGAGAGAGAGAGATGTATGCCAGAGTAATTACAATATTTTATGATATGTCTTTGAGAGTCAGAATCACTTAGGGAAAAGAGTATAAGTGAAATTTTGTATAAAACAGACTTGATTTCAAATTATGTCTTATTGCTAACTTATTAAATTGATTTTGTCTCATAAATGATAGTATTTTTCTAGGTTTAACAAAAGTAGGATGATTAAGTAATATCCAGGCTATTATTTGACTTTTTCTCATTTAAAAATGATTTCTGAGTGATAAGACCCAACAGTTTTATTTACTAACAGTCCTGAGAGACCTTGAAAAAGCAGTGCAAACATTCTCATGAAAGAAATGCATCTTGAAATGAAGAAAGATGAACACACTGACTTTTCATTCTCTATGGATTCTGGCTGTCTACATAGACTTCATGGAGTCCTCTCTCCCTAAGAAGTTTTCTCATTTTTCAGTGATTCAATCACTTTAATACTTTTATTTCAGTTGGGAAAAATGAGTGATACCCTATATAGCATCAGGATTCATGGATAGTTTTCAAGCTTTGGATCTTCCAACTCCCATTCTCCTTGAGCTCTGTTCCCTGGGACCACTCATCTACTCTGTTTCTCTATAATGTTATTTGGAAATCTTTGTGCTATAATAAGCTGCAATAGCCTGTAGGTTTTACAAGTATCCATGTAGGTTGTCCCAGTGTGGTACAGAGATAAGAGCAGAAGAAAGCTGCCAGAGAATGCACTGTGGAGCCTTGAACTGGTAGAGAAAAGTAACCAATGAGAAATTTCTCATGACTGGTTGATGAAGGACTTTCAGATAAAACCATGGCTAATATCCTATTTAATAAAAGGCTAATCTGCAAATCAACCAAATGGCAGAACGACCAGTCACTATGATGCACACTGACCACCAGGGGCCAGATATTCAATGCAGGAGCTGCCCTTTAGTGTTCAGTGTGCTCTCACAGGGGAAGTACCACTCAGCAAGAGGCATCATGGCTGGTGAGCACAGCAGCGGTGATGGAAGCCTCTCCTTCCTCCATGGCAGTGCTGAGAACCACTTGGACTGTGAGAGGGTGCAGGCCAGGCTGAAGGACCCTCAACCCCCCAGTGCACAGTGATATGCACTGGGACTCTAGTTCACTTATAATTGTTAACAATGGCTATTTCTCCAAACCTTCAGCAAAGTCTAATAGTAGTCTAATAGTGTGTTAGTGGAGTGTGGAACCAAGGGCATGGAAATAAGGGTAGTGACTCATTGCATATGTACTATTACTACCTCCGCCTGTTTCCCACTGGGAGTTATAAGTGTCATATAAAGAGGAAGAAGTTTCTGGAGTTTCAGGTGGTGACTTAGAATCAGGCATCTGAGACCCACGTTGAGAGTTGCCCAGAAAAGCAGACACAATGTGGAAAATAGGACACTCCCTTTTTCCAAGTGTCCTTGACAGCACAGTGGTTGAATCTGGTTTATTCCAATGGTACCTAGTAACCACCCACTACATAAAATTTATCTTCTCACAAGTATCATTAAAAAATGGGAATCACAAGAGAATCTACCTCACAAGGGAGCTCCCATAGGCTGCCAATTGATTTCTCAACAATTTCAGACCAGAAGGGATTGGCAATGATGAAAACCAAGGACCTATGACCAAGACTACTCTATTGAGAAAGGCTATCATTTAAAATTCAAGGTGAAATAAAGAGCTTCCCAGACAAAAAACAAAAACAAAAACAAAACCACTAAAGAAGTTCATTATACTAAATCAGTATGTAAGAAATATTAAAGGGCCTTCTCAAAGAAGAAAAAGAAATAGAGAAAGAGGAATACATTGGCAATAAATAAGTATACTAATCAATAATAACCTTAAATATAAATGGATTAAATACACCAATCAAAAGACATAGAATAGTTGAATGATTAAGAAACCATGACCCGGATATATGCTGTCTACAAGAGACACACTTCAGAACACACACAATCTAAAGGTGTGTCAAAAGACACACACAATCTAAAGGTGAAGGGATGAAAAAAAATCCATGAAAATAAAAACTAACAAAAAAAGCTGGGGTAGCAATACTTGTATCTGACCAAATAGATTTTAAAACAAAGGCCATAAAAGAGACAAAGAAGGTCACTACATAATATCAAAGGAATCGATCCAGTAAGAATATATAGCTCTCATAAATATATATACATCCAAGATAGGAACACCTAAATATATTTTAAAAATATTGGTGGACTTTAAGAAACATATTGACAGCAAAACAGTCCTGGCAGGGGATTTTTACACCCCACTATTCTCTGCACCTTGTTTGCCCTCATTCCTTCTTTGGCTCCCTTAGAATGTGGTTTTGGCCTGCTTAAATTGAAATCTTGTGGCATTCTGATTTCCTATTTTATTTTAGAGCATTTAGATGATTCCTATTGTGGTTGAATTAAATAGTCTGATTCAGGTTCTTAGAATGTGTGCAATGCTAGAGTTTGGGGCTTGGGAAGAGCCCATGCAAATCTAAGAGATATTTTGGAGCTGAGATGGTGGGTGACTTATCCATCTGGGAACTGTTCCTTGCTCATGGAAAGTGTCACATATCACAGGATGCTGAGAGCCTAAGTGGAGATTGGATCACGGGATGAAACCCCTGACTGAAAAGAGATATATTTATAGACTGGCTCCTTTCTGTGTTCTGGATAATACCCCACTACCTATGTTAAGAGGTGGGCTGTTCAAGACTGAGCGTGGGCTCTGTGACGAAAGGATTATGGAAGACATCGCTTTGTATGCACTGAAGCTACATACACCCTGTGGTTTATTACTCATGTAATATCATTTCTAGACCCCCACACTGCACTCTGTGATGAAGGTTGGCATCACGAGTGAAGGGTTCTGTGATTCTGTAGGTTTTATGTTTCATCAAGACTCCCGTGGTCACAGGCACTGAGTGGGAGGACCCTACCCTGGTCAACATGAATCATCCCACTTCCTGGGATGGCATGTAAGTTACAGGAGGAGGAAAGGAAGTCGTGGGCTGGCAGTCTGTCTAAAGGCAGTGACACACATCGCTGTCAGGCTGGTCATTGTATGCTAATCTTGCCTAATAAGAGCTCCTCGATATGGGCCAGACAATCAGATAGAAGATAGCTGACTTCAGAGAGCATCTTTGAATAGGAAGGTGCCATTTGCACACAAAATGGATACACTGTGATCAAGGAGGCAAGCTGAGGGTGGGGAGATGGTCTAGTGATTTGTAGGGTGTTTAGCGGCATCCCTGGTCTCTACTTACTAGGTGTCAGGGGCATCCTCTCCCCAGTTGTGACAACTGCCTGTGTCTTCTGGGAAGACAAAATTGACCCTTGGTTGAGACCCTCTGCCTGAGAGGTCTTTGTTCACATAACCAAAGCTGGTGTACCAATACCATATCCACATTTTAGTTCATGGGATGGGAGGAAGAAGAAGTGGTGAAGGCAAGCCATTTCCTATTAAGAGGATGATGAATGAGTTGTGGCAGAACTTGGTCACGTGGCAATGGTCAGCTGCAGAGGGAATACGAATAATGAGGGGAGCAATTAGTAGTCTCATTACCCTTATAGAGTTACTAGAAAACCAAATATGATAATGAAACTAATGTGCCTAGTGTAGTGATTGACAATTGTAAATGCCCAATGAATATTTGTTCTGCTCCCTCTCTCCTACATCTGCATCCCCAAACACCTGGCCCGTGTCTCTCTCACACAGAGATTTGATCATAAATCATTTTGAGAAATAAATATTAATTATGATGACATAATGACTCTTCTTTAGAAGCCCTGCATCTGTCCAATATTGGATCTATCTATCGATCACTCGCAGTATGTTTTATGCCCTTTTTCTTCCAGATGTTTATTGACTTCTTCCTTTTACCTCTATTAGCTTTGCCACCAACATAATCTCCCATGAGTATGCATATGGACCTTAGAAGGCTTCCTGGATGTGCAGTTTTAAAGCGGAAAATACCTTGGTATTGATCCTCATCTCTAAAATGGGCACAGTAATATTTACTTGGCAGAGTTACCATTAATTAATCACAAATAAGAATGTTTTAAGTCCCTAATATTTGTCTTATCTCTTAAATATATATTTTTTAAATTTTTCATTGTTTTGAAATAGTATCTAAGTTTTATAGAAAAGTTTCCGTGGCTAAGGAGGGTAAACTTGCTTACCAGAGGTTCTAATTGCATACATTATTGGAGGAAAATGATGGTATTTCAAGCCAGGCCTCTCTGAGAACAACATCCGGGCTCTTTACAATGTCAAATGTTTTCTTCCACTTCTATTTTTGAGCATATATCTTACTCAAGAGACTTTACAATGCGTCTGTCTCTTAGTGAAGTCCTATGTGTGAACTGATAGGCTATGGGACACTGGCTTCCCCAAGAGGGAGACTACAGCACCGAATGGACTGTCCTCTCTGCCCTGGAGAGTGGCATCTGGGGGTTCTGTGGCCACTGGTCATTGCCCCTGTGCCTGGGCTCCCCTACCCAGAGCATGGCCAGGGGGCCTCTGTGTGCCCAGCTTATCGCTGGGATCCTGGCACTCTCAGAGAGGCTGGCCCATGCACGACTTCCTCTTCCTCCGCCTGCAGCCTGTTGTGCAAGCTGCTGACCTACATGGAAAGCACTGCATTTCATGAGAATGAAATAAGTACATTGGACAAGAGCTCCACATTTCCTGCCACCGGCTTTACTTCATTTTCGGGAATAGCCCCCGCTACCCTATGATTTCAAAGGATTCCAAAGAATTTTGGAGTCTAGCAATCAGTTTTACTGGTTGTTTCCTTTCTTCTGGATGTTCATGGTAGCATGTTCCTCTGTGTATGTGTGTGTGAGTGTATGTGTGTGAGTATGTGAATGCGTGTGCATGCATTTATAAAGGCAGAGGTGGCGAATTCTCTGCTCTGTCTGTGCCAAGGTGACTTGTAATATGTCAGAATAGCGGTGGTGTAATGAAATGAGCCTCATACTTGTCAGAAAACTGGATCCGAGTCCTCGGCGTCTTACCTGCAGTGTGGCCTGGGGGACCTTCCTGGGTCTTAGCTTTCCCAAATGACAAAGAAAGCAAATAAGCTCTACTTTGGAAGCTGCTGAGGATTTAATGATATTACAGATAAGTGATAGTTCTACGGGGAAAGAGACCCGAGTTCAAATCTGGAATCTCCCTCTCAAAAGCCATGTGAATCAGGGCAACCTGTTTAAACTCTGTTCCTCAATTTCCGCATCTTTAAAATGGGAGTCCTAGAGACACTCCCACCCGGATGTGTGTGGGTCAAATGAGACATCTGTGAATCCTTTCCTATAGATCTTGTATACAGCGATCATGGCTGCTCTCCTTCTAGCTTCTCTGCAGTCATCATGTGAAAACTCATTCTAAACTTCCAACTGGTGTACGAATAAAAGATAATGCTGTCACAGAGGTAGTTGTCAAGTGATATGGCTCATTTTAGGGTGCTTAGTAAAAGGCTGGGGATGCTTTGAGACATTGCGGGCTTGACTGTGCCTATGAGTCTGTGACTGCCGTCGGGCCCCTGGGCCTTCTTCCCGCGTTAATGGGCTGGCTAATGGAAGGCTTCGATTATGACTCGGCACAGAGCCCACTTGTCTTCCTCTTGTGACACAAAAGGCACCTGGCTTGCTTTTATTCCTCTTTAGCCTTTATTTCTGCAGCCTAATTGGGTTAAAACAGGATTGTCCTCTCCAAGGGCCATCTCTTGAATTACCAGCCCCAGAGGAGTCATCGCCTTTGCAATGATCCATCTTAATCTCCAGCCCTGCTTCCCACTTCTTGGAGCTGGCCTCTTAGCTCCATGAGGAGCAACGGGCTTGTGTGCGGGGTTAAAGTCCAGCTCGTCCCGGGAACATGAGCATGTTGGGGGGGCGCTCATCCCGACTTTGAGAGTTAACCTTGGGGTGAGGTCTCACCTTCATGGAGAGACCAATGGGGTAAAGTTTTCACTAAAGCTCCCTCTTCCTCAAGCTCAGACTTTGTCTCTCGTCCCTACCCTGGCTTCCCGTTCAGTACTTCTCACCATCTTCACCAACCCACACCGTTACTTCTGTCCGAAAAGACAGAGCTCCTATGTTGTGCTTTGGCTCTCAGAGCCACCCACTGCATCATCCCACCCGTGCAGTTATTCCCACATGTTTGTCCTAGTACCTCGAGGACCCACAAATGAGAGGTTATATACTGGACTAATGTTTTCTTTATTTGCAAAGAATGACGAGTGATTTCAATTTGATTCAAATCAAGTGTATAGTCACCATGCAGCGGTGGTCCGGGTGCTGTGTCAGGCATTATATAGGCAGAGAACTCTATGCTAGAAAGGTTACGCTCATTAACTCATTTAATACTTGAAAAGTAGACAAAATCACCGCTGCCCTCAAGGAGGAGTCTCAGACTTTTCGAGGTTTGCTGACTTGATCAGAGTTATCAGGGCTTCTGCATTGCTCAGCCATTCCCACCGTGGCCCATACACATGGGATTCCGTGGATTTGTGCTCCAGGACATGGAGTAGGAAGATGATGGTAACCCTGGGGCTGTGTGCAGCTGTGGTCCTGGTGGTCGCCCAGCAGATAGTGGGAATCAAGAGCCGAACCTGGTTCTCTACTTGAGTTAGGTGATTTTTCTGGTTCACACACAAAAAGATGAACTTCTAGCCTGATGCCATTTGCTTCGGGTAAAACAAGTAAGGAAAGGGGTAATTGCAGGCGTGTATAAAATTATCTGAGCACTAAAGCGAGGCTGGGAAACCCAAACAATGCTTAGCATTGTCACTTGAGCAGTAACCTTGCAGTCCACACACAGTATTAGAATGAGCAATGACCAGGTGAGTCCTCCGGGTTCAGAAAGGTGTAAGGAACACTCAAGGTCAGAGAGCTAGGTTCAGATTCTCAACTTGCCACTTCCTAGTGCATTCTTGGAGGAATAATACGTTCTTCTGTGCCTCAGCTTCATCTCCCCCATAGACCGGCCCTTTGGCTTGGGCTAGGATGCCTTAAATCCATCAGGTAAGATTCGCTGAGGTGTTTATAACACCGTAATTCAGTGCTTCAAAAAGGAAGCCACATTTTGGCGCTACCAAGACCATTTTGAGTTAAAACGCGTTTTACATCTCCTTGACGCCAAATAAAATTTTGCAACTGCTTTCTTCAATTATACACCACTGCGTAGTCAAGTGGTGATTAGTGCTGCCTTCTAATTAGGTTTGACTGACTTTTTTTCAAGTCAATGTTCTTTCTATTATACTCCCCTGCTCCTCGATTGTTTTTAACTCAGACTCTTTAAAGCTGGGGACAATGTGTATTGCACACACGCTTCAGTGATTTTGAATACTCAATCAAGTTTTCCTGTGAGCCTGGTCACATCCTGTCTCCCACTTTGATGGTGGCATGGGGTGTTCGCAAATACGCCAGTTTCTACAGGAGGGCCAGTGTCCACATGAACACACACACACTCTCTCTCTCTCCCCTTTGGCGGCTCCAAGATTCCACACTGTCCTTGGGAGCTTTTGTGCTTGAAGAATCAATCAAAAAGTTAGAAGATGTGCTGACAGCGACACAAGCTGGTTTCCTGGACCTCTTAGCCCTCGGGCCCAGAAAGGAAACACAGCCCCTAATGGACTCTCATTTGTAATTAAATGACAAGGATTTTGTGGTGGGAAGAGTTGTCTCTTCCTTATGAAGGCCACTCGCTGCTTTTATTCATTTTTATGTGAGTTTAATTCCCATTGATGTGGGCGATGACTGCTGGTCAGAAACCACTTTTGCATCTGAGTCCGGCATTCTCCCCCCACGTCCCAGCGGTAAACACAGAGGAATTGAAAGACAGAATGATTTCACCTCTGAAGTCCTCTTTGGTGCCCATTTTGAGCCTGGGGACCAAACCACGCAGGAGGCCTGGGGTGTTTTCACTGGGGCACAACCACGAAAAGTGTATTTTTTTTCTCCTTTGGTGGAAAAATGATGGCTTTGCTTTCTTGAAGCATTCCTGCTGGCTTATTCATGGAACCAAAGAGGGCGACATCCAAGGAGGGCAGCATGCAGCCTTCTGTTTCCCAGCCAGAGTCAGGGTTTGGCAAAGAGCAAGGCTAGAAGGGAGGCGGGACTGCCCAGTGCAGTAGGTGAGAGAAGAGTTGGCCAAAAGGTAGGAAAGACTTGAAACCAAAATCCACACTCTGATGTGCGGGGCCTCCCAGTGAGAAAAAACACTCACCAAACACCCACATGCTTATTTGGGTTGGCATGGGGCGTGCAGAGCCCAGGAGGCTGTTGAAACAGAGGACTGACCCCCTTCAATGGGCTGGATGGAAGCTGGGACAGGGGCCTGGAGGGAGGAGTGCCGTGGAGGATGCTCAAGGCAGAGCTATGGATCCTTGGCCCAAAGAACCCATTTTGCAGGTTCACTTGGGATGAAAGTGTAGGTCGTGCCTTGGGTGAGTGCTGGTTGGGGAGACTTATGAGAAGTAGGGATAATGTCTTTTTCTCTGGAGCCGGACAGTCTTGGGTTTGAATGTAGTCTCCCTCATGCATGGGCACTGGAACCTTGGGGAGAAGTCACATCGTTGGTCTGAACCTCAGTTTCCTGACCAGTAAAATGGGAATGAAATGGTGGTTTTGAATGAGGATGAGGATTACATTTGGTATTGCATATGAAAAGCTGTCTACGATGTGCCTGGCCCTCATCGCTTAGCAGTGAAGAGCTTCCCTCTTTCCATATATTAGATGACCGGTTGCACTTCTGGAAGTCAGCTTCCTGTCATGATTTTCGAGCAGCTCCACTGGCTGTAAGTCCTAGCTCTACTTTATACCACTTTATGACTTAGAGTGAGTTTCTGATCATCAGTAAGCCACAATTTCTTCCATCTAGAAAAGGTTATCATGGTACTATCTAGAGTTGAGATGATACTTGACAAACACGTAGCATGGTGTCTTACTAAGCAAGCATAGAGAGCCTCCATATATGTTAGCCAAGATGGTAGGGACGATAGCCCAGATAGGACAGGAATTGTGTGGACTCTCCTATACCTTTCAATGGGAGGCCCTAGAGACATTTGATCCTATCTGGAAACAGTTTGGTTGTCTCAACCTGGGGGAAGGGTTGTGTTGCTGTTGATATCCAGTGAGTAGAGACAAAGGATTCTTCTAAACATTCTACAACACACAGGTAGGCTCCCCTACTCCCCCCACACACATTAGAGAAATTGTCCAGCCCAAAATATCAATAGAGCCAAGGCTATAAATAAAGCCCTGGTCCAACCAGGCACTTCGGAAGAATTAACATAAATTAGACATCAGATGGCCTGAGTTAGTATCCAGGATAACTAAGGTTTTCAGTTATTTAAATACAAACCATGTGTTACCTTCTAGGTTGTGCTTCCTTGAGTATAAGGGACCATGCCTTCGTCATCTCAGTTCCCTGTAAGTTGACACAAGCCATGCCTTCACTAAATGTCTTTCAGTTCAGTGCATCAAGTGTCCTGGTGCGGTCACTCCAGTACAAGATATAACCAGTAATGTGACAATTCATAGAGGATTTTCACCTTGAAACAAAATAGGAAAATGGGTCCATTTTTAGACAGAGCATCACCCAGGGTGATCAGAACTAGAATTGAGAAACCAAAGTAGCAGAAAACACAGGAAAGTTACTACTTGGCATGTACCACCAATTTAGGACTGGGAAGACTGCGAGTGGATTTGCCTTTCTAATTAGGTTTGACTTGGGCTAATATTGAAGTGAGCTTTTGTTCCCTGAGTAGACACCAGCTGGGAGGTACTCCAGGAACGTGCTGGGTGGCAGGGTGAAGTCAGCCTGATATTACACATTTTCTCTGGGTGACCCATAAATAGATGGTTCACACACGGACATGTGAGACCATCTATAAACTTAGCTCTGACGCAGAATGTCCTGAGAGGTCAGACTCCTGAGTCACTCTGGATGACAGTTCAAACCCGGGCTTCATTACTTGCTCGCCGTGTGGCCTTGCACATGATATTCAGCTTTTCTGAGCCACATTTTTTTTCTTCTTTCAATCTGGAAAATGCAGATGGATAACATCTACCTCAAGAAGTTGTTATGAAGGATAAAAAAAAAAAAACACCCAAAATACAAAAAACCCAACCACAAAAGAGATAAGAGGTTTTTGTTGACTCTTACCACAGAAAAGTTGGAATGATCCAAAATTCATCTCACCATGTACTGGCTTATTCCCTTAAGTAAATGACTTATTGTTTACTTAATTCTTGTATTACCTCTTGTATCTACCAACACTTAACCATGGTCTTCAAAATGTTCTTGCTGCTAAGCTCTTCCACTTCACCCCAACAATTATCCTTAGAACATACTCCAGACTACTTCTCTTGAAACATAATGCTGGCCAGAACACTCCCATATATAGAAAGGCCTTCTGCAATCTAAAGTCTAGACCTACTGGTGAACATGCAAAGCCTTTCACTATCTCTCTTTGAACGTCCCACACATGGCACTTGCCAATGCCTACATCCCCACACTCAAGTGAATTTTGGGCACCACCCTTTCCCAGAATCGAACAGTGACCTCCTGGTTCATAGGTCAATGCTCAACCACTGAGCCACCCTAGCCAGTCTCCAGCTTATTTTCTATTCATAAGACAGCTTCATGATTTTAATGTTTTAAGGTCTTTGATCCTGATGTTTCCTTAGCATGAACCAATTCTTTTAAATGAAATCATATCCAGTTTTCAAGACGGTCAAATTTCATCTTTCTCCAGGAAATCTTTCTTAATTTCTCCTCTCTTTATTAGAATCTCTTATTCCTCAGGCCCCTGAGCAGTTGCTGACTTCTTCTAAAGATCTCTAAGCTTTCTGTTCCCATTAGTATAGCAGTTTGGGTGCACATCTTCCCTCCTGTGTGAGATGAGGAGCTCTGAACAGGTGCTAGAAATCTCTGGACTCCTCCTGCTATCCCTCCTCCGACACCTGGAATAGTACCTTGCACAGGGGAGACACTCAGGAAATGTCTCCTGGATCAAACCTCAAGATCATTGAAGGGCTCATTTCTTAAAGGGATCTCTATTGCCAAACATATGACCTTTATCCTACCAAACCATCCCCCTAAAGGAGTGATGGAATAAATTCTGTTTTTTTCTGTAACCAGAACAAGTTCGTGTCAGCCAGGGGGTTATGATGATAAAATGTGATTTAAAGATTCAGTACTTCATACCCCTTATCTATTAAGTAATATCTCTCTCTCTCTCTCTCTCTCTCTCTCTCTCTCTCTCTCTCTCTCTCTCTCTCCTCTGTGTGTATGTGTGTGTGTTTTGTTCAAACTAGACTTGAGGTAACTCATAAGGTCCATGCATTATTTTTTTTTAAAGTTTCTTATAGTTCTCATCTAAATGCAATCCCTTGGACTTCCCAAGAGTACAATTCGGAAAGGGGAGAGTAGTAACTGTGTGTGAAGAAGACTGGCAATACCTACTCCAGCCAGGAGATCAAGGCCATCACCAACAGTGATAAGTTGTGTGCCCTTGAGGTGCCACAGTAAGAATGGAGCTTTATTTCTTTGGTCCTCCTCTAAACCCATAACCCCTCTGTAAGCAGGAGAAAAACAACATAAAAAATCCAAGTTGAAGGGCATTCTACAAAATGCCCAATCAGTAGTCCTCAAAACTATCAAGATTATCAAAAACCAGTCAAAGCTTGAGAAACCATGCCAGTGCAGAGGAGCATAAAGAGTCATGACATTCCCTGCAATGTATTCTGGATGGCATATTGGAGCAGAAAAAAGGACATTAGGTAAACATGAGGAAAAATCTGAACCAAGCATGCATTTTACAAATTAATAGGGTATTAATATTGATTCATTAGTTGTGATAAGCATGCATACTGATATAATATACTAGAGGCCCAGTGCATGAGATTTGTGGGGGGTTGGGAGGGACCTCAGCTCAGCCTGCACCCTCTCACAGTCCAGAAGCCCTTGGGGGATGTCCAATTGATGGACATCCTTAGCACTGCAGCGGAGGCAGGAGGTAGAAGAGGATCCCACCACTGCTGTTGCATTTGCCAGCCAGGAGCACTCTCAGCTCCTGCGCTGAGCGTCTGCCCCCTGTTTGTCAGTGTGCGTCATAGCAACCAGTTCTGCTCTTGGGTCAATTTGCATATCAGCCTTTTATTATATAGGATAGGATTAACCAAAGGGAAAATTGGATGTTGGATACATAAGGATTTTTTATAGTATCCTGGCAACTTTGTTGAATGCTTCATGAGTGAATGAGAAAGGGTAATATTTGCATTCAACTTCTATATGAAGAATTAGAAGAAAACTGAACAGCTTAAGACATGTGGCTATGGCATGGTAGTTAGATAACCCTGAGAAAGTAATTTGAATCTCTTTGTTTCCTCATTCAGCTAATAATAATAATGTTTAAAAGTCAGAGAAAGCAGATTAAATTAACCTA
Organism: Vespertilio murinus; assembly: GCA_963924515.1. NCBI lineage: Eukaryota > Metazoa > Chordata > Mammalia > Chiroptera > Vespertilionidae > Vespertilio > Vespertilio murinus. Next base: position 24,901,458 of record OZ004718.1, on the reverse strand, counting down.
CATGGGATGCTTAGCACTCAGCGGTTGCTCAGCTCATGCTATTTTCCCTTCATCCTATTAGACTTGTGCACAAGTGCTTCACCTCCTATGTGGACAATATAATATTTGTTATGGAATGGAATTGAAAGGAAAGTTATTTAAAACAAGAACTATTGCTAATACTGCCTTCTAATAAGTGGGCTATCGTAACTTTGATCAGTGGGAAAATGAGTTTCTATATTCTCTTCTTCCAGTGGGAGAAGGAGAGAGGAAAGACAGAAATTTCTAAGCTTCTTTCATGTCTTCTGTGCTGACAGGCAACGAGTCCGAGGGTGGGTGAACCTTCGTGTTAGCACTTTCATAAGATGGTATTTGTAAAAACAAGCCTTAGAATCCAATAGCGGGGGGGTGGAGAGTTCAGAACAGCTGAACTGCTCTGCATAATTAAGTTATGGAATTAAGATGAGCGCCCATAAAAATGTGTGTGTGGCTGGTTGGGAGGGATGAGAGATTGAGGAAAGGCTGAAACCTTTAGAAAAATTCTCTGTGGAGGCACAGCCCAAGGAGTTTTAAGGCAAAAATGTCAAAACTCTAATTTTTAACTTATTTGTTTTTCTGTCATGTAAACACCCTTCATCATCTCAGTTTTCAAAAAGTCTGCTAAACACACAAATGCCTGGCATGAAAGATTCTGGTGGAAATCAAAATCCTCATCTACGCTGGTACTCACCCAAAGGAAAAGAGCAACGCAGGAGGGAGTCAGCTGACGTGAGATTTGGGGTTTGGCAGAAAAAGGAGTTTGGACATGGAAATGACCATTCAGTACAATATCTCTGGGAATTTGCCAGAAATCAGGGAGGGGCATTACATTTGGACTGATTTTAATAGACGGCAATGTGTATGTGTGTGTGAGTGTGTGTGTGTGTGTGTGTGTGTGTGTGTGTGTATTAGGAAGCAAAAATATGCTGTCACTAATGAGCAAATGCATCCCCTTCTGCAGTGGACATTTCCTCTGTTTTTCACGTCCCGCACGGAAAGGGAGAAGGACAGGTTCCTGAATGGAGGAGCTGGGGATTAAGAAATTAGAGAAAGAAAGAAGAGACATGGAAGCAGAAATAGATTCATTAAGCTGGGTGCTAGGTGGGCGCCACCTCTCTGATGGAGAGGCAGTCACAGGCACCACAGACGACACAGCACATTTATTGATTTCCAAAGGGGAAGTTTAAGGTCAAAAGGAGTTTTGGGTGTGCCCAGGTCCTATTCATCAAGACCTGGGTAAGTTCCTCATTTTTTGGTACAAGATTTAGGATATCAAGATCTGGGTAAGTCAAGGTCCTTTTTGTTCCTCAGTCCAAGCACATGGATAAAGATAAGAAATCAGTACTGATAAAAGGATTCTGCCAGTGCACTGGGGCTCAGCTGATAAGAATTAAAAAAATGCCCACATGTCTTCTCAGGGTGCTCTCTAAACCCTTCTTGTCCATGTTCCCAGAACGCTGGCCTGAGGGAACAGGGGAGGGTCAAGGTTTCCTAGGCTCTCAGTGCTCTCATGGGAAGATGTGCTCTCCTCATGGCCAAAGGGTCCAGATGCACAGACTATGCCACACTCCCCACACCCCTCATTTGCTCATTTGTTCCCACACAGGGCCTCACCACACCAATCCATTTACATGTGCTAGAACTCAACGTCTTTTATTCTTCCTCCAGGCCATACACATCTGTTTTCTTATAATTCACTTCTCAAATCCTCATTCATCCTTTAAATCCAGCTCTAGTATTTTTTTTTAATCCTTACCTGAAGATATGTTTTTATTGAGAGAGAGAGAGAGAGAGAGAGAGAGAGAGAGAAAGAAAAAGAGAGAAACACTGACCAGTTGTCTCCATGTATGCCCTGACTGGAAATCAAATCCACACCTAGGTATGTGTCCTGACCAGGAATCAAAACTGCAACTATCAGTGTATGGACAATGCTCTAACCACTGAAACATCCAGCCAGGGCTCTAGTACTTGTTTTTCTAATGTGAAGACTCCTAAGCATATTTCCTCCCTTCCCAAATTCCGGCAGGAGAGCTCCCTCTCTGCACAGTGGACACATTGGGCATATGTTCACATATATCCCTTCTGCAACCCCTACCAGGGGACTTCAGTGATCCGCAGTCATTTGTGAAGTACAGTCCCCTTCCTTTACATAGCAGCTGTGGCCCCTGAGACTGACTGGATGGCTCCCTTCAGCCCAGAGATTCTCACACTTGTCAGCACCTTGGAAGCTCTGGGAGCTCTAATAGTTACTGACACCTCGGTTTCACCCCGATGTCCTCACTGAATTGTTCTGGCCGCAGCCTGGGGGTGTGGGGACTTTAGATCCTCCTTGGCCTGTGCTAATGTGCAGCCAGCGTCGGGTCAGGAAGCCCTGCTAGAGTTCCGCCTTTGGCTTGCGGGGGCCTCTCTCCCCATCTTGCTCTCACTCTTGACCTTGTTGCTGGTTCTGCCTTTCCTCAAGGCCAGACTTTTAAAGTATAGTATGAAATAACATCACCAAATGCGTGAACGTGCTTTGAGGAAGCAAAAGGTATGTCAGGACTCATAGGTTCTGTGCTAGCTTTTTTCCCCCCGGACTTCCTTGGCATTAGCAGAGGGCAGAGTCCTCCTATTGTAACTGGCAGGAGCAGCCACTCGGGAATGAGTGCTAGGACAGACAGCAGGGCCCTCCTCAGAGGCCCATCTCCAAGCTGCTTCACTCAGCGTGGTTCCCTGAAAGCTCTTACTGGGGCTGCAGTGGATTGAACTGGGCAACGAGTGAGAAAGGGCTTAGAATGTGTCCATCACAGTGTGGTGGACCCAGCCACTTGTCCTCATCAGATGCCTCCTGCTGTTGCCGGGGCCCCCCTCCTGGCTGGCCTGTGCTCTGCTTCGGAAGGCCTGGACCTCTTACTCTCTAGGGAAGACGCCTCTAGGAGCTGCTGTCTCAGGCTTCAAGAACCAGGGTGACTGGAAGTGTGTCCTGCTTGGGTGACATGAGCCAGTGACTGCAGATGACTGAGTCCATGGCTGGGACATCCTCTGAACTTTAGGGTCTTCTTGAAGCTGAACGGAGGCTTTGCCTAAAACCCAACACTGGCCCAGACTCTTTGCCTCCCTGGTCCTGCCTCTCTGCTCCCCTACTGGTTCCTCCTGAGAGCACCTCCTTTATCATTGACTTATACACAAATCTCATCTTGGAGTTCAATTCCAAGACACCAGACTGAAGACACTAATACAACATGATGCAATGGTGTAATCCCTTCCTTCTGGCAACTTGGCAATGACAAAAAATACATACCTACTGAGCTTTTTATTTAATACAAACATCATTTCATTTAATCCCCAAATCGACCCTTTGTAAATAAGAAAACAACTGTTTAGGAAAATAAAGTCATGTTCCTAAGATCACGCGGTGACTTAGTAGTAATTAAAGAACAGGCCGATGGAATCTAAACACTAATCTCCCTGAAGGTTTGGGGAGATGTATGTTTCCCTGCCCTTTTGCTCATTTCCCCTACTTTTATTTTCTTGCCTCCTTACCTCCCTCTCGATCATGGTAGTCCACAGGTGGCTCTAAGGAGGGACTCCTGTTTTTCTCACAGGTAGATGGGAAAGAACCCTCTGCTCATAGCTTGGCAAGGACAGGGTCAGCAATTGATCTCAGGTTGCTGCTCCAAAGAGTAGCCACTTTCAAGCCAGCCCTGTCTCCGTCTTGGGTGGAGACAGCACCACTCGCCACACCTGCGGTTAGCAGCTCAGTGTGAGAAGTGAGCGAGCTGTCAGAGCAGGGCCTCCCTGCTCGGTGAGGTACGGGGAGGATTCAAGCCCGATTTCTGTGGGGAGCCGGAAGGAAAGGTCATTTGAAAATTATTTCAAGTGATAGCTGGTCGTTTTATGATTCATCTCCACATTGAGATGGCAGAGCACAAAGGTGGGCAAGACTTGGTTCCTGCTCTGGAGGAACCTACAACCTATGGGTGAGACAGACACGTTTGGCCAACCAGAGCCCCTGAATGAATTTGGGACGCAAGATCGAGGGCAGTCAGGTCAGCCATGGAGATTCATAGCATGCTTCACACGCTACACTTCAGTTGACGTGCAGGAGGGCTACTATTTCTGCAGGCAGAATCCCAGTCTGAGGAATGGAGGGTTGAATGTATTTCAGGTAAAGTGAAAGGAATTCAGAAAGGCCAGGGGTCTTGGTATGGAGCACACCTTCTAGAAATCATCTGGGGTAGCTGGAAATGCTGGAGTGGGTAGTGGTGAGGGATGCCATCATGCTTCTTTCCAACTTTATTAACACACCTACTATGCACCATGTAGGGTGCTCATTACTATAAAATACTTTTTTAATATAAAAAAAGGTGAGTAAAATGTAGCTTCCTGCACTTGTCCATTAGTTGTCTATAGGTGGAAGAGGCAGTCAAGCCAAGGATAATTGCAACAAACTGAGATGTCTTAAAAGTGAGCAGACAGACATGATCTGAGGGAGCTAGGAAGACTCCTGGAGGGAACACTCAGAGAAGTCTTGCAGTTGAAGAAGGAGTGATGTGGTTGGAAGGGTAGGCTGTGGACCAATTCCTGAGTATTTTGTGTCAAACTAGGGAGTTTGGAGTTAATTCGGTAGTAGATTGGAGTCAATGCAGATCTGGGTGCAGTGGGGGTGGAGGGGGGTGGAGTAGGCACCCTTAGACCTATGTTTCTGAAAAGTCACATAAATGACTAGCTACCCTGTGCTGATCCTCAGCTCTCCTGGCGCTTCTACTGGTTGATTGATGAGGCTGTGCCCCATGTTCTGAGACATCAGCCCTATTGTTCTAGGTAATTCATGGATTTATTTTTATCTCTACAAATTGATGGCGTTGAGGTCCTAATAGAACAGAGAGCTGGGGGGTGGTCAGGGTTGGGAGCGGAGTAGGGAAAGACTTCCAGCTCACCTGCTGTGGTGCGTCCTCTCGTTCCGTGTTCTGTACAGAAGGGGGGATGGATGGAGACTCTGATTGCTGATTCGGTAACTATGGTAATGTGCAGACTCCTGTCAGTTGTGAGGGGCCTGAATGGATTAGAAGCACCTTTTAAAATGCTTGCTAGTGAAGAGGTAGCAAAAACGTGTCTAGACTGTCTGCCTCTGACAAGCCAGGCAGAAACAAGGCTTTAGAAGGCCAAGTTTCAAAGGCACACCCAGCCTTTGCAAATGGAAAGAGGGGGCTGGGGATCACTCAAGCCTGGCTTGGCTATTTCCAACTAATGCCGGGCAGCTGCCCCTAAGCCCTGCCCAACGAACCCACAAACCGAGGGCTTTGCTTTGAAACTTAGACTCTGCCCCAAATACCCAGCTATTTAAAACAACAACAAAAAGTGCTGTCCCTTTTGTTTCTCATCCTGCTACCCATCCCACCTTTGAAGTCTTTTTTTTTTTTTGAACTTCCATAATAATGCATCTCTACCCATTGAGCCATATTAGGCTTCTATCAGAACTTCCCAGATAATGAAATTAGCCCAGCTTGGATTTCAATCTAATCTCTGTCGCTTCCTTCTTGCTGCATGACCTTAGAGAAATAACTAAGCCAATCCGATCTATAAGACAGAGATGGCAGCGCCTGTGTAAAAGGCTGTTGTGAGAGTTTTGCAAAATCGCCGGTCTCATCCATGCCCCAGAATGAAGACTCAAGTCCATGGTGTTTTCTTTTACTTTCCATCTTCATCCCATTCCCTTACAGTTGTCAGCTTTTGGAAGACGGATACAGTCTGTCACATGCGCTTCCAACTCACAGTCTAGTCTAGACAGTCAGTGCATGAGGAAAATGAGCCAGAGGACTGCGACTGGATCGGAGATTCTCTTCCACCAGCTCCCATAGTCTGAGGCAAACATCCACACTAGCTAGACAATGGCACTGTTACGTGGCCTCTGACTTCACCCAGACCCCCTACAAGGGGAACTCGTGAACAAATGAATGCAACCCATGCAAGTTCTTCTCTGCTCCCTGGAACATGGGCCCAAGCACTTGACTTAATGATAGAAAGACTCATGGTTTCCAGAAAGGATAGAACACTGGCACATGGAGACAGAAAGACTACTCTTAGAATGCCCCCAAGGGCTACCCTGTCCATCTCTTGGGATTTTGGGGCAGTCTCAGAATTTCTTCATATCCTCAAACCCTCATTCCCACCTCACCACACTCCTCCATTAGACTGGCAAACTCTTAGCTTCTCTCTGTTAAGTCAACCCTCTCATTCATCCATCCAGACCCATAAGAAATAATTATGTAAGATTTTATGTAGTATTTCAGCCTGGTTTTAATATTAAAAGTAGAGGCCCAATGCACAAAATTTGTGCAAGAGTAGGCCTTTCTTCCCCCAGCTGCTGTCACTGGCTTCTCTCTGGCACCCAGGACCCAGGCTTCCCTCGCAGCCCTGGCTTTATCCAGATGGACATCTAGTCTAATTAGCATGCTTTTATTATTATAGATTACTTACTAGAGGCCTGGTACATGACATTTGTGTACCGTGTGTGTGTGTGGGGGGGTCCTCCCTCAGCCTGGCCTGCGCCCTCTTGCAGTCTGGGACCCCTCAGGGGATGTCTGCTTGCCGGCTTAGGCCTGACCCCTCTGGAGATCAGGCCTAAGCCAGCAGTCAGACATCCCTCTCACAGTTCAGGGCTCTCACAGTTTGAGACCCCTTGCTCCTTACCACCTGCCTGCAGTGGAGGCGGGAGAGGCTCCCACCACTGCCACTGCACTCACCATCCATGAGCCTGGCTTCTGGATGAGCACCACAGGGGGAACACACTGACTACCAGGGGCAGTTCCTGCATTGAGCATCTGCCCCTTGGTGGTCAGTGTGTGTCATAGTGCCTGGTCATTCTGCCATTTGGTCCATTTGCATATTACAGTTTATTATGTAGGATTATGCTAGTAGAGTGATTTAGTTTAAAATTAACAGTGCCTTTATAGTTCCTATGTAGTAAATCGTATTTCTTCACCCATTCAATTATTTTAAAAATATGTAAGTACCTGCTATGCTACCGGTACCTTGCTAGGTAGTCACTAGAATATAACACTGCACAGGATAAGATATCTTGAATTCTGGTAAGGAAGGCAGGCAACTAATCAAGCTGTCAATTACATGCTCTTCTGTTTTGCTCTTAAATATTTTAACATTTTAAAGCTCCATCAACGTTTCCTATACCATGAGAGCCATATATTTCTTTTAGATAGTATCCATAGTATATATAGCTCAATGCTGGGCACAACGAATCCAAAATGTCATAGATGTGATGAATGATCAGTTGTTAAATATACTTTATGCACAAAGCTCTGAGAGGTGAAATGACTAGCTAAAGATCTATGGGAAGTCTTATAACACAGTAACTAAAGAAAAGAGTCCAATTGAAGAAGACATAAAATCTCCAAGGAATAAAAAGATGCTTTCTGAGCACGAGGAGGACCCTCCCACCTCCACTCAGCGTGGGAAATAAGCCAGCCCAAGCATTGTGTTGACTTACAGCAAGAGGGACCCACAGCAGGAGGGACCCACAGCAGAAGGGACCCACAGCAGGAGGGGCTCGGCACAGATGCAGAGCTTCCTGTCAGGAGGTTTATATTGAAGCCCTCAGAGGCTGTAAACTTCCCATCCAAGGCAGTGCTAAGAATGAAGCAGTTTCCTCTCTGTCTACAGCAGCTTGGAAATGTTCAGCTCACAGGAAGGGGTAAACCTTTTGCTTTACCTCCATTTCAAATGCATAACTTGCAGTTTTTCAGTGCAGTACTACTTGTTCTATGCTACTTTGCCTCTTTTTATTTTTCTCAATAAAGTGAGTTGGTTCCCTTCTGGGAATTACGGTCCCCCTCCCTCTTGTTTCTCATATTTCTCAACACCTGTTGGGCAGCTGCTACTTTCTGCCCAAGCAGTGGCTGCGTTTGCAAGGACTCAGTTCTAGCAATATGGAAAGTTAGTGATACTTAAGGGATTTGCAATATGAACTTGACTATAGTAGATTGCTGGAACCACACTCTCAAATTTCCCATGTATGTCTGTGGAAGAAGTGCATTCCATTAAGAAGCAATAAAAATAGCAGAGCTACTGAGTTCACTGGTTATGTAGCTGTGAATCCTTTCCTGCATCTATATATAACCACACAAATGCAACTCTCATATAGCTGCATATGAATGAAGATGCATGAATATCTAGCTGTCTATATCAGGTAGCTAGAAAATGGTTTCTTACTAGTATAACAGTAGCAGCTAACACTGAGTGCTTAGAGGAGGCAGGTATGATTCTGAGCATTTGTCAGGCATGGATAGATTCAAACTTCAAACAACTGTAAGAGGTAGCTACTAGTCCAAACCCTGTTTTATAGAGGAGAAAGCAAAACCTCAGAGCGTTAAGCAGATTGCCCAGGATCACACAACTATGAAGTGGCAGAGCCAGGATTTCAACTGGACAGTCTGAATCCATAGACCATGATTTTATTTTATTTTATTTTTAAATATATTTTATTTATTTTTACAGAAAGGAAGGGAGAGGGATAGAGAGCTAGAAACATTGATGAGAGAGAAACATTGACCAGCTGCCTCCTACTGGGGATGTGCCTGCAACCAATGTACATGCCCCTGACCAGAATCAAACCTGGGACCTTTTAGTCTGCAGGCCGATGCTCTATCCACTGAGCCAAACTGGTTTTGGTGACCATGACTTTAACTGGTATGCAATGCTTACATTTACTATTTTATATTAGACTAGAGGCCTGATGCACAAAATTCGTGCAAGGGGCTTGGTTCTCATAGCCGCAATGGCTGCCCTCGGCCCTCACAGCCACAGCTTTGTCTGGAAAGTCGTCCAGAAGTGCGTCCAGAATGTCATTCAGCTGCCTGGTCTAATTAGCATGTTATGACTTTATTATTATAGATTTGCTAAACTACATCTTGTACAAAGTGAGGATTATTATTCTGGCTTTAATTGTCAACAAGCCATTGAGATATGTAGGGCAAATATGATCACAGTTATTGTTAATATTATTGTTTCTCCCATAAGGAAGTGGGGGACAGATGTTCAGTGACTTTTTGAGGCTCATGTGAGCAAGAATGTTCTATATCTTGGTTTTACATATATTTTTAATTTTTACGGTAGATAACATACAGTATTCTGTATATTATGTGTAATATATGTTACTATATATAATATACTACATTACATAGTGGTATACATGATCTGATGTGTACAGTACTTAGGCGACCCTGCTAGTGGTTCTCAACCTGTGGGTCTTGACCCAGATTGAGAACTGCTGCTGTAGAGCCTAAGACCATAAAAAAGCACAGACATTTACATTACGATTCATAATGGTAGCAAAATCACAGTTATGAAGTAGCAATGAATATAACTTTATGGTGGTGGATCACCACAACATGAGGAACTGTATTCAAGGGTCCCAGCATTAGAAAGATTGAGAACCGCTGCTCTAGAGCCGTGGTCGGCCAAGAGCCATATACAGCTCTTTGGCCCCTTGAGTGTGGCTCTTCCACAAAATACCACAGCCTGGGCGAGTCTATCATGAAGAAGTGGCATTAGAAGAAGTTTAAGTTTAAAAAATTTGGCTCTCAAAAGAAATTTCAGTCGTTGTACTGTTGATATTTGGCTCTGTTGACTAATGAGTTTGCTGACCAGTGCTCTGGAAGAATTAGGCAAAAGGAGAGTGTTTGGTTTGGTCATCTCCTTCTGAATTTGAGGATTTATTTATTCCTCCATGAAGTAATTACTGAGCACCCACTATGTGCCACTGAGTGTGGTAGGAAAGGCCTTGTTCTCATGGAGTTTGCATTGGGTTTCCTTAAGCGAGTGAACGAACACTATGTAATATCTCAAGAGCTGGTAAGTGCTGCAGAGGAAAATAAAGCAGGATAAGGATGGAGGAGAAAACAGGGAGGGGATTTTAGTTCTCATTCAACAGCAAACTTGATTTAATTGATATGAGGTTATTGATGCTGGTTGTTCATCTAATTTGATGTGAATGGTTATGTTTCACTGCAAACATATTAGTGCACTTGAATATTGGATGCTGCCACACATATTGCTGTGGGGATGTTCCATAATACATAGCATAAACATATACATTTATAAAATCTGAAATTTTATAAAATTCCCAAGCACATCTGTACCAAGAGATTACAGACCACTGGGATCTATCTGCCAGCCAGACTTCAGGAAAGGAAGGGGTCAGGAGTGGAAATACGCCTGTGAAAGTCATCATCCTGTAGATGGTGTTTGGATAAAACCAGGAAGAGGAGGGAAGCCTGAACTGCGGCTTACTCCACTAAGTAGAGTGATGAGGTGGGAGAACAACCAAGAGGGGTTGTCCGGAAAGCAAATCCCCAGAGTGTGCCAAGAACAGTGCGGGAAGGCATGATCCGCTGTGTGGAAGGCAGCTCATAGGTCGACAAGGCTGAGGACCGAGTATGTGAACAACCAGCAGCGGCAGCCGCATTGAGCAGCCTTGCTCTTTTTCATAGTTATTGCCAATTCTATCGAATGCCATCCTTGATGCATGTTTGATCCGTATCTACAGAGATTGCCTACTACTTAAATTACTGACATTCCCTGGATGTGAGATATATTTTCTAGAAGCAGTATAATATTAGTCAAAATACACAGACTTCAAAGCCAGATGGACCAACCCACACCCAATTGGGTTGCCCACACCTTCATAGGTCAACCTCAGACAAGCTACTTTACATTGCTACCTCAGTTTTCTCACCTGAAAAATGAGGCTACTGATAATCTCGAATGTATGTTGATGGTTAAAACAGAATGATATATAAAAAGGGTTTTAAGCACATAGCAGGTCCTTAAAGTTCCCCTTTTCTAGGGTCAGAGGATACCCAGGAAACATGAAGCATGGTAGTAGGACAAAGCGCGCATTGAATGGGACCACAGGAGACGTGGACTGGGACTTTGGCCCAGTAGCTGCATTTGTCAAACCCCAGGTACCTCACACCATTCCTAAATTTTAGAATCAGAGGTCAGCAGCCAACAGTCCCAATCTGCACGCTTTGTTTGTTTGGAATTCTGTATTTAGTTGGTTTCTTGACTGGTTAGTGACACTGTCTAGTTTGCTATAGTTTATTCTTTCCTCATGAATGACATCATTCATGGACATCACCTGCTTGTTCTGACCTAGATTGGAGCTTGCAATCCTAGAATAAATCATCTTCCTGGTCCCTTCATGTAGAATATTTTATAAGTTTTGTAACTAGCATGCCAAGATGCCTTTGTTCAGGGCACTTTTATATACGGAACACTACAGACCTAATTCTTAGGGTCTACAAGTTTTTTGGCACCCTATAAAAAATTTAGACTTGAAAATAATATAATTGCCTCTCAAGTAATAAAGATGAACTACAAAATTAAAATTTTGTGCACAAAATATATAATGGCATATCACACATCCAACTATAGTTCAGTTCAGGTAGTTTGACATTTAAAAAATAAAGCTTAGCCGAAACCAGTTTGGCTGAGTGGATAGAGTGTCAGCCTGTGGACTGAAAGGTCCCAGGTTCGAATCCGGTCAAGGGCATGTACCTTGGTTGCGGGCACATTCCCAGTGGGGCAGGGGGTGGGGGTGTGTGCAAGAGGCAGCTGATCAATGTTCCTCTTTCATCGATGTTTCTAACTCTCTATTCCTCTCTGTAAAAAATAAAGCATATTTTTTAAAAAATAAAGCTTAAATGACAAGAACAAAATGAATTTATTTTTTAGGCAACTGGGAATTAGAAAGCAAGTCTTTTCTGCTGAGGGGAAGGGAGGGAGAGTAGGCCTCAGGTGCCCAAAAGTGGTATAATGTAAGGTTTTCAAGAAAATCTTTATTGTTGAAAGTATTATATATTTCCTGTTCTCCCTCCCCGCTCCCCCCAATGAGCCCTTCTACCTCTCCGATGGCCCCTCCCACCAACCCAGGCCTTCACCAACCTATTATGTAAGGTTTTAATAGATTCTTCCTTGGATAGCTTATATTTTCCAGGGAAGCCGTAGTCCCAGAATCCTAGGACTTCTAGGAAGAGGTAGGTGGCACAGTTGCCACAAAAGAGGCGTAAGTGTAATCTGCTCAGGTTTGAGGGAAAACGTTTCCTTTTTGACTTAATGGGAGAGTCAGGTGGCGTGGCATTCCCTCTTCCCACTTTGAATCCAGGTGTAATACCTGGAGATGCAGATGGCATTCTGACAACATGAGTTGCCAAGTCAATGTGCTGGGTATGGTGGGCTAGAGAGGCTGAAGGCATTGAGTCCTTGATGATAAACTGCTGACATGCTCCTCTGCTGCTTATTGTGAGAGGAAATGGAACCTTTCTGCAAGCCACAGAAAGTCCGAGGTTTGTTTGTTGTTTGGTTTTATACTTGCAGCCAAAAAAGATGTCTGATTGCCACATCATGGGAAGGGATGATTAAAATGCAGGGGAGATAAAGGTCATTGGCATTGGGGACATTCGGAAACTTTGAATCCAGCAAGCTGGAGGGGTATCCCAGAGGAAAGCGGAATGCTTGGGTATGCAGATGCCACCAAATAAAATGAATGCTTGGGTATGCAGATGCCACCAAATAAAATGAAATGGATAAAGAGTTTTTAAAAGCTGCCATGGTTGGGGAGCAGGGGACATGAATTAGATGTCTCCACTCTGAAGTCTAAGATGATTGGATGGTAGAATTACTAGGTACTCAGTATGGGCTGCCTCAGACTAGGACAGTGATTGGCAAACTCATTAGTCAACATTTGCTGATCGCTAGTCGAGGTGCATGGTTTTGTGGTCCTAAAGATGATGCAGGGATAGAATTTAGAAAGTAAACAGAAACCGATGCCCACTAGGCCCCTTACATTATGCATCTATGCATGTCCATGTTCTCACCGGCAGTTCTGACAAGAGTATGAATGTAGATGATTCAAACTGAACTCTTTGGAATTGCATGAAATGGAGCTTTCCCCTGGTCAGATCACACAACATGCCCTATGGGATTGTGAGACACTTAAGGGTAGGGAGGGGAGGAGAGGAAAGGATTTGTGCATATTGGACTTGAAGACCGTGGGACATGGGTTTGGAGATGACTTTCAAGCAAACTATATAAAGCCAGGAAGTGTTTAAGTTGTTTTGAAGTGGTTTTTAAAAAATCTGGCTCTGGTTAAGCATCCATTCCAGGTCAGGGCACATACCAGGGTTTCAGGCTTGGTCCCTAGTAGGGAATGTGCAGGAGGCAGCCAATCAATAATTCTTTCTCATCATTGATGTTTCTAGCTCCCTCTCCCTCTTCCCTCTGCTCTAAAATCAATAAAACTATTATGAAAAACTTAAAAAAATTACCAGATATCTTTAGGATTTCAACTGAATGATCCTTTTCCTATGAACCCCGGGAATCTAGGAATTGGTTTTAGTACCGTTATTCAGTGTTGCTATGAACTAAAGAATTTGGGTTCATTAAGACATCATCTCATGTTTCAAGTCATAGCCATCATATTAAGGGATTATACCAATCATCATTCCTGTATTTTTCTGATGCAGGAAAAGGTTAAGTAAATATATTTTAAAACATTGGGCAGAGCTCTAGCTGGTTTGGCTCAGTGGATAGAGTTTTGGCCCATGGACTGAAGGGGTTCGATTTCAGTCAAGGGCATGTACCTGGGTTACAGGCTCAATCCCGGGGCCCACCCACTCACTCCACTCTTTCTAAAAATCAATGGGAAAATATACCCTCAGGAGAAAATTAACAAAAAAACAACACACTCCCTCTCTCTCTCTCTCTCTCTCTCTCTCTCTCTCTCTCTCTCTCTCTCTTTCTCTCTCTCTCTCTCACACACACACACACACACACACACACACATTGGGCAGAAAAAAAATAAAAATAATCTTTAAGATCCAGGTTACAATATATTTTGTATAAAAATTTAAATGTCATTGTCCTGATTTAGTCTGCATCAGATCCTGCCAAATATTATTAAATAAGTGCCTAGAATCTGAGCTTAAACCATGAATATATTTCAATGCTTAATAGCTTCAGAACCTTTGAGAAATTGCCTGACCTCTTAGCTTCCTCATTTGTAAAATAATACCTATCTCATATTGTTAAAATTGTGTGTATTCAGCTAGAAACAAGTAAAATGCTAAACATGGAAGCTAATGCATTATGTTACAAATGTAAGCACTTTTTGTTATCAATAAATTCACAAAAAACCAACTCAACTTCTTCCATTCAAAAGTGTGATCGGTAGTCTAGCCAATGGTATAATACAAAAAATACACAATAAAATGTTAAATATTATAAAAGAGGTGAGCTCTCCAATTTTGTACTTAAAATATATCTAAAAGTTTAAGATACTCTATTTAAAATTTATCAAAATTTTGTAAGCATCTGGGTTCCATATTATGTATATGTGTGTTTACATGCATATACTATCTATAATAATAAAAGTGTAATATGCTAATTAGACCAGACATCCTTCCAGATGACCTTTTGGACAAAGCTGGGGCTATGAGGGAAGCCCAAGTCCTGGGTTCCAGAAGAAAGCTGGTGTGGCAGCCGGAGGAAGGAAGGCTTACTCTTGCACGGTTTTCGTGCATC